>CM075069.1:20926090-21526090 GCA_037428765.1 Rubia yunnanensis
TCAAAGTGGGAGTCATTCAAGGGTTGAAAAGCGGAAAATTTATCCTGTCCAGCCATGGCCCTATCACCATGATCCATGAAGCAGTGAACATAGATGGGGGGGGAGGGGGGTAGGGTTTCATATGCAAACAAACACAAAAAAAATTCCAAAACAGTATGACTGGGATAACACAATTAATAGTAAAATCTCTCAAGTGATATGTAAGGTAGGGGGAAATTCAGACAATAACAATGTGACAGACAACATAAACAGAGGAGAATGAACACTGGACAACAACAAGTCCATGAACACACATATCGGGTTAATAAAACAAGAAGAAGTAGATAAGAAACAAGCACATTAGCCCAATAACATGAACATGGGAAACCCTAGTAGACCCTAAAATACCTTAATTCACATGAAATCGGAGGCTAACATAAAAATATACAAAACTAGTCACATTACGGGTAAGATAACAATCAAGGCAACAATTAATCACATCGAATACATAAGAAACATGAGCAGGACCACATGTGATACAAGGCGAATGGCGGCGAAGATTGAAGAAGCGATGGATCGTCGCAAAGGTCCGATACGGTTTTGATCATAACTTTTGCGTCCGGACTAGAATTAGGTGATTCTAGATGCGTTGTAACTGTCTCGACGAGCACTAAAGGTTTCTTGACGAAGGAGGTATTAGTCACTCCATTTTTCGATTTGAGTTCGTTTAAGGCCTCAAAACAACAATTTACTATTTTTGAGTGTTTTTGGATTTTCGTTTAATTTTGAAATTTATTAATTCCTGATTCCCTTTTTCCTTTTTTATTCATTTTTCTTGAGAATTCAGTATTTAAGGATCTCTTGTATTTTTGGAGATTTTATATTTTCATAATAATATTTTTGAGAATTATTTTCTCATTGGTGGATTCTAGAACCAAACCCTAGGATTCGTGCTTGCAAATTTTTTTGATTATTCTAACTACGTCAATTGGTATTAGAGCCATGTTTTTCCCTGACCTTTTCCATTGATTCACGATGAATGATCAACCATTAACCCAGACGGAAGGAGCAACGATTACCTCGACACTTATTGCTTTGAGTAAGGAGATTGAGGTGTTAACGACACGGGTGGAGACTCTGAGCAATGGTGAAAAATCAGCCAGGAGGAATTCAAATGGGAAGAATATCGTCTATTATTGATTAAGTTCGGATGAGGAAGAAACTGTCACACAAACTTGGATGAATCAGGATAATCAACGGAATAGTCCTGATTACCGGGTTAAGGCTGATATCCCCTTGTTTTATGGATCCATGAGCGTAAATGAGTTTCTGGATTGGCAGATCGAAGTGGGTCTATTTTTCAATGTAATATAAATCCCGGAGGATAGGCAAGTGAATATGTTCGTAGTGAAGTTGAAGAGTACGACCGTTGCATAGTGGGACAGGCTGGCTGACTCAAGGCGTAAGCAGAACAAAAATCAGATCAGATCATAGAGAAGGATGAAGCAGATGATGCTGGATCAATTTATGCCTGCTGATTTTGAGCAGATTTTGTACAAACTGTACATTGAGTGCTCCCAGGGAAGGAGATCAGTTCAAGAATACACAACTGAATTCATGCGTTATTGTGAACGCAATGAACTTTGCGAGTATGAGAATCAGAGGGTGACTAGGTATATTAGTGGCCTGAAACCTTCAATTCAGGAGATGATGGGGTTACAGACTGTGTGGACTTGGCCCGAGGCTCAAACTTTGGCCATGAAAGTAGATATGATGGAGAATTCCCCTCGTGGTGGAGGTGGTGGTTTTTCTGGCTTTCAGAAAATTTATCCCCAAAGCAGTTTCGAGTCATCTGGAAGCAAGGAGAAGATCGTGGTAACCAAGGACTCTAACCTTGGTGTTGGGCCGGTGGTTTAGGTGGTGCGCAGGATAAAAGGGTGTTCCCAGCCAGGGCATTGATGCAAAGATAGCCTAACCCGTACACTAAGCCACATGGTGACAAGTGTTTTTGTTGTAGTGGTGTGGGGCACATGTCTAATGTTTTCCCATCGAGGACCGTGGATTTTCTGGAAGAGAATAGCGAGGACAATGCACTTGACGAGTTTAAAGGAGTTGAGTTTTCCAAAGAGGAGGCAATTGAGAAGGTTAGCATTGTGTTGCAATGAATTCTTTTGTCATCCAAGAACGAAGGGCAGTGTAAGAATCTTTTCAGAACCCACTGTTCAACTAATAAAAAGTTGTGTAAATTAATTATAGATAATGGTAGTTCCAAAAATCTGGTGTCTGTAAATTTAGTTGAATATCTAAACTTACCTACTGAGCCTCATGAAAAACCTTATACTTTAGGTTAGGTTGGTAAGAGTAATCAGGTTAGGGTGACGTTAATTTGTAGTGTTCCTATTTCAATTGGGAAGCATTACAAGGAGAACGTTATACGGATGTACAAGATATGGATGTGTGTCATGTGTTGTTGGGGTAGCCTTGGCAGTTTGATAATGATGTACACACCGGGAGCGTGATAACATCATGTTATTTGCATGGGGTGGGCATAGGATTGCTATGGCTCCTATTCCGCAATTTGACAGTGTCGTCAAAAGTAAGCAGTCAAATTTTCTGGTTCTGACACGACGTGAAGAGGAACTTGATGAGGATGTGGCTGAAGCTGATTGTTTTTATCCCGTGGTGATAAAGGGGCTGCTGAGTGCTGAGAAGGAGGAGGCACAGATTCCAGTGGAAGTGCATGCGATTTTGGAGGATTTCAAGCAGTTGACTGGTGACGAGCTTCCAAATGAGTAACCGCCTATGCAGGATATTCAACATTATATTGATTTGGTTCCCGGCTCTAGCTTTCAAAACCTCCCACACTATTGTATGAGTCCGGATGAGAATGATATTCCGAGGGAGCTGATTGAAGACTTGTTGAAGAAAGGGTTCATTCGTGAGAGTATGAGTCCTTGTGCGGTTCCTGTTCTTCTTATTCCTAAGAAAAGAAATTAGTGGCGGAAGTGTTTTGATAGTAGGGCGATTAACAATATTACCATCAAGTATCAATTTCTGATTCTGCGATTGGAGGACATGCTGGATGAGTTAGCGGGTTCGAAGGTGTTTTCAAAGATTGATCTTTAGAGTGGATATCATTAGATTCATATAAGGCCTAGAGATGAGTGGAATACGACTTTAAAGAGCAAGGATGAATTGCAGGAGTGGTTGGTGATGCCTTTTGGGTTGTCCAATGCCCTTAGCACCTTTATCAGCTTCATGAATTAGGTTTTATGCTCTTTCATTGGTTCTTTTGTGGTGGTTTACTTTGATGACATCCTGATTTACAGTATGACCAAAGAGGAGCATTTAGAGCATTTGAAGCATGTGTTGCTAAAAAATTAGTTGTACATTAGCCTGAAAAAGTTACGTTTAGCACCAACAAGTTATTTTTTCTGGGTTTTGGCATTGGTGAAGATGGGATTCAGATTGACAAGGGATAGGTGCGTGCTATCTGCGAGTGGTCGACATCGACACCTGTAATTGAGGTACATAGTTTCCATGGCTTGGCTACGTTTTATAGACATTTCGTACAAAATTTTAGTGATGTAAACGCTCCCATAACTGAGTGCTTAAAGAAAGGAAAATTCCATTGGGGTCTCGAGCAGGAACGGAGTTTTACCTTGATCAAAGAAAAGCTATGTACTGGGCTCGTATTATTTTTGCCTGATTTTGACAAGGTTTTTGAAGAAAAATGTGCTAGTGACGTAGGGATTGGGGTTGTACTATCCCAGGAGAAGAGGCCAATGTCATTTCTCAGTGAGAATTGGATGGAGGCTCGACAGAAGTGGAGTACTTATGATCAGGAGTTTTATGTTGTTTTTAAAGCTCTAAGAAAGTGAGAGCATTACCTGATTCAGAGAGAGTTCATAATATTCACTGATCATCAGGCTTTGAAATTTCCCCACGGCTAGAAGATGATTAATTAGATGCATGCTTGATGGGTCAGTTTTCTTCAAAAGTTTCCTTTCGTTATTCAGCATAAGTCAGGAAAGTAGAATAAGGTGGCAGATGCTTTGACGAAAGGGCTTCTTGATTGATTCTTTATTGGGCCTAAGATCCTAGTACGGCCGATCTGAGGTCCATAGCATTATCCTTTGGATAATGATCTTTGGGCCAACCCAAGGTGGAAGTACTTACTCCTTAAGCAAACAAAATAGTTGCCCTACTTTCCTACCTATATAGAGGCTAAAGGTAACCCTATGCACTCAACTAGTCATTCCTAATCACACTCTTGTAATTATGTTTGCTTACTTGGCCGTCAGAGCCTCTTCCCCCCGGTAACCTCCGAGGGCTTTGTCTTGGAGATCTAGACCATCTACGGCAACGCAGTGGTGATGGTAAATTGGGGCACATCAAGTTGGCACACCCAGTGGAACTGTTAGCCAAGATATGCATTTTCCTTGTTGTATCCACATCTACGATAAGTGCCTTACGTAGGAGTGAGAGGCTAAAAGGAAAGGTTATAGGCACCGACGAATAAGTACAATCCTTCTATTGGAGGAGGAGAGGGAGTAGGTCCAATATGCAATCAACCCACCCCTTCCAGTGCCGGTTGACAAGCCTCCAGAAATTGGTCAGGGATAAATCCCAGAAATGGGGGGTCCAGAAGCTTCTCGAATAGAAGCTGACGTATCTCTAAGAACCATGGAGGTCAGCATTGAGCCTTGGGTAGGGGTGTTGAAGACCCTACTTCAATAATCCAGGATCACCGACCCCGGGAGGAGGAAGCACATTTTACGGAGGCTGCGGTGGATTCGTAAACAAAAGCCACCAAAGGGGCTGCTTGGGCAACGAGGGGCATGAGCGACACGTTCCCCCCATTGCAGTAGGACTTAGCATTATGGGCTCAGGCCCTTCGATCGGCTGGCTATCAGGTGGAGCCTCCAATACTCTACCAAAGGATGATCCAGCAGCAGGTGGGGCCCCCACCCTCGATGCCTCTGGTGGTGCAGCCGAGGTTCTGGTTGCAGACCCCTCTACGAGTATCTTACCATCCGAACGTTAGGGCCCAAACACGGCCCCAACCAATATTCCCGAGCATGTACAGATATTGGTATACAGTGCGCCTATCTCGATGCCTCCCATTTCAAACCAGAAGTTTCCTTATTCGATGGCTGCACCAATGGAGCTCTTTCCGGGCTTCGAGAGCCAGATGTACTCATGGCACCGGTCGAAGGTCTCCTCTTGAGATCCTTACCGCTCAGAGTTGTATTACAACTCAGAGGTGGGGGGGACCACGTTCAAGGTACTTGTCTTCGAACCAGACCCCAATATTTGATGCTCCATTCTGGCCAGGTCAGTGCAGAGATCCACGAATGAGGGGGGGGGTTGAGCGATGCCTTGACAAGAGAGATGGACAGGTTGATCAGGTCTTCAGACTAGGTCGCAACCTCACCCTTCAGCCCCGTGGTAGTGGCCACTGGATAGCCCAGCGATGTGAAACCACCTGAAGGGCTTTCCACGTACAGTGAGGTTTTGGACCCCCTGGAATTCATACAGTTGTACTCAACCTGATAAATTAGAGGGATATTAACGAATAGCTGACATGAAAGCTGGTCGGAAGCTACCTTCGAGGAAAAGTACAAGAATGGTTTAACAAGCTGGGCAGGGGGTCGTTACATTCGTATAGAGACTTTGGAAGGGGCCTTCTGGGACATTTTTTCCAAAAGAAAAGGTTTACGAAAACCCTAATTAAGCTCTACCTGAATAAGCAGAGGCCAGGTGAATTTATGGAGGTGTTCTATCATCGATATGTGGATGAGAACCTTAGTGTGATCATTTGAACTGAGGTTGGGGTGATCCTTGGTTACATGAACGGGATGTCGAACCTCAACTTGTACAAGAAGCAGGTCTCAAAGAAACCAGAAACCTTGCAACAACTAAAAGAGATCGTGGAACAGTATTTGAAACTTGAAGAAGTCACGAAGAGGAAGCGAAAGGGGGGCAGATGGGGTAAAAATGGGCCTAAGACCTCCAAATCATGGTCGAGAAGACCTGATCCCCCAAAGAAAGGTTTCGAGGGCTACGTTCCCTTGGCAGAGTTCCTGATGGAAATACACTCCATCCAAAAGGGGTTTTTTAGGAACCCCCCTCCCGAAAGAGACTACCCTTGAAAGAGAGATTCACCTAAATTATGCGACCATCATAAAGAGTGGGGCCACGATATGAATGAATGCACTCACTTGAAGAGGAAGTCGAAAGATGCGCAAGAGATGGCTTGCTTTCGGAATGCATCGAAAGACCAAGAGGAGAAGCCTCCTCAAGAGGATGAGCAACATGCCATTGGAAAGTTAAGAAAAGATCCAATCGAGACTGCAGAGAACATCAGGCAAATGACAGAGAGCAAGCTAGAAACCAGGCCGGCGTTTGGCCTAATGTCAAGACTCGGCCGGACAGAAACCGGAAGGATGGGGAAAATTGGGTGATCAACTTTATCAATGGAGTTGTAGGTGACCAAGCTTCAAACACTATCATCAAAGTCCAATCCCGCTAAGTGCCTTCGAAGACTCCTGACATATGCGGTTTCGACCGCAAGAAGCAATCACCTTCTCGGAAGCTGATCTGGTTCCAAGCTGAACTCCCCATATGAAGCCAATGGTGATCCATACAACCATTAGAGATTGCTATGTCAAAAGAGTGTTTGTGGATGATGGTAGCGGTGTGGAAGTAATGTTTGCTAACTGCTTCGATCAACTAGGACTCGTACATGAAATTTTGATGAGAACAACCTCCCCCTTGTCTGGTTTCATCGGGAAAAGGGTGCTGCCCCTAGGGGTCATGACCCTCCCGGTTAAGGTAGCCAAAGAAGACAAGGAAGTTATAATTAACTGTAGCTTTGCAGTGATTGAGGTCGTATCCCCCTATGATGTGATACTCGGAAGGCCCTGGATGTGCCAGGCATGAGCCGTATGGTCCCCCTATCATTTGACAATAAAATTCCCCACCAAGATGGGGATAGCAGTTATAAGGGAGACTAGCTCGCAACCAGGAGCTATTTGGCTATAGCTTTGAAGGAAGCCAAAAAGGAGGACATGGTGGCTTCATTCAATGGAAAAATAAAACCTATGGACACAGAGCCATTGGTCGTTCAAGAAAAATGGATGGTGGTGGGAAAAATGATACCACTCGCAACATGACAGAAGCTGAGAGACCTCATGAATTACTATGTTGACGTGTTCTCATAGGACACCTTCGACCTCACAGGGGTGCCAAAACAGCTGATGATTCACAGGTTAAACGTGGACCCCTCCAAAAAGCAAATTAAACAAAAATAGAGATCGTTCGCCCATGAAAGAGCTAAAGCCATAAAAGGGGAAGTTCAAAATTTTCTTCGAGCCGAGGTTATTGAAGAGGTATTCTACCCTGAATGGATAGAAAATCTGGTGATGGTTCCCGAGCATGATGGAGCTTTGAGTATGTGCATAGACTTCATGGATCTTAACAAATGTTACCCCAAGGATAGCTATCCCCTATCATCCATTGATGTGCTGGTCGAATCTATAGCTGAATATGAGGTGCTAGCCTTCTTTGATGCTCATAAAGGCTACCCCAAGATACTCATGGAGAGGAGGATAGCAGAAAACATCCTTCATAATAGACGTGGGGACATTTTGCTATAGAAGATGCCATTCGGCTTAAAGAATGCAGGGGCCACCTACCGAGGCGGGTGGATAAGCTCTTCAAAAAAAAATTTGCATAAACATTGAAATATATCTTGACGACATGGTGGTCAAAAGTAAAGGCTTCGACCAATTCTTTCTAAACCTCAAAGAAACCATCCAGAGGCTCCGAGAAGCCAATTTAAAGCTAAACCCAGCTAAATGCGTAATTGGAGTCAGAAACGGTAAATTCCTGGGGTTCATAGTTTCAGAGAGCGAGATCGATGTAAATCTCGAGAAAATCGAAGCATTGATCAACATGAAGCCTCCCCAAACAGTCAAAGATGTTCAAAGGCTTACAGGATCACTGGCGGCACTCAGTCGATTCCTCTTGAAGTGGGCCGGAAAAAAAAATTCCATTCTTTGACGTCCTTCAAAAAGCCAAAAAATTTGAATGGACACAAGAATGTGACAATGTTTTCCGAGAGTTAAAGGACCACTTACGAAGCCTGTCCACCCTAAAGAAACCAAACATGGGGGAATATTTGTACTTATACATCTCTGCATCCTCCTTATCGATAAGCGCAGTTCTGGTAAAGGAAAAGGATAGAGCACAACACTCAATTTACTTCGTAAGCAGGATATTTCATGGCACAAAGACTTGATACACTGCCATCGAAAAGATAATATTGACCCCAGTCCATGCTGCGAGATGCCTCCGACCGTATTTCCAAAGTCACAAGATCATCTTGCTCATTAGTCATCCAATTAGGCAGGTGCTTCTAAAGCCGGAGACTTCAGAACAGATGATGAAATGGGCAATCGAACTGGAAGTCCACTAATGCTTGGCCCTTAACGGAGGTAGTTATGTGCTAGAAACCTCCCAAGGTGAACCGATTCCGTGCAGATGGAACATTTCTAACCTTAGGAGGTACTATTCCCCTAAATCCCAATAGGCTTGGTGAGGCCAAAAAATGGCCTGCCTCAAAGTAGCCTTGGGTCGGAGGACACCCTCTACAAAATAGAGTTGTGAGTCGATAAGGTTCCTTTGTCTTTGATGATTTATATGGAAGTGTGTTTCTTATGATCGATCCTTGTTCCTAAGAATTAAAACACGCGTTCCCACAAGGGAATAAAAGTTTCCCATTCTCCTCAAATCAGAGTAACATATGTTTAAAGGGCTAACAAAGGCCATCGGACGCGCATCAAGCGCCCTTCTCCTCAAATTGGAGTAACATATGTTTGAAGGGTCAGCAAAGACCATAAAACGCACATCAAGCATCATTCTCCTCAAATCAGGGTAACATATGTTTGAAAGGCCAACACAGCCCATCTAACAAGCATCAAGTGCCTTTCTCCTCAAATTGGAGTAACATATGTTCGAAGGACTAACAAAGCCCATTGAACGTGCATCAATTTCCATTCTCCTCAAATTGAAGTAGCATATGTTTGAAGGGCCAACAAATTCCATCAAACGCGCATCAAGCGCCACTCTTCTCAAATCAGAGTATCATATGTTCGAAGATTCAACAAAGCCCATCGAACGCGCATCAAGCTCTATTCTCCTCAAATTGGAGCAATATATATTTAAAGGGCCAACAAAGCCTATCGAACGTGCATCAAGCACCCAAGGAACAAACCTTGTATAATATTCAAAGGGCTAACATGGCCCCTCAAACATTTTGGGACAAATAAGTCCCCTTAAAAAGCACATCAGGTGCTCAATGCACTGACCTTGTAAAGTGTTCGTAGGGTTAACACAACCCATCAAATGACAAGTTGGAAGAAAAATAAGTTGAAAAACACAACTTGGTTAGAAGGGCTATAACCTTTCACGAAAATTCAAATGCTCTGAAAATAACATGGAGCAAAAAATGTTGTTTCAATAAAAAGGCCATAATGGCTTACAAGTAAAGTGTAAGGAGTTGCAACAAATATCTGCAATACAGTTTAAGGGAAGACAATCCCTCCTAGTCCCTAGCTTCTGTTCCTTGAGTAGAGTCCGAAGACCCACGGTAGGAACTTTGGGGTATTCTCACCAATAGAACGTCCTAAATGCCTTCTGAGTTGGGAGGAATGGCCTGACCCCTACAGCCAGCAACGTGTCCCCCCTTTTCCGGAGGAGGGCCCTCTATAGAAAGTAAGTACCTCCCCCTCCCTCGAAAGGTGAAGATTGGAAGGTCTTGATTGGAACCTAGGGACCTTTACTAGAGTGGGATCAGACTGCTGCAAGGCAGGGACCCTATGTGGATGGCTAAAGGTGGAACTTCTCCTTCTGTGGGACACTCCGAAAGATCCACTCCCCCCAGGGTTTGGAACTCCACTCCTCCCCTAAGAAACGTGGGAGCTCAAAGCCCCGCTCGTGTTCTTTTTGTTTGCAAGTCCTTTAGTTACCCCTTAACATCTTCATAAGCATCTCAATACTTGGGATCCCTTTAGATATGTTACCTCTCCATGATATTGATGGTATCTTGGAGAAACGTTTTAAAATTTTCAATTAAGGGCGTATTAACAGTCCCGACTTGAAGCTTATACGCTCGAACGTTATTAGTCATTGTTGTATAAGTCTGATGTAGCTCGACATTTTCCCTCTCAGATTTATCCCTATCTCTATAGGCAACCCCAATAATGGCTTGGTTCTCCCTAATGGTTCACTCTAAGGTAGGAATTAGGTTCAACCGATACTCTCAATTTTACGCCGTCCATTCCTCTAGTTTGGCGGTGGCGGTCACAAGGGCCGCTCGAGCCACCTCTACATTTTCCTGAACCACTTGAGCCCTGTAGTGGTAATGCTCAAGAGTCTCGTTAGGCTGCGACGACGATGCTCCCCAGTAGCCCTAAATGCTTTGGCGGCAGTGGTACACTAGTGAATTGAAGTGAATCCGACCCTGGTTGTGACCTCTTCAAGGACTCATTGTGCCGAACCTCGAGGGAGCGATAATATCCTAAAATCTCACTCTTAGCCACAACCAAGGAATCCCTTTCCTCCCTCAAATGGCTAAGAGCATCGAGGAGTTCCTTCTATTGAGCAACAAGCTAAGTTCTTCATGAGCTGCTCGAAGCTCCTCTTCAAGCCAAAAGGATTTGTACCAGAATCGAGAGGCCTCAATTTGATGCTCCCAGGCCCATTCTTCAATTCGGTGGTCATTACTTGAAAAAAAGAAGTCAAAAGATGTGTCCCTTTGCAGATGAGAGGGGGGGGGGGGGGGTAAGGTACCAAGTCTAGAATCTACATGTAAAAAAGTGGAAACACGTAAGTAAAAGAAACAAACATTTTCATTGATATAATAAGGTATGAAATAAATATGAGGCCCTAAGGAAATAGCTCATACATTTTTTTCCTATGCTAGGATTCGCATGGGTAGAGCCCGAAGGAGTAGACTTGCGTCGGAGCTTTGGAGCAATCAGAGGGTCTGACTCACGCCATTTCTTTATCTTTGATTACCTCTAGGTAGCGGATCTCCTCCATTGGGAAATAATGGCCAGAGGCCTTCAGGTGGTCGAGCAACGACAGTTTGATGCCCCCATCCTGGATGGACTTCCACCCAAGGTGATTAAGCTATTCCGGCTCCTTGTTGTTCTTATGGATATCCAGTATTGTCGTATATTTGGAGATGAGCTCCTTGCAAATAGAGCGAGCCAGGTTATTCCAGGTAAGCCTCGTCAAAACTGTGGAAAGGGACGAGAAAAAAAGTCCCAGATCCCCCAATTTTTCGCCAGCTTGTTGGTGTAGGCCCCGATAACTGAAGTTTGCTGCTCAGGGGAACAAAGGCTGGGAAGCATAGCATTTTCACCGGCCAGGGCCCCATTTGCCGCGTGGGACTCCAACAGCCTCCTTTCAAGTTCCCTCGGGTGGACATCCATCTTGATGCTTAGCTTCTCAAGCTCCTCTTTGTGTTCAAGAGCCATCTTCACACGCTCGACCTCATAATTGAAGACCACCTTCTCCAATTCATCCTTGTAGTTGGAGGAAACATTCTTCATCTCTCCCTCAAGCTCTTTTGACTTGGCAATGGCCAATTGGGCTTCCTTAGCCATAGCCGTGAAAATTTGGAAAGCAAAGTGTGAAACGTTCGAGAAAGTGGGAACTTTTGGGATAACCGCACCTGGAGGGATGGGGTTGCTCTCCCCAAAAGATGACTAACCTACGACTCAGCATTCCCGGAGTCGCCGGCTTGAATTTCGATGGTAGGGTTTGAAGATGGCATGGCCTCATACTCCGCTGCCTCTGAGGGGAGGTGCGGGGCGGGGAAACATTATCATGAGCCTATTTTTTCTTTGTAGAGTCATCGGGAACCCCTATTTGAATCTTCAAATGGGCTCCATTCGGAGAGGTTCTAGAATCAGAGGCTTGGAATAAACTTCCTGAATGGTTTCCTCGTAAACCATCTCCATTTCATCTTCGTTGCCGAGACCAAGGATATCAGCGAAGCTCACTGAACAAAATAAGAGAAAGACAAGTCAGCAGAAAAAACAAAAGGAGTTGGGGGGGGGGGGGGTAAAAGTTAAAGCAATAAAAGTAAAAAAACAAGGATGCAACAAACACCTTCAAAGGGTAGAGAGGAATTCTTAGAAGGGGCCTCTTCAGCATTGTTTGCCTTTAAGAGCTCCGATTCAGTTTCGATAAACTTTGAAGTAGACTCAGCAGGCTTCGAGGCGTCAACCTTGGTTTTCTTTTTCTCTAGTTTTTTCGAAGCCCCGTCATCAGCAATTGAGGGGGATTTCCTCTTAGACTTCTTGGGCTTGTAGCCCGAGACCACTTTCTTTTTCCCCTTACTTTTTCCCGAAGAGGCTGTCGAAGAGCCCCCTGAGGGAGAGGCCTTATCAGAACTGGTTTCTGTCCGTATGTCCACTCGTACACCTCCTCCAGCTAGACATAATTGAAGTTCATCAAAATGTCAAGGGGCCACCTCAACAGTCGATCCCTATCTGCCACTACACTATCCGGAATGACGTAGGTGACAGCATTTTCAAACTGAGGATTCAGATTCTAATCTGGTACATAGTTATCCTCCGCCTCTTTCTCGAAAGTTTATATAGGGGTTCTGTGCCAATCCTTGAAATTCAATGAAATCTTTATGGGGTGGTCTGGAACCTATTACTAAGGGTTATAATCCCCCTAAGCTTCATATCATTTCCACCGGCTATGTGCACCATGGGTCTGCTTGTAGAGATATAATACAGAGATCTAAACAGTTCATAGCTAGGGGTTATATTCAGGCTGTTACATCAAGTTATAAATGCCATAACTAGGAGTATAACGTTCAAATAAAGCTGGGATAGATTAACTTGGTGTTCCTCGAGAAGATGAGAGAGGCTAGGGGACAAGGGAAAGCACAGCCCAAATCGAAGATGGCGGTCATAGATGGCGCACCGACCAAGCCTCGTATCCCTTGGATTATCATCTTCTTGAAGGACCTTTAATCGTAAGTCTTCCGGAAGCCTAGCCTAGAGAAGCAAAGAAGACTGTAGATTGGAGATCTAGGGACAATTGGATGGGGGCCCTCGAGGATGGGGGTCAGAATCTTCTTGAAGTAGAATTGACGCCCCTCCTAGTTCTTCTGAACCATAGCCTCCCTCAGAATTCTGGATCTTGAGGTAACCCACTTCGATGATAGCCCTTAGGCAGCACAAAGCTACCAGAGGAGCACCCTCTGAACTCCCTACCAGCAAAATTAGAAATAGCGACCGAAGACGAGGTGGCACCGGAGTCGTGAAGGTGGGAGCTTTCAACACCGCCAGCAGGAGGAACGACCAGAAAATAGGTCGGAAGGGAATTTTTCCCCATTGACGGTGTTTGCGACATCTCAATAAGGCAAAAAAGAAAGGTAAAGGGAGAGGAAACTTACTGGCCGGTGGCCGGAGTTTGGCCGGAGTTCTCTGGAAAGCTTAACGTGAAGAAAGCGCAAAAGAGTTAATCTGGGAGAAAAAGAGAGGAGTTTTGAAATTTGAAAATGATTTGGGGAAAAGTGAAATAAAAGCGTTGAAAGACGCTTTATGTAGAAATAATAAAAGGTAATCCTTGCTTCAGGCCGCCATGCAAAAAGTAAGTACGTAAGTAAATGGGCGGCGTGAGGTAGGGATGGGCAAAAAAACTGAAAACCAAACCAAAAATCGAATTATTCCAATTCGAATAACCCGAACCGAATTTAATATACGGTTTTTGGATATCCGAATTGAATAAACCGATTTCTGAATATGGTTTTTGGTTTGGTTTTGGATATTAAAACTCAAACCGAAACCCGAACCGAATTATAATTAATTAAATTAATTAAATATATATAATAATAAATAAATTTTAAAACTACAAAACTAAATTTATAAGTAAATAAAAGTGGGAGGACTAACCTATAAATTTTAAAAAATTACCCCAAACATCTTAACATTAAATGGATCAAATAGACAAAAGGCTGATATTCAAGTATTTTATAATCCATATTCATTATAAACAAGTTTTATAAATTAGTTCGTTTAAATTTCTTATAAATTTTAAAAACAAGTATATATATTCTTATAAATTCTTGTTGGCATGAACGTAAATGGAAAGCATTAACTATAATCAATAAATATTCATATCTAAACTACAGTTCTCTTAGTAATCACAGTGATAAGGTGCACGAATAATTGATTCTTCAACAGTAAACTTTCACTACACTGAAGCATTCCTCAAACAATGGACATTTTCCTCTGCTCTAAAAAATTAACAAACTACAATGGACTCAGAAGAGATTACTTGGTGAAGAGATGAAGACGGTGGGATTACTTGGTGAAGAGATGAAGACAATAATATATAAATATCATAGTTAATTTAGGAGAACGTCTCCTATTAGACCATCTAAATGTTAGACTAATCATGAAAAATCTCGTTTCAATAACTATTAGGGTCAAATTATAATTATTTATACATTACCATACATTTTAAAAAGCTATTAGAAATTTGTTGCAATAAATTAAAACAAATATCAAATCAACTTATTAGTTATATCAATTATAAAATAACCTTGTATAATAATTTGTCAGTCTAAAACAAGACGTTGTGTTAATTTAATAGTGGGATTTTTGTATCACCCAATGTATTTAAATTACTTATATAAATAGAAGAGAAAGAAATCATAAAAATATATGAGTCCGTCTCTTGAAAGACGGTCTTTCCATAAGTTATGGAAAGACCAAGGTTTAAACTATAAATTAGAAAAAATGAAGATAAAATTTCTGGGTTGCATGAACCGGGTTATATATTTATAACTACTATATGTTGCATACTAAAATTTTAATATTGCAACTAAGACCTTTTACCTTTTATTATTCTAATTAAATCCCGTCTTTCTATAAACCTATAGAAAGACCGTCTTTCCCAAGACTTTGCCAAAATATATTATAAACACATTCATCATGTATGGAAAAGGTAAAAATATAAGTCAAATTAATAGGGTAATAATAATAAAAAGGATTTGAGATCAAACAGTATTAAATAATCCTCAGTCACAAAATACTCCGCAAATTAAATAATGTAATAATAAATGGAAAAATCTTGGAAAATACCGTCTTTCCATTATTCCGTAGGCTTATGGAAAGTCAGAGTTTAATTATAATAATACAAAGTAAAAGGTCTTAGTTGCAATATTAAAATTTTATTATTCAACGTGTAGTAGTTATAAAGTTTATAACCCGATTCATTCAACCCATAAATTTTATCTTCATTTCTTCTAATTTGCATTTTAAACCATAATATTTCCCTGACTTATGGAAAAACCGTCTTTCAAGAGACAGACTCATTATAAATTCAACAAAAAAAATAATGGCAGAAAAGGTGGAAAATGCCAAAATGGAACATGAATGAAACCGCATAGATGAAGTCAAGCAATGAAGCAAGGCAGCAAAGGCTTTAGACTTAGCCTTACTATACTACATTAGTCCCACATCGGAAGAGAGGAGACTTAGCCTTCAAATTTCAACTATAAATACTAGGGAACTCCTCCATTCTTTCAAGGCAAAGCACAAGATGCAAATGGGCCTTTAATGTCAAATTACTTGGCTTTGAACTTTGGGCTATAATTATTAATTTAAAGTTAAAATTTTGGTATGTTTATGGGTTTTTCGGTATGGGCCATAATTGTTGTGGGTAAAAGAATAGATCAAATTGAATTCAATTTGATAAAGATTGGAATCAATTCGGTTTATTCGGTTGAATTTGGTTTCAAATCGAATTTGAATTTTGAATTCGGTTCGGCTAAATCGGATTATTTCAATAGTTTGGGTCGGATTCGGTTTTTGATTTTTAGGAAAAAACTGAATAATCCGAACCGAATAAATTGAAAACTGAATAAACCGAACCGATGCTCACCCCTAGCGTGAGGGAGAAATCCAAGGCATTTATGGGAAAAGTGGCGTTCGAGCCCAACCCAGACTTCACACACTCAAAAATGAGAGTGAGTGTCACGCTCTCGTGACCTTTCCACTTCTTTCTTTGGATTCAAACGACCTCGAATTAAAACACCGATTAGAAGGCCAAGGCTTGAACCCCCAATTCCTGAGTAACAAGGATTCGAATGCCCTTGGGTCCCAACACAGATTGGAACCCAAAGGCCGAATCCCCTATTCCTATATATCGGGATTCGAATGACCTCGGATTTTAACATATATTAGAATGCCGAAGCTCGAACCCCCAAGTCCTGAGTACACGGATTCGAACACCCTTGGGTCACAATACATATTGGAGCCCAAAGACCGATTCCCCTATTCCTATATACTAGGATTTGAATGCACTTGGATTCTAACCCAGATTAGAAGGCTGATGAACAGATCCCCTATCCTTTAATACTTGGATTCGAACGCCTTCAGATTCTAACACAGATTGGAACCAAAAGGCCGAATCCCTAACTTCTGAATAACGAGATTCAAACATCCTTGGATTCTAGCGCAAATTGGAAGACTGGGATTTGAATCTCCTACTTTTGACCACTGGGGCTCAGAGGCTCTCGGATTCTGACACAGATTGGAAGGCCAAGACTCGAACCCCTTATTCAGAACTTCTGGGGCCCGAAAGCCCCTTGGGAAACAAATGAGGCTGGATCTTGGCCCTTGGGCTCTAACACAGATTAGAAAGTCGAGGGTCAGATCCCCGACACATTAATCCGCTCGAATAATAGATTCGGAGCCAACCTGGAACGGATCTGGAACTTTGGGACGTACCCAAAGGTCGAATCCTCAACTTTCCAGGGGCTTATTATAATGTGTATTTCTGTATTGGGCCTAAGATCCTAGTACAACTGATCTGAGGTCCATAGCATTATCGTTTGGAAATGATCTTTGGGTCGACCCAAGGTGGGAGTGCTCGTTCCACAAGCAAACAAAACAGTTGCCCCACTTGCCTACCTATATAAAGGCTAAAGGTAACCCTACACACTCAACTATTCATTCTTATATACACACTTGTAATTATATTTGCTTACTTCGCCGTCAGAGCCTTTTCCCCCCAGAAACCTTCGGGGACTTTGTCTTGTAGATTCAGGCCACCTACGGCGGCACAATGGTGACGGTAAAGTGGGGCGCATCAATTACTCTGGCACAAGAGATAGTTGGGTTTGAATTTTTGAAGGAGATGTACGAAGAAGATTCTTAATTTAAGGAGATTTGGGTGAAGTGAAACGAGGGTAATCTTAATGGAGCAGATTTTCTTGTTCGTGATGGTTTTTTGTTCAAAGTAGATCAATCGTGCACCCCTAACTCTTCGTAAAGGGAGAAATTGATTCGAGATTTACATGGCGGAAGTCTTAGGGTTCATTTGGGGAGAGATAAGACCATTTCTAGTTTGGAGGAGAGATATTATTAACCACATTTGAAGAGGGATGTGAGCACTATTGTCAAGAAGTGTTATGTCTTCCAGGTTTCAAAAGGTCAATCTCAAAATACTGGTCTTTGCATGCCTTGACATGTTCATAAAGATATTTTGCTAGACTTTGTGCTGGGGTTGCCACGCACCCAACGTGGTGTAGATTCTTTGTTCGTGGTGGTGGACAGATTTTCCAAAATGTTGCACTTTATTGCATGCAAGAAGACTGTAGATGCGTCCAACATTGCAAAGTTGTTCTTTTGGGAAGTTGTTCGTCTTCATGGAGTTCCAAGGTCCATTACTTCAAACAGGGATACAAAATTCCTTAGTCATTTTTGGATCACCTTATGGAGAATGTTTGAGACTGCTTTGAATAAGAGTTCTACACCCCATACCCAAAGTGATGGGCAGACTGAGGTGATGAACAGATCATTAGAAAATATGATTTGTAGTGTTTGTGGTGAGAATCTAAAGCAGTGGGATTTGGATTTGCCTCGGGTTGAATTTGCTTATAACAATGTCGTACATTCAGCTACAGAAAAATCTCCATTTTCTCTTGTTTATACTATTGTTCTGAAGCATGTCGTGGATTTGGTCGAGTTGCCAAAGGCTTCCAGAGTGAGAAAGTTGGCAGAAAATATGGCTAAGGAGATTGTAGAGGCCAAGGAAGCCGTCAAGACTCGTTTGGAGGCTACCAGGCAGAAAAATTAGGAGGCTGGCGATAGGTGCAAGAGGCTCAAGGTGTTCAAGGAAGGTGATGAAGTGATGGTGTTTTTGGGAAAGGAGCGGTTCCCAGTTGTTACTTACGGTAAGATCAAATCACGTAAGTATGGTCCATTTAAAGTGCTGCAAAAGATTAATGATAATGCTTATATGGTGGCTCTTCCATAAACTATAAGCATTTCCAACAATTTTAATGTGGCTGATATTTTGAGTACCATGAGGATGGGGTTCTATATCCTGATGAGAACTCGGGGTCGAGTTCTTTGGAGGTGGAGGAGACTAATGTTGGGCGAATGACAGCAAAGATTGAAGAAGCAATGGATCGCCACAAAGGTCTGATACGGTTTTGAGCGTAATTTTTGCATCCGGACTCGGAATCAGGCGATTCTGGATGCCTTTGAACCGTTTTCCGATTGGATATCTTTTAAGGCCTTAAATTAACAATTTATTGTTTTTGAGTGTTTTCCAATTTTTGTTTAATTTCAGAATTTATTAATTCCAAATTTCCCTTTTTATTTTTCCATTTTTCTTCCGAATTTAGTATTTAAGGACCTCTTGTATTTTTAGAGATTTAATATTTTCATTATAATATTTTTCAGAATTATTTTCTCTCTGGTGGATTCCAGAACCAAACCCTAGGATTCGGGCTTGCGAATCTTTTTCGATTATTCTGACCGCGTCAACATGCATGGGGTATTCAAAGCGTTTATCGTTTAAAAATCCCGAATATCAACATGGGAAACCCTAATTGAGGCTAAAATAACATTAAATCTCATACGGCTGGAGTCTACCAGCAAGATCAGGGGCATTTAAGTCACAGATCAGGCAAAAAATATGAAGAACACCAGCGATATTCACAACATAAACATGAATCACTTGTCAAACGTATGAAAAATGAAAAAAATCATCACATGCATGCGGTTTTCAACAACAAAAGTGAAGATCCATGGCTAGTCTGATCGATTAGACACCAAAAACACAAGGAATCGAGAACCCAGAACTCAAAAAGCAAGGAGATTTGTTCAAAAACCAGCAAATCACCTAGCAAAACACAAATTGGGAATAGAAAATCTGTGATGAACATTAACAAACTTGAAATCGTGTTAATTTTGAAAACCCCCTGAACAACTCAGGAAAACCCTAGTTCGCAACCCAAATGTTGTGATAAAAACAACAACCCAAGCATGTAATCACAAAGGAGCAGTGAAAGCAAATAAAAACGAGAGAGAAACATCATGGAACACAGAGAAATTGAATCGGAGGCGGCTAGGGTTTCGTGGGCCGAGGGAGAAGTGTGAGAGGCTGTGATTTCTTGAAGAGAAAAGAGAGTAATGAGAGGAAAGTGGCACATTGAGGAGAATTTGAGAAGCAAGAGTGGAGCATTGGCAGAGCATTAATTGAGCGTTTAGGGGGTAAAAGTGATGCATGTGATTTCTGACGGGGGGTTGGGATTTCAAAATAAGATTCGCACGCGTGCCACCATTATTTTGACACGCGTCCAGGGGGGATCACTTTTCCTAATTAAGCAGGATTAGTGAGTGTAAATAAGTAAGGGTCCAGGGGCATTATTGACTTTTCACTCTAGGACAACTGGGTTGATTTTGGAAAATTTTGACCCATTACAATTTGAGTTGGGACAAACAAAAATTGAAAATGTGCAGTTTATTCAAGGACGGAGGGAGTTTTATATATTAGAGACTCAATAAAACTGTAATATCGCTCTCGAATATATTAACTGACTTCCTACAAAAATCATGATCATGTGGCAGAGAGAAACGCATCACGCATCATATCACTACGTCAGGCATGGATTTTCATTTTGACTAGGAATTGCAGATCCTGAGAGTTTGCCAATTTTTAGAAATGTGATTCTATCATTTCTAACAACTTTCAGATTTGGCCTATTATTTTTTTCAAAATACACATACATTTCCCCGTGCAAACCCCGTCATATCAACTCCGTCATTTTACTAGCATCTAACGATTGGATGATCTTAAATAAGACATTGCATGGTAATTTTTACAATTAAAGTAATAACGCAGTTTAAACGCTAATTTTCTTTGTTACATAACTAAAGGAGTAATAGCTCATAAATTTCTTTAAGGAATTTTACACTTCTAACCCTAACTTTATGCTTAAAGTACAAATATAATCTTACAAAATGAGAAAGTGTCAAAATAATTTTAATTTTATGACAAAATGGTGCAATTATAACCTTTTGTCATTATTCCAGCATTAACTCATCAATTTAGGTGCTGATCAAACATGAAATGGTGAAAATACCTTCGCCTCCATAAGTTGAATTCCTATTTCACCCCTTTTAATCACATTCGAATCTCCCGTTGACAGTTTAAGTCAACGGTGTCCAAAGTTAGATTAACACATAGTACATCATAAAGTTACATTTTCTCATTTTGGAAGGTTATATTGGCATTTTCAACGGAAAAACACACACTTATGACTTACCCCAACTTGTTTCATAATCATTCCACACAACATTTGTGTACACTCCATCTTTATTAGGGATGATCATGGGTCTAAGACCCGACCCAGACCCATAGGGTCTAGATCCATTGGGTCGGGTATGAGTCCAAAAAATTTAGACCCATCGGGTGTGGGTCTGGGTCTAGATTCTAAAATATGGGTCCGAACCCCGGGTCTAAAATAATAAGACCCACACCCGACCTGTAGACTCATTTAACCTTAACTATATAAATAATTTTACTATAATTTCTAGTTTACTTTTATATTCTCCTTGTATTTTTATTTTAAATTCAACAAATAATACATATTGTGTATTTTTTTTCTTGAAAAATTAATATAGATGCATATTGAACTAGAATTATTTTTATTTAAGATAATATAATTTTATTTAGTGAAGAAAAATATTAGAATACTAGACCTAGTTAAGACCCGTTTTGGACCCAAACTCATTTTGAATCCATCAAATTTAGGTATGAATCTAAAATTTTCAAGAGTCTAAATCTAACTAAAATTTTATAATATCTAAATCGGATATTAATAGACCCGACCCATGATCCTCCCTAATCTTCGTCATCACTAACGTCCATATAATTATTGAACACTACATTCCAAACAATAACTAGCCCCGCACATCAACACACACCAGTATTTATAAAAAACAACACTAATCACTCTCCTCGTCATCATCTCAATTCACAAACTTCTTACCTCATCGAATCCGATCTTCTCCTCTGCCAAATCCAATGGCATGTCACCTTAAAGCAGAACCTCGTTCCCCCCGAACAAATCCTCATTAATCCCTCCAAAGAACTTGGAAAATGCCGCGCCTAATACTACTGCTTCTCTGCATTGCTCTGGTACTAACAGCTCCTGTCACGAGTGCAAATGCATCGACCAGGGACGACGACGTTTTGCTCCAGGTCAAGAACTCCGACCTCCAGGATCCCGACGGCCGCCTCGTCGACTGGGAAACCTCGTCTCCCGCCTCGCCCTGCGACTGGGCCGGCGTCGGCTGCGACACCGCCACAAACGCCGTCGTTTCGGTTGAGCTCCCCAGCTATGGAATCTCCGGCCCGTTTCCGGCGAACTTCTGCAGGATCCGTACTCTCCGGACGCTCGACCTTTACGACAACTCTCTCGGTGGGACCCTCTCTCCGGATGCGCTCTCCATTTGCTCCCACATCCGCTCCTTAAACCTCTCCGCTAATTATTTTGTCGGGAGCTTGCCGGAGCTTCGGACGGAGTTTCTCAACCTCACCGCCTTCGACCTCTCGCTGAACAACTTTACTGGCGAGATTCCGCCGAGTTATGGGTCCCACATGCCCAACCTCCAGGCTCTGGTTCTCACTGGGAATTTACTCAACGGGTCGATACCGGAGTTCCTGTCGAACCTCACCGAGTTAACTCGCTTAGAAATCGCCATGAACGGATATCTCCCCAGCAGGATTCCGACCAACATCGGCCGCCTCACGAAACTCGAGGTCCTCTGGCTCCCGTCGCTGAACCTCGTCGGCACTATCCCAGAATCAATCGGGAACCTTAAGTCCATCAACAGCCTCGACCTCTCCCGCAACTCCCTCACCGGGAAAATCCCAGAAAGCATCGGCTCTCTCATTTCCCTGACTCAAATCGAGCTCTTTAAAAACCAACTCTCCGGCGAGATCCCGGACGTGTTTTTCAATCTCACTTCTTTAATGAAGTTCGACGCCTCGGAGAACAACCTCACCGGGAAAATCCCGGGAACACTCACCGGTCTGCCTCTGGGATCATTGAACCTCAACGACAACAATCTGAGCGGCGATATCCCCGAAAATATTGCCCTGAGTAAAAACCTTTTCCAGCTGAAACTCTTCAACAACAGCTTATCAGGTCGGTTGCCGGAGAATCTGGGGATGCATTCGGGTCTGGAGGAGCTTGATGTTGCAGGGAACCTTCTAGAAGGTCTCCTGCCTCCGAACCTCTGTGCCGAGAAGAAACTCTACAGGTTAAACTTATTCAATAATAATTTCTCAGGTACAATCCCGGAATCATACGGCGAGTGCAGTTCTCTAACATATGTTCGTGTTTTCGATAATGCGCTTTCCGGGGTAGTACCTTCGGGTTTCTGGGGTTTTCCAGGGCTGTCCATGTTTGAAATCAGGAAAAACAGATTCGAAGGCGCAATTCCTGGAACAATCTCGAATGCTCTCACCACATTTGTGGTTTCTGATAACGGTTTTAGTGGCCATTTGCCTGATGGAATGTGTGAATCAGAAAATCTCACTGTTGTTGATCTCAGCAGGAATCAGTTCTCAGGGGAGTTGCCTTCTTGTATAACTAGATTGAGCAGCTTGCTCAAGCTTGATGTTCAGGGGAATCGGATCACTGGCGAAATCCCTGGAAATGTCTCTTCCTGGAGTGATTTAGTGGAGCTGAATCTTTCAGAGAATCGTTTGTCGGGTGTAATTCCTTCGGGGCTTGGAGCATTACCTGTGTTGAGGTATATAGATCTATCTGATAATGCACTAGTGGGAAAGATTCCTGAGGAGTTGTCTAAGCTCAATCTGGATAAGTTCAATGTGTCGAATAACAGGCTTGTGGGTAGAGTACCTCATGTTTTTGATAGTGAGATGTATATTTCTAGCTTGTTGGGCAACCCTGGATTGTGTAGTCCTGATCTTAAGCCTCTGCCTTCATGTAATAAGGGAAGGACTGTGAGCTATTTCATGGTTGGGATTTTAGCGGTGTTGTCTGTGATTCTTGCGATATCGCTATTTTTCTTAGTGATTAAGTCCAGGAAGTTGAACCTCTGTGGAGCCGTTTGTGGAAATCTTTGCGGAAATCTTTGTGGAGGTAAGAGGAAAAAGTCCTGGAAAATGACTTCATTTCAGAAGTTCGGGTTCAACGAGGATGATATCGTAGCCTTCCTGAGACAGGACAATCTGATAGCAACTGGCGGTTCAGGACAGGTGTATCGGGCCATTCAGAAGAACGGCGAGATGGTTGCAGTGAAGAGACTGTGGGATGCTCATCGCGGGCCGGAGTCTGAGGAGGTGTTCCAGTCCGAGGTTGAAACTTTGGGGAGGATAAGACATGGTTGCATAGTGA
Organism: Rubia yunnanensis; assembly: GCA_037428765.1. Classification (NCBI taxonomy): domain Eukaryota; kingdom Viridiplantae; phylum Streptophyta; class Magnoliopsida; order Gentianales; family Rubiaceae; genus Rubia; species Rubia yunnanensis. The sequence goes on from CM075069.1 coordinate 20,949,837, forward strand.
AACTGCTGTTTTGTTGTTCCGGGGATGATTTTAGGATCTTGGTTTACGAGTACTTGGAGAACGGGAGTTTGGAAGATGTGTTGCATGGGGAGAAAGGCAATGCATTGCTTGATTGGCCGAGGAGGTTTAAGATAGCGATGGGAGCAGCGCAAGGTCTAGCTTATTTGCACCATGATTGTGTGCCTACAGTGGTGCATCGGGACGTGAAGTCCAGCAACATTCTCCTGGATGAGGATTTCGGCCCCAAAGTTGCTGATTTTGGTTTGGCGAAAAGCCTGAAAAAGGACTTGGAGGGGGGAGGTGAAGCCATGTCAAAGATTGCTGGATCCTTTGGCTACATAGCTCCAGGTAAGGCCTACGTTCTTTGTTCAGAACGATTTCCAGTTAATTTATAACATGTCAATCTTGTTACTGTTTAAGTGCTCTGTTGGATTATATTTTGAGATTCTTTCTAGTTGTTTGATAAGACCAGCAATGGCTTTACGGTTTGCAGCCTAAATAGATGAACAAATGAGATTACGCGTAAAATGGTTCAGATGTGTTAGTAATTTTAGACCGAGCCATATAGCTAGATATGATGCATAAAACTTGTGTAGTTTAACTGTTCTTCTTGCAAGTCAGTCGGCCGATGCACATAGTAATCCATTTCGTGTCATTTGTAGTTGTCTGTAGCTCTAGGGGAATCCAAGTAATGCAATTTAAAGTAAGCAAAAGTGGTTGCTAGGTCTAAAGATCTTATTTGCAGACAAGCGTATGAAACAATTAGTAACACAACGTAGACTAGTTACATTCTACCAGAGTAATATATAGTTCTTATGACAGGCTGCAAGAAAGCGATCTTTTGTCCTGCTAATTGGCTCTGTTCTGAAGTTGCAAGATCACTATAAAGTATAAACTACTCTTGTTTTCTTCTAGTTTGTACTTAAGTTTGGCTAAACTCCTACCCTGTAATTTAATAATATATTGAGTGTCCACAGTATTCTTAACAAACATTTCTGTTGGCTCTAGTTTAGCAACATTTAGGGAGATTTTTCAGTTCTGCAAAATTGTCACTTTCAACAACTAGTGCTGTGAAGAATGTATTATTATATAATAAAAAAGAATCCATAGAAGCTTCTAAGCTTACATCTAACATAGTTTATTGATGCAAGAAAGAGATTGACCTAACTTCACTGCTTGATTATCGATGCAGAATACGCATACACGATGAAAATCACAGAAAAGAGCGACGTGTACAGCTTTGGGGTGGTTCTGATGGAGCTAATCACAGGCAAACGGCCATTTGACCCGTCTTTTGGAGAAAACAAGGACATAGTGAAGTGGGTAACAGAGGTGGCACTCTCCACTCCAGAAGCAAGTGAAAGTGCAGGCATTTGTGATGAGCATTTGGACAAGCTTGTCGATCCTAGGATCAAACCTTCCGCGTTTGAAATGGAAGAGATTAAGGCTGTACTGAATGTTGCAGTACAATGTGTGTCTTCTCTGCCCTTGAACAGACCCTCCATGAGAAGAGTGGTGGAATTGCTTAGAGACATATCCAAGGTTCGTTCCAAGTGATGTGTATGTAATATTGGCCTTTTCTTGGGCTCTTAATGCCTATCTTTTCTCACATTTGATGAATTTGAATTTTACTATCGAGCACATGTGGCGCAAGCAAAAGAGAGTTACCGAAAGGCGGCTTGTGACTGTAAAGAATTTAGAAGTGCAAAAAATGTTGTACTAAGAGAATAACACATGTATTTTGATAGTTTTGGATAGTAAACCAAGTGGAGTGGTCTAATTGCTCACTTGAAATTTACTTTACATCAAGATAAAGTCTTGGGTAAGAGTGTGTTACGGTTTAGATTGAGGTCAAAATAAAAAATTAGAAGTGTCATAGGGTTTAAATTTTGCCAGTAGGGAGGATATTATCGATGTATGCCAAGAGATAAAGTAAGTGGATTCACAAGAGGAGACAAACAATGAATAGTCAGCAAATCTGCAAAAAAAAAAAGAAGCAAAGGTCGTTAGAGCCCGATACGAAGAGCTTACTTAAACCTATAGATAGTTTTACACAATCGACAAACCTACTTGGGCCGAGCAGGGTCCTTATAGCCCACTAGTTGCACCATGTAAGTTGGAGCATCAAGATTGTTGTAAAGGAAAGCATTCTCGACATTAAATTGATGAAGAGGCCGCTTTGCATAGTGACAATGGCGATGGCTGTACAGATAATGGAAGTCTCAATCATAGGACTAAAAGTGTGATCAAAGTCAAAACTAAGATTCTGATAAAATTCATGTGCAACAAGACGAGTCTTGTGATGGTCAACAATACCATCAAGTTGATATTTTAGACGAAACCCACTTCGATTTAACAATATTAACATCACGATAACGAGGTACTAATAGAGATATAGTTGATTTTGTATATATCATATACTCCCTCTGGTCCTCTTATAATGTCCCTCTTTCCATTTAAATAGTCTTTTTATTTTATCTTCTTCCCTTTATGGCAAATCATATGTTATTCTCGTACATTCATCTTACATTTTACATTTCCAGTTAAACCCCCACCACTCATTCCTCTATTTAAAAAACTATGTGCCATTTTATGGGAGCTATTTAAAGAGGCCCAGAGGGAGTATAATGATTGTTTCTACTTTGTATATCATTTGTACTCACTATATATATTATTATACACAGTCATAATTATCGGTGGATTTTACTTTCTATCAGACTGGTTTATCTAAAATTCCTGATTTTTTTTTTCTCTTTTTCTTAAAATTTCTCCGGTCTTTTGGATTTCTTCATTGTTCTCTTCTTCCCGGCAATGACGCTGAGGCAGACGTCAACTTCCAATTACAAGGTTGCTGCGTGATTGGTATGTTTTATCTCTATGTTAGTGTTGTGGATTGTTTGTTGTTTCTATAAAAAAAATAAAATTTTAGATCGTGACTTCAGCCGCCGCCGTCCTTTTTCCAATCGCTGTCGGAAAACGTCGCCGTCTGTGCTACTGTCCGCCAGCACTCTCCAGCACGGGGTTTACCCGGTGCTTTTACAGATCTCTCTGGCGCCCCTCTCATCTCACCGGCGCTGTCTCAAAGCCTTCCTCCGCCAGTGCCGTCTTCTCTGCTTTCCCGAAACCAAGCTCGCCTGATTTCACTGTTTCTCGACGCTGAGATTCACCGCCTTCATCCGTTTTGAATCGCTAGTTTTTTCATCACCGGCGTCTTCTGAGTCGGCTAGCGTCGTCTATCACCGGCTTCGCCACTTTCTGTTCTAAGCCGACCAACGCCCGTTCTCATATTGACGCGGCCGCCCAGCTATTTTGATAGCGCCTGTAATCATACGTGAGTGAAAAGGACGCGCGCATTCAATTTCTAGCACACGCGTGTATTCACGTGCCAATATTTGCTTTGCTGTTTCTGTGCACCTTGCGTGATTTCCTGGAGTAGATTTATTTTCTTTATTTTTATTTTTTTATTGTTGTTATGGCACATTTGAATCAGCCACATTGTCAATGGTGTTATGTTCGGGGTCATGTTGCTTCTTTTTGTGCTAAATTGCACGGTGAATGATATCAGTTGCAGTGTCAGTGGTGTAAAAAATTTGGTCACTTTGCCTTGACATGTCCTCACTTGGTCTCTTGGGCTTCTTCTCCTGGCTCTTTACTGCATACTTGATGGATAGTTGATTCTGGCGCGACCAACCACATGACTTCTTCTTAGTCCGCTCTTAATCACGTGACTCCTTATTCTGGTAACAATCGTGTTTTTGTTGGTAATGATTTTGCTCTAAACATTAACCATATTGGTCATTCTCGAGTCTCCAATTCATTATCCTTGTCTGATGTTTTGGTGGTTCCTCAAATTACTAAAAATTTGCTCTCCATTAGGAAGTTAACTCGGGATATGAATGTTGTTATTTGCTTTGATGATTATTCTTTCACTATTTTGAACAAGTTTACTGGTGATGTTATTGGTAAAGGCCATCGTGATGGGGTTTTTATGTTTTGGATTTTGGTGGTGTTGTTTTATCTGCTTTTATTGCATCAAGTGCTTCTAAAGCATCTTGAACTTTGACATAGTAGATTGGGCCATGTTCCCCTCACAACATCATTTCTTCTTTGAGTAAGTTTGGATGTTTGTCAGTTACTAGTTTGCTGCCTAAGCCTCATTTATATCCCGCTTATGAGATGGCTAAAGGCAAATGCCTTTCTTTTAGTGATAATTTAAAATGCACACCATGCATACTTGACCTAGCTCATTGTGATCTTTGGGGACCCTCTCATGTTCTCCAGTGTTGGGTACTCTTATTATGTCATTTTTGTTGATGATTTTTCTTGGTTTACCTAGTTATATCTTCTGCGAAGAAAGTATGATTTTATGGGGGCTTATATGCATTTTGAGGCACTTGTTGAGAACAAGTTTTATACTACCATTAAAGTATTTCTAAGTGATGGTGGAACCGAGTTGCTGAATCATCGCATGCGATCACATGTTGCGTCTAAGGGTATTCATCATCAACTTTCATGTCCTTACACTCCAGAGCAAAATGGTCGTGCAGAGAGGATGTATCGTCATATTACTGAGACATAGTTGTCGATGCTCTTTCATTCCGACCCTCATCATTTCTTTTGATATGATGTTTTTTTTACTGCAGTCTACATTATCAACAGACTGCCTACTTCGGCTTTATCTAGTCAGTCCCCGATCTCTGCTATTTTTGGTAATACTCCAATTTTCATCCATTTGGGTTTTTCCAAATTTGAGACCATATGTTGCGCATAAATTAGCACCTCAGAGTATACCTTGTATATTTTTGGGTTACAGTTCACAGTACAAGGGTTATCCTTGTTTAGACCCTCTTATGAAGAAGGAGTACATCGCTCGTCATGCTCGGTTTGATGAGATATTTTTTTCCAGCAACCCGTACTGTTACTGTCACTGATCCGCCTTCACTTGATGTTTCTGCATTTATGGAACCTTCGTCTAAGCCATCAGTACATCTCTCGGAGAATGCCTTGTATATTGTTGGGTTACAGCTCACAATACAAGGGTTATCGCTGTTTAGATCCTCTTACGAAGAAGGAGTACATCACTCGTCATGCTTGGTTTGATGAGATATTTTTTTTACAGCAACTCTTACTGGTACTGTCACTGATCCGAATTCACTTGATTTTTTTTTGCATTTATGGAGCCTTTGTATGTGCCATTAGAGGTGTTTGAGCCATCCTCTACTACCGAATTTTCAATATTTTGAAAGATGTTGATTTACAGCCTGTACTGAGAACTCAGGGTTTATCTGATAATTGTATCTGTCTTCCGCACGGAGATCAGCTGCACACACCGCCAGCCCAGTCGCAGCATGCACCTCCAACTGCCAGCGCGTCCAATCCGGCTCCAGCGCGTATGGCTCACGCGCCGCCAGCGCATGCGGATCACGCACCACCATTCCCGGCTCCAGCGGCCTCCGCAGAAAATTGGCCGTCTGCTCAGCCTGTGCAGTCTGTGATGCTAGCTTCCTGTACTCGATCTTCACCTCCAAGGGCATTTTGCTGTGTGCAAAAATGCAAGATTCGTCGCCTGTTGCCATTCCTTTTGTGGGTTTTTCATAGCTTTCTAGCTCTTCCGGTAAGCCATTTGGAAATTCCATTCTTTATCGATCTCTGGTTTGTGCACTTTAGTATTTGTCGATTACACGTCCTGATTTGTCTTATGATGTGAACACGGTCAGTCAGTACATGTAGGCTCCTACTGATGACCATTTCCAAGTTGGCACTCAAATTATGTGATATGTTCGTGGTACTCTCCACTATGGTCTGCAGTTTTGTGTAAATTCATCCACTTTACTAGTTATGGGTTATTCTGATGCTGATTGGGCTCGTTGCATTGAGACTCATAGGTATACATATGGTTATGTCATTTTCCTTAGTGGTAACCTGGAGACTTGGAGTGCTAAGAAGCAACCTACAGTTTCTCCTTCTAGTTCAGAATCAGAATATCGTGCTATGAAAAATACTGTTGCCGAGTTTGCTTGGTTGATGAATCTTCTTCGGGATTTACGTGTATCGACTCATGTGCCCCCTATTTTGCTGTGTGATAACAATAGTGCTCTCTTCCCGTCTCAGAATCCGATTTTCATAAGAGAGCCAAGTACATTGATATTGACTATCAGTTTGTGCGTGAGATGGTGCCTTCTGGCAAGCTCAAAGTTGCTCATGTTCCTACAGTCTTGCAGCTTGTTGACATCTTTACAAAGGGGTTACCTCGTCCTCAGTTTGAATTCTTACGTTCCAAGCTTTGTGTTCCGACCAGTCCTACGCTTCGCTTGTGGGGTGTAATAGAGATATAGTTGATTTAGAATCAAGTTAAGAAATGAATACCCTTTTTAATTGATTTTGTATACATCATATTCTATGTTTCTACTTTGTGTACCATTTGTACTCACTATATATATCATACATACAGCCACAATTATTTGTGGATTTTACTTTCTATCAGGTACTGAATCCCAAATATGTTGATGACGAAGGGAAGTCGTGTCCTTATCCATGGTTGCAATCCAAATGTGGATTGCAAAGAGCAGAACGATAGTCACATGGTCCAATCTGAGCATACATGGTCGCAAGAAAAAGCAATGACCATGTATTCAGAGAAAGTCCAAGGCTTTCTAGAACTATCAAGTGCCCTAGTAGTCATGTTATGAGTATGCACAAGTGGATGATTGAGAGAGTCATCAAAAGAATAATTATCAGATGATGGAGTCCAATTTGAACTAGATTGGAGCGGAATTTAGAATCCTGAAAAAAAATATTGGATCGAGGACCGGATCTTAGTTTCATAAGTCCAGATTTCGATGTTTGCATTCCAATCCAAGTCTATCGATTTTACTAGTTCGTACAAATTAGATAATAATAATTTCAAGATAATTCCTACCAATCTTTTTAGAAATAGAACTGCATAATAACCCAAATGAACCTCCAGTGAATTCCATTAATGAGATTCAAACGCATACCAATTAGATTAATAATTAATATATAGTTTTTAAAATGAAGTCGAAATTAATTTCAGGATACTAAAATTGAAAAAGAGAAATCTAAAGCCTCAAACTGGCGTTAAACATCCAAAAAATTAGACTTGTGGCGCAGTAGATAAAACCATGAGAGTCGGGAATGATCATCAAGAAAATGACATAGTAGGCAAAACCACCAGCATATAAAATAAGAGAGGGCCCCATAAATCACAATGAACTAGATCAAGTGCCATGGCAAAACGTTTATCATTTGTATGAAAAGATAAACGTTTCCCTTTAGCTTTTTCACATGCTTCACAAAGGGTGGGTTTAAGTAAAACCGATGAGACAACTAAGGATCCAGAAGCACGCAAACTAGTAATAACATAATGCGGAACATGATCAAGTCTAGCATGCAAAGTTTTGAAAGACGTATGTGACTTATTTGATTCAACAGTAGACAACAAAGTTGATGCCCCATAGTCTAAACATAAAGCCTATCTTCAATATGACAATGATCCAAGGTTACCCTAGTGATTTTATGTCAAATAACAAATGAATGATCATCAAACCAGATAACAACATTTAAATCCTGAGTTTTTTTGCTAATGGAAAGCAATTTTTTAGTGATATCAGGCACAATAAGAACATCATAAAGAGGCAATGACTTTGAAATATGATAATCACCGACATGAGTAATGGGGAGTTGAGAACCATAACCAATATAGACGTGGGCAGAACCAGTATATGGTGTCACGTGATCAATAACAGTGGGAGACGATGCCATGTATTTTATGGCACCAGAATCAACAATCCACTTAGAACCACAATGCTTAAATCTTGAATTTCCATCAAAGTGTGACATAATGCCTAGGGGTTGAGGTGATGCTGATGCGCTGAGAAATCTACCATCGTGAATATGACGCATAGATCTGGCAAACGAGTCTCTTCGGTCGGATACGGGTGAGATCCAACCAGTTCGGGTATGATTCGGTAGATTGTTTTGTCTTCGAATATCGGGTCTTGATCGACTGTGTTCAGGTTCAGATGTCTTTCGATAGTTTTGAAAAATATCCGAACGGGTTGGGTATGGTTCTAGTTGTTTCAATTTCAATACAATTCGGGTATCATTTTTTTGAATCGGGTTCGGATCAAATTTGGTTCAGGTTGTTTCGATTTCAGGTACAATTCAGTTTTACATTTTTTTTAATCAGGTTCGGATCGGGTTTGGTTTGAGTCAGTTTAGTTTTGGTACTTTTTGGGTACATTTTCTTTCGGGTCGGGTTTGGTTGGATTCCAATATATTCAATCCAGGTCTTGTTCAAATAAATATAGCAAATTGTCATTATAATGAACATAAAATTTTAATATATTAATTTTGTAAAAGTACTTTAGCTAAACTAATCTATTATATATATATATAAAGTTTTACTAGTCAAATTTTTAATGTATACTTTCAACTTTTTGAAATGAAAAATTATTTCTTTTGTAAAGAACATGACATTTATTCAAGCTGCAAACATTGATCTGTATACGTTGCCGCATAAAGATTATATTAGTATGTAAGAACAAAATATAATAGTTTGTATTTAATTTTTTTTCTATTTTATGTTGTCGATCATAACTCACAAAACTCCTAACTTGCAAGTTATAATATATTAATATATATATATAGTAGTTCTCCTGGCAGGCGATCTGCCCATAAGTTTATGGACAGACCACTAATTTTTTACCTTATAATTATTACTTGTTTTAACTTTAAAAATACAATATTTAAATTTTATAAAACAAAATTTACAACATTTAAAGTAAAAATCACTGTGAACTGTCCATAAACTTATACAATATTTAAATTTCATAAAAAAAAACTTACAATTCATGATTGCTTGCAATACATTTTAAAATATTAGCATATTAAACTAAGATAAGAAAACATTCATAGAAAGACATGCTCATTTTTTCTTAATTAGGTGAAATATTAGTATATTACCAATAAATCTCTTTAGAACTATTTAACTTTACATAAACAGTTTTGGCCGACTTTATATAGAAATTAAATATCCCCTATTTACTAATTATAAATTATGAGTCTCATAAACAGTCTTGGCCGACTTTGTGCACAACCATTCATTCAAATTCAGAATGCAGAGTTTGCAGATTTCTACTACTCCCTCCATCTCATTCAAATATGCACATAATTTTTTTTTCACTCAAAGTTGTCAAACTTTAACCATATATTTGAATAGATATATGACTAATAATATTATCGTATGGCATGATACTTATGTTTTTGATATGCTATGGAGGAGTAATTATACTAATTAAGCATATTTTAAATTTAAGCATTAGAGAAAAATAGATCGTAAATGCAATATTATTTTAGATGTAATTTTATATTCTTACAAAAGAATTGGATGATTGAAAATATTGATTTAAAATATTTTACAAAATTTAATGAAAATAAATTTTCCGAAAGAAAATAATAATAACAAAAAGTTAATATTGTATGAATTTTTTTCTAATTTTAAATTAATAATTTACAATGTTCTTTTATTTAATACATAATGGGCAAAGTCTTGGGAAAGACGGTCTTTCCATAAGCTTATGGAAAGACGGGTTTTGATTTGAATAATAAAAGGTAAAAGGTCTTAGTTGCAATATTAAAGTTTTAGTAAGAAACATGTAGTAGTTATAAAATTTATAACCCGGTTCATGCAAGCCGAAAATTTTATCTTAATTTCTTCTAATTTACACTTTTAACCTTGGTCTTTCCATAACTTATGGAAAGACCGTCTTTCAAGAGACATACTCTACATAATGTACTCTTAAAATAATTTCATCTAACTATGTTATTAATACACATTTTAAATTTATAAATTTAATTTATTATGTGGCATTTAATATTAAATAACATATCAACACTGTTTATAATCGTAATGTTATTTTCAACTAAATATGATCAAGTTAAAATTTTAGACAGTGACAATTGTAACACACTATTCAATCATATTCGGATCTTGTTCGGTTTGAGTTAACATTAATCCGGATATCTTCAAATTTGGATTAACATCAATTCGATTCATTTCGAATCGAGTAGTAGTTGGGTATGATTAGGTTTCTTTCAGGTACAGGTCCTTTTCGGGTTCGGATTCAGGTTCGGTCCAAGTGCGGGTCCTTTTCGGGTTTCGGTTCAGGTTCGATTCAGGTTCATGTGTTATTCGAGTTTGGGTCCCATAAGGTCTGGCAATTTAAATTTGGGTACGGTTCAATCGGGTAATTTTAATTTCTGATTATTGATTGGATCTCACTATTTGGATATTGGTTCGATTCGATTAGATTATTTATTACCGGATTTTCGGGTTCGATTATTCTTTGCCAGGTCTGATGACGCACCAAGGGGCTGATGCGCATGAATTAACGCGCTAAAGGACTTGTTGCGCGTGGAGAAATGTGCCAAGGGGTCTGCCAGCGCATGGAGTGACGGGCGCAAAAGAGGTAACACACACCTGAGATGCAAATGAATGCCTTCGTCTTCGCGGGAATCAAAAGACGCCGTCACTGCTGGAACTTGAGGACGCCGGAGATCGAAAGGAGAGTGCGCGCGTGGGATACTGATGAAGACTTCGTCGTCGATGAAACTGGAGGCCGCCGGAGATGGACAAATGCCGCCGGAGATGTGAAATCGCTACTAGAGAACGCCGGAAATAGGAACCCAGATCACAATTCATCGGAGAAGATGGAGAAGCCGAATAAATTGGACACCTGAGAAGCCGAAAGAAAGGCCAACTTTGAGGGAGGGGACATCAGATCTGCTGTGAAGAAAAAGATGACCGGAGATGAAAGACCGCAAATCGGTAACGCTGGAGCAGACCGGAGAAACCAAAAATTAGAGAGAGACGCCGGTAATAGAGAGAGACGCCGGAGGAGTGGACGGAAAGGACTACTAATGGTCGCCGGAACTTGGCCGGAATTTGGTAGTTTGGTTGGCCGGAAAAATAGAGGGAGGGAGGCGGCCAGCCAAAAAAAGGGGTGGATTATAACTTGTTTTGATACCATGAAAGAATGATTTGTGATGATTATGATGTTACCAAATGAAGTAAATAGAGTACAAGAGATAGACTAGAATTAAAGTAGCTCTAGCCTAATTATCAAGATAAACACGAATCAAATCAAATCAAATTAAATCATCACATTGACTTATTCTAACATACTCCCATAAAATAACTTTCAAAATACCCGACTTCACATAACAACTTATTTAACATTCGATCTCAATTCTAACCAATTTTTTTTTCAAATCAAAATATTTGAGAAAGAGAAATTTTTGTCTGGAATAAATAAAAGAAAGGAGAATACTTCGTAGCATATTGATCCCACTGTCTCATTTTAAATTGTACACTTTAACTTTTCCATAATGTTTGGTCATTAATATTATTTATTAAGAATAAATAAAACTTCTTAAAAAATTGATATTTTGAAAATATATGTTATAACAAATATAACAAGGCATTAATCGATAATATATATATATACACACTAATTTAATATTGTGATCAAAATTAATAAATTTTAATTATATAAATAGTTAGATTGCAGTTTGAAATGGATCGACCTAACACAAAACATGTGGGCAAATTTAGGTGAGCATCAATGTTCAGAGCGGATTACATAAATCTTGGTTCCAAGCATGCAGTATGGTGACTAGTGAGTGACTAAAGTTGACTTATGAGCTGTCGAATATGGAACAATACACAAGTCAGTTTAAGTGATAATATGGAATATTGGAATCAAAACAATGCGAAATTAGGACATAATCCATTTATAAAGCAGGTGCAAAAACGCAGACCCAATCCTTTAATTGGTTCCTTGCATCTCTATCATCACAACTCGGAAACAACTAAGAAGATTTTTGCTACCAACAAAAGTCAACTAGTACATCTCTTAATAGAACTAATAATAAGAGAAAATGTGTGGTATTTAAACTCGCTTTGATATCCTATTTTTAAAATTATTTTTAAGAGATATCAAATTTTTTATTAATATTTTGAAAAGGTATTTTTAGTTAAAAGTGCATACCATTATGACACAATTTTAATTCAAATTGATACTCATTTTTTGCTAAAAGGTACTGTAAAGTTCAAAATGTTTTAATTGGCAATTTGTGACTATGTTGTAACATCAAAGAAGGAGTCATAATGGAAGAAGGTCAGTGTGAAAGTATGAATCCGAGAAGGATGAATCTCGCCCAAAAGTAGTTGATTCGATGAATATTTCATTTCTCATATTTGTGGGATTGGAATGAGATATATAAAGTTGGAAGAAGGAAGGGATTCGGTTATGGAAAAGGATTGGGACGAGATATTCTAAATCCCTTACTTCAAGGGATTAGATTGGCTAAACCCTATCTTCATCAAGATTTGAATATACAAAAATATTATGAAGATAGTGATTGATTCGCACAAGGAAACTATGATGTGCGGAAGGGTTATATATGGCGAACATTACAGGCTAAGCTACTCACGGAACTATAGAGAGAAATCTGCAATCAGTTTTCGGATTTTTATCAGAGTAGCGCAGAGCTGTTTATTGGTGTTCCAACATGATCAACGTTGTTTGATCTCAAAGTTAAGAACGAGAGCCTTAATTCCTCAGGAGGAGGAGATCCAGCGTCGACAAAGATCGAGGTCAGAGGGAGTCTGATCAAGGCGGATCGGCAACTAAGGGAGCTAGTAGAATTCACAAGTTGAATTAGAAAAGATAAGTATTTGTATGATGCATCTTGTACTATCTGTCTAATTAGTGGATTCATTCTAAACTGGGCCAGACCCCGCATATGTAAGTGATTCTCACCAAACTGCGTAACCATTTTTGTGTGTCTTTAAAGTTTTACTTTACCTACAAACTTGGTTAATCAGATGATGTTGGAACACAGTAACCTCAATTGAAGTAATTAGGTAAAACCAAATTTTCAATTGGTATCAGAGTAATTAGGTAAAACACTCCTATCTGCAACTCCATCCCAACACGGTTTCTCCACTCTCAAAAATCTCTGGATTCTTTATGTTGAACAAAAACAGAATATCCAAAATACAGAACATCCAAAATACTCCCCTTTGGGCCATAAACCTTGCCAAACCTCCAACTAACATAAATTTAACAACCCTTAACCTCTTCAGCACTGCTACCCTAGATATCATTCTCTGAATCCATCTCTTTAACTCCTCTTCTAGTGCACCAATTTGAACTTCTAGTGCTGCAATTTTGGCTGGCACAAACATCTTCTTAGCCTCCTTTCCTTTCTAAACAGTGTTTCCTCCCTGTGATGGCTTCCAAGGCAAATCTTTCACATGTCTTAAATTGAAAGTCTTCTTATTGGGCTTCAAAGAAACCGCTTCAACAAAAACATCACCCTATTGAGTCTACTCTCTTTTTCTTCTCTATGTAATGAGTCATACAATCTTCTAGAGATTTAAATGTTTGACCATTGAAAGTAAAAATTTTCTCCCGAAATACCTTGATTTTTACTTTCTCAGATTTGGTCCTGACAGGCTTTACTGTTGGTGGTTGGACCACTTCAATGCCCGGTTCTTCCACACCATTTCATTCCTCAATCAAGTAGCTCTCTGGTATTTCCACCGTCGTCTCTACTTCTCCAAACAACATTTGAAATTTCTTGCTTTTCTCCATCTTCACAATACACCTATCTTTTTGAAACTCAACATTCATATCTTCATCGCACAACTGATTGATACTCAGGAGGTTTGCTTTTAAATCTTTGACAAGTAGAACACTTGCAAAACTGGGAAATCCCACTATTTGGAGTTCTCCTTTTCCAACTACACGACTTTTCTTTCCATCACCAAAAGAAACAAAATTCACCGTCATATGGTTTGACGTTGTTCAAATAATTAGGAGTTCCCGCCATATGTCTAGAACAACCACTTCCCTTCTTAATGTTTTCTTTACCAGTTTTTCTTCCAAAACGTTTTGTAATGAAGGTGGCTGCCATTGAAGAAGCACGTGATGTGCCAACAATGACACTTGACGAGTTGATGAGATCGCTACAAACTTATGAGATGGCGTTTGATCAACCATAAAAGAAAGACCATAAAGAGCTAGCCTTTAAGGTGTCAGCCCCAAGAAATGAAGGGGATAGTGAGAGTGAAGCTGAAGAAATTGCAATTATTACAAAGAACTTCTCAAAAATGCTGAAAAAGGTAGTAAACAGATGATTGAAAGAGCACAACTGGTGGGTGTTTCTTTATTGGCACAAATTTGGTCTCTTGGTACAACAAGAAATAGAATTCTATATCATTGTCATCCGCTGAAGCATAATATTTGGCTGCCGAAAGTTGTTGTGCACAGTAATGATGAAAGACTACGGGGTTCATCAAGGGACCCTAAAGATCTTATGTGATAACAAGAGTGCTATAGATAAATCGAAGAATCCAGTTCATCATTCTCGGACAAAACACATTGATATAAGACATCACTTTATTGAAGACCTTGTGGAAAGAAGGGAAGTTACAGTGGTCTATGTTCCAACATCAGAACAATTTACAGATATTTTCACAAAACCACTAGATCCATCCACATTTGAGCTTCTCAGACAACACCTAGATGTTTGTCATATTTGAGGTATTTTTGCCTAATGCTTTTCTAAATGTAAATATTACCGCGTATTGTTCTTTTAAAAAAAATAAAAAATGATATTATATGGAAAGGAAGGAAGTTGGAAAGATTTGATGGATGTTGGAATTTGGTAAGTGGAATCTGGAGATAGAGAAAGGGACAAAAAGGCGGCTGGTAATTATGACATTGGAAAGGGAAAAAGGAGGTTGAGTAGTTGAAGAAGGAAAATAAATATTTAAAAATTTTCACCTTCCCTTCTCTGTTTTGTATTCTCTTTTTACTGAAATTCTTCCCAAAATTTCTGCAGTGGCTGAGAGTGTGATTCGAAGTAAACTCTCCTATTTGCAACTCAGTTCCAACACTGATATGAATCCCGTTGCAAAGAATCAGGATTGCGGAATTAAGATCTTTGACAAGACAAGGGAACTCACAAATCCTTCAATGTCGCACGAAATTCAAGGTCTAGCCCTCGGGGTACACTCAATTTTGACTCGCTCTCTAACTAGCCCTCATGATCAGATTACAAGGTTTATTGACACTTAACTAGCCCTCCGGGTTAAGCAACAATTGAATAGCTCGCAAGCAAAGAATATGAACTCAAAAGGTTGTATTTTGATTGATAAAAATGGTCTTGTAAAAATTAATGTTGAAAGCCACCTCTATTTATAGTACATAGGTATGGTCTTCAAAATACAAACAAGAAACTGAAAAGGATTATGGCAGCTTTAAGAAGCTAAAATCATATTTAACTAGACTACCTAAAATAAATGACTATATTCTTCAAGATAAATCTTGAATGAATATTGTCTTATCTAATCTTACCAAATCTAATTCTAATCAAATCAGAACTGAATATTCTAACACCTAAAATAAATGCATGACCGAAACATTAATTCTTCCAAGGCCACATGATTGAATTAATGGGCCTTATTCTAAAATAAAATAAATGATCACACTACCTCATCAAAAAATTCAGTGGGAAAAAGAGTATAGTGTTATCTTCTAAAAATCCTAATTAATAAAAATAAATAAAGAAAACCTAATACGTATCAAACACGGTTTCTCCACTCTCAAAAATCTCCGGATTCTCTATGTCGAACAAAAACAGAACATCCAAAATACTCCCCCTTGGGGACATAAACCTTGCCAAACCTTCAACTAACATAAATTTAACAACCCTTAGCCTCTTCAGCACGGCTACCCTGGATATCATCTTCGGAATCCAATCTCTTTAACTCATCTTCTAGTGCGGCAATTTGAACTTGTAATGCTGCAATTTTGGCTTGCACAGTCGTCTTCTTAGCCTCATTTCCTTTTTTAATAGAGCATCCTCTATGTGATGGCTTCCAAGGCAAATCTTTCACATATCTTAAATTGAAAGTCTTCTTACTGGGCTTCAGAGAAACTGTTTCAACAAAAATATCACCCTCTTGAGCTTTCACCTTTTCTCCTTTTAGCACATCAGTGATAATAAAGGGATATGGAAGAGCGTTTTTAGCCCTTGCAGAACTAGCTTCTTATCCAAGCTAACATATTGGAGAATGCTAGTTCTGCAAAGGCTAAAAATGATCTTCCATATCCCTGTATTATCTCTGATGTACTAAAATGAGAAAAGGTGAAGGCTCAAGAGGGTGATGTTTTTGTTGAAGCGGTTTCTCTGAAGCCCAATAAGAAGACTATCAAATTAAGATATGTGAAAGATTTTCCTTGGAAGACATCACAGGGAGAATGCTCTGTTCAGAAAGGAAAGAAGGCTAAGAAGACGGTTGTGCAAGCCAAAATTGCAGCATTACAAGTTCAAATTGTTGCACTAGAAGAGGAGTTTAAGAGATTGGATTCAGAGGATAATATCCAGGGTAGCGGTGCTGCAGAGGCTAAGGGTTGTTAAATTTATGTTAGTTGGAGGTTTGGCAAGATTTATGGTCCCAAGGGGGAGTATTTTGGATGTTCTGTTTTTGATAACCTGTTTTTTTGGATTTATTTTATTTCTGGACCTCTGCTAAGGTTTTGTTTTGTTCTTTCTAGTATTCCTAGTATCTACATATTTTTTGTGATTGAATTTGATGATTGAGTACTGGTGAGATTTGATGTTCCAACATGGATGTTGAAGATATATATTTTTATGCTAAAGGATTCGGGGGGGGGGGGGGTCAAAATATTTGTTCTCGGCTTATGTTCCAACATCCATGAGAAATTATTTGAGCTTCTTATGGTCACAATCGGTGTAAAAGTCCAAAATATTGATGGGTCCACAAAATGCCAAAGGGGGGATTGTAAAGTCCAAAATGTTTTAATTGGCAATTTGTGACTATGTTGTAACATCAAAGAAGGAGTCATGATGGAAGAAGGTCAGTGTGAAAGTATGAATCCGAGAAGGATGAATCTCGCCCTAAATTAGTTGATTCTCTTAATATTTCATCTTACATATTTGTGGGATTGGAATAAGATATATAAAGTTGGAAGAAGGAAGGAGATTCGGTATGGAAAAGGATTGGGACGAGATATTCCGAATCCCTTCAAGGGATTAGATTGGATAAATCATATCTTCATCAAAATTTGAATATACAAAAATATTATGAAGATAGTGATTGATTCGCACAAGGAAACTATGATGTGCGGAAGGGTTATATATGGCGGACATTATAGGCTAAGCTACTCACAGAATTATAGAGAAAAATCTGCAATCAGTTTTCGGGTTTTTATCAGAGTAGCGCAGAGCTGTTTATTGGTGTTCCAACATGATCAACGTTGTTTGATCTCAAAGTTTAGAACGAGAGCCTTAATTCCTCGGGAGGAGGAGATCCAGCGTCGACAGAGATCGAGGTCAAAGGGAGTTTGATCTAGGCGGATCGACAACTAAGGGAGTTTGTAGAATTCACGAGTTGAATTTGAAAAGCTAAGTATTTGTATGATGTATCTTGTATTATCTGTCTAATTAGTGGATTTATTATGAACTGGGTCAGACCCCGCAAATGTTGGTAATTTTCACCGAACTGCGTAAGGGCATGGGCAGTGGTGGTCTCTTAAAATTAAAAGACCGCTTAAGAGACCGAAAACCACCACAGTGGTGGTCTCTTGAGTGGTCTCTTGTTAAGAGACCACTCACCGGGCTCTTGGTAAGAGCCCGGTCAAGAGACCGAGTGGCCTGACATAACCACATGGCTCCGCCCAGCCTTTGTGCGCCTTCTTTTTTTTCCATGAGTGGGACACGTGTCGCCACCTGAGTGGACCACGTGTCCCACTCAGCCACAAAATTTTTTTAAAAAATTTTGTTGCGGACACGTGTCACCCATAGATTGGGCCACGTGTCCGCAATGGTACTTTTTTGGAAAAGGCTGATTTTTTTTGAATGGGACACGTGTCCCATTCTGGTGGCGACACGTGTCCCAATCGTATTTTTTCTGATTTTTTTTCAAATTTTTTTTCCAATTTTTTTAAAATTCAAAATTTAATATATTTTTGATTTTCAAATTGTAATAATTGGTCGGACTAGATCAATATTTTATTTAGTATTGTCTGTAATTTTTATAGTTGTTATAATGGTTTTTATATAATTTTAAAAACATGGAATTATCTTATTATTTATTTTTTAATTTCATTTTAATAATTTTATTAAATTTTACATTCAACTTATTTTTTGTGGACAAATTTATTTAAAATAATATTTAATGGTCAAATTAATTATTGTTATATTTGATTTTGCGCACTTTTTATGGTTTCCATATTATTTTATAGAAAAAATGAATTCTCATAGTATTTATTTATTTAATTTCATTTTAATAGTTTCTTCAAAAAAAATTAAATTCATTTTATTTTTTTAGACTAAAGCATGGTATTGGCAAGAACGAGAAAAACAAATTATTTAACATATTTTTAAAAAACGAATTTAAATTTAAATATTTAAACATTATATTAAAATAATATGGAAACAAATATAAATTTAAAAACGAATTTAAATTTAAATTTTAAAACGAATTTAAATTTAAATTTTAAAATGAATTTAAATTTTAATTTTAAAACGAATTTAAATTTAAAAACGAATTAAAAACGAATTTCAATTTAAATTTGAAAACGAAATTAAATTTAAAAACGAATTTTAATTTTAAAAATGAATTTAAATTTAAATATTTAGACTTATTTTTGGTGGACAAATTTATTTAAAATAATATGTAATGGTCAAATTAATGAGTAGGATAGAGAAAATCAAGTGGGTTCCATGAATAGTGTACGGTGGTCTCTTAACCATTGTGGAGAAAAAAAGGGGTTGTCTCTTAAGTGTTCTCTTAAGCTGAGGTGGAAGAGAGAGAGGGAGAAAAATAATATATTTAATTGGTAAGAGACCGGTAGTGGTCTCTACCACTGCCCATGGCCTAATCATTTTTGTGTGTCTTTAAAGTTTTACTTTACCTACAAACTTGGTTAATCAGATGATGTTGAAACACAGTAATCTCAATTAAAGTAATTAGGTAAAATTAAATTTTCAGGCACCATTTTAAAACACAAATAAAATATTTTTAAAGGACAAATTCAAAATTCGGATACATAACTATAAATTTCGATTCAAAGTAGATGAACAACCTCCCGAACTAGTAATCACAAAATATAATAGAGGATGCAAAACCCGTCTTACATATAATGAGAAGCTTGGATTCACTTCTAATCATTTCACTTCATAACCTAATAACAAGTAACACTCGTAAATATGTTTAAAATGTTGTACCTCACGGACCAAGCACATTTTTTTGTTAATTTTTCTCAAGTCACCTTTGATTATAAACTTTAATTAGTCATCAATATAATCACGTGAGATTCCTTGCATAGTGTGTTTTTTATTATATCAAATTTTGATACATCATTAGTATGGGTAACTAAAGTTATCGGTGATCAAACATGGCCTGGAAAAATTGATTAAAAAGTGTACAGATTCAGTTGGGACAGAGGGAGTAAGAGAAATAGAAGATAAGTACTTTCCTTGTCCATTTCAAGTTGCAATTGAACTATTCATTTAGTAAAAATTATTAACTTTAACCATAAAATTGAATCAGCATACAGGTATAAATATTATTGCCCGATACCTTGTTAGACTCGTTATAATATATATTTTCAAAACATAACTTTTCAAAAGTTTAAATCGTCCTTGATGAAAGATAATAAGGATCAAACATTTTTCATATCAACTATCAAAAGTTAAAGTGTGCAGGTTAAAATGGGACAGAATGAGTAATTCAAAATCTGTTTGCATTAACAATTTATGAACACAATTGGTTATGGTTAACATACATATTCCAATAAGACGTGAAAAGAGGCATGTATACGCGCCTCCAATGAGATAATGATGAAGACCAAAATAATAGGACGAATAAAGCGCATAGTGCAGTTTGTTTACCCATATGCAGGTGACTTTGTCGTCAGGGAGCTATCTCGACAGCTTAGACAGTTTTGAAATTCTGACAATTCCATGTCGTTATCCAATTGCAGTGGAAGAATATGATCGCATGAGAAGATTACTTCAACGTTGAAATTCTGCAGAAAAAATTCTCATTATCAACCTGAAAAGGGAAGGGTATAAGATCACGAACCAGATAACTCAAGTGGTCCCCTTTCCTCAATCTTCTAGCCAATTACAACAAGATATGTTCCTCGTCTTCTTCGCCTATATATAGAGACGCCATCATCAGTACTTAGCTAACATAAGAAGGGATTTCCATTTTTCTGGTTTCAAATCACCTTCTTCAAGTGTATGAACTGATCCATTAATCGAATATCTTTCTGGTGTGAGACTTGGTTTCTTACTGATCCGATATTTCGGATCGGGTTCTTGAAAGGGAAGCTTAAGATGGAGATGAGAGCCTCTTTGTCTGGTAGCCAAGAATGGCTTGCCTCCTATCATGAATTCATCCATGCAAATTGTAGAATTGATTGGATGGTAGGCAAGCTATTCCTAGCTAGCTTGACAGGCTCCTCTCACCATTCTAGGCATCCTCTTTCAATTGGAATTTGGCCAGCTCATTTTTTCCCCCACTTTCCCTACCATATCAGTATCTATAAATGTCTGTGCAAAAAGGAAATAGGACCCTTATACCGGGACAGAGAGAGCAGTATGGATGGTATGGTGTTTGAAAGAGAGGCTTAAGATGGAGATGAGAGCTTCTTGTAGAGTACCAAGGATGGCTTGCCTATTGTTAATAATGATTCATGCATTCAAATTGTGGAATTGATTGTTATATGGTAGGCAAGCTTGTCCGAGGTAACTTCACAAGCTCTTCTTACCATTCTATGCCTCTTCTTTCTGCATAATTACTATTTTTGGCAGGTGAAAGTCACTTACATTAGTAGCCCTATGCCTGGGCTTTTGAAAAATAAAATGAACCATTTTGTATATCTTTCGTATTTTGCAAATAAAAAAAAGATTTTGAACTCGCTGTCTGCGATTACTTTGATCAGTGAAATTTCACGGATTGAAATTGCGTTTATGTGACCAGAAAATGTTTAGATTTAGAAAAGAGATTTTCCAGTTTCACGGTCAAAGCGGTGGGCAGTGCTCATAGGCAGTGTAGCCTCACGGTCAGGGGCGGAACCAGAATAATTTTTTAGGGGAGGCTGAAAAATTTTCGCCCCCGAAAAATTTTTTCTGGTTCCGCCCCCAGGGAAACAATAACAATAACAAAAAAATTGAGATAACAATAAAAAATTGATTTATTTTTAAAAAATCTAAAAGAGTTACGAAACAATAACAAATTGAGATAACAAAAAATTTATAAAATCATATTAGTCTAAATTCAGTTTAACAAATATCCCTAATTGATAATTCCATAACCGATTATGACAAATGGATAATTTCATTTTCACATACAATTATACATTTATACAAAATAAATCAAACAATTATAATTGAGTCCGTCTCTTGAAAGACGGTATTTCCATAAGTTATGGAAAGACCAAGGTTTAAAGTGTAAATTAGAAGAAATTAAGATAAAATTTTTGGGTTGCATGAACCGGGTTATAAATTTTATAACTACTACATGTTTCATACTAAAACTTTAATATTGCAACTAAGACCTTTTATCTTTTATTATTCTAATCAAACCCCGTCTTTCCATAAGCCTATGAAAAGACCGTCTTTCCCAAGACTTTGCCATTATTATTTCAACTAAATTCCAACTAAATATGCAATTCAACTAAATCAATTTATGCAATTCAACTAAACTTCAACAATCATATATAATACAACCATATAAATTCAATTCAACATCCAATCTAAAAATCATGTTCACATTATACATATATTTAATTTTTGAAGAAATAAATTAAAAGGACAATAAATTATAAACCATAAAATTAATAAATATTAGCATAAAGAGAAGACTTACCGTGGTTTGGAGAGGCGGCGGGATGAGGCAGGCAGGCAGCCGGTGGCGGACGGCGGCGGCGCGGCGGCGGACGGAGTGACGGCGACGGGGCTGAGGCCTGAGACAGCGAAGCTGTGAGCTGAGGCAGAGGAAGGAGCTGACTTGCTGTCCTTCTCGCCTCCAAGCTTATAGAATGGATTAATGTTAGGCTTTTGGATTGGGCTCAGTTTTTGGCCCAATCCATTTCTGATTTGTTTTTTTTTCATATTACTTAGTGAAACGACGTCGTTTTAGTTCGTATGAGTTAAAAAAAAGAAGGCCACACGCGGCCTTCTTCTCCGGCGAGCAGGGCTTGGCCCTTGCTGCCGCCGTGCCGGAGAAGCGCACAGCCGCGCCGGAGACGCGCTCCCGCCTCCTCCTAGCTCCGGCCGCCGATCTAGGTAGGGCTCCAGCCCTACCTAGCGTACCATTGGTTCCGCCAATGCTCACGGTCCACTGAAGTGTGCGCTAGCAACCTGTCGGAGTCGAGCACCCTTAATAGAATCATAGGCTTCTATCATAAAACCAAATGGTATTATATTGAGGTGACCCATGATCTTATATACTGAGTTATATGACTGTCAACCACCAATGTGGGACTAACTCTAACAACCCTTTAACGTCGTCGCAGTAGAATGGGTCAATCGAGCGCGAGGAACAGTGCGGCACACTAGCGCAGAAGCGGCATGGATGTCCATATACGACTGTGCCTTAACATCCGCAAAGGTGCGGTGTTCTAGTGTTAGCCAAATGGTTGTGCGCTAGCGGACTTTCTTGTGACCCGCAAGAGCAAGTCATGCGTGTGCGGTCTGTTGAGTCCAATCCTCGTAATCCTTCTCTCGTCGTTCTCCTCTGATCCATCTTGCTCCTGAGCCTACAAGACAGACAGACTAAGGTCAATCATGCAGGCGCAGGCCGTGCCTACTCTGATGCTTCGATCAGTCATGGTTACCGTGTAGAGCGTGTATTCTAAATAGTGTTATGTTTCTGAGATCTTACCTTCTACCTACGTTGATCCCCTTGTTATATGTGTTTTGGGAGCGATGGGACGAGCATTTTCCCATCACCCACGTCCGTTATTCTCTTGGCCCCGTCTTGGTTTTCCGTTAGATCCCTGATGGGCTGAATCCGCAATTTGGGCCTCCTCCGTTATTTCCTTGCTAGGCCGAATTCATGGCTACGAATTGGTCAGGCCCGCTCTATGGTCCTCTAGTGCTACAAGCAACATCCTCTAGTCCCTCTTAAAAGGTATAAGTAGGGATGTCATTGGAGCTGAGCGGGTTTTTATGGAAATCCTCTGCGCATATTCTCTAATGGGGTGGGTATGGAGATAGTTTTGAAGAGGGTGGGGAGGGTATGGATATGACAATGGTACGCGCCAAGGGTAGTGGGTCGAGTGTGTATATTAGTTCACACCCGCGCCACTAGACCCGATATATCCACACTAATTTAATATATAATATATTCATAATACACATTTTTTACTTGATTTTTAACATTATTTTAATTTTTAAAATTAAAATTATTAAAATAAAGCAGATTTTAGGTGTTTTTGGAGATACAGGTGGGTGAGTTTAATGAGTTTTGAAGTGGAGACCCAAGTGGGTGATGGTGCTGGATGGATTCTATATAATACACAATGACGCAGGGTGGATTTGAATATTGTATCCACCATGTATGATGGAGCTGGTGTAAGTATAAAAAAACTAAGTGGACGTGGGTATAGAGGGACCATGCGCACTCGTCCCGCCCCATTGTCATCCTTAGGTTTGGGCCAATCGACCCAACCACCATATGATCCAACTCTAAAACCATCAGCCTAACGCTAAGGAAACAGAAAGGGGTTGGTAAGGATAAATTATGAAAAGACGTGACAATACATGTCCAATCACTTTATCCGTCCAACATATAACGGGGTTGTTCTTCCTCCTCACTCTACCAATTCTATCTACATTCTATCCTACCTGACTTGATCATCAGAAAGGAGCAGTAACATGTAGGCCATACAAAATTTGGACTCAAAATTAGAACCGACTGTGGGGATCATCACAACCAACATCCACGCAGCTCTCACGTTATGGAGGGACCATTGACAACCATCAGGAACGTCTTGTAAGCTACGGGAGCGATGGAGGAAGTGGTGCATTTGGAAAGGGAACCCATTCTCACACCTACAGGGGAACAACACCAACTTTGAAGAGACACGGAGCTAGCAAACAACTCATAGATTCTGCAAACGATCATGGCTTGCAAAAAGAGATGATGTGCCAAAACTGAAGACAGTGGAGGAAAAACAAGAAGCCGGGGAGGCCAAGGGTTGACACAGCTACAGGTCTAACATAGAACCAACCAGGATGTTCAACGATCTATGAGATTACGTAGAAACCCTTGAGGCAAGGGAGTACGAGAAAAGGAGTATAGAAACCATGGTTTGGTTCAATAACCTAGAATACAAGAGTATAGAAAACTTCAGGTGGTTAGAACAAAATTTTGTGTCTCGGTTCATGTAGAGGCAAAAGTTCCAAAAGACTAGGATGGAGTTGCTGGAGATCAATTAAAAACCAATTAAGACCCCGTCGGAGCACTGAGAGAGATTCAACGATGAGGCAAATCATGTAAAGGAAAGAAGCAACCAGTTCTCGATGGACATATTTGTTAATGGCCTCAGGAATGAACTGCTGCTGAGAGATTGTACTGTAAACCCACCAAGTATGATAGATGAGATGATGAGAAGGGTATAGAGCTTTAGTAGAGCAAACATAGAGGATAAAGAGATAAAAGAAGATTAGACATGCCTAGAAAACTAGAAGTAGGTGGTGAAAAGTATACGCGCAAGCTATGACATTGGAAGGTTAGCATGAGAAACTTTGATAGGATGTTCAAGCCTGCATGCAGGATGAAGCCGGCCTCCATAAGAGGGACGAAACTATGTTTTGAGAGTATCATGACCAAGACACCGATGATTGTGTTCACTTGAAGCAAGCTATCAAGACGTGTGCCAGGAATAGGCAACTTTCTCACCTGGCTAAGGATGCAAAAGTGGACAACAAGGTGACCTACAAGGGTAGGACCGGAACGGGAGCAAAACCAAGAGGCTTTAACAAGCCCGCGAGTGCACGGAACAAAGAGAGGTCCCCTGGCAAACACAACAAAGAGGAGGAAGTAGTGAGGGCCGAAGCCAGAGAAGAAGTATACAAAAGCAGTAAAAGGCAAAGGCAAAGGCAAAGTAGTGAGGGCCGAAGCCAGAGAAGAAGTATACAAAAGTAGTAAAAGGCAAAGGCAAAGGCAAAGGCAAAGTAGAGAGGAAACCTCGTGGATGACATAGTGATATTGGCTCTCGGTTGAGGGAATTACTGGACAAGGCTTTTGGTTGTTAAAAATTGGGTCCCATCAAGCGTGCCAATTGATTTGTGTTGAACATGATCTGACAGTCAAGCACCAAACCTGCAAAACAAACTCCCGGGATATAGGCCTAGGGAAGAAGCTCTGATGCCTAAGTCGGACCAAAGGTATTTGATATGAGTATTAAGAAATGATTGAATGAATAGATGAATACTTTGGTATCCCAAGATTTCTCCCAATAATGTTGGGATGAATATGCACATTCCATGTTGGAAAACATATGTCTTACCATAATATAATTACCATATATTCAATATACAATGATTTACCTCGAAAATG
This sequence comes from Rubia yunnanensis, assembly GCA_037428765.1. Classification (NCBI taxonomy): domain Eukaryota; kingdom Viridiplantae; phylum Streptophyta; class Magnoliopsida; order Gentianales; family Rubiaceae; genus Rubia; species Rubia yunnanensis. The sequence goes on from CM075069.1 coordinate 20,975,533, forward strand.
AGTGTATTCCGTAGGCAAATTGGAACTGGAGATTTTCCAACTACTATTGGGCTTTGGCCCAATGGAGTAGGGTATCGTGGCTTTTTGGCCAAGTTGGTTTAAGCAACATGGCCTTAGGTCCAAGTGGAAAGTTTAGCCTCGACCCTTATCGTAGATTATACGACATTAATATATTATTATTAGACTAAATCATTTTTTGGTCCCCGACATAGCATCTTATACCGTGTTTTGGTCCCCGAATGCAAAACAATCCTCGTTCAGTTTCCCACAAATTCAGAACGATTTGTTTGGTCCCAAAACCATATTCCGGGTGATTTTCAGGTAGACTAAATTGTTTTGTTGATCCCTAACATATGATCTTATGTCATCTTTTGGTCCCCAAACCCACCTGAAAACCACCTTGAAAAATCGTCTTGGAGACCAATCAAATCGTTCTGAAATTGTGGGGTACTGAACGAGGGTTGTTTTGCAATCAGGGACCAAAACATGGTATAAGATGCTATGTCGGGGATCAAAAAAATAATTTAGTCTTATTATTATGCACTTAATTGATGGCATTGTAGTAAGAATATAATAAAGTATGTATATGGAACTATTTGATCCCTTAATGCAAATGGAAATAAATCTTAATTGATACTAAATTGTATGTTTATATAGAAAATATAAACTGAAAGATGAAAGTTATGTTTATGTGGTAAAATAATTAAAATTTGATAACGTAATATAATGATATTTTAAGAAACCATATCATAATCATAATAATTTTTATTAACGTAAATAAAATAAAAATAAGTCGGTTTGTAAAGTCTTTAATGCGCATAATCAATAGATTGATATAAAATGAAACGGTATCAAAGGTCTATGTTTTGGGATTAGTTGTGGGGTGTGTTTGACAGGGGTTATAAACTAATAAGTGATTTGCTTATAAGAGCATCTCCAATGCAAGCATCACTTTGGTGAACTTCTCTAGCCACGTCGTGCTAAATGACTCTCAACCTAAAAAATTATCTCCAATGCAGGGGGGTCAAATATGAGAGTTAGTATGATATGTGCAAAAATCAAAGTGATTCCCTCTAACCGAGCCTTTGTTTTCCAAGGTTATACTGAGGCCGTCAAGTATGCCTAGTCAACTTCCAAAATCATATACAATAACTATTCTAAATTCATATAATTTTGATTTTTAAAGTAAATATTCATATTATAAATAAAATATATAAATAGTTATTTCAGATTTGGATTCTATTTTATTATATATTAAATAAAGAAATAATATATTTAAAAATTTAAATACTCATACAATTCTAAAATCAATAATTAAAGATAATATTCATATATATAGTAAAACAATGTAAATTGATGTGCAAAATGTAGTCCGGAATCTATACTATATACTAAAAGAGCAACTCTTTCGACAAATGACACTGTCAAAGTTTATCCACATAAGCTTTCACAATTTTGATAAGTGACATCTCCTTAGCTTGACATATTAGGTAGCCAAAAAATTTATTTTCAAATTTAATTCATCTCTTTACAATGAAGCGGTATTTATTGCCGGATTGAAATTCTCAAAGATTTAAAATACATCAATTAATATATATCAATTTCTTGATTTTACTCATTTGATCTAAATCGATTTATTTGAATAGTCCAGCTTTTCCATGTGATTTGTTGTCTTTAATATCATGATATTATTTCCAAAATACTCTAAAGCATAAACGAGGAATCTAAAATCAATGTGGATTGTTTCCCTCTCCTTTCTTTTCTTTCATTTTCCCCTCTCATTTCTAGAGAATTGCTTGAAAAATGAGAAACTGTACAAGCAACCATTCAGCTCTTCTAGCTAAATTTTGGACACAAGAATTTTTAGCTTTTCATTAGAATATTACTAGATTTAAACATCAATTTTAATCCTCTAATATCTACATGTACTTAGATATACTATTCCACAATGCAAAACTTTTGTAAATGTGCTCTCAATTGCTATTTTCTCTTTGCGATTTGAGGTGACAGTGTAAGCAATTTCCCCTCAAATCCTTCTTGAACGGTTTTGGAATTAGAAAAAAAGAAGTTATTGTGTTGTTTTCTTAAAAAAAAATCATAAAAATCATATTTAAAAAATAAAATTCATATAATATTTTAATCCATAATAATTAATAAAATTTTCTTGTGATATATAAACTTTAAAATGTACAAGATTGTTTATATTTCTTCATTTTTGAACTATGACATGTTTAATTAAATTTATTTAATTAAGTTAATTTGCAAGATGTAAATACATATTGTAATTTCGATTTTAATTGTTATTTTTAAAAATTATATTGTGATTGAATAAATTAAGTGAGCATACAATTGTAATAATCTACGTATACTATATATAAAAGAGCAATTCTTTCGACAAGTGGCTCTCTAAAAGTGTATCCACATAAGCTCTCACAATTTTGACAAGTGGCATCTCAATAGCTATAGCCAAAAAAATTATTTCCAAATTTAATTCATCCCTTTACAATGAAGCGGTATTTATTGCTGGATTGAAATTCTCAAATATTTATGCATCAATTAATATATATCCTTCCTTGATTTACTCATTTGATCTAAATCTATTTATTTGAATAGTCCAGCTTTTCCATGTGATTTGTTGTCTTTTATATCATGATGTTGTTTCCAAAATACACTCTAAAGCATAAACGAGGAATCTACAATCAATGTGGACTGTTTCCATCTCCTTTCTTTTCTTTCATTTTTTTCCCTCTCATTTCTAGAGAATTTCTCCAAAAAATGACAAACTGTACAAGCAGCATTCACTCAGCTCTTCTTGCTAAATTTTGGACACAAGAATGTTAAGGAAATAGAAACTCTTCCTTGTAGGAAAGATTATAAATGGTAGTTACCTTATAGAATTAATTTCCTTATAGAATTAGTTATATATGGTAATTTCCTTATAGACTTAGAATCCTAAATCTGTTAGACTTTGGGTTATTGTAGTCCTATATATTGTAATCCTCATTATTGATGAGATGTGTCATTGATGTGATATTAAGGCATCATAATAAAGTATTTTATATTTTATCATGGTATCAGGGCCTAAGATCATAAAGACCAGAGTCAACGTCCTTCTCGCCGCTGCCAATCGCCATCTGCTGTCGTAGCTCACCACGGATTTCCATCGTCGCCACCCGTATTTTATTGATGTTTTGTTATGTCTGCCGATACGCCGCTGCCACTCCCGGTTTGCCGCTTATCTTTACCTGATTCCGCACTATGTCTGCCTCTGGAGTTAATCCTGACGAACATGTGCGCAACGATGCTGAATCTTAGGCTACTAAGCTTCAGAACATGAATGTCTATGAGGTAATTGCGACTTTAATGTAACAGTTGCAGTTGCAATCTGGCCCTAGGATAACTGTACATGTTGGTCGCTTGTTAACTGATCCTTACTTTATTGCCTTTTCTGACAGTCCTGATTTGGTTATTGTATCCACCATCCTGAAGGGTCAAGCGAAATATCTTGAATGGTCTGATGGAATTTGTGGTGCTATGCTTGCAAAGAATAACATTAGTTTCATTGATGGATCCATTACCAAACCCCTGGACGATCACCCTGATGTTGTTGATTGGCCTGGAGTTGATGCTACCCTTGTCTGCTGGATCTTACAGCCTGTAGATCCGGCATTGCAATCTTCTACCGCTACTAGAGTTGAATCACGTTCAATGGTAATTTTTTAATGGTTAGCGATTTCATAATCTTCTTTGCAAGTTGGGCATTCTTATCATCATGCTCCAACTTGAGGGAGAGTGTTAAGGAAATAGAAACGCTTTCCTTGTAGGAAATGTTATAAATTGTAGTTACCTTATATAATTAGTTGCCTTATAGAATTAGTTATAAATGGTAATTTTCTTATAGAGTTAGAATCATATTTCTGTTAGACTTTGGATTATTGTAGCCCTATATATTGTAATCAACATTATTGATGAGATGTGTCATTGACGTTATATCAATGTACTATAATAAAGTCTTTTATATTTTATCAATGAATTTTTAGATTTTCATTAGAATATTACTAGGTTTAAATATCATTTTTAATCCTCTTGATATTCTACATGTACTTAGATATACTATTCCACAATGCAAAACTTTTGTAAATGTACTCTCAATTGCTATTTTCTTTGCGGTTTGGAGTGAAAGTGTAAGAAATTTCCCCCGAACCCTTCTTGGGTATTTTTTGAATTAGAAAAAAAAATATTCTTCGGTTGTTTTCTTTAAAAAATATATTATAAAACTCATATCTAAAAATTTTAAAAATCATAAAATATTTTAATCCATAATGATTAATAAAATTTTCATGTGATCTATAAACTTTAAAATGTACAAGATTGTTTATATATTTTTTTGAACTATGACATGTTTTAATTAAATTTATTTAATTAAATTGTTCTGCAAGATGTAAATACATATTGCAATTATATTTGTAGTTTTATTATTATTTTTTATTTTTTGATTGAATAAAATGATTTGAAGTGAACATACAATTGTAATCTATACTGTATACTAAAAGAGCAACTTTTTGGCCAAATATCATCTCCACACTTGGTCAGGTTAGCTTTCACCAATATTTGACAAGTGGCACTCCCAACTCCTAACACATGAGCTAGCTACATCAGCTTACCAAAATTATTCAATATTTGACAAGTGGCACTCCCAACTCCTAACACATGAGCTAGCTACATCAGCTTACCAAAATTATTTAATATTTATTTCTGAATATTGTGCATTCTCTATAAATGAATATTCTATTTACCTAAACGAATCAGAAGTCAACTTATTCTTGGTAACATAATTATCGCATATCCCTATAATTTTATTAAGAGTTAAGTGCTCATATGACCCTATGTTTTGGGGGTTTGTGCTAATATGACACTGTGAAGTTGAAAAGTGTTATTGTAACCCTGTGTTTTGCTAGAATGTGCTAATATAACCCTGGAGGCCTGAATTTGGCTGAAAATACATGAAATGACTATTATACCTCTGTTTAAAAAATAAAAAATGTAAAAAGATAATTATGCCCTCATTGTTTATTAACCACAAAAATTTTCTTCTTCTCTTTACTTCTCTGTTCTCGTCTAACCCATCAAATCCTCGATTCCATTTTTTCACACTCTGCAAATCCCCATTAATTTCCAGTAGCGTATATCCTCTCCGGCGTAGCAACGACGGGGCTTGGGTTTCCCGGTGGTTGGGGAAGAGTGGAGCTAGGGTTTAATCAGTGGTTGGGGAAGAGCTGTGTGGCTAGGGTTTCCGTCAATTGGTGGTGGTGCTCGAGGGGAATGAGGAGGGCGATGGCGACGGTGGGTAACGATGTTAGGGTACGACGGCGATGGTGGGGTACGGTGGCAGCAACGGTGGAGTCTTCGTTTTTCAATTTGTGTTTATAAGTTTTTCAATTTATGTGGAGTCTTCATTTTTCAATTTCTGTGGAGCTGCAGTAGTGGTGGTGGTGGTGGAGCGGCTGTGGTGGTGGTGGAGCGGCTATGGTGGTGGTGGTGGTGGTGGTGAAGCAGTTGTGGTTGTGGTGGTGGGGCGGTGGAGCGGCTGTGAAGGAGGTGGTGTGGAGCGGCTGTGGTGGTGGTAGAGTGGTTGTGGTGGTGGTGGAGCGGTGGTGGCAGCGGTGGTGGTGGTGGTGAAACAGCTGTGGTGGTGGTGGTGAAACAGTTGTGGTGGTGGTGGTGAAGCAGCTGCGGTGGTGGTGGTGAAGCGGCGGTAGTAGTGGTGGTGGTGAAGCAGCTGCGGTGGTGGTGGTGAAGCGGCGGTAGTAGTGGTGGTGGCGCGGCGGTGGTGGTGGTGGTGGAGATGAATGCTAGGGGTAGTTTAGTCTTTTTAATTTTGATCAACTCCAAAAATTACTAAGTCAACGCTGGAATGGTGCCAGAAGGTTATATCGGCACTTTTGATGCAAAACACAGGGCTACAATAGCACTTTTCAACTTCACAGAGTCATATTAGCACAAACCTCCAAAATATAGGAACATGTCAGTATTTTGCCCTATAAATTACAATTTTTTATTTTTTTTATCAGAACATAATTTTGATGCTAGTCAATTAATGAGGATATGATAAACATTGTATCACAAATATACAATGCAAGAATTGATCAACATGGTAATAAATATTTTTCTCTCAACTTATTTAGAAGGTTGAAATAGTCACCTCATTTTATTGTCTTGAATAGAAACAAAAATAAGATTGAAAGCTCGTTCATTTCTTTCCACAAATAACTTCCTAATCTCCTTTTCTACACGAATTAACTTTCAACTCTATTTATATTCACTTTGAAAAGATTATATTAAATCTAGCTAGCACACTCATTTTTATTTATTTTTATTTTCACAACTACTTTCTTTCTCTACAATCTTTTCTCAAAATTTACGTGCATCTCTTACATGTAAAAAAATTAGCTGATTAAAATTTATTTTGTTTATCCTCTAATAAAATATAATTATATATGAATAAAATATCGAATCATAATCTTGTTACTTGTATAAGAGCAATTCAATAATTTTTTAGAGAAAAAGTCTTTTGTTAGACCAACCAGCGGTTAGACCAATTATGAAGAACCTCATTCCAAAACTTTTATGATCGAATTATCTATTTCAAGGTATATTTTAAAGAGCGCGTATCTTGAAAGACGGTCTTTCCATAAGTCATGGAAAGACCAAGGTTTAAAGTGTAAATTAGAATAAATTAAGATAAAATTTTTGGATTGCATGAACCGGGTTATAAATTTTATAACTACTACATGTTGCATACTAACTTTTTAATGTTGCAACTAAGACCTTTTACCTTTTATTATTCGAATCAAACCACGTCTTTCCATAAGCCTATGGAAAGACCGTCTTTCCATAAGCCTATGGAAAGACCGTCTTTCCCAAGACTTTGCCTATTTTAAAAGATTTTTAAAAATTAAAGGAATCTCATTGCAATAAATAAAAACAAACTGATTATAAATTGACCACTTTGAACGATTATGCGATTTAAAAACAAGACTTTGTGTTTTTAAAATTTTTCTCTAAAATGAAGCATCAAAATCTATATTCTTTATAATTTTATTGTTTCGACTAAACCTATTTTCTGTAGGGTCCGTCTCTCGAAAGGCGGTATTTTCATAAGTTATGGAAATACCAAGATTTAAACTACAAATTTGAATAAATGAAGATAAAAATTTTGGGTTGCATTAATAGGATCATGAACTTATAAGTTATAACTAATGCACGTTGCATAATAATTTTTTAATACTGCAACTAAAACCTTTTATTAATTTATTGTTCTAATTAAACATAATCTTTCCATAAAGTTATAGAAAGATGATTTTTCCCAAAACTTTGCCTTTTCTATAACTACATAAGATCATTACTTTTATAATTTAAATTTAGGTGTAATAAAGCTGGGGCAAAGTCTTGGGAAAAACCGTCTTTCTATAGGCTTATGGAAAGATAAGTTTAATTAGAATAATAAAAGGTAAAGGGTCTTAGTTGCAATATTAAAATTTTAGGGCGAACAAACTTCCTCCATCTTACCTTTTTAGCCCATTATCTTTTTTTGAATACTTTTAGCCCCTCAATTATCGAAACTGCTAAGTCATAGCCCTTCTGTCAGGTCAAAGCGTCACATGTGGTCAAAAGCGTTAAATTTAAAGATAAATTAGTAATTTCACATTTTTCTATTTTTCTATTTTTTCTTTTTTCTTTTCTCATTTTTTCAATTTTCTTTTCCCTTTTCCTTTATTTCTTTTTCCTTCTTCCATTTTCTTTATTTCTTTTTTCCTTTTATTTCCACTTTTCTTTATTTCTTTTTTCCTTTTATTTCCACTTTTCTTTTTCCCAAACTTTTTCCCTTCCCCCTTTCACCTCCCGGCTGAGTTTCTCCTTCTCCAGCCCTTTCTTCCGGCGACCAGAGATCAGGCGGAGATTGCGTCCGCGTTGAATCTCGTGGAGGCGGCGTTGGCGATCTCTTCGCGACTGGAGATGAAGGCGAAGTGTTTGCTGCATCTCCGGCTGTATAGGGATGTGGCGAATATGCTGCAGGACTGCATTCCGAGTCTAAAGATGCCGGCGTCGGAGATCGGAGACTCGAATTCTTCCGACGCTAGCTCCTCCGGTGGCCTGTCTAAGGAGCAGGCCACACTTCTCTCCGATCTTCAAGTGCTTCTCTATTTCAGATTTGAAGAAGAAGGTCATGGCTAGTCTCTGTAAAAACTGCCACAAGGATGGGCAATAGAGGTGATTAAACTCGTTTCTTCCTCTGTGAATCCTATACAATTGTTAGATTGTACTCATTGGCGGTGATGTGGCGGCGCAGGGGGAGAGGCTGGAGGCGCTATTCAACTGGCGGGATCCGAGGGCAACGGGGATTTCGGTGGTGGCGTGTTTCATGGCTTCTTTTGTGTTCTATGGGGTTCCCTTCAGGGTTCTGGTTTTAGGGTGTGAATTCTTCTAATTCCGGCATCCGAGGTTTCGCGATGAGGGTTCTGTGCCGGTGAACTTTTTTCCGGTGCCTTCCGCCACTCTCCGATCAGATTCTGTAGCTTCAATTTGATTGGGTTTAGGGAAAGGGGAGTCGAAAGCAGGGCGAGAAAGGGAAAGGGGAAGGAAAGGGGAAGGGAGGAGGAGGGGGAAGGGAAAAAGAAAAGGAATAAGGAAAAGAAAAAGAATAAGGAAAATGAAAAGGAAAAGGAAAATGGGGAAATGGGGAATGATCATTTTCTCTTAAATTTAACGTTTTTGTCACATGTGACTCTTTCACCTGGCAGAAGGGTTGTGACCTAGCAGTTTCTATAATTGAGGAACTAAAAGTATTTTTAAAAAAAGATAAGGGGCTAAAAAGGTAAGATGGGGGAAGTGCATGGGCCCTGAAGTTGTTCGCCCAAAAATTTATTATACAACATGTAGTAGTAATTAAGTTTATAATCCGATTCATACAACCCAAAAATTTTATCTTCATTTATTTTAATTTGCACTTTAAACCTTAGTATTTCTATGACTTATGAAAATACCGTCCGTCAAGAGAAAGACTCTAATATTACTTGCATTAATTTTTTTTTCATCACAAAGTCTTGTTTTAGATCGTCTAACCATTGGACGGGGTTATTTTATAGTTGATATAACTAACTGAGTGATTTGATTTTTTTTACTGTAACGAGATTTCTATACTTTTGAAAAACTTTGGAAATGTAGCACAATGTATAAATAATTTAACCCTAAAAGTTAATGAAACGATATTTTTCATGATTGGTCTAACCGCTCTTCGATCAAACATGGCTCTTTTTTTAATTACTTAAAATTTTGCTCTCAACAAATATTGAATTAAAATGAAAATTCCTATTTTAAAGAATGGAGAAAATGTCCAAAACGATATCTATTTTTAAGTGAAATTCACAGTTTGATACGCTATTTTTTAAATTGTTCCTAAGAGATACCCATTTTTTAATTAATATCTCAAAAAGATACTTTTCAGTTAGAAGTGGGTACAATATGGCACAATTTTAATCCAAATTTTACCCATTTTTTACTAAAAAATAACTTTTGAAACATAAATAAAATGACACATACCTTCAACAGACAAACTTAAAATTTGAGTACCAAACTGTGTATTTTAATTTTAAAAGAGTACCATTTTAAACAATCTTTCATAAACAATGCAATGCAGTATTTGGACTTGAAATCTTTAGTAAAATGTCCAAATTTAATCAAAATTATTATTATAGAAATATCGTTGGACTTACTATTCACCGTAATGATATCTCTAAATATGTCAGTAACATTAAAATTTGATACTTCTCTCTATCTAAATTTGCACAGTTTTTTTTTTCATTTAAAGTTGTTTGATCACATATTTAAATACATATATGAAACTAATATTATCATAGAAATTTTAAGATTTGTTGTAATATGTAATTTCTAAATATTAACTTTTCATGTGTCATTATCATAAGTAGTTGTATATATTTACAATCCAACATATTTATGGAAAACCATATCTTTAAAGTCAAACATGTTATTGTAAACCATATATTTACAGTCAAATATATTTATATCGTGAAAAAAATTCGTGTAAATTTAGATAGGATGAAGAGAATAGTTATCTTTACCTAGATACTAGGGATTGAAATAATTTTAAATAATTAATAATAATCTTGTTATTTATTTACTGGGGATCCTGTACATAGTAAGATCCTATATCATAAGCTAATTTACTGATGATCCATTCGTATATGGTAGATACACTTTATATCGCATCCCCGTTAACTAAATAGGTTGTACAGTAAAAATTATAATTCTTATGTGATATACCGGGATGGTCTCGGTAATCCTAGTAATTGCTCAGTAATTTTCATTTTAAAAATTAAAAGGTAAAATATAATCTATCATCCTTGTTATTAGAGACTAACTACATATATAATTTCCACACTTCAACTGATACGGTGTGGAAGGAATTTGCATTTTAGGATATACTCCCTCCGTTTTTTTTTCATTGGCACACTTACTAAAAGTGGTGTTTTTTTAATTGGCACTTGCTATTTTGGGCAAGTTTAAGGTTTTTACATCCACTCATTTTACTTTCTCTTCTTTCAATTCAATTTCATCCACTCATTTAGCATCTCCTCAATTCTAACACCAAAAGAGAGGTGCCAATGAAAAAAAATGGAGGCAGTACATAAAATGTTTTTGATTGCACTTGAAAGAATTTATATTTCTTGAGATTTATTTACTTGATGTTGTTTGGTTGTAGGGACGGAAGTGGAAAAATGGAGGGAAACTGGAAAAATTTGCGCACATGTAGGATGAAAATGTAATTACACATTAAAAGAATGAAGGAATTTCATTCGGGGTTCTCGGTAAGATATATCCCACGTTCTATGAAAATTTCCTCTGCATTTCAAATTCCTCCTTTTTATAATATTTTACGTCAGTCAAACAACTCTACCAATTCTAATTCTAAGATGAGTCCGTCTCTTGAAAGACGGTCTTTCTATAAGTCATGGAAAAACCAAAGTTTAAAGTGTAAATGAGAAGAAATGAAGATAAAAATTTTGGGTTGCATGAACCGGGTTGTAAATTTTATAACTATTACATTGTTGCATACTAAATTTTTAATATTGCAACTAAAACCTTTTACCTTTTATTATTATAATTAAACCCCATCTTTCCATAAGCATGTGATAAGACCGTCTTTCCCAAGAATTTACCTTCTAAGATATTGAGATTCTATAATTACCACACACCTTAGTGCATACTAAACAACTCCTCGTATAATATTCTTTTTTCTACCTACTGAGATTTAATATTTAACCGTATCCCAGGATTAGTGCCTCGTAATATAAGTATTAGAATTACAAATTTAAGTTTGAGAACATGTTAGATTTAATTTAGAAAAGTGTCCATTATATTGCGGTTGGCAGGTTCATCGTGGTCGCGGGGGACACGTGTTGGACAGGGCGGAATTACGTTCTACTGCGCTCTACAATGTATCTCTCTCCAAACTCTAACTGTAAAACCAGAGTGCTGAAAGCAATGCATCATCAGAACAAGAAACTCAAGAAATGCACTCTCTCCGACCCCGCTAATTGTTCAACAATGGCGGGCGAGGTAATTTTCACGATTCCCTCCGATTAGAATTGTTTTTGCAATACGAGGTTATTTCTCGATGTTTCAGATTTATCTGATATTTTCTTATAATGTGATTATGCGCTTTGATTCTGTATGTATTGTGTTAGATCGCCCTCGATTGGATTCTTTGGAACAATTTGTACTTGATTTGGCTGATTTGCTTCCTGTTGCATACATGCAATGCAATCAAGCGAAAAGTGATGAGAAGTATGCGTTTTTCTAAAACCCCTGTTGAGAGTCAAGATTAACCTAGCTGTCTGTTTGATCATTTCTCTAGAAATGATGGAGTCGATTTTGATTGGTTTCTTAAAATGAACAGAAAAGTGACAAAAGTGAAGTTCAGAGCCATATAGATGTCCCAAATGAAGCAGGGATTCTTGGCTCTTCTTCAAATGATAGTGATAGTGGGACGAAGGAGCCTCGAAACCCCCCTTTGATCCCGATACTCGCGAACCACGAGCAGTGGCAGGCTTGGCAGCAGTCTCAGCCACAGAATCCACAACCTGGTTTCGATCTGAAGGACTTGCTGGAGAGAATGCCGGTACCCACACTCTCGCTGACAGTTCCACCTCTCAACATGCCCTTTTGGATTCCCCAGCATCCCGGCCCGGGAGCCCCTCTGCCGGCCTTGTTCCCGCCCATTTCTACCCAAGGGGCAGCTGATATTGCAAAGAAGGCAGGAGTGCCAAGTAGCCAGCAACAACATGGTCCAAGCTTGTACAATGTAGATTTCCCTTTTCCAAGCCTTTCACCGGGTACATTATCCATCCTGATCATGTGTCATTAGTATAACGCTATCGTTTTAGTGTTTTGATCAACATTGGAAACTAATTGCTTGATTCTTATATTGTAAGGTTTGCTTGTTATGAGGTAGTGTTTTAGTGTTTTCTGTCAATTGTTGCTTATTTACGAAATGAAGATTGCAGATTCACATTCTTGTTCTGTTAATCTTGTTGGCTAACTATTTCTTCTTGTCCTGTTTGCACATTTGATGTCATATTTTTGGTTGCTGATAGGCCTAGGGGATCCTCATCCAAGTAATGCAATGCCGCCTCCTAGCAGCCCGTCATTTGAAGGATTGTTGGGTGGAACCTTTAATTCTCACGCGAAAACACCTGATTGCCGATCAGGTCCGACATCATCTATCCAGAACGATACTGCAAGTGCACCGGCAGGGATCCTTCTATTTCACCAGCAACTATGGGAAGCTCAAGTAACATATGAATCTTTTCTTAGTTTTGATGTGCAATATTTGCTGTTAGGGCCTGATCTTTACACGTTTGTCTCGTTACAGTCTTTACAGAATACTCAGCTGAGGAAAATTGTTTGTGAATTGCAATCTGAACTGGCTGAATACAAGCGTCGTGTTATAATGCTGGAGACTGATGTTGAGACCCTGAAAACAGTCGTAGGTGGGAAGACAGCGGAGAGATTCGCAAGTGCTGATTCTACATTGCGAAATGAGAAGCGAGGCATCCCACGTCAAGCTCAACCCGAGATGATGAAAAAATTGAATTACGAGAAAGTGTGTTTGAAGAAGGTGGACTACGATATTCCTATACTTCATAAACCTGATGCTCAGACCACGAAGAAGTCTAAGAAGGGGAAAGGCAGTGGAGGAGATGTTCTCGAGAAGTTGCTCGTGCCAAAGAGCGAAGAGACGACCATTGATGCATCTCAGAAGGTTTGTGGAATTGGGACAATGAGCTCTTCTGCAACCCCCTCGGTGTCTCACACTAGTACTATCGGACCCCACAAGGTCGATGCAGTTGGGACAATCAGCTCTTCTGCAACCCACTCGGCGTCTCACACGAGTTCTATCGGACCCCACAAGGTCAATGCAGTTGGGACAATCAGCTCTTCTAAAGCTCCCCTGAATCTTTTGGTGAAAATTGAACGGCAAGAAATGTAGGATGGAAGGTGCACCACATTTTGTTTACATTTTGCGTCTAAACATCAGTAACGATGCTAGAAAAATCGCGACATTAGGCCTCGAATCCATTTAGGATAACAGCGATTTTGATGGATTCGAGCCTGCCCCGGACCCCGGGCTGCTTCTGCCCCTTGTGCAGGTATGAAGGGAAGGCTAGTGTCCGGTACAATACAGTTTGTGATGACTTTTGTTTTGTTTTGTTTTGGAAAAACTAATGTAAATGTTTCCGTTAAAGAGGGGTTCAGAAATATTTATGTATTAGGCTACTAGCTAGGAAATAAGTGAAGGATGATGTCTGTTTCAGGTTCTTAAATCGTGCCTACTAAAAACCAAAGCATTTCCCAGGAATTATGGGTTTGATTGGTGATGCCAGTTTTGGCTGCATTCAAAGATGCAATAGTATGGTAAACTGCAAAATGGCAAGGAATATTTTACTACTATTTGCCATCTTCCTTACTAGAAGCGGGGATAATATAGACCACATATATAATTAATATTATATATAATATTTAGGGTGTCTAATATTTGTAAAACGAGACCTTATATAAAAATTTAAAAAAAGAAAATTATTGAGGCGACTAATTAAAATATATGATATTTACTCAATTTTTAAATATATATAGTAAATTTTTCTTTAAAATGAGGCTCCTAAATAATTGTCGAATCGGGGAGCATAAGCGAAGGCTTCATATGCCTCATGCTCTAGGCCGGGCATGCCTAGAAGGTTGGATTTTTGAGAGATAATTGTGTCCCCTCCTTTCTTTTTACTATGAAAATCGTAAAGTCAAATTGAATATTATGTTGTATATGTTGAACTGTTTAATGGAGTGTCTCTGAAGAGTTTCGAGCATATTTGTGTTTAATTTGGTGTGTCTGGGAATTTCGAATCATGGTTTATAAACGTTCAAGAAAAGTCATACGCTTCACAAACGAAACAAAAAGTAGAGTTTCAGCAAGAGTAAGTTGCTAGAATAAGGGGAAAATTCTCTTTAAGAATATTGATCGCAATCATATTCAATGGAATGTGTCTAAGAATTTCAAACCACGATTATATGCTTAGATTGTAAGACCTTGTCATGGTTTATAAACATTCAAGAAAATCCATACACTCAAAAACAAAACAAAAGGCATAGAGATAGAGTTGATCTGAGTAAGTTGTGAGAGTTAGAAAGATAGGGAAAATGCATCGAACCAATATTCGAATATTAGGCTTATGTTACAATTTTGAAATCACTATTGTACATGGACCAAATGCTTGTTGGAAATGTAAATTTTGAGGAAATGATATCAACTTGCTAGCAGAGACAGACCTACTGTTACGGGTAGTAGGACTTTATCCCTACCAGAGTTGCCGGTGCGATGGTATTAGTGGTGGAAGGCTCATCGGCGCCACCTCTGTTCCGCTTGCCGTCGGCGTCGGATCTGTTCTTCCGCATCTCAGCGTTTGGGCTGGTGAGGTAAGCTCGGAATGTATTAAAATGATGTCGTTTTAGTACTTAACAAGTGGAACGACGTCGTTTCACTTACTCTTAGGGGAATTGGGCCGTTTGGGATTGGGCCATTTTCACCCAATCCAAGTCTTGAAAATGGGAAGAGCCCCTGGGGGCGCACAATCACAAGTCAGCCACAGAAAATAGGAAGAGCTCAGTCTGTTGCCGGCCGCTGCAGCCGTCCCGCCACTATCCCGCCGCCGCCAACGCCTGACTACCCCCAGCCTCTCCTAGAAAAAATTTATGGTTCTGCCACTGCTTGCTAGTGTAACAACTTATCAAAATTTAGAGACCACTGCTTGCTAGGCCATAGAAGTGACCACCGTTTATCATTTTCAGTTATGATATTCCAACGATAAAGGGCAACAAATCCTAGAAATCCAGAGTTCCGTTTCAAAAAGTCAAAAACATATTCCAGATTTCATTCTGGAAGCAGGGCTAGTAGGTGTATGATGCTCCATCTATCACATAATTGATAGTTCTCTATTCTTTGTAATTGAAACTGCAATCCGACATTTTATTTAATCAAAATCACTTAACTTCAGTTGTAAGGATCAATTGTAAAATGGGCAAGAATATGTGAGATTTAATTTTCAAGATATATATTACGTACACTTCTTATGAATAAATATTTTTTTCAAATATTTGTGAAAAGTTAAAGTGACCAATCCCATTTGTTATGTAATTTATATGCAATGTATGAATTCGGTATTAGTTCATCTAGAGCTCTTTAATTATGACTTTCATTAATACATTCATTGTATTCACACTATACCGCTATATACATTGATCGTGTCAAAATCATGCACACACATACATATGATAAAAATTCTAATCAAATTGATATGTACATTTCTCTCGACTACAATCCCTTCATATTATTATAAAAATGGTATTTAAAAGTAAATTTAATTATGAAACTAGAGGAGTGTAAAGAAAACATACAACGCTTGAAAAAATACTTGCATTTGATGATTATTAAAGAATGTTATTTGGAGTATTACTCATCATAATTCGTATTTTTGTACAAACATTCTTCTTATTCTTATTAGCCTCATAAATTTCTTTCACGTAACATTACAAATTTAATGTGTTAGATAGAATTAACATTAATGAGAAGAAAAAAATGTACACTGAAAATAGCATCTCAGTAATATTTCAAAAACGTAACAAACACTTCAAAAGTGACAATTGTCAAAATCTCCACCTATATATATCTCGTCCAACAAACAAGAATCCAAACCGACTTTTTCAAAAACATAGGACCACCTGATCAACGGCTGGATCACTCGCCGCCATTTTCTCTGACTTCATCTCTCCCACTGCAGATAAACATTAAACACTCCGAAACAGAATCACACTCCAAATGCACCTGCAACTCTTGTGCTTTGACCATGGCAATCATCAGCTCCAATCGAAAACCTGTCCGGGCCTGTTTTTCCTACGCAGCGTACTCCAAGAACCTCATCAACTACCTTAGATCATTCGATATCCCGATCGAACCGGGGCTCACCGACGCTGAATTTTCCGACATTGAATCGAGCCTGAACTTCACATTTCCGCCGGACCTCCAATCGGTTCTCCAAGAAGGCCTCCCGGTGGGCCCCGGGTTCCCCAACTGGCGGTCAACGTCCGCCGAGCAGCTCC
The DNA here is from genome assembly GCA_037428765.1 of Rubia yunnanensis. Classification (NCBI taxonomy): domain Eukaryota; kingdom Viridiplantae; phylum Streptophyta; class Magnoliopsida; order Gentianales; family Rubiaceae; genus Rubia; species Rubia yunnanensis. Next base: position 20,992,261 of record CM075069.1, read on the forward strand.
AGATTCTGGTCAATCAGCCGGTTATGAATCTGTACAGAGAAATTTCGAGAAACCGTTTTTGGCTGAGTTCCTGGGGAGAAAGGCCGGCGGATAGTGATCGTGCGGTGGATTTGAGTAAAGGGTTCTTGGAGAATGTGCCGGTTCTGGTTCCGGTGTACTGGAATTTCTACATTCCGGCGGCGCCGCTTTTGGCGGGAAATCCCCTGTTTTACGTGCGCGGCTGCGATGTGAGCTTATGGAGTTTCGATATTGCCGGATTCTTCCACCAGGTGGAGTTGAAAGCCGGGGAGGATGTTTTAAGAAGGCCCACCTTGTCGGAACTGCTCAGCATGCCGCCCTGGGCTGCGACGGAGGCGCGGAGGATCGAGTTCTGGTCGGACTTGGCTGCCGAGGCAGGGGAGGGAGAATCCGGCCAGGGCGGCGGCAGGTGGTGGAACGACGAATGCTTCGGGGGGCGCTTGGAGAATGCGTTGTGGAGATTAAGGAATGCTGGGTGGAAAGAAGAGGATGTCAGGGAGATGATGATCATGGACGACGACGATGGGGGCGGCGGCGCGTTGTCGGCATTGGACAGGGGATTTGTTTTTCGGCACGTGGAAATTCTGTCGAAACGGCTGTTAAGCGGAGGTTGGAGGCCGGAAGATGTGACGGAATCGATGGGTTGCTGTGCAATTAGTGATGATCTTCCCGGCGGTGATGATAATGATGCTGATGTTCAGGAGGAATCGTGGTACGATTGTCGACAGTCGAACTTCAGCAATTGGGACGGCGATGATGTTAAGAAACAGGAGACTGGAATGATTATTGATAGAGATATACTGTAGTTGATTTAAAACGAGTTTAATAAAAGGATATCATTTCTATTGATTTTGTATATATCAGAGCATATTTGTTTAACATTCATATATACTTTTTGTATTCATTATGTATCAATATATACAACAATAATTATTTGTAAACTTTACTTTTTATCATGGTATCAAATATGTTTCTATAAAATTTCTGATTTTTACTACTCTTTTCCTAAAATTACAAAATAATATATATATATATATATATATATATATATATACCTGTCCTCTGGTTGGCCGCCGCCCACCGCCGCCGTTCAGTACAAAGTTCCGGCCGCCTTCTTCAGTTTTTCAGTGACAATCTCTTTTCCGGCCAGTAACCATCTCGTTCCATCTGCTCCTGCCGTCGCCTGCTCAGTCGCTTGAACCCGACCGATCGCCATCGATCGTCTAGCCGATTGCCGCCGCCGGTTTCTCTATTCTTCTCAAAATCGTGTTCGTCCCCGACCGACATTGTCTGTCAACGCCGTTTGTGCTCCTCTGATCCCTCGCTTGGCCACCGTCGACTGCCGATCGCTGTGCAGTCGGTCCGATTGGTCCAGCGACATCAATTTTCCTCCACCGGTGATATCTTCTTCGTTTTTTCGACATCAAGCTCTCCTGGAATTTACCGCATCGCTAGCCGTTCTCAGATCGCGCTCGAGCCACCCCTTTAGACAGCGTGTGTAAGCACGCGTGAGTGACGACGGCGCGCCCTTCCCTTTTCAGCGCACGTACGTTCACGCATCATTATTTGTCTTGCTGTTTTTACACGCGCTGGGGGGTCTCCTAGAGCTGTTTTTCAGTTTTTTATTATTATTGTGATTCTTTTTTATTACTGTTATGACTCATTTTGATCAACCACGATGCCAATGGTGTTATGATCCGAGTCATGTTGCTTCTTCTTGTTCTAAATTGCACAATGAATGGTACCAATTGCAATGTCAGTGATGTAAGAAATTTGGTCACTTTGCCTCGACGTGTCTTCACTCGGTATCTCGGGCTCTTTATCCCAACTCTTTACCGCATGCTGGTTGGATAGCTGATTTCGGCGAGACCAACCACATGACCTTTTCTCAGTCCTCTCTTGATCGCGTGACTCCTTATTCTGGTAACAAGTGTGTTCTTATTGGTAATGGTTATGCTCTTAACATTACCCATGTTGGTCATTCTCGAATATCCGATTCTTTATCCTTGTCTGATGTGTTGGTGGTTCCACAAATTACTAAAAATTTATTGTCTATCAGCAAGTTGACTCGTGATATAAATGTTGTTATTTGTTTTGATGATTCCTCTTTCACCATTTCGAAAAATTTTAATAGAGATGTTATTAGCAAAAGCCATTGTGATGGTGGTTTATATGTTTTGGATTTTGGTGATGCTGCTTTATCTTCTTTTTTTTGCCTCCAGTGCTTCTGAAACATCCTTTGAACTTTGGCATATTAGATTGGGTCATGTTCCCCATACCATCATTTCTTCTTTAAGTCTGGATGTTTGTCAGTTACTAGTTTGCTGTCTAAGCTTCCTTTATGCCCCGCTTATGAGATGGCTAAATGCAAGCGCCTTTCTTTTAGTTATAATTTAAAACGTGCACCACTCATTCTTGATCTAGTTCATTGTGATCTTTAGGGAACCTCTCATGTTGTCTCCCGTGCCGGGTACTCTTATTATGTCATTTTTGTTGATTATTTTTCTCGTTTCACCTGGCTCGTTTCACCTGGTTATATCATCTGTGATGAAAGTATGATGTTGTGGAGGCTTATATGCATTTTGAGGCTTTTGTTGAGAACCGGTTTTTTACCACCACTAAAGTATTTCAGAGTGATGGTGGAACCAAGTTTATGAATAATCGCATGCAGTCACATTTTGCATCAAAGGGCATTCATCATCAGCTTTCTTGTCCTTACACTCTCTAGAGAAAAATTTTCGTGCAGAGCGGAAGCATCGTCATATCACTGAGACAGGAAGCATTGTCACAATACTGAGACAAGATTGTCGATGCTCTTTCATTGCGGTCTTCATCATTCATTTTGGTATGATGTTTTTTCCACAGCAGTCTACATCATCAACAGGTTGCCAACGCTAGTTTTATCTGGTCAGTCTACGCTCTCTGTAATTTTTGGTACGACTCCTGACTACTCTAGTTTTTATCCATTTTACTGTCGAGTTTTTCCGTATTTATGCCCTTATGTTGCACATAAGTTGGCACGTCGGAGTATGCCTTGTATATTTTTGGGTTGCAGTTCAAAATACAAGGATTATCGATGTCTTGATCCTCTCATGAAGAAGGAGTACATCACTCGCCATGCTCAGTTTAATGAGTCATTATTTCATGCTACACGTACCATCACTGTTATAGATTTATTATCATTGGATATTTCTGCTTTTTTGGAGCCTTCATCAGTCCCGTCGGAGGCCTTTGAGTCATCTTCTTCATTATAATCACCCATTATTTTGGAAGATTTAAATTTTCCGACTATACCGGAAGCTCAGGGTTCTTCAGAAAATTGTGTTTGTCTGCCACAAGGTGACTAGCAAAATTGATCAACAGCAGTTAGCGCCGCCAACTCAGACGACAACGACATCGCATCCAATTCACGGGCAGGCCACCCGTCTTCGCATGTGCACCCCGTGCCACCTGGCCAGCCATCGGCAACCTCTCCCACTGAATCGGCATACCTGCTTCACCAGTGCCGCCATCAACGTCTTCTACACTGTCGCCACCGCCAACCTTGAGTTTCGTACCCACTGCCTCGGGTTCTATGCCACCTCGGGATCCTCACCATCTCCTGTTGTGTGTCCCTCTTCTCGACATCCAATGGCTACTCGTTCACGCACTGGTTCATTATGGTACAATAATTTCCTGAGTATGATATTTCTGGTTACTGAGTGCTTTATTTTCTAAGACCAAGCCTCGTAATCATCGCTCAGCGGTCAAAGATCCTGAATAGGTTGCTGTTGTGGGCTCAGAGATTGATGCTCTATGCACTCAACAGACGTGGGATTTGGTTCCTCGTCCTTCAAATGCTAATGTTGTTGGATCAAAATGGGTTTATAGATTAAGTACAAAGCTGATGGCTCTCTTGACAGACATAAAGCAAGGTTAGTTGCTCAGGATTTTTTTCAATTACATGGCTTTGATTAAGATTAAACATTTAGTTCAGTGGTGAAGGTATCTACTCTTCGTACTGTTTGATCTTCTGTTGTCCATCGAAATTGGCCATTACGACAGCTTGATGTCAAGAATGAATTTTTAAGTAGCATTCTTGAATCTCCCGTTTACATGAAGCAGCTTGCTGGATGCAAAGACCCAATGCGGTCTGAATTTGTTTGTCGTCTACGCAAGGCCATTTTTGGTTTGAAGCAAGCTCCCCGTGCTTGGTTTCAACGGTTCATTTCTTTTTTAATTGGTTTGGGTTTTGTATGTAGTTCCTCCTATTCCTCTTTATTTGTCTTATCTCAGGATGCCTCTTTGCTCTATTTGTTGGTTTATGTTGATGACATTATTCTTACTAGGAATGTTGGTCGTCTCATTCAGAAGTTTATTGATTGGGTTAATCAATAATTCAAGATTTCTAATCTTGCCACTCTACAATATTTTTTGGGTTTGGAGGTTGTTCATACATTAGATGACTTGTTCCTTGGTCAGGCTAGATATGCCAAGGACATTTTGGTTGCATGCCGGAATGCAAGATTCTTCACCTGTTGCCATTCCTTTTGTGGTTTTTTTGCAGCTTTCTAGCTCTTCCGGTAAGCTATTTGGAAATCCCACTTTTTACCGATCTCTGGTTGGTGCACTTCAGTATTTGCCGATTATACGTCCTAATTTGTCTTATGCTGTGAACACGGTTAGTCAGTACATGCAGGCTCCTACTGATAACCATTTCCAAGCTATCACTCGAATTCTGTGCTATGTTCGTGGTACTCTCCACTATGTTCTTCAGTTTTGCGCAAATTCATCCGCTTTATCAGTTCTGGGTTATTCTGATGCTGATTGGACTCATTGCATTGAGACTCGTAGGTCTAAATATGGTTATTCCATTTTCCTTGGTGGTAACCTAGTGTCTTGGAGTGCTAAGAATCACCCTATAGTTTCTCGTTCAAGTTCAGAATAAGAATACTGTGCTATGGCAAATACTAATGTGGAGTTAGCTTGGTTGATGAATCTTCTTCAGGATTTACGTGTATCAACTCGTGCGCCTCCTTTTTTGCTGTGTGATAACAATAGTGCTCTCTTTCTGGTTCAGGACCCAGTTCCCCATAAGAGAGCCAAGCACATTGGTATTGACTACCATTTTGTGCGTGAGATGGTGTCTTCTGGAAAGCTCAGGGTTGCTCATGTTCCTACGGACTTACGGCTTGCTGACATCTTTACAAATAGATTACCTCGTCCTAAGTTTGAGTTCTTACATTCCAAGCTTTGTGTTGCGAGCAGTCCTACACTTCGCTTGAGGGGGGGGGGGGGGGTTAATAGAGATATAGTTGATTAAGAATCAGGATAAGAAAGGAATACTCTTTCTGATTGGTTTTGTATATATCATGTTCCATATTTGTTTAGGTCTTGTATACCCTTTGTACTCACTATATATCAATACACACAGCAAAAATCATTTGTGGGTTTTACTTTCTATCAATTATGATGATGAATACACACACAGAGTGAAGGTGTGATATACATGTTTCTTGAAATGATTTGATCATCATCATCAAGAAATTTTGCTTATTTTTGTTTTATTAATTTTAATTAACTTCAGTTCAAATTAGACAAAAATAACATAATATTAGTTCTTTTTATATGATTTAGGTGGGAGATCAACTGTTGGCACAAATTTTAATCTAAAGATGAAATGAGCATTGTGATTTTGATTTTTTAATAGAAACCTAAAGAATGATAAACATTGTTTCGAGCTTAATTACAGCTACCGGATGACTGAGATGTGGATATCAAATACTAGGAGAATAGTGACAAAAGCATAAGGGATTGAAAATGACGTGGCCAGAAATTTGGTGAATGGATATATGTTGTCTAAACTCTCATGCCTTATGATTTGGCTCAGACGGAATCCAAAAGGATTAAATTTAACAAACACCATATTTTTTAACGGATATAAGGTTTTTGATGATTTGAGGTGCATGTAATACATTTTTTAGGTATAAGGGGGTGTTTGTATGAGTCAAAGATGCGTGATCATAACCACGAATTGGAAGTCATTAATGAGTATGGAGAAAACTGCCTCAAAAGAAGGAAAGAGATTGCAGTGTTGCACATTGGTTTTAAAGCTTTTGTACTCATTAGGACATGTGCAATGGGGGTTCCAAATGGGTTCTAGTTTCGAACTTGAATCCATTTGAAACTATTTTTCCCCACAATGGAGGTTTCAAATTATCTCCCCAAATGGAAAACCAGGCTTCCTTTCCCAGAAGCTAAAACTGGTCCCCAATTGATTTGTGTCAGCTGCACATGGTCTTTTGTCAGGAACCAACACGTGGCACAATGTTTGTTTTGTTTAATCCAAGATTTATCGGAACAACATTCGGGCACACTGCTGAATATTTCCCTGTATATATCCATAGCAAGGCGTTGGAGTTTGAATTAAACTATTAGTGTGGGTGGCCAAATTTATTTTAGATTTGGGTTTATACAAAATAGTCATCTCTTGAAAGACGATCTTTTTATAAGTTATGCAAAAATCAAGGTTCAAATTATAAATTTGAATAAATTAAGATACTCCCTCCATCCCAAGTTAAACTGCACACTTTCTATTTTGGGTTGTCCCTATTTAATTTGCACAAGATCAGCTTTTACCATTTTTGGCCAAGTTGACTCCTACTGAAAAGACAAAATTGCACCTAAGACAATACATATTTATAGCCTTAATAGCTGATTAATTAAGGTTGTGTTTCTCTCCATTTACTTGTCTTGGTTTTCAGGTTGGAGGCGTGTGAATTCGTTTTGAAAAAACGAGCCCACGCCTGGCATGTATCACATGTGTTTGTCTTTCACTCTTCCCTTTTCTTCATTATTGCTCTCAATCATCAGGCCTAATCTCTCCTTTTTTCGTTCTCAACCAACTGAGATCTCTCATTTATTCCACTGCGCTCCTCTCCTTTCTCTCCCAATCCCTCAAACCTTAGTCGCTCCTCTCCCATTTCGTTTTGTTTTTTACCCCATTTCACCTCTGTTTCTATTCATCTTGTTGTAATTCAACGTGTTCTTCAGTATTTGGTGTTGATTGATGAGGTTTTAATCATTTTTTGTTGTTGAGTTTCGTAAACCTGAGGAAATTTTCAGGATTTGTTATTTTACTTTATGTGAATTTTGTTTCTCGCCTCTTTTTTGTGTTGTTCTTCATAATATTGTACGGGTTCTTCATAGTTTTGTGTTTGTGGATTAGGGTTTCAGTGATTGTTGCTTTTTTTTTTGCTTAATAATTGAAAATTCATCTCGGATCTGTGGTTTTTGCTTCCAAAAATTAGGTTGAATGCTTTTCTAATTTGAGGTTTTTCAAATTTTACTTGAATCGAACTTCCGTTGCCGTTGTTTACAATGCATGAGTAGGGGTTGATTGTTTCATGCATGATTTTGTCCCGTGTTGATGTTTTAAAGTTAGCTTTAATTGTAAAATGTGCATTTTATGTCCATTCCCTTGCTGTATTCTTTGAGATTTGTTAGGGTTTATGTCTGGTTACCATATTTTCTAGTCAAATAAGTTTTAATCCCCGTATTTTTCATTTTGGAGTTGTGCATGTTCATCCCTATTCTAGGATATGTTATTTTCCCCATAAATTTCATGGTCTACGTGTGCTCCGTTGTAGATCTATGAAACTTGGCTACATTTCAGTATTAATCTGTTTGAGATCTATGTTTTTGCACAATAATTGTTGTGAAATTGTTATTAGCTTGTCCGCTCATTGTAGTTTCTGAGTCTCTGTAGTTGTCAATAGCCTGTGTTCTCCTATATTCAACAATTTCTGTCAATAGCCTTTCTTTTCCTCTGTTGATCAGTCGTTGTTCTACAGTGTTCATTAGTTGCTGTCAAGTTGTCAATAGCCTCAGCCATCTGTCTGTGCATTTGAAAATGGCACATAGGGACAGAGATTTGGAGGAGCAGGAACCTTTAGCCCCTAGCAAACCCTTGAATAATGTTGACTCTGATGCACTGACACTTCCCAGTCCTACTCTCAGTCCCAGTTTTGTAATTCACAGCCCTCACTGGATCGTGTTCAGGAAAATGATCTTTTATCTTGGATCGATTTTGAAACATGTTCGGACGGCTGGCCCATAGCTACGCATTTCAGCCCTGTTAATTTATCACATATAGACTAGACTAAGTCACCGCCCCTATCTGATGAGGAATTAGAATATGTACATGCCATTTCGGAGTCACTGTCCCAGCCACACCCATAATCTAATTATGAGTTACATATTGCTGAGTCATAGCCCCATTTGGATCCAAGTTCTGCATATGGGAATCCCAAACTTGAGTTACATTCCCTCTTAGGCAGTGACTCAGAGTCTGATTCTGAGTTTGACCCATAACCCTCTGTTTACTTCAAAGGAAATGAATTTCCCAAGTATGGGGAACCTGGATTCTTTGAAACAAGTGCATCTTTATATCCCGGTAATTGGCCTAAGCGTGAACCACCTGAGTCACCATGGATTAGGCAAGACATTGCAATGTCAGCCGTGCGACGTGAAATGTATACCATGGTGGAGAGGGCTAAAAAGTATTTAGCTGAAGCTGGGCCTGAGTCCGCAGATAAGGGGAAAAATGATCGTGGGTCTAACCTATGCTAAAGTGTTGTTGTCTTGCTAGTTCCATCACTGCAATCGGGTTCTATCTCTCCTATTCCGTTAATTTTTTTTTAGTTTCATGAATTATTTTTGCTTACTTATGTGTGTTTTGGTGTACAGGATAGTGATATTTGTTGCTGAGGCAGCAATAATGTTTTATACATAATACCTAAATATGTAGCCTTGCTTATGTGTGTTTATTTTGCACTTAACCTGGCTTGGCATGTTTTTGATTTAAATATGCAGCCTTGCTTATGTGTATTTAATTTGCACTGAACCTAGCTTGGCATGTTTCTGATTTGGGGCTGTGAATTGAGCAATAACATGTGATTCTATTTTATAAGTCACAGTTTGCATGTGAAATATGTGTTGCGTTTGTGATGCTTGTCCCTTATTGATGATGAAGTTGTGATGAATGAATATTACATGCAGACATGCTTATTAGTCTATGAATTGATCTAAAACTTGGCGGGGCATGATTGTGATTATAAACAGCGCTGAAATTATTTGAGTTTGTGATCCTACCTAGTTGAGAGCCACCTATGATGACATTAATTATAATTATAATATAAATTTTTTGTTTTGTAGACGAGGTTCAACCATTACGGTTGGGGTTTTCATACAATGCAGGTAAGGCACATACAATCAATATGAACAAACGTGGGACAAACATCATAGGCTGTCATCCTAATGTTTTTAACAAAACATGGTTCCATCCTAAGTGTTTAATTATAATTCCAAGGCGATCAACCAGCTCGCCCTCAGCCGCCCCAGCCGCGCCGACACCACAGCCATCACTGGAGAGGCAGCACTCCCGTAGCCAAGGACATGGGCGAGTAAATGATGAAGGCCCATGTCCTTGGCTACGGGAGTGCTGTGATTTACCTCTCTAGTGATGGTTGTGGTGTCGGCGCGGCTGGGGCAGCTGAGGGCGAGCTGGTTGATCGCCTTGGAATTATAATTAAACACTTAGGATAGAACCATGTTTTGTTAAAAACATTAGGATGACAGCCTATGATGTTTGTCCCACGTTTGTTAATATTGATTGTATGTGCCTTACCTGCCATTGTATGAAAACCCCAACCGAAATGGTTGAACCTCGTCTACAAAACTAACAATTTATATTACTGTATAATAGGGAAATAAAATAATTTATTAAATGTAATTAAAAATAAAAAAATCTATAATAATTGTGAAAAATAAAAGGTAATAAATTAATCCAATCATTACTGAAGAATAACAAAATTCTTCCGGCGTCAGATCTCCAGTGAAAATACTAACATGCAATACCACGATAATTGCTACAACAAAGAATGACATTAGTCTCGACATGTTATCAGCAAAAGATTGAGAAGGATATAAGATAGAAGAGGAAATGTGGTTTTGAAATATCGGATAAATTCACACACATATATATATATATATACTATAAAATATAGCCATTTATAACTGTTATATTACCGTTGAGAATATAGCCGTTTATAGCCGGTATATTATCACTATACATTTGTTGACTAATTATAATTAAATGCTAAGAGTTAGTGTTGTCAAAGAAGATATAAATATAAATAAATATATATATTTTTTTTGTGAGTATATATATATACAATAATAATAATAATAATAATAATAAATAAGTAAGTAATAAATAAATAAGTGAATGAATGAACAAGTAAGGAAATTTAAGGAGAAATGGACAGCGGACGTAAGGAAATTTATCCAAAGTAATTTTGGCAAATGGAATTGCTGGGAAGGGAAAATAAACGGCGGACGTACGAATTTAATCCAAAGTAATTTTGGCAAGTGGAATGACTGGGAGAAAGAAACGGCGGACGCAAAGATTTTATCCAAAGTAATTTTGGGCAATTGGAATTACTGGGAAGAGGAAATGAACGGCGGACGTGAGGGATAAATTTCCAAAGTAATTTTTTGGGCAAGTGCACATAGGTTACAGGATAAAATTTCAGGTTGGTAGGTGTCAGAACCTAGGCTTTCATCCAGTATAAATATTTGAGCCCCAGTTCTTGCTCTTCACACAACCTTAAGAAAAATTTTCTTCCCAAAAGAATAGTGGTGGGCAGTGATAAAGCAGGAGACGGAAGTTGCCAAGCCCAAGTCTAACCACAGTGAGTGTTTTCATTGTCTTAGCATGAATTGAAGCAATATATGCTTACAGACTGCCACCAGTGAACAGTAACCTCTCGAACCCCTGTCCTCGAACCCCTGTTAATCCTTGACCCCTCGAACCCCTGCTAAACAGTAGCCCTCGAATCCATGTCCTCGAACCCCTGTTAAACCTTGACCCCTCGAACCCCTGCTAAACAGTAGCCCTCGAATCCATGTCCTCGAACCCCTGTTAAACCTTGACCCCTCGAACCCCTGCTAAACAGTAGCCCTCAAATCGCTGTCCTCGAACCCATACTAAACCCCTACCCTCGAACCCCTGTCCTTGAACCCCTATCCTCGAACCCCTGTCCTTGAACCCCTGTCCTCGAACCCCTATCCTTGAACCCCTGTCCTTGAACCCCTGTCCTTGAACCTCTCTTAAACAGTAACCTCTCGAACCCATGTCCTCGAACCCCTACTGAACTCTTGCCCTCGAACCCCTACTAAATAGTACCTCTCGAACCCACTGAAAACCTTCACCTCTCGAACCACTAAAAATTTCACCCCTCAAACTACTGAAAGACTTCACCCCTCGAACCCACTCAAAGACTTCACCCCTCGAACCCACTCAAAGACTTCACCCCTCGAACCCACTCAAAGACTTCACCACTCGAACCTTACCCCTCGAACTAGTACTACTGAAACCTTTACCTCTCGAACCTTACCCCACGAACTAGTGCCACTAGAACCTTACCTCTCGAACCTTACCCCACGAACTAGTGCCACTAGAACCTTACCTCTCGAACCTCCTACCCAACCACTCGAACTGTAAGTACTCGAACCCCTGTACTCGAAACCCTAATACTCGAACCTTTTTTTTACTCGATACTCTAGCCATGAGAAAGATATAAGGGTTACACTCAAATGATGGTATTTACTGACAGTTGAATTAAGTGTTGTATTTTATCATACTATACTAGATTATCGTGAAACTGAACTCCTGAACTGCTCTGATATATTTGTGAAGCCCGGCTTGTACTTTATCTTGCTGTGTCAAACTTGAATCATATACTGCTCTGATGATTGGCTTGTACTTTATCTTTCCGTGTCAAACTTGAATTACCTGCTACCTGATTACATGTCCGTGAAATTTGGGGGCCCCGGTGCGATTGTAGTTTGGTCAAAGTCAGTGAGGAACGGTACTGACCGGACCGTCTGATTAAACTGGCTACACGTGGAGTTTGGTATGCTAGCATAACCACCTGACTGATATGAGCTCGTAACTGAACACCGGCGTGAATGGGAAAGTGAATTCTGAGTTGATAGCCTACGGGCATTACTGACTGGGTTATGTTGTGTATGTTAGTCATAGTTGCCATATAGGCACTTGGCAGCAACTCGGCATTAACCACCTGTATCCTTTTACTGTGTGCTAGGACATATATGGCTAATTATTAATTGTTAATTGTTATTTTGTGATCATTAAACTCAACTGCGTAAATATTGGCGATGGAACCTCACTAAGCAAGGAGCGTACCCTAGTTAAATAACCAATTTTCAGGTGAAGAAGAACAGTAAAGGAAGAGTGCTTGTTGTCTTTACTTCGTTAGAGAAAGATCCTGGCTACTTGAATTTTTATATGAACTTAGATGTTATAACGGTTAAGAGAAACTTTTATTTGACATTTATAATAAATCCTTTTCGTTGTAATTGTAAAGTATGTTTTTTAATTATTTAAATCGCTTCCGCATAAACTTTAATTGCTCGTTAATATTGGTCCTTTCGGTAGCACGCTCAAACCCGACCCGATACTTGCAATAGGGTTTGGGTGTGTTACAGATGTGGTATAAGAGCATTCTCAAACTAAGTAAAGAAAAACTCATACTTACCTTAATAAAATATTCTAGAGGAAATTAATTGAATTATGAATAAAGTAAGGAGAGTTAGTTGTGCATAAATTATCAAACTGACAAGTTTTCTATTTCGATAGATGGACCATAATGTAGAAATCGCAAGTAATACTTTTCAATAAGTCATTGAGGTAAAAAGATATGCCGGAGCCTTCCCGGAGGTGTTCTTTCCTTGGGCAGAAATTGTTGACGATTCTCAGTGGGTGGAAACTAACGCCTATCCAAATTGGGCAGTACACGCTTTGATTATGGAACGAGCGTAATTATTGAACATGTTCTTTAGCCTCGAGACCCATGGATAATTGATGAATGATGCAATGTGGGAACAGTACATGCGTGCAAACGTAGAAGAAGTGAGGGCAAACACAGTGGCGCCGAAAACCATCGATTGAAGAACCAAAGATGTAGGGAGCTCGAGCAATGGCATGCCGAGCGATAGGAAACCATTCGAAAAGTAGGCTCGGTCCTGGTAAATACCCGGGAGCTACAGGGTGGTTTGACTGCCTATCGTCGACAACCAACGGAAGCACGTTGGAGGCATATTAGAGAAACTCGAGGCACGATGGAGCAATCTCTCACTACATTACGGGATGATTTAATGGACCAAGCATACCCTAGAGCGGAGCAAGAAGAAGTAGGTGACTCCACCAAGGATTCAAGAGTCGATTAAAATTGGAAGCCAACTTTTGGAGGAAAACCATACAACTAAGATACTAACCGTTCGTAGAATAAACATTAGAACAAGAAATGAGTCCCAATTTTTTACGTCGGGAGACGATGCTAGAGCACTATTAAGAATATCTTACAACCACTACTGTAAAAAGTTTTGTGATAATATAAAAATATTTTGTGAATTATATTCTTTTGGTTAGGAAATCCAATAAGGATTGGTTCAATCGTGGAACTAACTTATTGAATGTAGGACAATGGAAAGGGATCAAGGAGAAAGTTCGAACTCACCCACGGGACAGAATCCCCCAACCGCTGGAATGGAATTATTCGCTAGTCAAGTCACTAAAATTTTGAGCCACATGATAGAGAGGGACAATCGAGCTTGATCTTCGGTCAGGGATCAAAGTCATAGACCCGAGACAGAGGACGTGGCCTTGGAACGATTCCAGAAGTTTCATCCACCCAGGTTCAGCAGTGGCCCAGATGATGAAGTCACCGAAAATTGGATTGGAACAATGGCTCGAACCTTCCGAGCCTTGGGATATACGGATGGGCGGAAGGTGAATTTCGCTATATTCCAATTAGAAGGTGCCGCACTAGATTGGTGGAACATAGTACAATGGAAGTGGGACATGGAGGAGACTCTCAGGACCTGGGAGAATTTTGAAAGAGAGTTTAAGAAGAAGTTCATACCACCCCTAGTTATCGAAAGGAAAGAAGTGGAGTTTATAAACTTGAAACAAGGACTGATGAGCGTAACGGAGTATGAGCCAAAGTTTTCCCACCTCTCTAAATTTTCAGAGAAGATGGTCTCGACGGACAAGGAACGCAAGAGGAGATTTATCCAAGGGTTAAGTATGGAATTGAAGAATGCCTTAGCCCCGACCTATCAGCACAGTTATGCTGCAGCCATCAAATCCGCTTGCAGAGTGGAGGAAACTAAGAATGCCTTATGAGTCATGCACCAATCGAGAAGGACAAATGCAAGGTCCCAATTAGTATACATTCCCGGTCCACAGGGAGTAAATTTTGAGCAAAACAAAGTCCATAGGGGAGACACATCCCGACCTTTGACCACGTCAAGGAGCTCGAGCTTTGTCTCAAGAGGAATGACTCAAGTACATTGCACGTACTATGGAAATGGAGGCCATGATGAGAAGGATTGCTGGAAGAGGGCAAACAAGTGTCTACGTTGTGGAAGTGCTGAACATAGAATATCTGAATGCTCGCAAGCTCACCCGAGTCGCTTATCTCATGGGATCCCAGGCATCGGCCGCCAAACCTGCTTAGAAGGGAGGAGCAAGCAGGGGCAGTCAACCAAAAGTGCAGGTCCGTGTATACGCGATGGAAGATAGTGAAGCCCCGGTTTCGACCGAAGTCATTGAAGGTACCCTTCCTATCTTGGGTAAAATGGCTAAAGTTTTGATTGATCCTGGTGCTTCTCATTCTTTTGCTAGTTACTCCTCTCTTGAGAATATGGAAGAAAAATTAGAAGACTTACCCTATAAATTGGAAGTTAGCACTTCCACAAACAATATTAAAATCCTAACTAGACGTGTATGTAGAAACTGTGAAGTGAATGTGGGACGTTGGGAGTTGCCCATAGACTTAATTACTCTACCCTTAAAGGGATATGAGGTAATACTTGGAATGAATTGGCTCGCTAAAAAACACACTCAGTTAAATTGTCATACGAAGAAAGTTAAGCTGTGTCGACCAGGGGAACCTCCGATTGAAGTAGATGTGGGAAGGAAAAGATTCTCCTCATTATTAGTTGCTGGAGTCAAGGCTCGACGAATGATTTGCAAAGGGGTGACTGGAATATTGGCTTATATCTTAAATAAGCCAGTGGACCAGTTAAAAGGAGAAAATATATATGTGGTCCCTGAGGTATTTCCAGAGGAACTCGTAAGTTTACCTACTGAAAGAGAGACCGAGTTTATCATTGATCCGGTACCTGGGGCAGCACCTATTTCTCGAACCCCATATCGTATGGCACCATTAGAGCTACAGGAGTTGAAGCTACAACTTGAAGACTTGTTGACTTGGGGATTCATTCAACCGAGTACCTTTCCCTGGGGAGCCTCGGCATTGTTTGTTAAAAAGAAGGATGGCTCTCTTCGAATGTGTATTGACTATCAAGGCTTAAACAATGTGATGATTAAGAATAAATACCCCCTTCCCATTATTGAGGAGTTGTTCGATCAACTCCAAGGAGCAGTTGTATTTTCCAAACTGGATTTACGACAAGGGTACTATTAGTTGCGAGTGAAGGGGGAGAACATACCCAAGACTGCTTACAATACTCGATATGGTCATTGTGAATTCTTAGTAATGCCATTTGGGGTGACCAATGCACCAGCTGCTTTTATGGACCTCATGCATTGAGCATTTCGGCCATACTTAGACGAGTTTGTTGTCAGCTTCATCGATGACATCCTGGTCTATTCCAAATCTCAGCAGGAGCATGAAGGGCACCTAAGGAAAGTATTACAACTGCTTGAGGAGCACAAGTTGTACGCCAAGTTTAGCAAATGTGAGTTATGGCTAAACCAGGTGAACTTTTTGGGGCACGTGATTAGCAGGGAAAGAATATCCATGGATCCAACTAAAGTTGAGACAGTTCTAAACTGGAGAGTGCCAAACAATAATACTGAAGTTCGAAGTTTTCTTGGACTAGCAGGGTACTATAGGCATTTTATTAAAGACTTCTCTAAGCTTTCATCCCCTTTATTCCATTTAACTCAGAAAGAAGTTAAGTACGAATGGAATGAGAAGGCTGAATCTAGTTTTCAAGAATTTAAGAAACGCTTAACGACTGCCCCAATCCTTACCCTACATGAGGGAAAAGATGGATTCATAGTATATACTGATGCTTCAGGAGATGGTCTCGGGTGTGTATTGATACAAAGG
Source organism: Rubia yunnanensis (assembly GCA_037428765.1). Taxonomy (NCBI): domain Eukaryota; kingdom Viridiplantae; phylum Streptophyta; class Magnoliopsida; order Gentianales; family Rubiaceae; genus Rubia; species Rubia yunnanensis. The sequence goes on from CM075069.1 coordinate 21,008,487, forward strand.
GGCCATGTGATTTCTTATGCATCTCGAAAGTTGAAACTTTATGAAAAGAATTACCCCACCCATGACCTAGAGCTAGTTACAGTGACGTTTGCCTTAAAGAAGTGGCGACATTACTCGTACGGAGTCACGTTTGAAGTAATGTCAGATCGTAAGAACCTGAAGTACCTATTTTCCCAAAAGGATATGAATATGCACCAACGTCGGTGGATGGAGTTTTTGGGGGTATTGTGACTGTGTAATTAAGTATCATCTTGGCAAGGCAAACGTGGTGGCAGACGCACTAAGCAGGAAGGTGAATTTGGCGCACATCTGGATAAAGGAGGCAGAAATGTTATCACAAGCAGAGAATTGGATATGCGAAACCAAACCTGACCGACTTGTATTCTTCAATCTAAGGGTACAAGCTGAGTTACCCACAGAGATTAAGAAAGCTCAAGAGTCAGATGAATCATTGGTAAAGAAGAAAAAGCTTGTTGCTGAAGGGAGATTGCCAGATTTTGAAGTAGACATTGAAGGAGTGCTGACCTATAAAGGTAGGTTTTGGCTACCCCAGAATTCAGCAATCACCCAAAGAGTGTTAGAGGAAGCTCACCGATCCAAGTATACAGTGCACCCAGGAGGAACCAAAATGTACCGAGACATGGAAATATGGTACTGTTGGGATAATATGAGAAGGGACATAGCGGAACGTTGTTTGGTGTGCCAACAGGTTAAGACCGAACATCAGAAACCATCTGGGTTGTTGCAACCATTTGAAATTCCCAAGTGGAAATGGGATCACATCACGATGGACTTCGTGACAGGACTACCTCAAACACCGAACAATTTTGATGCAATATGGGTGGTAGTTGATCGGTTGACCAAGTCAGCTCATTTCCTACCAATCAACGTTAAATACTCCTTGGAAAGACTGACTGTCCTATACATTCGGGAAATTGTAAGATTGCATGGGGTGCCGATAACTATCGTGTCTGATAGGGACCTAAGATTCACTTCCCATTTTTGGAGGCAACTGCAAGCTGCATTGGGAACCAAATTGAACTTTAGTACAAGTGCCCATCCACAGACAGATAGGCAATCGGAGAGAACAATTCAAACTTTGGAGGATATGTTCCGAAGCTATGTTATGGATTTTGGGGGAAGTTGGGACGCTCATTTACCTTTGGTAGAATTCACTTATAACAACAATTACCATTTGTCCATTGGTATGGCTCCATATGAAGTGCTCTATGGTAGGAAGTGTCGAACATCCCTCTTTCGGGATAAAGTGGGAGAGAAAAATACTTTTCCAGTTACCAGTATACCTTGGGTTGAGGAATCCATAGATAAGGTCAAACAGATAAAGCAGCGCTTACAGACGGCTCAAAGTCGATAGAAGAGTTACGCAGATCATCAGAGGAGGGATTTGGAGTTTGGAGTAGGTGACCAAGTGTTATTGAAGGTAACCCCTCACAAGGGTCTGGTCTGGCATGGCAAGAAAGGAAAACTGAGCCCTAGGTACATTGGCCTTTTTGAAGTCGTACAACGAGTCGGGCCAGTTGCTTATCAACTTAACCTACCTAGCCAGTTGGGAAAATTACATGATGTTTTCCATGTGTCACTTCTGAAGAAGTACCATCCTGATCCCGAACACGTGCTAAACCATGAATACTTAGAAGTAAATGAAAAACTGATGTACGAGGAAAATCCTGTAAAAATATTAGATCGAAAAATCAAGACATTGCGAACCAGGGTGATCCCTATGGTTTTGGTATTGTGGAGAAATCATAAGGTCGAAAGAGCAACTTGAGAGTTGGAAGTAGACATGAGGAGTACTTACCCAGAGTTGTTCAGGGGAAATGGGAATTTTGGGGACGAAATTCATTAACGATGGGAGATTGGGAAACCCCAACCGTAATGGTTGAACCTCATCTACAAAACTAACAATTTATATTACTGTATAATAGGGAAATAAAATAATTTATTAAATGTAATTAGAAATACAAAAATCTATGATGATTGTGAAAAATAAAAGGTAATAAATGAATCCAATCATTATTGAAGAATAACAAAATTCTTCTGGCGTAAGATCTCCAGTGAGAATACCAACATGCAGTACCACGATAATTACTGCAACAAAGAATGACATTAGTCTCGACATGTTATCAGCAAAAGATTGAGAGGGATATAAGATAGAAGAGGAAATGTGGTTTTGAAATGTCGGGTAAATTTATATATATATATATATATACTATAAAATATAGCCATTTATAACTGTTATATTACCGTTGGGAATATAGCCAGTTATAGCCGGTATATTATCACTATACATATGTTGACTAATTATGATTAAATGCTAAGAGTTAGTGTTGTCAAAGAAGATATAAATATTTATATATATTGTGAGTATATATATATATACAATAATAAATAAATAAATAAGTAAGTAATAAATAAATAAGTGAATGAATGAATGAACAAGTAAGGAAAATTAAGGAGAAATGGACGACGGACGTAAGGAAATTTATCCAAAGTAATTTTGGAAAATGGAATTGGTGGGAAGAGAAAATTAACGGCGGACGTACGAATTTAATACAAAGTAATTTTGGCAAGTGGAATGACTGGGAGAAAGAAACGGTGGACGCAAAGATTTTATCCAAAGTAATTTTGGGAAATTGGAATCACTGGGAAGAGGAAATGAACGGCGGACGTGAGGGATAATTTTCCAAAGTAATTTTTTGGGCAAGTGGACATAGATTACAGGATAAAATTTTAGGTTGGTAGGTGTCAGACCCTAGGCTTTCATCCAGTATAAATATTTGATCCCCAGTTCTTACTTCTCACACAACCTTAAGAAAAAATTTCTTCCCAAAAGAATAGTGGTGAGCAGTGATAAAGCAGGAGACGGAAGTTGCCACAACGAGTGTTTTCATTGTCTTAGCATGAATTGAAGTAATATATATATATATATATATATATATATATATATATATATATATTGTCTTGTATGCTTACAGACTGCCACTAGTGAATAGTAACCTTTCGAACCCCTGTCCTCGAACCCCTGTTAAGCCTTGACCCCTTGAAACCCTGCTAAACAGTAGCCCTCGAATCCCTGTCCTCGAACCTCTGTCCTCCAACCCCTGTTAAACCTCGACCCCTCGAACCCCTGCTAAACAGTAGCCCTCGTATCACTGTCCTCGAACCTCGAACCCTTGTTAAACCTTGACCCCTCGAACCCCTGCTAAACAGTAGCCCTCGAATCCCTATCCTCGAACCCCTGTTAAGCCTTGACCCCTCGAACCCCTGCTAAACAGTACCCCTCGAACCACTGTCCTCAAACCCCTACTAAACCCCTACCCTCGAATCCCTGTCCTCGAATCCTTATCCTCGAACCCCTGTCCTCAAACTCCTACTGAACTCTTGCCCTCAAACCCTACTAAATAATACCTCTCGAACCCACTAAAAACCTTCACCTCTCGAACCACTGAAAATTTCACCCCTCGAACTACTGAAAGACTTCACCCCTCGAACCCACTGAAAGACTTCACCACTCAAACCTTACCCCTCAAACTAGTACTACTGAAACCTTTACCTCTTGGACCTTACCTCTCGAACCTTACCCCTCGAACTAGTGCCACTAGAACCTTACCTCTCAAACCTCCTACCCAACTACTCAAACTGTAAGTACTCGAACCCCTGTACTCGAAACCCTAATACTCGAACCTCTTTTTTTACTCGATACTCTAGCCATGAGAGAGATATAAGGGTTACACTCAAATGATGGTATTTACTAACTGTTGAATTAATTGTTGTATTTTATCATACTATACTAGATTATCGTGAAACTGAACTCCTGAACTGCTCTGATATTTTTGTGAAAGACCGGCTTGTATTTTATCTTGCCGTGTCAAACTTGAATCATATACTGCTCTGATGACCGGCTTGTACTTTATCTTGCCGTGTCAAACTTGAATCATATACTGCTCTGATGACCGGCTTGTACTTTATCTTGTCGTATCAAACTTGAATTACCTGCTACCTGATTACATGTCTGTGAAATTCAGGGGCCCCGACGTGATTGTAGTTTGGTCGAAGTCGGTGGGGAACAGTACTGACCGAACCGTCTGATTAGACCGGCTACACGTGGAGTTTGGTATGCTAGCATAACCACCTGACTGATACGAGCTCGTAATTGAACATCGGCGTGAATGTGAAAGTGAATTCTAAGTTGATAGCCTACGGGCATCACTGACTGGGTTATGTTGTGTATGTTAGTCACAGTTGCCATATAGGCACTTGGCAGCAACTCAGCATTAACCACTCGTGTCCTTTTACTATGTGCTAGGACATATATGGCTAATTGTTAATTGTAATTCTGTGATCATTAAAACTCAACTGAGTAAATATTGTCGATGGAACCTCACTAATAAAGGAGCTTACCCTAGTTAAATAACCATTTTTCATGTGAAGAAGAACAGTAAAAGAAGAGTGCTTGTTGTCTTTACTTTGTTAGAGAATGATCCTGGCTACTTGAATTTTTATATGAACTTAGATGTTATAACGGTTAAGAGAAACTTTTATTTGACATTTGTAATAAATCATTTTCGTTGTATTAGTAAAGTATGTTTTTTAATTATTTAAATCGCTTCCGCATAAACTTTAATTGCACGTTAATATCAGCCCTTTTGGTAGCACGCTTAAACCCGACCCGATACTTGCAATAGGGTTTGGGTGTGTTACACATTGTCTGTTACTTCTGGACATGCTCCATGTTTTTCCTCACATCATCCTTAGTCTTTTAAATAAAGCTGCATTCAAAAGGGATTTCAGTCATCCAAGCCTTTACAAGGTTTCCCTATAAATACACATTCACAAAATACATTGTATGTTTACTCTAGAACTAATTCTAGAAGCACAATCCTACAAAAATAAGATGAACCTACCTTCATTGAGCTAGTTCCATACTTAGGATCAGATTCGTAACATTCCCAGTCCTTCCAATCCCAATCAGATGCTGTAAATAGCTCCTAACCAGCTCCGAATCCACAATTAGGTTTTCTGGATGTATCCCAACCTCCTTAGATGATATTTTCCCATATGTGGAAGTTTGAATTCATTCCCACCCATGCACTTCATGATTTCTACCATGACACATTGTAAACTCAAAATCTTGTCGATCACTTTAAGGTTATCTCTTTCGAAAGCATCATTCACCACATTTAATAAACCCTCTAGCATTGTACTAGGGTTCTCGTATTGGAGGCTTTGTATTGAGGCAAAAAACCCTAAGTCCAGAATGTTTAGGTCGGTGACTTGGTAGGTTGGCACACTAATTGGATACGAAACCCGTCTGAGGTGGCTGCAGCTAAAAATTTAGGGTCATTAGCATAAATATGAGATGGGGCATTGTCTTGTTGTATGAATATCTGTTTACTTGCCCAAGGTGGCCATTTTTCTTTTATGGTTGGTATGAGTTCATAAATCAGTTTGTGCCTAATGGTGTCTCTATTGATTGACTGAATGGGTGTTAGAACCAGTGTACTCTTAGGCCTATTCACTGTTGTGTACTTTGCTTCTATGTACTCCATATATGGAAAGATCCCTATTTTACCATCGAAAAGAACATTACCATGTATATCTATTACCGGTCTACACACATCACACATAAACATTAGCTTTGGAATGTAATGCTTACTTTGAACAACTCTGTATGGTTCTGGTACATTAGGGGCTAGAATAAACCTGGTTGTTGCTTCTGTGATATAGAACCATTTTTCATCAATGTGGATGACATTGTGCATGTCCTTCAACATCATATTGCATTCCAGCTTGGTTAGGAACCATTCCAACCTTGTTTCCTTGCATGTTTGTGTCAAGCATGGATGAACAACGTTGGTGTGGCTCCGTATTTCTTTGTTTGCTATTGCTCTTTGGATTGTGCTCTTACCCACGTGTAAACCTCTTGCTGTGCTCCTGCAGGTTCGCCTATCCCTCAATGGCAGCGCCATTAAGACATCGAGATCGATCGGCTTCTTGTTTGGGCCACACCGCTCGTGTCTTCTTGAATGGGCATTCACTGGTTCACCATTAACCAGTTGTTGCTTCACTCGTGACCAAATGGTGTTGATGGTTCTAATTGACATGACCCACCTTTCTGCTGCCTCAACTCGCAAACTGTGTTTTATTTGCCCATTTTTTATGTTTTGGAGAAGAAAATGGGCAACCTCTTGCCTCTGCTCATTTGTCAAATTTCTGCCCACCATCACAGCCCCCAAGCTCAAGGATGAAAAAACAAATGAGGAGGGTTAGGATCCTGGCCAGTTCGTCAAGAACTGGCCAAATATTTTTCCGAGAGCCTTTTTTTGGGTTTATTAGGGTTTGAAATGTATGGCATAATAAATTATGTATTTATAGGAGATGGTGTGAATTTTGGAGCAGTTTTAAGTAGTAGAAAAAAAGTTTTATTTTGGCTCCAAAGATTAGTTTGGGAGGAAAATTTTAATCCTTAACATCTGTTGTAAACAGGTGTTAAAACCTTTCATACTATAATGTTCATACAGTACTTTTTCTAATTTCTATGCTTCCAATTTCAGCTTTTGTCAATCACATCAGTACTTTTTTTACTGTTCCTTTTTGCCTCCAAAGTTTCTCTTTCTATAAAATAACTTGGGACAGAGGGAGTAAAATTTTTGGGTTGCATTAATCGGGCCATAAACTTTATAACTACGTTTTTTTTTTAGAAAAACCACCTGTGATGGTGGGGGGTTTGGCAGACCCCTACCCGTTTATTAATTTTAAAAGAAAAGTACAAAGAAAGAGGGGGGCTTAATACCTGACCTCGACTGATTCATCTGATGAGCCCTTAAACCTAGTACAAAATACTTGCTATATCTAGTCTATGGGCTCTCATAAATCAGTTTGATACATAATGATACATATTGGCTGAGATTAACCTGCTCTAACATACGGAATGCCTTGTGCATCGAGCTTCACTTTGGCTGCCAGCAGTGGAGGTAAACCTGCACAATTATATAAGTTACTAACCTGACTCTGGCTGGCCATTTTAGCTAAAATGTCTGCTGCTCCATTTGCTTCCCGGAAGATGTGGTTGAGAGTGAAGTTGAGTCCTTGAAGAAGTTCCCAGATCCGCCTAATCGTGTGCAGGAGTGTCCATGGAATCTTGAACTGGCCTCTAATCATGCTTATCAGTACTTTTGAATCCACTTCTATGTCAACGCTTGATATGCCCTTGTCCCTAGTAAGCTGGAGTCCATGCTGCAAAGCCAGAGCTTCAACCTGCAAGATATTGTCTGCCACAACAGTTCTAGAGAGAGCTGCTACTACATGGCCTATATGGTCTCTAATGATACACCCAACTCCCGCACAATCTTTGCTAAGATAAGATCCATCCGTATTCAGTTTAAATGCCGAAGGCAGTAACCATTTCAGAATTTTAGGTGGCTTTTGTTTGGCTGAATTCGGGGACAACAACTTAGGGATGTTTGACATAGCCCATGTAAAATCCAATTTGAAGGCCAAAAGGATGTCATTGTAATGATACAGAATACGCCTATATATGATCATAACATCCGGTTTTGTGCCCTCAAATGTATATGAACACCTAGCACACCACAGGTGCCAATTCACGATGCATGGTAAAATGCGAATTAGCTTGGTGATGGGTCTGTCAAGAGACTGGAAATTCCAGTAGAAGTAAAACCTATCCCATAAGAGTTGAAAAGTGTTGTCAGGCATATTGAAAGTAGAGTTCACCATCTTCCAGAGTTGCTGTACTTTCACACAAGAATTAAAACAGTGGTGTATAGATTCTGATTTGCACAAGCATAGACTACACCTGGAGGGGAGATGGAAATTGAAATCCACCAAGACATCAGGGAAAGCAACTAACCTGTTCAAGAGTTTCCAGTTAAATAAAGAAATTTTTTTTTGTAACAGTTGTGACCAGAGGTGGCTGTAGGATGGGATTTTGTTTTTCTTTTCCCTGATTAGTTTATATGCCGACTTAACTGTGAAGTTACCTGATTGGGTTGGTTTCCAGACGAGAGTATCATCATAGCCGGGTGTAATGTGATATTCAAATTCCAGGCATTGGAAAGGATGTTCAGGTATTGCTCGTTTGATCTGGTCAGAGAGTGTGGCTTTATTGTTGAAGTATTCAGCTACTGTGAGTGCTTGGTGGGGAAAAAATTGGGGGTTAATCAGAGAGTCAGACAGTGGACCCATAGATGTCCAGTTGGAATGCCAGAAGGAGACTGATCCATTCCCGAGTATGACTTTTGTGTTGTCTTCTGCAATCTGGTTTACCTCCTTGATTCTTTTCCAGGTTCTAGAGGTTTTCTGGTTGTCACTCATCGACCACAATACTGAAGCCCATAGGGATTTCCTTCTCTGGAGTTTCCACCAAAGTTTGATTGAGAAAGATTCAGTTAGTGTGTAAAGATTTTTAAAATTAAGGCCATTTTCCATCAGAGGAAAGCAAAGTTTAGAGTATGATCTCCAGGTCCTATGTTTTTTGGTTTTCTCAAGGTTGTTGTTCCAAAAAAACTTTGCCAAAGCCTTGTGAGTGAGGGTTATGATGTGTGAGGTTGGCTTTAAAACAGTTAGGAGATGTATTGGCATTGATGCCAACACATGCCTAATGAGTGTTGCTTTTCCAGCCGGAGATAAGAGTTTATTGTTCCAGTGGTTGATTTTGTTCTGGATTGAGAGTAACATGTTATGGAAATAGGCATTTTTGGTTCTGCCAACAAAAATGGGGCTTCCAAGGTATTTGAAGGGTGTGGATCCTTCCATCATTTTCGTTTCACTTTTAATGAGATGAGTGATTCTGTGAGGTGTGTGTTTTGAGATGAAGAAGGTCGATTTTTCAAAGTTGACTTTCTGTCCAGAGGCTAATTCATATGATTTCAGAAATTTCATAACTGTTTGAAGTCCTTGCTTCGTATATTTCATAAAGATTGCTGTGTCATCAGCATATGAGAGGTGTGAGCAAGGTTTCATGCCTCTGGGAAGCTTATACGGATGGATGTTCCCGTACTGGTATAGGAAATTCAGGTTATGGGAGAATGCTTCGGCCATTAAAATGAATAACATGGGGGAGAGGGGGTCCCCTTGTTTTAAACCTCTGGAGGCCGGGAAGAATCCAGCAGATTTGCCGTTGATCAGGATTGAGAAGTGTGCGGCTTGTATGTTTCCCATGATGAGATTGACCAAGGTGGAGGAGAAACCCAATTTGGATAGGGTGTTTTTTAGAAATGTCCACGATACTCTGTCAAATGCTTTCATCATGTCAAGCTTGAGGATCATGTTGTGTCCCCTAGCTTTGGAATGGAGATTATTTGTGAATTCTTGCATGAGGAGGACATTGTCAGCTATCTCTCTACCAGATACAAAGGCTGACTGTTCTGGGGTGATTATGATATCAAGGTAGGCTTTAAGTCTGGATGAGATTATTTTGGAGAGGATTTTATTCGTGAAGTTACTTAGGCTTACGGGCCTGTAATCTCCGAAAGATGAGCATATCTCTTTTTTAGGAATTAGTATGATGAGTGTCGATGAGATTGCTTTTGGGATTGCTGTTCCGGTAAAGAAATCTTTCACTGCTTCCAAGACATCCTGTTTAATAAATTCCCAGCATTGTTGGAAGAAAAAGCCAGAAAAACCGTCTGGCCCCGGGGCAGAGTGGCTATCTATGGAAGCGACCATGTTAGTTAACTCTTCCATGTTAACTGGTCTGAGAAGGTGGTTGTTCATTTCTTGTGTTACACTTTTTGGTATATTATCCAGAATCCATGCTGAGTTGATACCTGAGGGATCAAGTGTCTCTTCAGTGAGGAGATTTGTAAAGAAATTGATTGCTTCCCTTTCAATATCTTTCGTTTTATGCAACCAGTTACCATCTTTATTCCTTATCATGGATATTGTTTGCCTTTTATGCTTGTTTGAGATAGATTGATGAAAGAACTTTGAGTTAGCGTCCCCCTCCTTCATCCATTTAAGTCTTGATTTTTGCTTAAGAAAGGTTTCCTAGTTTTTGAGGGCTAATCTTAAGTTAGCCCGTGCTTGACTTAAAGCTTGGATGGTTATAATGGATTCCTCTCGCTGGACATCTCTTTCAGTGTGCATCAGGCGTTCCTCACATTCATGGACAGCATCGAAGATGTTTCCGAAAACCTCTTTGTTCCAGATTTTCAACGATGCTTTTAAGGTCTTAAGTTTGAAGACCAATTTACTCATTCCTTTAAGATGAGTTGGTGTATTCCACGATTTTTCTACCAGGTTCATGAATGTTGGGTGGTTTACCCAGCACTCCTGAAATTTGAAAGGCTTTGGGGAGTTCAAGGGAGGTGTGTCTGAGACAGTTAAGATTAGTGGTGTATGATCAGAGCCTTCACGGGGGAGTGTGTTAATTTTTGAGGTGGGAAATCTGTGCCACCATTCATGGTTGGAAATTCCTCTGTCGAGGCGTTTCCAGACCCTCCCTTTGGTTCTCATGCCAGTCCATGTGAATAAACTGCCAAAGGTTGGGATTTCTGTATAGTTCTGATCATTTAGAAAGGAGTTAAAGTTTTTTAGGCTTTTTTGGTTGGGTATGGAGCTCCCCAGATATTCCTCATTTGTCCTGATGACATTGAAATCTCATATAAGACTGAGGGATTCATTCTTAAAAGGTGCTAAGGCTTGCCACAGTTCATTCCTTTCCCGAATAGTGTGTTTAGCATAAATGAATCCAACCTGACAGTCTGATGATAGCAAAGCAGATTTGATTTTGACAACAGTCATCTGTTCTTCTACTTTTACTAAGTCTATGGAGATATCAGTATCCCACATTATCCATATTTTGTTGATGGGAGTGGCAAAGCAGTTAATAAATCCAAGCTCCCTGGAGACTGTATGTATTTGATCAGGACTAAGAAGAGGTTCCATTAGGGCACAGATTTTTATCCTGTTGTGCCTTTTTATGTGTTTAAGACGAAATTTGGTTGGGTTGTTTCCTATTCCTCTAACATTCCATGCACAAATGTGGATACTATTTATGGAAAGGTTTTGGAAAGTTTCAGTGAGGAACGGGTGTGAACCGTTTTTGGTATTGAGGAGTAATCTTTCTTTGTATGTTTCCTCTGATTAATAGTGGTTTGGTTAGGGTTAGCTTGGAGAATTTTGTTAATTCTTATCTGATCTTTAAGTAATATATTTTTAATTTCCTCAAAATTAAATTGGTCAAGTTCTAAGGTGTTTTCCGGTTTTCTAGTAGGTGTTTCAGTGTTTATCCAGCCAAGTGGCTTGTAAGGGTTTCTGATGAGGCTTGAGTCAGTCAGATTGTGCTCAAAAGTTTCAGGAAAGAAGTGAGGGATTTGCTGATTTTTGATGTTCTGCTGATACTCTGCCTCTACATCAGCAGAAACATCTAAGCTGACAGAAACAGAATGGTTGGCTTGCTGTTGCATCAAGTTTTGCTTTTCTGGGCAGCAGTCAACTTGTGTATCATTGGAAGGGGAGTGTGCTGTTTTGTTAGTGGGCTTGTTGTGTTACTGAGTGTGACTGCAAGAGGGGAGGCTGTAGAGGTTTTGGTTATAACATTTTGGGAGAGGGGGTTTGTTTCATTCATTTCAGCATTTGGTATGGATGAACCAGTGGAAACATGTTGTTTTGGTAAAGCTGCAGCATTAACAATAGTTGGAGTAGGAATTAGTGGTACCTGAGAGCCCTGAGAAGGGCTCAATGCTTCAGTACTTGTCATTGTGTTCATCTTTGGGTTCCTGGCAGCGTTAGGGACTTGATAGTATTGTTTGCCAGAATGGTAATCTTTTGGCCTGTAAACATGGTTAGTTTTGGGGACAGATAGACCAGTGAAAGCAATACCATTTCCTTTACCTTGAGATCTTCCCTGTTCGTCTCTGGGAATGGCTTTATTACCTTCTCTTGTGGATTTGTTCTGTGGTTTCCAGGGTATAAACTTTGCAGTATTTTTGTCAAACCTGCAGACAGAGTCAGTATGCCCTAACTTAAGGCAATTTGAGCAATAAGAAGGGATTCCTTCGTATTCGATATACTGCCAGAACCCACATTCCCTGAAACTGAGCCAAACTCTGTCCAATCTAGGCTTAGTAACATCAAGCTCAACACAAACCCTAGCAACATGTGGCCTAGTTCTGTTAATGGATGCTCTGTCTACCCTAATTGGGGTTCCGATTAAATTGCCAATCGACATGAGAACACTATAATCAAAAAACTGCTGGGGTAAGCCATATAGGGATATCCAGATTGGTACAATGGGGGATTCAGCATTGGGATTAAAAGTAGGCACCCATTTAGACATTCTGATGGAATAAGCTCCGAAATTCCAAACCTTATGTAACCAACATCGATAATAGTCATCAGATAGGGAGAAAGAGATCAGAACCTGACGATTATCGAGTAAAGAGATATTACAGCTCCCTTTGAAGCCAGCCGTATGGAAATCTTTCCGGAGTTTTTCGAGCTGGGGCGGCTACGGGAGAACTTACCAATCAGTGTCCACCTGAGAGGAGCTTCCAGTCGAAGGCACTCCTCGTCGGAGAAATGGAGCCCCGGTTCACCCAAATGATCAATTTTGGCTTTTGGGGTGAAATTATGGTCTGCGAGATTGGACATTGGAGCGATGTTCAGAGCCTCACGTAGCTCCTGGGTTACGGCCTGAGCGTAGGAGATCGCTGACGGTGGCTCCGCCATGGCGGCGGCGCCGGAGACTGATCGGACAGGCGGCGCAGAGCCGTTAGGGCACAATCGCACCTTCAGTGTGTTTTTTTCGCACCTAGTCAGTCGCACCTTGGACCTTATACCTTGCATAGTAAATTTTCAATATTGCAACTAAAATATTTACCTTTTTATTTTTTTAATTAAATCTCTTCTTTTCATGAGCTTATGGAAAAACGGTTTTTTCCAAAACTTTGCCTTATGTAAAAATCCTAAATTTTGAGCAGGATTTACAAATTTTGGATTTAGTCAAAATTTTGGATTTAAAATTTCTGTTTTTTAAAAGAAAAATCGAAATTAATTTTTGGTTCCTTTTAAAAATTAAAATTACATTCTTTTAAAAAAATATGGTTCATTTTAATTCTTGTTCATAAAATAATTTTATAAATTGAAATTATTTTAAACATGAAATTTTAGAAAATGAACTTCGGTCAAAAAATTACAATTGTATTATTAAATTTCACATTTCAATTTATTTGGATAGGCAAATTTATTTAAATTTAATATTAAATGTATCATTAATGAATAGAATATGGAAAATCAAGTAGGATCCATGAAATGTTTGCAAAAGGATTTTAACCATTGTGAAAAAAAATAGAATAATTTCTTTGTAATTTTAGTTGCTGAGCTGTAAGAGAGAGATTGAATATTTAATAAGCTAAAATCACAAAAATAATTACAAAAGGGTTTCCCCATTGCGCATTCTCTTATAAAGCCCACGAAGAGGCGTATCGTGCACACCGTAGAGCTAACATTCTTCATATATGTTGAGTACTTTCAAGCAAATACAATATTACTTTGTGCCCGAAAAAACACGCAAATAGGTATGGCAAAGTTTTAGGAAAGACGGTCTTTCCATAACCTTATGGAAAGACGGGGTTTGATTATAATAATAAAAGGTAAAAGGTCTTAGTTGCAAAATTAAAGTTTTAGTATGAAACATGTAGTAGTTATAAAATTTATAACCCGGTTCATGCAACCCGAAAATTTTATCTTAATTTCTTCTAATTTACACTTTAAACCTTGGTCTTTCCATAACTTATGGAAAGACCGTCTTTCAAGAGACGGACTCAATAGGTATTGGTGGATTTGGTCTTTAAAAACTTTATAAACCGTTTCCGAGTATCGGCAGCGGTATCATTAGAAGCAACAATGGTGTTAAAAAGGTCGTTGGATGTTGTCCATATATCCACTGGCGAACAATGTCATCGAGTCATGCCCATTAGGCCTTTCGAGAAAGTTTATGATAGAATGATTTGCCTTAATCAATTGTATTATTGATATTTAAATATATAGAGAGTACAATAGAAGTTTAATAAGGAAAGAACTCTGATCATAATAAATCATAATCTAATCAGGAGTCTGATTTATCCTAACACCCCCCCTCAAGCGGAGCGTCGGATGCTCGCCGACGCACAGCTTGGACCTGAAGAATTCGAACAGCGGACGAGAGAGCCTCTTGGTGAAAATGTCCGCAATCTGAAGGGAAGTCGGAACATGAGCAACACGCAGCTTTCCGGACGTCACCAACTCACAAACAAAATGGTAGTCGATGTCGATGTGCTTCGCCCGCTTGTGAGCCACTGGATTCTGAGCCAAGAAGATAGCACTACTATTGTCGCATAACAACAGCGGAGAACCAGAAAGCGAAAACCGAAGATCACGAAGCAAATGAGTGAGCCAGGCCACTTCTGAGGCAGTGTTGGCGAGAGCACGGTATTCAGACTCAGTGCTAGAGCGAGAAACAGTGGGCTGTTTCTTGGCACTCCAAGAAACCAGATTCCCACCAAGAAAAACTGCATAACCATAAATGGACTGACGACTCTCTAGACAGCAAGCCCAATCAGCATCAGAGTATCCTAACACATCAGGATTACTAGCAGAACAAAACCGGAGACCAAAATGAAGAGTGCCACGAACATACCGCAAAATCCGAGTCACTGCAGCAAAATGATCATCTCTGGGATCCTGAAGAAACTGACTCACTGTGTTGACCGAGAATGCCAAATCCGGGCGAGAGATGGTGAGATACTGGAGAGCACCAACAAGAGAACGATAAAGTGTAGGATCCCGAAATGGAGGACTGGTAGAGCTATGAAGCTGAGAACCAGCAACAAATGGAGTAGAAACAGGTGCCGCGTCAGACATACCGGCCCGATTCAAAATATCCCGAGCATACTTTGCTTGGCCAAGCAGTATTCCTGTGGAGGTAGGCAAAACTTCAAGACCAAGAAAGTAATGAAGAGCACCAAGATCCTTGATGGCAAACTCTCTGTGTGTCTGATCAATAAACTGGCGAAGAAGAGTCGAGTCATTTCCTGTAAGAATGATATCGTCCACATACACAAATAGGTACAGTAACGACGACCCTCTCGAAAGGACAAACAAAGAAGTATCAGCTGAGCTGCACCGAAAACCAAGCTATGTCAGATAACTGCTGAAACACTGGAACCAAGCCCGGGGAGCCTGCTTAAGACCGTAAATGACCTTTTTCAAACGACAAACATAGTCTGGATGGACAGAATCCTGATAACCAACGGGCTACTTCATGTAGACTGGAACATCAAGAACACCATTAAGGAAAGCATTCTTGATATCCAACTGATTAAGTGGTCAGGAACGCATGGTGGCTATGGCGAGAACCGTCCGAACAGTGGAGGCTTTGACCACATGACTGAAAGTGTGGTCAAAATCAAAACCTGGAATCTGCGAGAAACCCTGCGCCACAAGTCTAACTTTGTGACGCTCAATAGTGCCATCTGGTCGATACTTGAGCCTATAGACCCATTTGGAGCCAACAATGTTGACATTCGAAGGCCGAGGCACCAAATCCCAAGTGTGCTGACCTCGGAGAGCACCCATCTCATCATCCATGGCTGAAACCCAGGCTGGATCCTGAAGGGTAGTGCGATAATCAGTGGGCTCTGTCTGAGAGAGGAGTGCTGCAGTGAGACCATGAGCAATAATATCCGAATAATCCCGGTGCTGAATGGCACCAGTAGAATACCGTGTGGCCATTCGATGAGTATGAAGCTGGGGCGGCGAAGCTGGAGAAGTCGAACCAGCTGATGACACGGAGGAAGATCGAGCTGTGGTGATCGGAGAGTGGCTGTCGGAAGTCACCGGAGAAAGAATAGTCGATACTTGCTGAGATGTGGTGGCTGGTGGCTGAGACGGTGGCTGAGGAGTGTTGGCCAGCGGCTGAGATATGGTGGGCATTTGGCGAGGAGCCGGGTCCAGGTCGGGCGTCCAGATGGAAGATGGTGGTGAAGGAGGGGCAGCTGGAATAGACACAGCCACCGTCTCAGCTGGAAAACCAAGCTCTGATATCATGATAGAATGATTTGTTGTGATCAATTGTATTATTGATATCTAAATATATAGAGAGTACAATATGGGTGTAATAAGGAAAGAACTATAATCATAATAAATCATAATCTAATCAGGAGTCTGATTTATCCTAACAGTTTATTTGCATCAGTTTGAGTGGAGGCAGAAGATGACGTGACGGCGTTTGGGAACAATATGATTGATGACAAAATTTGTGCGGGTTGCTATATCACGTCCTGTATTTTACTTATTTACGTCCTAATACGTACACATACATGTATTATTATTCTTTATTTTTTAATTTTTATTGTGAAAATCATTTTACTTACGTAAAAAAATTTTGTAAAAAAATTTCATCTCCTTTCTTCACCGTTCCACCTTCTCTCAATCTGAATCCACCGACGACCACCGGCCACCAGCGACCACCACTCACCTCCAGCCACTGCCCGCCGGTGACCACCGCTCACCTCCGGCCACCATTCGTCGACGACCACCACTCACCTCTGCTCACCGTCCGCAGCGACCACCGCTCATCTCCAGCCACCATACGCCGGCAACCCCGCCAACCGTCCGCCAGTGACCACCGCCCACCGCCGTACGTCGCTGGCAGAAGAATGGCAAAGGAGAACCAGGTCTGGGCAGAAGAATGACAATAGAGAACAGAATCGAAACAAAGAAAGACAAAGAAAACAGAGCAGGAAAAGGAGAACTGGAGGAAGAAAACAAAACCGGAAAAAGAAAGAAAATGAAAGGATAACCGGAGGAAGAAAAAGAAAATCGGAAAAGGAAAGAAGGGAAAGGAGAATCGGAGGAAGAAAAGAGAAATAGAAAAAGAAAGGAAAGCGGGAGAAAGAAATAAAACCGAGAAAAGAAAGGAAGAAGAAAAGAGAAACGAAGAGAGAAGAGAAAGGAGAAAAGAAAGAAAGAAGAAAAGAGAACCGGAGAGAGAAGAGAAAGGAGAAAGGAGACCGGGAGGAAGAAAAGAATAGCGGGAAAAGAGAGGAAAAAGAAACGAGAACCGGAGGAAGAAGATGGAACCAGACGAGAGAAAGGAGAGCCGGGAGGCGGAAATTGGAGCGTCGGAAACGTGGGAAGTGACGGAGGCAACGCGCCCAGATCCAGGTCGGAGGCAGAGCGACGAGAACCAAATCGAAGGCGGAGCTGCTGACCGGAGCGAGACCTAGGCGAAGGAAACGAGATCGGTGGGGATGGCGCTGTCAGGTAGCAGAGGCCGGAGTCGAAGCTGGATAAAGGAGAAGATGCGGAGGATTGCGATGGACGGCGTCCTCCATCGCCGGCGACCACCCTCCGGTGACCACCGTCCACCACCGCCGGCCACCACCTCCACCGTCGTCCACCACTGCCGGTGCTGTAAAAAACAATTTTGACAGTAGTTTCTCTTTTTAGTTTTTTATTTCTATTTTTGTATTTGAATTTAATATATATAATATTTTAATACTATAAATACAGGACGTGAGTAGTAAAATGCATGGCATGATACATCGATTCACTAGATTTTCCCAATTGTTGTAATGACTGCCTTCATAATCAAGAGTTATAGGAATGCAAGTTGTTCGCTTAGCCAAGCGAATGAAAACAAGGTATCAAGTATCCAACTTTTAAAATAAATTAATATAGTTATTATATTATAATATATTGGAAAAATTTTGGGAAAGATCGTCTTTCCATAAACTTATGAAAATATAAGATTTAATTAGAATAATAAAAGATAAAAAGTGTTAGTTGCAATATTAAAATTTTGTTATGCAACATGTAGTAATTAAAAAAGTTTATAACCCGATTCATGTAACCCAAAAATTTTATCTTCATTTTTTCTAATCTACGATTTAAATTTTGATCTTTCGATGGCTTATGAAAATGCCGTCTTTTAAGAGATAGACTTTATATATATTTATTTTAAAAAATAAATTGACTCGATCTGTTTAGGTATAATAACAATTTGCAAATTTTCATCTGCTTGACTAAGAGCTTAAATAGATTCGAATAAATAACCCTTGAAATACTTGATCTCATAGAGTACTTCCTTTTTCTTTTTTTTAAAAAGGATCTCACTTGGCTAAGATTACAATTTGCATAATTCGCTGATTAATTGTCTCAAAATGAGTTAAGAACCACTTCATATCTTTCTCTATTATTAACACACTTTTCTTCTTCTTCTTTTTTTATATTGACATACTTTTGATTTATGGCAAGATCCTTCAATTTCATCCACTAATTCTACTTTTTTTTATTCTTAATTTCGTTCACTCTTTTTTTTTCTATTAAATCTAAATAACTAAATCTATAATGTTAAAATTAGCGAAATGGAGGAAGTACACGGAATCTGCTGCATACATTCAGTTCGATATGCTACTGGACAAATTGGACTTTCAAATTTACAATATTATGTTTCAAACTTTGAATTTTTCTCAAAAATTGAATGTACTCCATCTCTTTCATATTAAATTGCACACTTATTATTTGATATTATTCACTATCAAAATTTTACCTTATATTTGAGTAGATATATAAGTAATAATATTATAGTATCTAATATTGTTGGATTCGTAGTAACAAGTAGTTTATCAAAAGTAATTTTTTGTTTGCCATTATTATACTTAGTTAAACATATTGACGGTTTGAAAAATTTCTTGATGAGCGTGAAAAAGATTCTGTACAATTTGAATTGGGACAGTGGGAGTATATAATACGAAAATTACGGACCTTACAGAAAAATTCATATGTAGAGTCAAAAGAATTAAGGCTCTATTTGGCATAATTGTGCTTATAAGTAAAACTGGTTTATTTTAAAAGGGGGAGATCAATCTCTATTTTTTTTTTCCAAAAATAGCTTATGTTTTAAAAATAACCTATTTTTTAGCACTTTACCAAACACAGTTGATAAGCTCTATCAAATATCGCCTTAATTGACCTAGCAAAGGCTCCAAATCTGCACGTGCCTTGGACTGCATTTACAACATGAGCAATGCAAGAGACCAGTCTTGTGGTTTCTTTCAATTAAATATTCAATTTCTCTTCCATTTCACCAAAATCAACTACAGGGAAATCACTCAATTTTTACCCCTTCAGTGGTAGAAACCACTCCATGGATCCCACTCAATTTTCTCTTTCATACTCATTAATTTTACCTTCAATATTTAATTAAAATAAAGTTGTCAACTCAAAATAAATTGAAATGTGAAATTTAATAATATATTTTAAAATTTAAAATTAAATTTAGATTTTTTAATTTAAAATTCGTTTTTTAAATTTTAAATTTACATTATTTTATTTTTTAAATTTTAAAATAAAAAATGAATTTTTAAAATTTTAAATTAAAAGCAGAAAACGAAAAAATGAAAAAATAAATTTTAAAATTTCAGATTAAAAGAAAAAATAAATTTGGACACGTGGCCCAATCATATAGCACTGCGTGTCCAAGTGAAAACAAAAAAAATAAGCCGGTCAATTGGGGACACGTGCCCCAGTTGTAAGTTGCCACGTGTTCCCTGAGGGACAAAAAATGGCCCGCACTGGATCCCATCGCTCAGGTTAGAGACGATAGAGTGGTCTTTTATTTTAGAGACAACAAAGAGACCCCATTGTGGATCTTTGTGGTCACTTTAAGCTCTCTTTGTGGTCTCTTTGTGATATTTTTTTCAATAAGGGACCATAAAAAAAAATTCCATTGCACATGCCTTCACGTGCAAAAATAGGAAAGAGAAAACGACCAACATCACTGCATACTCACTTCATCCTTGCCTAATGCTCTTATTTCTATTTTCATTTGTCTTGATCACAAGTTATTATCTGTTTAGGTGAACTAATATTTGTAGTTGAAACTTAACAAACTCATTCCAATTCACCTTTGTTTTTTACTACATCAGTGTGTATAAATATTTGCATAAAAGAATATATATTCCTTGCGCTAAGACAGAAAGAATATATAATATCATATTTTTGCTTGAACAATTTCTCTGGTTGGAACAATATATAAGTACTCATTTCAATCGTCATCGGAAATTTTGAATCTTCCTTTCTTTTAAGATCCTGATTGGGATGGATAAAAAGACTAAAAATAAAACAATCAAAAATTTAATAATCCAAATTTGAGTAACTGGAACCAAATTTATTATACAATTTTCGAATAATTGAATTGAATGAAAATTTTGAATATAATTTTTATTTGATTTTGGATATTGAAACTTAATCCGAAAACAACCCAAGCACCAAAATAAATTAGTTGAATATAGAATTATAATTTCTGAATTTGGCTCATTTTTTATCCCAAATAAAACTCATCCCAAACACACTGCAAACCATAATCTATAAAAGGCTAAAATCTATACATTAATACTTAAAAAATGCAGCCTCATTTTCTTTGAAACCCTTGCACCGTTATATTTTTGCTCAACTCTCATTTTTTTTTTCTTCTTCACAAACGCATCGTTACTCACCATTTCCACCCACCTCCTAACCACCACCCCTCTAAGCACCTCACCATCGAGCCTTACCACCACCTCATCATTTGTGCCACCACCGACTCATCATTTGTGCCACCGACGCTAGATTTCTCATCGCGCCACCATCGTTTTCAATGCTCCACCACCTTCTCAGTGCTCCACAACCTCTCACCGATTCACCACACACCCCCACCCCCCCTCCCCCCGCTCCACTGCACATCGTCACCACCGCCTTTGTGCCAGCTCCCACGCTCCTTTCCTCCGCCACTACCACCTCCCTTGCTGTCTAGCTTGATAATTCAGTGGTTAGTATTTAGATCTGTAAGACTAGGTTAGAGTATAGGTTTCAAAAATTATACTTTGTTGTGATGTTAAAATTTTACTAATTTTGAATAGAATTGAAATCGTTTATGCGTATAATTATATATGTTTCCGTGTTTTCTATTAAAGTATTGCATCTAAATTTAATTTTCTAGGTTGGGTACAATTTGGATCAAGTGGTTTGGTTTGATTTTAAACCTAAATAAGAATTATGAATCTGGTTTGGTTAATGCGAGTTTGAGTTTCTTTGTAATTCGGCTCGGTTTCTATTTTAAGTTTTTCAGGGTCAACCCGATTAGCCCAAATCAAATAAATTGACAATTAATTAATCTTACCTGATGCGCAACCCTACTATGTTGAAACGGAGGATGTATGAAAAAATAAATCGGAAGAGACATTAAACTGTATAAAACTAATTAAATTGAACAAGACAAAATGTATTCGAATTGGATGCAACTAGAATGAAAAATGTTTTACCATAATCGATGGGACCAAATCAAACTAAACTAAACTGAATAGAACTAAACTGAATAGAACTAAACTGAATAGAACTAAACTTGACCCAACCAACTCCAAAATCCTAATCCAAAACAAAAACAAAAAAATAGATAACATTCGACTTGGACGTTTCCGTGCTTCAAGCCCAATGCCAAAACGGAAAATGCACAATTCAATGTAGTTGATAATGTTAATTTGGAAGAAGATTAAAGAAGAGAATGACAGAAAAAAAGGAGAGGAATATATGCATGATATTGAGATAATTAAATGTCCTTTTGGACTGCATTCACACAACCACTTTAGTTCATATACAACTTACAGATAATTTTCATCGTAAATAGTTGTTTTCCCACTATTACAAAATAAGTCTAAGTTAACACTTTGAAAGTGTTGTTTTAGATATTAAAAATGTTTAGTTCGAGTTATTGCAACACTTTTACGAGTATTACTTTAGATATTCTTGCTTTAGATCAAATACAACATTTTTCAATATTTATGGAACATTTTTTAAAATTTGAAGTAACACTTTATATGTTATTATAATATTTTTAATAAGTATATCTAAAAATTGTTATAATAAATTTAATTTATAGTAGTATCCACAGTTCGAATATTCTAC
This sequence comes from Rubia yunnanensis, assembly GCA_037428765.1. NCBI lineage: Eukaryota > Viridiplantae > Streptophyta > Magnoliopsida > Gentianales > Rubiaceae > Rubia > Rubia yunnanensis. The sequence goes on from CM075069.1 coordinate 21,030,456, forward strand.
GCCATAATTCATTTGCCATAGATGTGCCACAATTGGAACGACGGTTTTATGGCTTTGGAATTATGGTTTTTACTTTTACTTCTTACCTCTTTCATGTGCTTTTATGGCTCATGTAAACCAAACTGTTTCATTTTCTTTTATATTTGGATTAACATACACTAGATCTTTTTTATAAAAAAAATTAGTGTTTTCACTTGCTTATTGAGTGGGTTTTTATTTTATTTTATTTCTGTCCCTCGATAAACTTACATATTATTTTAATATATAAAAAATATAATGAAAAATTAATTTATTAAAATTTTAGCGCAAAGTGCTAAAATGATCCTACCTTTAGGCTAAAAGTGTCAATATAACCCTGAAAAATAAGAAAGTGTCAAAATAACCCTAATTTTATGATGTATGTGTCAATCTAACCCTAAGAGCCATTGACTTCAATGGTCAACTCCAAAATTGACTGGATTTTAAGGAAATGACGAATTTGCCCCCAAATTTAAAACAAAGAAAAAAATAGAAAAGACTTAAGTGCCATTTTATCCGTCTTCTTTCCCCATTCCTTTTCTTCTTTTTCCCCGTTCCCCATTCCTTCTTCAAGCTACAACTTGCCCCACTTCTAAAATTAAACAGGTAGCATTAAACTAAAATGAGTGCTACTTGTTTGCGCAAATACAATATGTTTTCACAGTTTGAATTAATGCTACTTGTTCCTGCAGATATCATTTGAACAAATTGCTACTTGTTCCTGCAGATATCATTTGAACAAATTGCTACTTGTTTGGTTCGCCGGAGGTTGCAGTTTGATTTAGTCATCGACGACCCACGCCACCGCTAAAACGCAGCACCTGTTCAAGGGCTGCTGTTTGAGGTCTGCTATTCGAGAGCTGGAGGGTTGTTCGGGGGCTGCTATCCCATTTCTGCCGTACCTAATCGAACTGGGGTGAACCTGCCCGCGAACCTGAAGACGAATCTTCCGGCGAACTTGATGGCGGTGAGTGAACAATGCTTCAAATGGCTGGAGGCACTGGTTTGGCCAATGCGATAATGTTCAAATAGAGGCAGGGTGTTGGATAGTGCGCGACCTGTGGTTCACCAAGGACTGAATTGACCGGAGGTGGGGCGGCTGATGTGAGGTGGAGCTCCGGTGGGCGGTGGTAGGTGGTTTGAAAGAATGATTTTCCGCGATGAGTCTGATTAATGAAGAAGAGTATAAATAGAGTACAAGGTAGACTAGTCTAAATATAACTCTATCTCAGTCATCAAGAATAAAATCTTATCTAATCATCAACTTGCTTTATTCTAACACCCCCCTCAAGCGAAGCGTTGGATGTTCGCTGACGCACAACTTGGATCTAAAGAACTCGAACAACAGACGAGAGAGCCGCTTGGTGAAGATGTCTGCAATCTGAAGAGAAGTCGGGACATGAGCAACGCGCAACTTGCCAGATGTCTCTAACTCACAAACAAAAAGATAGTCAATGTCGATGTGCTTCGCCCGCTTGTGCGCCACCACCTTAAGATCATGAAGAAAATGAGTGAGCCAAACCACCTCTGAAGTAGTGTTGGCGAGAGCACGATATTCAGACTCAGTGCTGGAGCGAGAAAAGGTGGGTTGTTTCTTGGCACTCCAAGAAACCAAATTCCTACCAAGATAAACCGCATAACTATAAGTGAATCGTCGAGTCTCCGGACAGTGGGCTCAGTCAGCATCAGAGAACCCTAACACCTCAGGAGTACTAGTAGAATGAAAGCTAAGACGAAAATGAAGGGTGCCACCAACATAACGCAAAATCCGTGCCACTGCAGCGAAATGGTCATCTCTGGGATCCTAAAGATACTGGCTCACCGTGTTGACCGAGAAAGTCAAATTTGGACGAGTGATGGTGAGATACTGGAGGGCACCAACAAGAGAACGATAAAGTGTAGGATCCCGGAACAGAGGACTGATAGAGCTGTGAAGCTGAGAATCGGCAACAAATGGCATAGAATTAGGTGTTGTGTCAGACATACCTGCCCAAGTTAAAATATCCCGAGAATACTGTGCATGGCCAAGAAGTAACCCAGGAGAGGTGGGCGAAACTTCAAGACCAAGAAAGTAATGAAGAGCACCAAGATCCTTGATCGCAAACTCTCTGTGTGTCCGATCAATGAACTGACGAAGATGAGTCGAGTTATTGCCTGTAAGGATGATATCATCCATATACACAAGTATTTACAGTAACGACAACCCTTTTGAGAGAACAAATAACTACTGAAGCTTTGGAACCAAGCCCGTGGAGCTTGCTTAAGACCCTAAATGGCCTTCTGGAAATGACAAACATGGTCTACATGAGCGGAATCCTGATAACCAACGGGCTACTTCATATAGACTAGAGCATCAAGAACACCATTAAGGAAAGAGTTCTTGATGTCCAACTAATGAAGTGGCCAGGAGCGCATGGTGGCTATGGTGAGGACAGTCCAAACAGTGGAGGCTTTGACCACTGGACTGAAAGTGTGGTCAAAGTTGAAATCCAGAATCTGTGAGAAACCATGTGCCACAAGCCTAGCTTTATGATGCTCAATAGTGCCATCCGGTCGATACTTCAGCCTGTAAACCCATTTGGATCCAACAACATTGACGTCTGATGGGCAAGGCATCAAATCCCAAGTGCGCTATCGACGTAGAGCTGTCACCTCATCATCCATGGTAGAAACCCAAGCCGAATCCTGAAGAGCGGTGCGGTAATCTGTGGGCTCTGACTAAGTAAGTAAGGCGGCAGTAAAACCGTGCACAATGATATCAGAATAATTTATGCGCTAAATAGCCCTAGTTGCCTATTGAGTAGCCATATAATGAGTGCGAGACCAAGGTGGAGAGACCGGAGGAGAAGTTACAACAAGCAAAGGGGCCAGCGAGGTGACCGGTAAAGGAGCCGGGGAGGTGGCCGACGAAGGCTCCGGTGAGCTGGTCGATGACAGGATGGGCGGAGCAGGATGAGTCCGAGCAGCCACTGGATGGACTGAATCATCAGAGCAGACAGAATATGGTGTTGTAGTCGGTGAGGATGGCATCATCAATGAGCCAGGAGGGCTTGCAACCAAAGTGACAATCCGAGTAGGAGGAGATGCCACCGTGGAAGAAGTAGGAATATCGGTTGATGTATCAATGAGATCTTAAAAAGTAGAGACATCCAGAGAGAACGGAGATACTGAAGTAGAACCATCGATATAAGGGAAGAAAGTATCATCAAACTGAGCATGTCTGGTGACATATATCTTTCCAGACGTAGGATCCAAACATCGATAACTCTTGTACTGGGAGTCGGACCTAAGAAAGATACAAGGAAAACTGTGAAGAGCGAGTTTGTGAGATGCACATGGACGAAGATAAGGGTACATACGATAGCCAAATACATGAAAGTTTGTGTATATGGGAACTCGGCCATTAACAACTTCAAATGGTGATCTTCCGCTAAGAACCGGAGTGGTACAACATTGGCAAGCCCATCTCAATAATGTGGCGGTGCTTGCGCTCAGCCCGACTGTTCTGCTCAGGAGTATACGGGCAAGAAATCTGATGATGAATGCCTTTTGTCTAAAAGTGAGAGCGTAAGCGACCATTTACGAACTCAGTCCCCCCATCACTCTGAAACACTTTAATGGTTGAAGAAAACTGGTTCTCCACAAAAGCCTCAAACTGGCGATAGACATCCCAAAAATTAGATTTACGACGAAGTGAGTAAAACCATGAGAGTCGGGAATGATCATCAAGGAAAATGGCCTAGTGGGAGAAACCATCAGCATATATAATAGGAGAGGTCCCCTATAAATCACAATGAACTAGATCAAGTACCCTAGCAGCATGTTTATCATTTGAATGAAAAGACAAATATTTCCCTTTAGCCTTTTCACATGCATCACAAAGGGTAGGTTTCGGCGAAACTGATAAGACAGATAAAGATCCAGAAGCTCGCAAACCATAAATAATGGAATGTAGAACATAACCAAGTGTAGCATGCAAAATTTCAAACGACGCACGCGACCTATTTTATTCCACAATAGGCAACAAAGCAGATATACCATAGTCTAAAATATAAAGCTCATTTTCACTATGACCGTGACCCAAAGTTTCACTAGTGATTTTATGCCTAATCATAAATGACCGATCATCAAAGCAGACAACATTTAAATTCCAAGTTAATTTGCTAATTGAAAGCAAAATTTTAGTGATATTAGGCACAAAAAGCACATCATAAAGAGACAGATTTAGAAATTAGAGAATCACCAACATGAGTAATAGATAGTTGAGAACCATTACCGACACTGACGCATGCAGAACCCACATAAGGTGTCACATGATCAACAACAGTGGGGGACAAAGTCACGTGTTTTGTGGCACAGAATCTACAATCCACTTCAAGCCATTGTGACAGTGATGATAAGAAAGGCTTATATGTCACAAAATATCACACCAACGTGAACCAATTGATCCATATCTCAAAGGGAAAATCGGAATTCAGCAAAAAGAAACTAAATTTCTCCAGAAAACCCGCAGGGCGCGTGAAGGAATTATCGCTGAGAAGCTGCCACGCATGGAGGTCACACGTGAGTGTAAGGACGCACCGAATGACCTGTTGGGTGTGTGAATTTCACGTGAAAAGTTGGGACGCAGGGAATATGGCTCGGGCGTGTGGATCCCACGCGCCTTATTGTCTGCTGAACAAGGAGAGTCGCTGTCGGAGTAACTGAATCGGATGCCGGAGACTACGATGCCATAGACTAGTGGAGATGAAGATGGTTTTTGTCTTTGCCAGAGATTGAAATAGGCCTCCGGAGACGCAGATAGACCTTTGTCGCCACTGGAACTAGAGGTCGCCAATGGATTGGAACTCGCCGGGAATGGGAACCCTAGAACTGAAAACTTCCGATGATAACTCAGGCCACAGAATAGAGGAAATGATTGGCAGAGATGAGGCAATGGGGAGAAAGCCAGCGGAAGTGAGGAGCAGATTGGAATCGCCGGAACGCCGATATATTCACCGCATGAGAAGGCCAATTACCAAAAATTTGTTGTCGGGATCTGGACAGAATCTGGCCGAAAGTTGACCGGAAACCGGTGGTGGTTTAGTCGGAAAGGAGAGGGAGGGAGGCAGCCAAATTAAAAAATAAAATGTATGGTTTAGGATCAGAACTTGCTCTGATACCATGAAAGAATGATTTCCCGTGATGATTCTAATAAATGAAGAAGAGTATAAATAGAGTGCAAAGTAGACTAGTCTAAATATAACTCTAGATTAGTCATCAAGAATAAAATCTTATCTAATCATCAACTTGCTTCATTCTAACAGGATTTACCGGAGAGTGTCAATGCTGGCGAGTGTCAATGGGAGGGTTCGACTAATTGCAGCTTGCTAGCGAGGAAAAAGAAATGGGGGAACTGGGAGAGAAGAAAAGGAATTAGGGAACGGGGGAGAAAGAAGAAAATGAATGGGGAAAGAAGAAGAATAAAATGGCAATTAAGTCTTTCCATTTTTTTTCTTTTTCCTTTTTTTAAAATTTGGGGTAAAATTTTCATTTGCTTAAAATCCAGCCAATTCCAACATTTACAATTGGAGTCAATGACTCCCAAGGTTAGATTGACACATACATCATAAAGTTAGGGTTATTTTGGCACGTTCTCATTTTGCAGGGTTATATTGACACTTTCAGCATAAAGGTAGGGTTAGAAAAAACAATTAACTTAAAATTTTAATATGTAGTATCGATTTAATTTCTAGAGTTATTACATTTGATGGTAATACTTGGTGTTTTGTTCACGCTTCATAACTTCATGGTATACTTATCTTAGATCGTGCACTGAATGATCACGAAGAAATGGACTTACATATATTTGATCAAGCTCAAAAGCATGCCCTGACAGAAGTGCGAAGCAATATAGTTTTACAATTTTAGAGCTTTAATAAAGAAATGATGAAGTGAAACGTGGCGATGAGGAAAAGGATTTCATAGATGAGAGCCATTGAGAAAAATGATTACTAATGTTTGTAAAATATTTCCAAAATCATGTTGTACTCCAATGACTACCAATTAACTAATGTTTGTAAGATATTTCCAGAAGACTAAATTATTTTTTTAACCCCCTACAAAAATATCTTATACCATATTTTGGTCCCCGTTTGCAAATCAACCCCTAGACAGTGCCCAACAATTTTTTCGGTCCCCCTCAGGCCAGTTTTCTGGTTTACCGGTGCACGTGCCGGGCACATGAAAATTTTCCCAATAAGGGCAGGGGTAATTTAGTAATTTTACAAAATAAAATTATTTTTCATTTAATAATTTAGTCCATTCTCTACGTTTCCATTTTCTCTCCACCACCACCGTCGTCGCCCTTTCCACCACCACCGCTCGGTTGTTCCCAATTGCCATTCCCTTGAGCTTCACAAAGTGGGAATGGTGGCTCCGGCATATCAGCCCCAATCGTTCCCCGGAGTCTGGACAGAGGGATCTTACCAGAGCCAGAGTTGGACGGCGTGGCCCATGAGTCCTAGAGGTAGTAGATGGATCCTGTCGTCTTTGCCTTTCTTGTGTCGACGTTAACCCTTCGTCTTCACATCTCTCCCGTCATTTGTGCCCTTCCCGACGCTGATGTCCATCCATTCCTACCGTTGTTGGCCTTCATTTCCGCCAGCACATGCCTCCTTCACCGTCGTGCAAGGCTAGGGTTTTTATGTACGAGGAATCAACATCTATAATTTGGGGTTTTGGTGATTTGAATTGGGGGTGGTGGTGAATCGGGGGTGATGATTTGAACTCTTGGACTTTCCAACGCTTGGTTGTGCGGCATTGGGGTCTGAGGAAAGATGGGGTAGAGTGGGTGGTGGATGCGGTGACTGGTGGTGGGAATGTGGCGGCAGATGTGGTTGCTGGTGGTGGGAATATGGTGGTTGGTGGCGGATGTGGTGGCTGGTGGTGGGAATGTGGAGGCATATGTGTTGGCGAAGGTAGTGGAATGTGGTTACTGGAGGTGGGAATGTGGTGGCTGTAGCAGATGTGTGGCAAAGGTGGTGGCTAGTGGTGGGAATGTGGTGGCTGGTGGTGGGAATGTGGTGGCAAAGGTGGTGGAATGTGGTGGCTGGTGGTGGAAATAGAAACATTTTTATTTTGTAAAATTACTAAATTACCCCTGCCCTTAAGGGAAAAATGTTACGTGTTCGACACAAGCGCCGGTAAACCAGAAAATTGGCCTGAAACTTGGATTGGGGACCGAAAAAATTATTTGAAAATTGTTGGGTACTGTCTAAGGGTTGATTTGCAAATGTGGACCAAAACATGGTATACAATACTTTGCAGGGAGCTAAAAAAATAATTTAGTCTTTCCATAATCACATTGTACTCCAATGACTTCCAATTGACTAATGTTTGTAAAATATTTCCAGAATCATGTTGTACTCCAATGACTGCCAATTAACTACCCAAATAAAATTTATGTATAATTTTTATTTTTCTAGTGCTGAGTTTATTGGCAGAAAATTTTGTATGTTAGTTTATGTTGTATGTGTAGGTTTGGGGTAAATCAGATTCTGCCACGTGTTCCACAAATTATATTTTTAGTAAAGTGAGAGGTTTTTAAAAGAAGAAATGAGTGATTTATGGAACACGTGGCAGAATATGATTTGCCTCACACATACACATACAACATTTGCTAACATATAAGTTTTCTGTTCTATCAGTTCTTAGTCAACTATATTAGCAACGGGTTGAATTTATTGGTGTTAAATTGAGTTTGATAGTGTGGAATTGAATTTATTGGTGTGGAAATGTGATGAAATAAAATTAACTGGACATGACCTAATTCGTTTTAGATTATTTAAATTTAAATTTTATTTTTGAGTTAAATGCCGATATAACCCTATGTTTTGGTCGAAAGTGCCAATATGACTCTCCAAGATCAGAAAGTGCGATTATAACCCTATTATTTGCTCGAAGGTTCCAATATGACCTTAGATGCCTCAATTTGGCCATAAATATGTGAATTGACTATTATACCCCTATTTTAAAAAAATAAATATGAAAATATGAAAGGCGAGTTATGCCCTTACCCCTATTGAACACTTCACTCCTTCGAGCTTCTTCTTCTTCACACGCCGGTTCTTCTTCTGGACTGGCAACAATATAGGGTGATATCCCATCGCTGGGTTTGGGATTTCCGGAGCAAAATTGGAGAGATGGAACCCTCGCTACTGAGCTCGAGATCCTCGGGAGCACCAACTCAAAATCGGTCTACGATTCAAAAGGTTAGATTGCTACTAGTTTCTGGGTTTGGATTATCTTTGGGCTGACTGGGTCGGATTCATTACTATGGAATCTGACAGAAACTTCTTGGGTTGGATTTGTTGTGGGATTATTGTTGTTGAAACATCTTGGTCGGATTCATGGATTCGGAAGAGGCACGATTTGGATCTCCTCGATTCGGGGTGGCACTTAGAGGATGAACGGCAGAATGGGATTCATGTAATTTATGGATTTACAACGGACCAGATTCCGGTGAAGTTTTTCCAGCAACGGAAGGTCAAAAACACCAACTCCGGCAGAGGTAGCAGAGTGGTGGCAGTGGCGGCGGAGTGGCAGTGGGTATGATTATGGAGAGAAGAAGAACAAGGGTATTTTTGTCTTTACATTTTTAGTTTTAAGACTAGGGTTATTTTTATCTTTTTTACTTCTGGTCAATGCCGGGAATTACAAAGTCAATGTCGAAATAGTGCCAAAAGGTTATATCGGCATTTCTGAATCAAAAGTTAGGGTTATAATCTCACTTTCTGATCTTGCATGATCATATTGACACTTTCAACCAAAACATAGGGTCATATATGTATTTTGCCCTTTATTTTTTTATTCGATGTTATCATTAGTTAAACTGGTGCATTAAATAAAAGGCAAAGTTTTGGGAAAGACCGTCTTTCCATAGGCTTATGTAAAGACCGTCTTTCCATAGGCTTATGTAAAGACCATCTTTCCATAGGCTTATGGAAAGACGGACACTACTACAAATTAGAGCTATCGTAACACTATCCTTGTAACACTTATTTAAAATGTTACAATAGTTTATAAAGTGTTACTTAAACATTTGAAAAGTGTTACATAAATATTGAAAAGTGTTACCTAAAATTTAAAAAAGATGTGAGATCTAATGTAACATCGCCTAAGGTAATACTTGTAAAAGTGTTGCAATAGGTTCAAAGTGTTGCAATAGGACCTAAAGTAACACTTTTACAAGTATTACTTTAGGTGGTGTTGCATTAGATCTAACGTAACACTTTTTAAATTTTAGGTAACGCTTTTCAATATTTATGTAACACTTTTCAAATGTTTAAGTAACACTTTATAAACTAGGCAAAGTCTTGGGAAAGACGGTCTTTTCATAGGGTTATGGAAAGACGGGGCTTAATTAAAATAATAAAAGGTAAAAAGTTTTAGTTGCAATATTAAAAATTTATTATGCAACGTACAGTAGTTATAAAGTTTATAAACCGATTCATGCAACCTGTAAATTTTATCTTCATTTCTTTTGATTTTAACTTTAAACATTGGTCTTTCTATAGTTTATGGAAAAATCGTCTTTCAAGAGACGGGGTCTATAAACTATTGTAACATTTTAAATAAGTGTTACAAGAAAAGTGTTACATTAACCTTATTTTGTAGTAGTGGGGGTTTAATTAGAATAAAGGTAGAAGGTTTTAGTTGCAATACTAAAAATTTATTATGCAACATGTAGTAATTATAAGTTTTATGACACGGTTAATGCAACTTGAAAATTTTATCTACATATCTTCTAATTTATAGTTTAAACATTGGTTTTTCTATTGCTTATTGAAAGACCGCCTTTCAAGAGACAGACTCATAATAAAATATAACTTTTAAATTGAAAATCATCTTTCAAAAGACGGACTCATAATAAAATATAACTTTTAAATTGAAAATCATGTAAGACAACGGTTCTAGCATATAAGCTAATTGAGACACTATTCTAAAAATATTTTATTAATATAAGAATATCATTTACTAAATTTAGTACTGCCCCTCGTTTCTCAACTATGGCTCCCTTTTCTTTGAAAATTTTTCAAGTCACGTTCGATCACTGATAACTTTAATTTTATGCAATGATGGATTATAAAATGTTACTTTTCAAAAACTACATGTTACGGAGAATCCAAAAATACTTCACATGACATTCGTTATTCTATGCAATTAAAGTTATTGATGGTCAAATATGACTTGAAACTTTTAGCGGTCAAACAGAGCCAATGTTAGAAAATCGGAGTATATATCTCCAATTTCAATGAGGAATATTTAAATTTAAATTTTACAAAAATATTTTTTGGCAAAGTCTTGGGAAAGGCGGTCTTTCCATATGCTTATGGAAAGACGGGTTTAATTAGAATAATAAAAGGTAAAAGGTCTTAGTTGCAATATTAAAAATTTAGTATGCAACATGTAATAGTTATAAAATTTACAACCCGATTCATGCAACCCAAAAATTTTATCTTCATTTCTTCTAATTTACATTTTAAACCTTGGTCTTTCCATGACTTATGGAAAGACCGTCTTTCAAGAGATGGACTCATAATTTTTTGCAAAGATATTGTTCGATTTTAAATCATGCAAATGTTATGAACGAAAAAAATTGACATGTTTGATATTGATCACGAAATACCATGAAATCAATGAGCAATAAGTCATTTACTACCAAATATCCACTATATTTATGCATGTAATAACAGAAATGAGAGTCACTTTAACTCATTAATAGAATTCTCTAATCTCAAAATCTCTTAGAATCAGCATTTTAAGTTAAAAGATTGGCTCAAACCTCTCTTTACCAAATGAGACCGTTATACAACTAATCCATCTATGTTGGGGATTAGAGCTGTCAATCTTTAGCCCAAACCGAGAACTCGACCAGAATCGATACGATTGAATCTACCTAAAAGCGTATCTGATTCGAGAAATATTGACCCAAACCCAACCTAACACGATCACACTCAACCCAAAACTCAATTTTAACCCGAGAATACGAATTCGATCCAACCCAAACCCGATCTAACCCAAACCCAATTTAACTCAAACCTAATTCAACCCGATAAATCAACTATATAACCCTGCGTGTAATCAATCCAAAACAGATGTAGTTATAAAAAAAGTCAATTAACATTTAATAGGGAACCAAGTCAAATTGGTTATGCATCAAATTAATAAATTCTTTAGACATACTTATTAGAATAAAGTGGGGTTTTTACATATTACGAGTGTACATATATGATTACTAGTGCGTAAAGTCAACTCATAGGAGATACCATAGTTACTTGGCTTTGGGGGGGTTTCTCCGTGGACGATGCCACATGTCTCCCGAACAATCTCAGTACATATGGCGCAAGACGATTCCACATATCGAGGTCGTCAGAGAGCAATCCCGAACCTGGGGAATCCTTCCTTTTTCTGATATTGTGAATACACAAGGTTAAGTTAAAAATGCACAAGACTAAATTTATAAACCTAATGAATAATAGTCAAATAAAGAGAGATGTCTCATTAAAATTATGATTTTGAATTAGTAATTATAGAGAATTGACTAAATATTAATTTCAAAATTCAGTATGAAAAGTATTGTGAAAATAGTATTTAATAAATTATCATAAATTCTTGTTAAAGACCGAGTAACTGTTCGGTGAGGGTATTTTATAATTAGTGGGACTAAAAAGAATATATGATATTTAATTTTATTCAGTGATATATGTATAATTATGATAACCTTTAAAATGAGCTCAGCATATAAATAATTATTTTTAAAATAAGTTGAATGAAATATTATAATAATAATTATTTTTATTGTATATAATATGTAACGATTTCTAACTAAACTAATTATATCACTTCATTACTCATATAATTTTCCTTAGATAACTAAATTTCAAAATTGTAAACAAAATTCTTTATTTTTAATTTGAACGTAAGACACAAAAATATATAAAAGTAATCCTAATTTTTTAATTAATAATATTGCGCGCGCGGTGGGCCACTAGTTTTTTTATTTTAAAAAATTAGAATCAGAATATTTATTACAATACAAAAATGCACTAAAGTATTTTAAAAAGTGAATTGAATTCAATGAATACTCAACATTGTTATTCAACTAAGATAGTAGGCACAAAAGTGCATCTGACATATTTATAAAAAATTACGCTATGGCCCAAAAAATGTTACGACATTATCCTTCTCTCCAAATTACACAATTTTTGTTATTCTGCATAAATATAAAAATAGAAAACAAATATTTTTTTTGGTGAAATATTGGAAAGCGCTAGTGCACATTCTAGAGTAACTTAAACCTGATTACTTAGAAGTAAGAAAGAGAAATCGAAAAGGATTACAGATATGTTCATGTACCCAATTGTTGATAAATATTCCGTTATGGACTTGAAAAATACAATGGGGGTGTATAGGGTATCATCACGCTCAAGCGTATTTCAATTTGGAGTTATGAGTAAATTTTTTACCTTTTGCACTTAGGTCCCTCCAAGACAGTTGAAATTGTCGAATCACGAAATTGGCGATATCAAAATGCAATTCAACAATGTATTATTACGACTTTGCGATTTGGGCATTTATGGTTGAACGTAAGGGCTTTATAAGTCAACATTTAATACATCTACACAGTCTTCAAAAATTACAATGTGACTCAAAAATGTATAATCCTATTATCCATTGCTCCAAAATACATTATTTTTGTTATTCTTGCCTAAATATAGAAATATTAAATCAATTAATTTTTTGGTGAAATGTTGAAAAATGCTAATACATGTTCTAGAGTAATTTAAAGTTGATTATTTAGAAATAAGAAAGGGAAATCGAAAATGATTACTAATATATTTTTATGCTCGATTGTTGATAAATATTTTGTTACATACTTGAAAAATGCAATGGGGTGTATAGGGTAGAATCACTTTCGAGCGGATTTTAATTTGGAGTTACGAGTCAAGTTTTGATATTTTGCAAGTTATAAGTTACAAGGAAACAAAACTTGATAATAGTGCATTTGTAACAATAATATTATTGAAATATGACCTAAACCAACCCAAATTTAATCGGGTAGCATAATAACCCGGTCTAAAATGAAACAACCCAAAATATATCTGAATCTAGTATGAAATATTATAAAAAATTACTGACATGATCATACTCGAACAAAACTTCAGTACAAAAAATGACACGACAATAACCCAATCCGATCCAACCCAAAAATATTTTGACCCGACCTGACCTAACGCGAGTATAAAAATTACACAGCAGTGACCCAACCCGATATTAACTCGACCCGACACGATCCCACCCGAGGAAAAAAACTGACACGTTTTCAACCCGACACGACAGTAACCCAACCCAACCCAACCTTACTCAACATGATAAATGAAATCAACACATTTCAACCCGACCTGTTTCAACACGACATGTTTCCAACCCAATACAAAACTGACACGTTAACCCGAATTAACAACTCCATTGGGGATACATGCTATCAATTACACTCGATCATGATTGTTTAACTGCACAGCTTACAAAATGAGGAGCTACAACATTAAAAATTACAACTTCCAACAATCATGTATCTCACACCCTACGCCAAAACCACCGGTTACTTGATCGGTTAATCAATCAGCTGACCATCCTCTTCGTTCATAATCATTCGTTCATAATCATGGCTAAACAAATCTCCTCCGCGTTGATTTTCCTCGTACTTTTCATCGGTTGCATGTCCATGGTAGCCGAAGCAGCTCGGCCTCTAGCCCGTGTCGACGGCCACCACCACCACCAATACACCGGCGGCCTTCAAACGTTCGAAGGCATTAAGGATTCCGGTTCTGCTCCTAGGTCTGGCCACCGATACACAGACGCTGACGTTAAAACGTTCGGAGGCATTAAGTATTCTGGTCCTGCTCCGGGGGGCGGGCACTAAGTTGTCGCCGCCGGCACTCGCCCCTGTTGGCTGCCCTTGGGACGGATTTTTATTTAGTTTTCGTTCTTCCTATTCTTTTGTTTCATGCAAATGTTTCCAGACGTCGAATTCCATTTTAGTTTGAGCAAATCATCTTACTCTATCTTATGGTGAGACGGAGGTCTAATTACAAATATTTGAATGTGAGAGATGTTATGGGGTATTTTCTGTAATTTTTAAAACTTCATTTAATTCATTGTCTCACCATAAGCTATAGTGAGACAAGTCTCACATGATTCTCCTATTTTAAAATCATTTGTGGCGGTCTCTAGTCTTTAAATAAAGAGTCCATCTCCGGAATGATGGCCTTTTCATAAGACATGGAAAGATCAAGCTTTAAATGGTAAATTAGAACAAATGAAGATAAAAAGTTTTAATTGCAATAATTAGGTCATAAACTTTATAACTACTACATGTTGCATAATAAATATTTAATATTTCAACTAAGAGATTTTACCTTTTTATTATTCTAATTAAAGACCGTATTTCCATAATACCGTATTTTTTTATTATTCTAATTAAATACCGTGTTTTCATAATACCATATTTTTTTATTATTCTAATTAAAGACTGTGTTTTCATAATATCGTATTTTACTTTTTTATTATTTTAATTAAATAAATGCATATAGAACGATCGTGTTTTCCAAAACTCTTATTTAAATAAATACACATAAAATTTTCATTTTTCACTTACATGCTTATTTTTATAATACTTGTTGCGTTTGTTTACTGAATATACTGTGCTCCTCTCTAAATAACCACCACCCACATTACCATCGTATCTTCACCGCCTACCACGGTTAAAGAGCATTTCTATACAAAGAATTCGATGTCACATATCGCCTACGTGACTAATGAGGATGAGAATGTTTTGAGCCTAGTTTTATAAGATTTGGACTAAGACATTGTAAAATATGGATATGTGTTTTTATTTGTGGTACAAATGTACAATATATATACAGTTTTTATAGAGTCAAGAAAGAAAAATGATTCTATCTAATGTACAATAATATTACAGAAGATATTCACAAAATATCTCCTACACTTTTCCTCAAGTTGGAGAATGTGAATCTCGAATACCCAAATTGCCAAGCAAAGTCTGAAATATCTGTCGTCCAAGTGCCTTCGTAAACAAATCTGCTGGCTGACTAGCAGTACGAATATGATAAGTAACCACAGCACCAGACCGTATCAAATCACGAACAAAATGACAATCAATCTCAATATGTTTCGTCCTCTCATGAAAAATTGGATTGGCTGCAATATGAAGAGCAGTCTGACTGTCGCATTACAAATGCATCGGAGTAGGATGCGCCACTCCCAATGAACAAAAAAGGACTTGAGCCACAACAATTCACAACATGTGACTGTCATAGCCCGGTATTCTGCTTCTGTCGAAGAACGAGAAACAATGGGTTGTTTCTTCGTCTTCCAAGAAGCCGGAGATTCACCAATCATCACAAAATATCCAGTCAAAGATCTCCTAGTAATTGGGCAAGCTGCCCAATTGGAATCACAAAATGTTGTAAGCTGAAGAGAACTTTTAGCCGATAGAAACAAACTTTGACCAGGATGACTCTGCAAGTAATGCAGAACACGCAAAGTTGTATGCCAATGCGCCAAAAGCGGTTTCTCCATGAACTGGGCCAAGGTATGGACTAAATAGCTAAGCTCAGGATGAGTGGTGGTAAGAAAAATGAGCTTCCCAATGAGTTTGCAATACTGCGCAGAATCATCAAACGACCATCATCTCGCACCAAATTGTGCTGTTGTTCCATGAGAAAATCTGTTGGCTTAGCTGCCAGTATCAGACAAAATATCCAAGGCATATTTTTGCTGAGATAAAAACATCTCATCAGGTCAACGAGCTATCTCAATGCCTAAGAAATACTTCAGAGCACTAAGATCCTTCATATGAAAACAAGAGCACAAATACTTTTCGAACTTGGTCATCATCTCAAGAGAGGAACCAATAATGATAAGTTCATCAACATAAACCAATACATGAAGAGAAACACCATCATTCAAATAAGAAAACAAGGAGTAATCCGCCTGACTTTGAACAAACCCAAAGAGGCGGAGAGCAGCTGAAAGTTTAGCAAACCAATTATATGGAGCCTGGCGTAAACCGTAAAGAGATTTGCGAAACTTACAAACCAACCCAGGTGCCGAAAGTGTATAACTAGGAAGCGGACACATGTACACCTCCTCCTTAAGATCACCATGCAAAAATGCATTGTGAACATCCATCTGACGAAGATCCCAACCATGAATAGCAACAACAGCCAAGAATAGACGAATGGAACTCATCTTGGCAATAAGAGAAAATGTCTCAGTAAAGCCCGTCCCCTCAATCTGACGATTACCAAGGACAACCAAATGAGCCTTGTAACGCTCAATAGAACCATCAGACTTAAACTTAGTCTGATAAACCCACTTAAAACCAATAGTCTTCTTTCCAGGAGGAAGAGGAGCAAGAACCCATGTATTATTCCGCTCTAGTGCATTAATCTCATCAGACGTAGCCGAATGCCAATAAGCATAGCAATAAGAATCTGAAAAAGTAACCGGATCAGCCACATCTATCACTGCAGCCTAAAACCTAGAATGCAAAACTGAAAAAATTACTACAAGAAACATAATCAGCAATAGGGTAATGCATACCTGAGGACGGTGAATTCGAGGATGCGGGATCAGTAGAAGGGGATTTTATGGAGCAAGTAGTAGTGCAGCTGTAGTCTTTAAATTTAGCTGGAGGCTGACAAAGACAAGTGTTGGAAGGACATACAGCAGATGGAGCAACTGGAGGTGAGGCAAGCACCGGCTCGGCAGGAGACGACTGCGGGATAGGTAGTAATAGATGGGCAGCTACGAACGGTTGTGGCTGGAGCTCGAGAAGAGCTGATCGCTAACCAGTCACAGATGGCCGTGGTTCTAGGCGAGCAGTCTTGGACTACCCCGGGCGAGTGACAACAGACGCCCCCGGACGAGCAGCCACGGGCAAGCTCAGCTTTGCTGGTGCCGGCATTCCGGGCGGTGACCGCCCACGTTCTGCGAAGAGCGGCTGAAGCTCGGAATGAGCTGGGTGCATTGCATCGAGTCTGGGTGGCTCCTCAGGTCTAACGGTTCAGGAATAGAGTCATCGAATATGGCAGGTGACGGAGATAGAAGGGGACCAGCTGATGGCATCTTCGTAGAACAGGTGCGAACGGGAAAAAATCTTCATAAAAAATCACATCTCGGCTGTCAAACACAGTTTGAGACTCCAAGTCGTAAACACGCCAAGCTTTCTTGTCAATAAGGTAGCCAAGCAAGATGCACTTCCGACTTCTAGATGCAAACTTATCACGCGGCCGTGGAAGTTGAGAGGCAAAGCACAATGAACCGAACACACGAAGATGGCTGTAATCTGGTGCATGACCGTATAAGAAGTGAAGAGGTGTTCGGCCATCTAACATGGGTGTTGGCGTGTGATTGATGAGGCGTTCGACCATCTAACATAGGTGTTACGCAACCGTACAGGTGTTGGCGGTCATTTAACATAGGTGTTACGCGACCGTACATGTTTGGCGGCCATCTAACATAGGTGTTAGTGTGTTATAAGAATGCATTCTCCCCAAAAATCGATAGGAAAATGAGCTTGAAAACGAAAGGCATCAGCAACATTAAGGATATGTCTGTGCTTCTGTTCCACACGACCATTTTGCTGAGGAGTGTAGATCATGGAGGTCTCAAAACTAACACCTTTCTCCAGAAAAAATGATCTGAGAGGCAGGAATTTGGTTTTGTTGTCTACCAAAACCCGTTGAATGGGATGGCGTAACTGTGTCTAAACAAACACAAAGAACTCCTTCATTTTCAATGGTACTTGAGACTTAGAAACTAATAAATAAACCCAAATAGCTCGAGAATAGTCATCAACTATGGTAAAAAATAAAAATTCTCCCCTTGAAGAAGGTGAACCATAAGGCGCCCAAACATCACAATAAATAAGTTCAAACAAATGACTAGCCTTAGCAGAACTAACAGGAAAACTATTTCTAGACTATTTTGTGCGATGACATACCGAGCAGGGAATGGATTTATTAAAATCACTATCATGTAAAGAAATGAATGGGATAGAAGATAGCACTGGTGAGGACAGATTCCCAAAACGATGATGCCATAAAGCAGACGAAGACACTGAAGCAGCAACAGACAAAGACAGTTGTGTAGACCCGGAAACTCCCAATCTGCACAACCAATAAACCCCTCCTCATTGTTCACCTGTGCCAATCACTGTCCTCGTGCTGATATCCCATAGTACACGTAATTTTCCAGTAAGAAAAACTAGACATTTTAAAGCAACAGCTAACTTGGCAAACGATAGCAAATTGCATCGTAATGCCAGAATAAAAGAACATGATTCACGATAACATTTCTGGAACAAATTTTTCCATGTTCAATAGCAGTTGAAATAGAACCATCAGGGAGGATAACATCAACATTTGCAGCATGCCTAATATTATGAAGAAGATCCCTGTTGCCGGTCATATGATACAATGCACAGGTATCAAGAATCTATGGTAAAGTAGTCTTCCTTGACAGATTTCTGGAAGCATTTAACTTAGAGAACATGTTTAAAACCGTACTTCATTGCTCCTTGGACAGTGCCAGATTGAAGGCAGATCGATAGGAGTCTGAGACTACGGCGGCGGTGGCACCTGCAGAAGCAGGAGTGGGCGCGAGCCACTGGCTGAGCAGCTCCGACGAATGGCGCACTGGGGGCGCAAGTGTCCTGGGGTTTGCAGTAGCCTCCGGGCCTGATGCAGGGAGACGAAGCAAGTAGTGATATCATGACCCTTTCGGCCACAATAAGTGTAGGTAAGACTCCGATGATCAACGACAGCGGTTGGGGTGGATTCCGGAGCGGTGGCAGTAGACTTCAAAGTGGAGGATTGTGCCTGGCGACGAGCATCAAAGGCCATGATGTCTTCCTAAGTGACAGAATCATAAGCCGAGATGAAAGTCTTCTGATGTTCCTCCTGAGAGACAAGAGAGCAAACCTTGTCGAGTAAAGGCAATGGCTCCTGTGCAAGAATGTATGAGCGAAGAGTAGCATAACCATCATCCAGATCAATGAGAAATTGATGAACCATCTCCTTCTCACGATCACTCTGAGCAATGGCAGCATCAGGGCGTGACACACAAGTACGGGGAGGCATGCAAGCAAGCAGGTTATTCCACAACTTCTTAGAGCGACTAAAGTAGGCATTAACAGTCTGACCATTCTGACGACAGTTGTAAATGTCCACACAAATCTGACACATACGTGGGCCATTTCCAACTGAGTAACGGAGATGCAGATCATTCCAAAGCTCCTTATTCGAGTCATAATAAGTAACATCAGAACGAACAGATGGATCAACTGTCAGATTGAACAGATGGATCGAGTGTCTGAACGATCCAACCAATAAGCATAGAATTTAAACTACTCCAAATATCAGCAAAAGGTTTACCAGGTAAAGGCTTGGTGATGGAACCATCCAAGAAACCAATCTTATGTCTAGAATTAAAACCATGACAAATGGCAGCACTCCAATCATTATAATTATCAGTACCCTCAAGATCGTAGAGGATATAAGCAAACCAGTATGATCTGAGGGGTAAACTTAGTACGCATGCGAGGGAGACAGAATCCCCAGCATAACGTTGAGAATTGGAAGAGGCCAAACTATCAACGTTGAGCAAGAGCTAGCGAAGGGCTCGGTGGAGTAGGTCGATGTCGTCTGGCTGTGGCAAAGCATCCGACTAGAGAGACTGGTCGGCAGCGGGAATGACGGGAATGACAGAAGCCTCGGTCTTGGCATCAAGATATTTAATCACGACTTGATTAAACAGATCCATTGGACACATGCAACGATAGCACGTGAAGGCGCGGAGGGCCATCGTGTGGTGGAATAAAACGGTGGTGTTGTCCAGAGTGGTGGTCCCCGAAGGAGCGTTGATCCCGTCTGGAGCGTGGCAGGATAGAGTGACGGTCCCGTCTGGAGCGGTGAGCGTCAACTTGGGATGGAGACGGAACACGGTGGCGGCGCTGGCTTCTCGGTGATGGCAAGGTGACTAGCACGGCGGTGGCGGACGGAGAAGGGAGAGTGGCAACGGCGACGATCTTTTTATTAGTAGGGAGAATTCAGGGTTCCCGGGATTTAGGCTCTGTACCATGTAAAATATGAACGTGTGTTTTCATTGATGGTACAAGGGTACAATATATCGACAACCTTTACAGAGTCAAGTAAGGAAAATACTTTTATCTAAGATACAATAATATTGCAGAAGATATTCACAAAATATCTCCTACAGATACTAAAAATACATTTAGACCCAAATTGTAGGGTCCCAAAATTATAGATTGGTTCCTAAATTTCAAAATCTTACGAGATTAGGGTCTAATTTATCTAAGTTCTAACTATACGTTTCCTCTACATTCTATTTAGGATGGACACACACACACACACACACATATATATATAAATGTTACGGGCAATATGAATATGAGAATGAAATTTTGATTAAAAAAATATGAGAATGAAATGAAGTTTTGAAAGGTAAGTGTTGTGGTATTCCCTCGCCCGGCTAACTGAATGCGATCACCAGAATACACCTACAAAAGGAGTCTTGAAATGGGTTCCAAGGAAGACACTCCAATGCTCAAGTCAGCATTATCATTTTCCAACTAATTTACTATAGTCCAGCTGCACTTACCTTTTTCCATCTTCCCTTTTTCCTTTAATAAGATGCAATGGTTATGGCTCCGCTCTATCTAGAGTTCACATCATGTGTATAATCGTGTGCCCGGCATCCCTGTTGTGTATGATCGTTCGTCCTAGATACCCAGTTTATGAGCCACGACTGATAAGGGTTTCCTTCATTATCGGTTTTGGGTTGTTACCTTCCTTCTTCTGCTTTTCGCTTAGCCCATACGATTTTGCTAAAGTTCTGGGCCTTCTACTCCTTTGGCCACGGTATGAACCATAAGCCACCCCAGCCACGAAGACTAAGTGGCATTGAGCACATCCTGTCGAAATGATTGAATACGAAATGAGCTATTATAAGAGGTTCATTCGTCATTGAAAGGATTGCGAAGTGGTAGTAGCTTTGTGGCTCATAGATCTTTTGTCCTCTAAGTCTCTCGTTTTCAAAATTTGAAATTTGAAATTTGAAATTCTTGTTGTGATTGGTAGAGTAAGACATGCGTAAAAGATCCGAGATCTTATCCAATTTTTTTGCTGGTTGTTTCTGTATTTCCCTAACGGCTGCTATTAATTAATCTCATAAATAGGTATTTTAAATGCGTTTTATTTTTTAGTGAGCTGTATTTTCATCTTCTGCCGCCACTTCGAAATTTTTGAAAGGTAACTTACTTTTTTCATATTTTCATCATTGTGTTTTCATAACTGTTTGTCTTCCTCTCTTTTGCCTTCCCTTTTCTTTGCGTATAAATACTAAGATTTCCTCTCTTCCTTAATTATTCCTCTGTTTATCTGCCAAAGTCGTCATCTTCTCCAATCCTCCGGCCAATTTTTAGCTTTCTGTGCATCAGTTTTCCTTACGTTTTTGGAGAGCAAGGTTTTTTTTCGTCTTCCACCTTATCTCTATATGATGTGAACTTGGTAACCTATCTTTTTTATCATCGTAATAGTAGTTACTCTGTTTATGTTGTTTAACCTTCTGGTTATCTACTCCGGCGAACTCCTTCTGAGTCCTTATTCCGGCAGGCTATTACGTACTATTTATTCCCCTTATTAACCTATTACTGTTTTAAAATAACCTAGGCTTATTATTTATTTTAATTTCTTCCCATGATCATATTGAATCTCCCCAATCCGATAATTATTCCGGGGGGGGGGGGGAATCTAGCAAAGCCATCGAAGCCTTTTCCATATCCAGTGTGCTTATTGGGTTTTATGTGGATGAGTTAAAGTACTTCCCGTTTCTAAGCCCTTTCAACCTTTGCACTCCTATGAACAATGAGTGTGTTCATACTCCCCTTTCTACCTATACATCGTGCTATGTATCCTTTCTTAATTTCGGCCTTTACTTCCCTCTTCACAGTCTGTGATAGATTTTCTATTTTCGTACAAAATAGCAGTGTCCCAATTCCACTCTAAGGGTATTGCTATCATAATGGGGTTTCTTCAGGTGTACGATGTAACGAACGTACCTTTTACTCTTGAGTTTTTCCGTACTTTTTGTCATTATAGAAAGTTAAAAACACTATAGACGAATTTACGTTTTACCGTGTAATCGATGGGGTTGAGCTCGTGAAGGTTTTCCCCAGTAACTTTGGTCCATTGCGTACCAAATACTTCTTCATAAAGTTGAAACAAAATCCTGGGGTTGTTATTCTATCCTGGAACAACAGGATTCCCAAAGTTAGGCTTCCTGGGTTGAATGTCTGTTTTATTGAAGACGTGGACATCGTGGTTACACTTCACAGTCATGCGCAACACCCCCGCAGACTATTACATACTATTTATTCCCCTTATTAACCTATTGTTGTTTTAAAATAACCTAGGCTTATTATTTATCATCATGTCTTCCCATGATCATATTGAATCTCCCCAATCCGATAATCATTCCGGGGGGGATCCGGCTAAGCCACCGAACCTTTTTCCATATCCAATGTGCTTATTGTGTTTTATGTGGATGAGTTAAAGAAGTATTTCCCATTTCTAAGCCCTTTCAACCTTTGCACTCCTGCGAACAATGAGTGTGTTCATACTCCCCTTTCTGGCTATACATCATGCGATGTATCCTATCTTAATTTCGGCCTTTACTTCTCTCTTCCACAACCTATGATAGATTTTCTATCTTTATACAAAATAGCACTGTCCCAATTCCACTTAAGGGTACTGCTATCATAATGGGGTTTCTTCAGGTGTGCGATACAACGAACGTACCTTTTACTCTTAAGTTGTTTCGTACTTTTTATCATCTTTGGAAAGTTAAAAACACTATAGACGAATTACGTTTTACCCTTTAATCGCTAGGGTTGAGCTCGTGAAGGTTTTCCCTAGTAACTTTGGTCAATTGCGTACCAAATACTTCTTCATAAAGTTGAAACAAAATCCTGGGGTTGTTATTCCATCCTGACCCCCATACTGAAGGTGTTCTATTTGCCTTTGTTTTGATATGCTTGTTCTGTAACCTTTGTTATTTTTGTGAAGCACTCTATTTCTTCTTTGTGTTTGTTTAACTTATGATGACTCTTATGTTCCAAACATGGACTTGTCGAAAGGTAATATCGTTAGCTCATTCCTTAAAGGCAACTATGAGGAGATGGTTGAAGTCATTGTTCAGACAAATGACACCGCTACTTGTACCATCCCTCAGGGGGTGGTAAGCAAGTTAGCCCTCCTGGTAAGGGAAAGGCTAAAATGGGAGGGAGGGTGACGGACCTCACCCAACTAGTGTGCAGAAGCCTAAGCACAAAATGGGTAGGGGTGAAGGAGCTTCGGGACATTTGCGTTCTCCCCATAAAAAAAGGTTCGATAGCCAGTCTAGTTTGCAAAACATCATGCGAACAGAGGGTTCCGCTATGAAGGGGATGATTGCTGACATCTTCTCGAACCTCTCCCTGCCTGACACACTGGTCGTGGTAAGTATTGAAGTGAGATTTCATTGAATTTTTGTTATCCTTTATGTTGACTTCTTGTGTGTAATTTGTTTATTAACTTCGCCATGTTTGTACTTTGTGTTATAAGGTCGGTGGGAGCCTTGAGCGCAAGTGAGACTTTCTAATCCGCCCCCCATTGATGAGGCCCTGAAAGAGAAATGTAGAGCCCATGAAACAAAATGTGCAGAGTTTGAAACTTCTTTGAAGGCCGCTGAGGACAAGGCAGCAGCTGCTGAAAAAAGGGTCACCAATGTTGAGAAGAGGGCAACCGATGTTGTTGATCGCACTAAGGCTGTCGAGGGAGAGATGACTCCGCTTTGTTCTTAGTTGGATGAATTGCACACAAATGAGCCTACAGACCCCATGTACCCTCTAGTTGTTGTAGATCGGCTGTTGAAAACCAAGTCGTTCTACACATATTTCAAGGATGTCTGCAAGAATGCTCGCAATGTTGGCTATTGTGAGGTTGTGAAGGATCAGCATGAATGGAACCCTAGTTGTACTTTGAAGAGTATTCCTTCAATGAAGACTTGCATTGAGACTCTGACAAAGAAGAGAGATAAGCTGAACAAGGTGTTCGCCGCCAAGATTGCTGATGAGGGTCATCCCTTTGTTCTGCTGACCCATCTCGCTAGCCTTCCTAGGCTTTCCTCCATCAGCGAGTTGTAGAAATGTGAGATGGATCATCTAGGCGATCTTTCGCTTAGACCTAGTACCGATAGCTCGACTCCAAATCCTGACGCCGGTGTGGTCACTATGGCAAATGCGAACACTGAGATCCCTGCTCAGCAGTCGAGCAATGAAGTCCGCAGTGAGCCCCATTGATGCCTCTGCAATTGCTGCTCATTCCCAACCAAAGAATGAAGTTAGTTAAATCTTTAGTAGATTTGGTTTCTATGGATCTATATTGTAAGCCTAAATCAATATATTGGTGTATGTCTGTATTGTTAATGTATTTTGGCTATGAACATCCGTTTACTTCCTTTTATTCGTACTTCTCATTTCCTTATCTTGTATGCATGGCTTCAATATTCTGGTTGATCATAGATTTTTGAAAAGCTTTGATTTTATGGGGCATAATCCTTTTCTGAGGCCCATTAATTTGGTTCGCACTGCTCGATTCTTTCTTGAAAAGTGTGAGAAGGTTGTTTCCTCCGATCTAAATTCGCATCTTGAATCTGCAGGCAAGTATTTACAAACACTTGATCTTCCTGTGCGTGTTAAAGAATGGGCTTTATGTCTAGGTATTCATTTGAAATACATGCTCCTGGGTTATAAATGACCTTGAGAGGAAGTGGAACGTCATTGTAAAGGACACCCAAGATGCTGTAAGAGATTTACTTAGGATTCTGAATGAGCAAAATGGTATTATTCAAAGGCAACAACTGAACCTGGTGAAGATGCTTCGCCAACAAGTTAAGGCTAGAGAGTATAGCGTGAGCAAGACTCGCGAAGCTCATCAGAAGACGTTAATTATCGACAAGCAATGTGCTCACATTGATGATTTGCTTGTTAAGCTCATGAAGAATCAAGACGAATGTGATCACTTATCAATTTCTTCTGCTGGTTGGCAAACTAAGTTTGATGAACAGTTGGCCATAAACACGCAGCTGCGTGGTGAGAATGATGAAATTTGTACTGAATGCAATCGCCTTGACTTGGTTGTACATCAACTGGAGAAATTTTGCATGGATTACAAAGATAGACTACAAGCTCTTCCTTTGTATTTGCGCTGATCCGCTAGTCAAGAGGATTTGATTGCGAGAGTTAGTGGACAGAGAATCAGGTTATCTGATGCTGTCCGCTCACACATTCATTGTCTAGAAGAGAAAGCACAAAACTTAAAGGCTAGAATGGAACAATATGAAGAAACTGTTAATGTTATGAGTATGCAGTTAGACCGCGAGGAATTTGGTCCTATAACCGATTTTAAATCGTACTATGCTAGGTATCTTGATTTTATGGAGCGAAGAGGTATGAATCTACATCCCTCTTATCTACACATGAAATAAAGGTATGAACATTTAATCAGTGAGGAGTGTGAAGCCGAGGAAAGACGTCGTACGACTGAGCACCATTCTCGTGGAGCTGAACAACTCCCCCGCGAGGTGGAGCGTTTCTCTCGCGATGCTGAGCATAGTAGTCATCGTGGTGGTTCTTCCTCTTCTGGACCATTGCGAAGCTCCAAACATAGATAGTGTATGATATTTTCATTCTTTGACCGACAGTGTCTTTTTCAATGTTTGATATGACTATCTAAACTTTTCAGATGACGTGTACCCTATCTTGTTTTAATAAGAATTGTTTTTATTTTTGTTGTTGTTATCTTCGAATATGAAAGACATGTTTATTTCATACTTGCTAAATCTATAGCTAGCTTTAGTCGCCATTATTGTAGGCATATCCACCTTAGAGAAAGGTCTATAGCTTGCTTTTTTGAGTAATATGCGAAGCCGCAAGATCTATAGCTTACTTTAGTTGCTTTATTGTAGGAAAATTTGCCTAATAAAAATATCTATAGCCTGCCATTTATTTTGCTTTCGAGGTTACGAGTAGCTCGTTTTCACTTTGCTTGTGGGCATATTTTCCTTGTTCGAAAGTTCAAGACTTGTTTTAACATAAGTTTCCTTTGGAGCCATGTAAGCTGTATTTATGCTACTAACTCTTCGTAACTGAGATTGAAATTTGAAAATGTGAAAAGAATTTTTGTGAAAGAATGATTTTACTTCAAGCTGCAATAATATCGCCTTCATAACAAAATGCTGGAACGAACACCAACCATGGTAATTTCATGGTACATGGGGGCTAGCTTATCCTATTGCTTCAGCTTTTTTACACATAAACTCCCTTAAGTTAACTATGTGCCATGTGTTTGGAATGCTGTTACCATCCATTCTTTCCAACTCGTAGTTGTTTGACCCGTGAGTCTTCATTATCTTATACGGCCCTTCCCACTTTGGTCATAATTTCCCACATTCTTGTGCTAAGCTAGCTTCATTCTTTCTTAGCACAAGGTCATCAATTTGGAATTGCGTTTCCTTCACGCTGTGATTATAAGCTTTAGCCATCTTCTCCTTGTACCTAGCTTTTTTTATCGCCGCTCTATCTCTCTTTTCTTCGAGCTCATCCAGATTTAGCTTTACTTTGTTTGAGTTGGTGTCTTTGTTGTACCGTTCAACTTGAAGGCTTACTTGTCCAATTTCAATCGGTATTACCACTTCGTGCCCATGTACTAAGTTGTACGGTATTTCTCTAGTTGGTTCTCTAACTATAGTTCTATACGCCCATAAAGTGTTGGGTACTTCGTCGACCCATCCTGTTCGTTTTCCCTCCAGCCTTCTCTGAATGCCCCGAGCAATTGTTCTGTTAGTGACTTCCAACTAGGTGTTTTCTTGTGGATGAGCTACCGAAGTGAACTTCTGTGTGATTCCTAGTCTGTGAAAATTCCACTTGTAAACTGAGTGCCATTATCTGTAATGATGATTTGTGGTACAAACTATGTTCTACCATACAAACTTCATTGCTATCTGTACTATCACTCGCCCTAGAGGTTTTGCTTCTACCCACTTTGTGAAATAATCAACCGCCACGATAAGAAACTTCGAGCCACCATCGCCTTTTGGAAATGGGCCAACGAGGTTAACTCCCCATTTATCAAAAGGCCAAGGTCTGTATACTTTTTTAAATACCGACTATGGCTTGTGGGATGTTAGGGAATTCATCTGACGTGTTTTGCATTTAAGATGAAATTGTACGCATCATTGAACATGGTTGGCTAATAATATTCAGCTCAAATGATCTTCTTTGCGATCGTTCGAGGCCATTGGGGCGAGCCGCACAATCCTTCGCGTACTTCCTTTAAGATTTTGATTGCCTGCATCGGTCCTACGCACTTTATCCATGGTGATAAGTATCTTTTTTTGTACAACTTTCCGTCCTCGAAGGCATAATTGTGGGATCGTATCTCTAACTTCCTTGCTTGAACCTTGTTTGCTGGTAGCTTTCCTTTGTAGAAGTATTAAATAAGTGGTGTCATCATATTTTCATTTTGCTCTTGAACTGCTTACACTGTTGTTCTTGCTGTACTTCTAATTGGAATGACCTCCACCTTAGTCCCCTTGTGTTCAACTAGTGATTCAAACCTCGTTGTTGCTAATTTGCTTAGCGCATTTGCCTTTGTGTTTTCACTTCTTGGGATGTGTTGGATGTTGAAATATTTATGACTAGCTATAAGTTGTTGCACCTTAGCAAGGTACTTTATCAATTGTTCCTCCATTACTTCATAATCACCACGAACTTGTTGCACCACAATTTGTGAGTCACAAAATGCTTGTACATTATTTACTTTCATAGTTGCCATGAGATCTAGATCGCATATCAATGCTTCATACTCAACTTCATTATTGGTGAGTAAGAAGTCAAAGTGAAGTGAATATATGTGTTCTCCCCCATTTGGGTTGATCAATAATAGTCTCACTTCGCAATCGTCCTTGCATGACGCTCTGTCTATGAATAGTTTCCATGCAACGTCTTCTCACTTAGCCTTGCCTTTATCATTTTCCAAAAATTGTGGTGTGTTTGCTTGCTACTCTCCCACGCTTACTGTCTCAGCAATGAAGTCTGCTAGCACTTGCCCTTTGATCGATGTTTGTTGTTTAAAGTGAATCTTGAACTGCCCTAATTCCAGGGCCCATTTGGTCATTCTCCCTGACGATTCCGGATTGCTTAAAATGTTCTTGATTGGATAGTCCATATAAAAAATGATTGTATAACTCTAGAAATAGGTTCTAAGCCTCTTAGCCAAATATATCAACGCCAAGGTTAACCTTTCAATAGGGAGGTATGCCCTTTTCCGCCTGCTGCAGTATCCTGTTGGTGTAAAATAGCGGTATCTATTTCTGGCCTTCTTGTCTTACCAATACTAAGCTTACAATGTTAACTGAGACTGCCAAATACATGTATAGCGTTTCTCCTTGAATTGGTGGTTTAACCGTTGGGAGTTCCTGAAGTTTACTTTTCAACAATTCATACGTTGTTTGGCATTCTTAGCTCCAATTAAACTTCCTAGCCTTTATGAGAATTTCAAAAAGGGGGAAGTGTCTTTCTGCTGCTTTAGAGACAAATCTACTGAGTGCCGCAAGTGATCCCATAGGCTTAAACTTCCTTCACTATTCGCAGTTGGGGAAGGTTGACGATTGCTTGTATATTTTCTAGGTTAGCTTCGATCCCCTTTAAGGATACTTTATATGCGGGGAATTTACCTACCCCTACCCCGATTGTGCACTTCTTAGGGTTCAACTTCATTCTAATTGCGCTTAATGTATCAAGTGTTTCCTTTAAGTCGTCCGCAAAGTCTCCTACTAGCTTACTCTTGATAACCACATTGTCTACATATACTTCCACATTGCGTCCGATCTGGCTACAAAATGTGTGATTGACTACTCTCTGGTATGTTGCTCCCGTATTTTTTAACCCAAACGAAATATTTTCATAGCCGAATATCCCAAAGCTCATTAAAAGATTTCTTTTATGCATCTACTGAGTTCATCAATATTTGATGATAGCTTTTGTAAGCATCCAAAAATGTGAGGACTTTGAACTCTGAGATTGCTTCTACCAGTTGGTCGATCTTTGGTAGGGAGTAACAATCTTTTGGGCATGCTTTGTTAGGTTGGTGAAGTCTATACACATTCTCCAACCTGATTCTCTCTTTCTTACTATTATCGGGTTCGCCAACCACGTTGGATATATCACCTCCCTATTATCCCTGCTTGTAACAATGCCTTTACTTCATCCTAAATAGATTTTTGTCTATCACTGGCAAAGCTCATTTGCTTCTGCTTGATTGGTTCGATTAATTCACTGATGTTTAAGGAATGAGTTGCTACGCTTGGGTCGACACCTCCCATGTTTTGCACACTCTATGCGAACGTGTCTTTGTGTTCTCTTAGGGTCTTTATCACTCTCTTATTTTCCTCATCCGAGAGATATTTTCCTATCTTGATTTGCTTGGGCTCACCGTCGTCATCTAGAATGGCATCTTTGGATTCTTCACCAATTTCTAGTGGATAGTAGACATGGTTTAGTGAGTCCCCATTGGTAGTGGTGCTAACCATCTTTGGTTGTTCCACTATTCTAACTGACTTCATGGCGATGACCATGCATTTCCTAGAAGTCTACTGGTTTCCGCTTATCGTTGTGATTCCATGTAGGATTGGGAATTTCATGACCAGGTGATATGGAGACCATATTGCCTTTGCTCTATTCATCCATGGTCTACCTATGTGGCATTAAATGAACTTGGGGCATCCATGACCACGAGGTCACATATTATGGTGTAGTTCTTCCCATTATCGCCAATTGTGATGGGGAGGTGAATATTACCCAGTGGAGTTTCTGCCCTACCTATGAATCCCCCGAGCGCAGATGTGGATTTTTTCAAATCAGCTATCTTGAATCCTAGTTTGTCAAAGCAATCTACAAGAGGATTTCCACCATGCTTCCATCATCCACAAAGATGCTATGAATAATTGCATTCTCGGTTTTAGCAATAATGACCATAGGGTCATTATGCTGTGAAGCATTAGGGACAACATCATCTTCGCTAAACATGATCGTTTCCTCCATACGCAGTCTTTTATCTCGAGGCTCATGCGAAGGCGAGTATCTGGCCTTAGCTTTCCAAGCATTATTTGATAAAGATTCCATTTATCCATGTATAGAGAAGACCACTTTTTCAGAAACTTCATTGGGCATGTCATCTTCGTAGTCCACGACAGTTGTCATCTTCTGATTTTTGCCATGAATGATCGTTGTAGGTTGCGCCTAGGCATGGAGCTCCCTAACCTGCTTGCTTCATTGTATCTTTGAAAACTTTCTTCTTTCTGTACTATCTGAGGTATCCATTTCACAGATTTTCCTCTGTCTGCCTTTGTAAATATCTACAGTACTCAATATCGTAGCCATGGTCTTTGTGGAAAAGTTAATAGTACTCTCTTGATCTTTTTTCCGGAGGTGCTGCCATTAGCACCAGTTCGCGAAATAGGTCTTTGTTCGCTAGCCAAATCTTTTTCCATGATTTTGTTAGCGGGGTCTCCTGAGATAGAATGCTTTGCACTCCTGTCTCTCTTCCCTTAAAGGTAAAATTTCCTTTTCCTTTCTTAGCGAAGCTTCTCTGAGAGTCATCTATCGCCCTTTTTCGCCTTGCTCTCTCTCAATTTTGCAATTATTGACTTCCTCGGTTTGTACATATTGTTCTATCATTCTCTTAAGGTCTCTCGAGTTTTTTGGCATGTTTTTGGTTAGCTCTTTGTAAACCTCCACATATCGCAAACCTCACGTGAACACGCCTAAAGAAATAGATCTCGAACCTGCAAGCTTTTTGTAGCGAACCTGCTGTGATATTCTACCAAACTCTCATCGCTTGGTTGCGCTATATTGTTCAAATCTGCAATTTTCTTTGTGAACCTCCGTTTCTGGTAGAAACGACCTAAGAACAAGTATGAGAGTTATGCCCAGGATGTGATGCTTCTGTTTGGTAAGTTCTCGTACCATGTGATTGTCGTTCCTAATAAGAATATGGGGAACGCTTTGCAGACCATCTCAACTTCGGCATTGCGGAACCTCATGTTGTTTTGATATAAATGCAAAAATTCTTTTGGGTCAGTTGTCCCATCATAAATTTTGACATGCAATGGCATCTTGAAGTCTTTGAGCATCTTGAAGTTGCAAAAATATGGTGCGAGCAGCGATTTATTTGCATCGTCTTCCACAACTATGTCTCTCAATTCCTCCCTGTATTTAAGGTCGCCGTTGTTTTGAGAAGATTTATGACTTACCTTTGGGAGTGTAGGCTTGAGAGTTGCTAGGAACTAGTTATACAATTGCTCCTTGTTCGCTTATAAAAAGGATGCTAATGCTCTTTTTTTATTTTTCCATGTTCGTATTAGGTCACTCTGCTTCATCTTCCTCCTCTATTTTATGATTGATGTGTTGTTGCTCATTGTTTGGTGTGAACTCTTGACTCTTATGGGGATGTGTGCTTCATTCTTTCCCCACTAGTTACTATTATGTGTGATAATTATGACTCCTTTCACTTCTAGTGAACACCATTATCAACTCCACTGGAAATGACCGACTGAAAAGAAAATTCCATCCCCACAGGCAGCGCCAATGTTGTGGTATTCCCTCGCCCGGCTAGTTGACTGTGATCACCAGAATGCACTTGTAAAAAGAGTCCCGAAACGGGTTCCGGGGAAGACACTCCACCGCTCAAGTCAGTATTATCCTTTTCCAATTAACTTGCTATAGTTCATCTGCACTTACCTTTTTTCCATTTTCTCTTCTTCCTTTTATAATACGCAATGGTTGTGGCTCTGCTTTACCTGGAGTTTGTGTCATGTGTATAATCGTGTGCCCGTCATCCATGTTGTGTATGAACGTGCATCCTATAAACCCGGTTTGTAAGCCATGACTGATAAGGGTTTCTTTCATTATTGGTTTGTGGGCTGTTACCCGCATTCTTCTGCTTTTCGCTCAGCCCATACGATTTTGCTAGTGTTCTGGGCCTTCTACTCATTTGGGCTCGATATGGACCAGTAAGAGATTATAATAATAGGAGTGATGATAGGGAGAATGAAAATTCACAATGAAACTCATAGTGAATGATGTGGATGCTAGGAAAAGACTAAATCATTAATCACTTTCCCTAAAATTTGCAACTAATAAGGAGTACATTTGCCTTTTCATTATTTCCATATCAGTCATTGTGTCATTTCATTATACATTTTCACTCTCTTTATCATTACCCTAATAATAGTATTTAGGGCAAACGACTTATGTGGCCCCTAAACTCCTATCATCGTTCATTTTTCACCCCTAATTATCTTTTTTGAACACTTTTTAACCTCTCAACTTTCAGAATTGTTGATTTGTGACCTTTCCATCAGGTCAAAGCGTCAAGTTCGGCCAAAAGCATCAATTTTAAGGGCAAAATAGTTAATTTTCAATTTTTTCCCTGTTTCTTTTTTCTTTTTCCTTTTCTTCTTTTTTCTTTTCCCTTCCCTTTTCCCTTTCCCTCTCCCTCTTCCCCTTATCCTTGTCCGCTCCCTACCCGGTTTCCCAACTACCACCTCACCATAGTCAAATAGTTCTCAATTTAGGGTTTGGAAAGAGCCAGCTCGATTAAACAGAACCAAATAACTCGAAACATTTAAAAATGGAACTGATGCCCACCCCTAATTGCGCCGCTATAAAATAAATGAAAATACCCAGAATAAAAAATATCATCAAAAAATTAAATTTATTTTGTAAATAAAAAAATGACACTAGTATATAAAAACATATCTTGTTAGATAGCCTAACAGTTAGATTAATAAAAAAAATCCCAGTTTATATATTTTTTAAGATTAAATTATCATTATTTATATTTCAATATGTACATTATAAAAGGTTATAAAACTAATAAACTCATTGCAATAATAAAAAAGAAAATATGATCATATTAAGAGAAAGTCTCTTGTTCGGCTAACTAACAGTTAGACCAATTATACCTCGTTTTAATAATTTTTATAATCAAATTATAATTATCATCCCAAGCACCAAATAATAGAAATTGTTTGGATGGTGTTGTCAACCGGAGATATTGAAGTCATTTTGACTAACCTAAACTCAAGTTGTTTAAAAATAACATACTAATATTATAATATATTACTAATTTTAGTTCTTTACTATATATAATGAATCATAACTTGTTAACATACTAATATTATAATTTGTTACTGATTTTAATTCTTTACTATATATAATCAAGAGTCACTCTCTCGAAAGACGATCTTTCCAGAAACCATGAAAATACCAAGGTTTAAAGTGCAAAATAGAAGAAATGAAGATAAAATTTTTAGGTTGTATGAATCGAGTTATAAACTTTATAACTACTACACGTTGCATAATAAAATTTTAACATTGCAACTAAGACCTTTTACATTTTATTATTCTAATTAAACCTGTATTTAATTCCATAAGCCTATGGAAAGACGATCTTTTCCAAGACTTTACCTATAATCAATCAGAACTTATTAAAATATAAACTTCTAGGTCTTTCCATAAGTCATGGAAACACCAAAGCTTAAAGTGCAAATTAGAAGAAATGAAAAAAAAAATTTCGGGTTGCATGGATCGGGTTATAAACTTTATAACTACTACACGTTTCATAATAAATTTTTAATATTGCAACTAAGACATTTTACCTTTTATTATTCTAATTAAACTATGTCCTTCCATAAGCCTATGGAAGGATGGTCTTTCCTAAGACTTTTTCAACTTCTAAAGATATATTTAAAACCATAAATGTCTTATTGCATATCTATATATATCACTGAAGAAAATCCAAAGAAACGCATAATCCGAAATAACAAAATGTTCATATTTGTTTTATTCAATGATATAGTACTTTTGATAGAAATGTATACATATTATTTATTTATTAACGTATGACAAACTCTTATTTTATAGCGACTAATTGTTAAATGAGGAAATTTCATAATTAGTGAGACTAATAAGATCATTTGACATTTACTTTTATTTATTGCAATGAGATACATATAATTATGATAATATTTTAAAAGAATCTCAACATATGAATAATTATTTTTTAAATAATTTAAATAAAATTTTATTAAAAACTCAAAGTTTATTGTATTCAATATTTAAATATTTCTAACTTCATAACTCATATAATTTTCTTTAGATGACTAAAACTTTAAAATTTTAAATAAAACTTAACCTCAATATTTTAATTAATGGTATCATGCAACACGCGATGGTACTCCAATAGTATATTACAATACATTTTAAATGTTTTTTTTAAAATTATAGGCATCTCGTTGAATTAAACAAAACACAAACATCAAATCACCTATTGATTATATCAAGGGCAAAATACATCTATAACCCTAACTTTTGCCTGAAAATGCCAATATAACCTTACAATTTCCAAAAGTGTCAATATAACTCCACAATCTCATAAAGTGCCAATATAACCATGCAATCTCAGAATGTGCCAATATAACCCTGCAATCTCAAAAAATGTCAATTTAACCCTAACTAATTATCGTATGTGTTCATCCAACCCCAACTTTTAAGAAGATTGTGCCAATATAGCCAAACTCCCTAATTTCGGCATTTAACCCATGAAATTTCGGTAATGATAAGAAAGTGGAGTGACAGAAATACCCTTGACTAAGAAGCTGATCAATTGATACCCATAATACCCCTTGTGATGTGGCATCTTACTTATTTTCTTCTTTTTCTTCACTGTCACTGCTCCGCCGGAAACTGTCACTTCTCCACCAAAAGCTGATGTTGCTCCGCCAAAAACCGACGTCATTCAGCCATGGTCGCTTAGCTGGAAACCACTACCGCATCATCGGATAACTCGCCGCTCAGCCTCCCCCACCTATTCCATCAGAACCCTAACCGTCGCTCACCCCCCGCCATGCACCTACCCCTGCCGCTCGTCCCCACCGCTCATTCCCGCTCACCCACCCCCTACCGCACCGCCACCACCGACCCGCTAGTTTCAAAACCCCCACAGTCGAAAACCCTAACCCCACAAAAGATCACCATCGTCACCTACCCAAAACGTGAAATTAGGAGAACGAAATTGGGAAGATAAAAAGGGTCAAGAGGGGTGACGAAGAAGATAGGGGAAAAGACAGTTCATTATTTTCACATTTTTCATTTATTAAAATCAAGGGTAAAATTGTCTTTCCCACAAAATCCGGCAATCAGAACGTTGACTAAAAAGTAACGGAGTCAAATGTTATGTTGACACTTTCTGAGATTGCTGAGTTATATTTGCACTTTCAGACAAAATCTAGGGCAGAATTATTTTAGCACATTTCTCTTATATCAATTATAATATGACATCATCTAACGATTAGTCGATCCAATACAAGACTTTGTGCTATATTAATCATACTAATTATAAAATAACCAAATATAATTGTTAATCAAGTCTAAAACAATATTTGGTGTAAAAAGAAAGACCTTTTATGCTTTTTGGAAAATGATTTTATGCTGTTGAGAAAGAGTCCGTTTATTGAAAAACCAAAGTTTAAAATGTAAATTAGAAGAAATGAAGATAAAATTATCGGATTGCATGAATCGTGTTATAAACTTTATAACTACTACACATTGCATAATAAATTTTTAATATTGCAAATAAGACATTTTACTTTGAGTGCGTCTCTTGAAAGACGGTCTTTCCATAAATCATGGAAAGACCAAGGTTTAAAGTGTAAATTAGAAGAAATTAAGATAAAATTTTCGGGTTGCATGAACCGGGTTATAAATTTTATAACTACAACATGTTGCACACTAAATTTTTAGTGTTGCAACTAAGACCTTTTACCTTTTATTATTCGAATTAAACCCCGTCTTTCCATAAGCCTATGGAAAGACGGTCTTTCCCAAGACTTTGCCTTTTACTTTTTATTGTTTTAATTAAATTTCATCTTTTCATAAGTGTATGAAAAAATGATTTTTCCCAACACTTTTGCTCTTAGGATATCAGGAAACTGATAAATCAGAAAATAAAAGTGTGAAATAAAAGTAGCGCAGTCTCGTTAAAAAACCCATTACACGCAAGTGAATAGTGACCCAGTGGAAACAGACTCCGTCGTCATGGCATCGTCGATTGTTAGATCCGCCCTCCGATCCGCCGTCCGCGGCAGCGCCGCCCTCCTTTCTACCGCCTCCAAGAGAGCTTTCTCCGCCAAAGCCGGTCTCGATGAAGCTGGTATCTCAATCTCAATCGATTAATTCTCCATTCGTTCTTTATTTGTTAAATCAATAATCATAAGATTATATTTGCGAGACTGAAAAATTGATTGGTTTAGCCATCCAATTCACTTTCTACGTGTGGTGTGGCTAGGGTTTGATTTGGTTAGGGTTTCGGAATTCAGACTTCAATCATTTTTAGGAATTTTATATTCATGTTTTATTGTTTTGCGGTTGTAGCTGAGGCTTCAAAGTGGGAGAAGATCACCTATCTTGGTGTAGCCTCATGCACTATTCTCGCTGGCGTCATCCTCTCCAAGGGCCATCCCCACCATGAAGAGCAACCTGTAAGCATTGATTTGTTTAACCGCCTTTGAGAAATGTGCAAGCTTTATGATAATTGACAAAGGATTTGTTGTATTTGGATTCGGCATTGTGTGTCTTTTTGCTTACCTGTGCATTTTGCAGGCGTACCCGTATCTCCACATCCGCAATAAGGAGTTCCCCTGGGGTATTTATCTCTGACCAAGTTGTTTTGGTTACAGTAAAGTAAATTTTGTCTTCTCTCTGTTTTTTGTTTTCTTCGGCTGGCTTATACTCTTAAAGCTGCACAGAAGTTTACCTTTTTGTACGCAATGTTGTATATTTTGGTCTTTGGGGTTGTTCCACCGGTGCCATAGTGCTTCTTAAGAAATTACCCTAGGAATTTAGATACATGGGTAGTTGAATGCATCACTTTCATATGGGTTGAAGTTGAATGTTAAACTCACAAGCTTTTATTTATGTCTCTCCTAAAGTAGTAGTATGGTTTGTCGTTGGTCACATACTCAAATTTGGATCAGGGCCATGCCACAAATTTTGTTTATATTACTAAAGTTTGCTACTTTCAGGCAATCTTTTGTGAATGCAAGGCTTCCTTGATGAAATCTATGCAACTTGTTCTCAGGGTGTTATTCATTTTATGGTGTTCTTTGGTGAATCGAAGTTGGTTCCCTTATTCTTAACTATTATGAGTAATCAGTTCTACATTTGGGGGTCAATTTGGAAATCCACTCATGTGAGATGTCCTTTTTGAAAGTACCACTATTATATCTTGTGCAGCCTATTCTCTTATATATGTCAACCTTCAGAATATTACTGTCAGAATGAGTTATGTTTCTTTTGTTGCCTGGCTGATTTAGAAATTTTCTGGTTCAAGGAGCTGAAGTTATCTCCCAAGGAATATTGAATCTCATATTTGGCTCCTGGTCTTTTAGATATGGTTATTTGTAACCATGTGTTGCAGAATTTTCTCTGAGAATGCAATCTTAATTGTATGCTTTGGAAATGTGCAACATCTGCATTTGTTGGAGAGCTCTGCATACTCCTGGAAATTATCTTTTTGTGTACGCCCTTAGCTATATGTTTTTGGAAAATGTTGAACATATGCATTTTGAAGGGATTCTTAGCCATGATATATTTATTCATTAGAAGAGGAAGCCTTCAAATGGAACTCATCACCACAGTACCTAGCCCTTGGGGAAGTACAAGCTTTCACATAAATAGATTACCAACCTTTGAATTTCACAAATACTGCTATCTAAAAGACTAATTTAATTTGAACTTTGTAAGGACTATATTGAAAATATGGAGACATTTGGTTTAGATCCGAATTGCACAAGCATCTGCATACTCATCCTTGTTATATATCTAATTTATGTACTATTTTTGCTGATGAGTTACATATCTCTGTATCTGTTTAGCTCACTTGATACTTCATTTGTTTTGATGAGATTATGTTGAAACAGTTTCAGTGTTTTGGCTAATGTACAAGTTAAGCTGACATTTGCTCTTGACTGTAGGTCCAGATGGTTTGTTTGAGATTAAGGAGCACCATTGATACTGGTGATCGTACAGCAAAAGTTCACAAATAATGGTCAATCTTCTTTAGAATGGCAGATGCCCTGCCATCAGCAACTCATTATGTCCTATTTGCTTTTGAGTTAAAACAGATGATTGTGGTCTGGTCACATTCACAGGCTTAATGTTTTGTTATCGAGTCATCTATTTTTGATTCATTGTCCTGAAAATAATTATGGGGATTTATTTACTGTTATTGTTTCACGATGGCATGACCTGAATATAAGGCACTTCCTTTATCTATATTCTGGATGTTATATTTGTGTTTTACTAAATTCAAGTTAGGACTGTTTGTGTGCATGAACCTTTTTCTTGGGCTGATAAAACTTGTACAAAGTTGAGTGCCTTTGCTACTAAAGTTATCAACCACAAAATATGGCACATTTCAGTATGGGAACGGGGCTATTTGCCCTTGCTTCGAAAAAATCAGCCTTGCGATTGAGTTATAATTGGATGAGCTTAACCCAGAAACATGGGCAATGGCTCAGAATTCGTTCCACTATAATTTAGAAGATGTAGGCAATGAACTTCGTTTTTTAAGATTGACAACTGATATTACACTTAATTTCTCAAATAATCCACACCAACAAATATAACAAGAGTATTTGTTCACATGTATTACCCTAGTAAGTAGCTGTAAGAAAATTGGAAGAAAAGAAAGGTTACAAAAAGATTAGTAAGCTAATATCATCACCATTCACCATCACTCTGCAGCAGCGGTTTCATGACTATTTTCCACATTTCCAGTCTCTGGCAAAGTTCCCAAGTCAGTGCGAGCATCTTTCTCTTCTTGCAGAACCACAGAACTTGAACTGTCACCTTCATTATGTTGCCCAGCATCGCCGCTGCCATTGTCGTTTGAGTTTGTCGACTCCTCAGAATTATCAGTACCCACGCTTGAGTCATCCGTTGACTTGATCTCACTGGAATCGGTGCTGTCATTGTCATTTGAAGGATTCACTTTCTCATCTGTCTCACTCTTGCCATTATCTTCATTGCCATTTGCTGATCCCTCATCCTTTGAAGCTGAATCTGAGTTAATTGAGCCTTCTTCATTTGCAGAGTTCTCATCCTTTTGAGTTGAATCCTCGTGCTTCTGATCTGACTTCTCTCCCCCTTCTGTTGTTTCTGCGTTCTTTGTTCCCTCCTTTAGAACCACCTCGTCAACTGTATCATTCTGATGTTGACCGGCATCATTGCTCGAGATTTCCTTAATATTCTCCTTTTCGTTAGATTCCGTTGCACCTTCTGTTGAGCTGCCTTCATTGTTCACTGAACTTGATGAACTCTCCTGTTCATTTGTCCCGCCTACTTTATCATTAGAGCCCGAATCTTCAGAATGAGTTTGCTCAATGTTTCCGCTAGCCTTCTCATCCTGTGATTCCTTAGTCTCCTTTTCCTTTTGGCCCTTCTCTTCAATCTCTCCCAGCTTCAGAGTACTGTCCACAATCTTCTCACCATGTGATTCGTTAGAATTCTCTCGTGTTTGTTCCTTTTCTTGATTGTTTCCTTGCACCTCGGTATTTTCAGTACTCTTCTCATCCTGAGATTCCGAGCTTTTCTCTTCTTTCAGTCCCTTTTCTTCGCTCTCTTCTTGCTTCGCTCCATTGTTATCTGCCTTCTGTGCTTCTTTATTATCAGAGCCCTCGAGCTCCTTCACTTCCTGCTCTTCCCCTCCATCGAGGGAAGTCTCTGCCTTCGGATCCTTTTCATTATCACCACTTTCCTCTGTTCCTTTTTCTTCATTCTCCTTTTCCGCGCCTTCATTCTCTTTATTCTCTCCTCTCTCCTCATCACTCGGCTCTTCCTCGTGTTTCTCCGTGATAACTTCTTCAGTTTCCTTTCCTTCGCCATCATTGTTGCTTTGTTCGTTCTCTTTCTCTTCAGTTTCGTGCTCATCTTCTCGCTTATTTTCCACCTTCTCATCTTCTTTCACGACATCATTTTCCGCGCTTTCAACCTCTTTATCTCCATCCGAACCATCCCCTTTCCCCTCTCCCTCCTCGCCTATCTTCTCACCATCGTGATCATTCTCCCCGGGCTTCACTTCATCATCAAAGTGCTTGCTCACTTCTTCCTGATCTTCTTCTTCTCCTCCTCTTTGGTTCTCGTCTTCAGTAACCATATCAATCTTCGGCTGGAGGTCCTTCCTCCCGAGCTTCACCTTCTCTGCAACCTTCTCGCTCGCAGCAAATGCCTCCTTCTTGCCATGGGAATTCTGGACTTGATAAAGCAACCAGATGCAAACAGCAACAAGGACACATATCTGGAGGGCGTGCTTCACCTTAAAGCCGCTGTTCCTCGGACTCCTACGAGGAGATAACCTAAACATTTTGTCCAACAAACTTCGAAAAAGCACAAACCTTTGCCTAGAACACCACTTCCTACAAGCCAAACAATTGCCATAAGTATCCTAGCAAGATCTAAACTCATCACCCGCATTTAAACTCTCATTACTAATCCACGAATCATTAGGAAATTCATTAAAACTTCCTTAATTCCAAAATCCGAGAAATAAATAAAAGCTTGGTACATCTAATGAAGCTAAAAATCAGCCGATATGGAATCTGCAAACTCATAGATCAGTTAATTAAACTAACAAAAACATAGCAACGCACAAGACCATCTCTAGAAACACAAACCAACGGTAATAAAAAAGTCAACCAAGTACTAAAGTAATCAAATTCCAACTGCAAGAACCCAAAGATCTGCATTGCACTAAACAAAACAACCTTTTTTTTCAAAGCCCAGAAAAGAGAAGAACCTTTGGATCACAAGAAAGTTCCTTTCTCTCATAGAAAAGGAAATGCAGAACATACCTCTAAACAATGATTATGTCCTAAGACAATAACAAGGGATCGTGAATCTTGTCGAATGAAGGCTACTAAAAACGGGTTTTGTATAATATTGGTGGGCAAAAGGGAGCTGTTTTGAAGGGTTTGATGGAGCTTTCAGAAGGGTACACAATGCCTTTTGTAATGATGCAATTAGATTTGGATCTAAATTGAAGGTTCTGGACCAGACAAAATCGCGGGAGTGCTATTCTACGCCAATTCTTTACCTTTTCTTCATTTATTGCTTACCTTGTTGGCTGCACGCGCCTTTGACGCGCGTGAGGGGCTCTCGTTCGTTGATAACGATCACGGCGTCGTGGAGTCCTACGATTTCGCGCCATAAAGCCGCCACATGTCACGTTATTTTGTGATGGAGGCGAGTTGGGGCCTTGGGCCTTGGGCATTGGCACTGTGTCGGTGGAGTTTTTCTGATTTTTTTTAATGACTAAATTATTTTCACAAAATGTTACTTTATGCATCTTAAGCTTTATGCACGAGTTAATTCTACAATTATTATAAATTTGAAATTAGGGTGGAGTTTTTTTAAAAATCTGCCAATAAATTCAGGGGGCGGCTGTGCAGTTATCAAACTGATATAAATATCACAAAAAAATCAATTTTTTTTTCTTCCCGATCGGAATCCTCCCCTATCCGATCGAAAATCTGTAACCGCCGCCAACCGCTGCCGTTCCGCCAAATAATGCCACCATTCCACCGCTCTTTCGCCACGGTTCCACCGGTGAATCTACATCGCGAAGCCTGGAGACGACGACCAATCCGGAAGCCTCCAACGACGAATCCATATCGAAGATCGAAGCCTCCGACCAATCTACACCGAGAATGTTTCCGTTGTCGGAGCTAGGTGCTCAACGTCGTGACGACGCTGCAATTTTCGACGGCAGATCTAGGGTTTGGCATCACAGCGGAGTTAGGATACCGGTGGTTCATGAATTGGAGGAACTTGTTGATTGCAGTCTTCACAGCGGTTGATTGCAGAGTCGTCGCACCGAAGGTAGAGTACCGACGTTTCCAACACAGCAGTCAAGAAGAACATCGGAGAAGAACGTCGCACTGGAGCTTGTTGGTGCAGAACGTTGGAGAAGGAGATCGCGAGTGAGTACCACGCGCTACGTAGAGAAGAAGCTCGCGCGTGCAAACATGCGCAACCGGCGACCGATGGACGGCGACGTTGACGACGGCGGTGGACGGGACTGAGGTTATGCTTCCGAGAGAGGTGAGGTTTCATTTCATGTTTTATGTTTTCAAATACATGTTGGGGTTTATTAGTGTTTCTAAGATAATATTCAACAAAAGTTTTCTGGCCTAGTGGTTAGGATTCTTGACATTGAGTTGAAGGTTAGGGGTTTGAGTCTCACAGTGAAAATTGTTTTTGAAGATTTTTATCTTTTTGATGTACAAGCTGAGATTTGATATTATTTGACTGAGTCTATATTCAATAAGAGAGTCTTTAGTGTATTTGGTTATTGCTCTAGGCTTTGAGGTTAGAGACCACGGTTCAAATCCCACCAAGTTCTCTTTTTTTATTTTTTTTTCTTGAGATACTGTAGTTTTTTGTTGAGGTTTCTAACATTTTCCCCTTATGTTGATGTTTTTTATTATTCGGGTGATGTTTAATTGACATGAGTTGATATTTTGTAGTTTTTTTTTTGGTGATATGGATTAATATTTGTAGTTTTTTTTCTCATGTTGTGTTTTTCATTTTATGAGTGAGGTTTTAGTAATACGAGTTGATGTTTGTAGTGTCTATTTTTTCTTATGTTGATGTTTTTCATTTTCCGGATGAGGTTCAGGTGTTAGGAATTGATGTTTGTAGTTTTAAAAAAATAAAAAATAAATTGTTGATGTTTTATGATTTTCAGAGTGAATAATTTACACTCTTGAGGTACCATAGCTTTTTTGTTGATGTTTTTAGTTTTTTTTCCTCTCATGTTGATGTTTTTTATTTTCTAAATGAGTTTTAGGTGATAGGGGTTGATGTTTGTAGTTTTTTTGGTGATATGGTTGATGTTTTTGTAGTGTTTTTTTTCCTTATGATGTTTTTAGCTTTAAGTGATATAGTTGATGTTTGTAGTTTTTTTTTAAATGATAATTTAGGTTTGTTGAGATTTTTATGATTTTCAGTTGATTTTTTATTAGTCGTAGTCGATGTTTTTTTTCCAATTTTTTGTTGATTTTTATTTGATTTTTAAATATTTTTTTGTTGTTTTATTTGATTTTTAAATTTTTTTGTTGCAGGTTTTTAGTTGATATTTTATGATTTTTCGTTGATGTTCTGCTATTTTCTGTTGAGGTTGATGCAGTTTTATTGATTTTTTTTTTTGCATTTTAAACATATTTTTAAAAAATCGGTTTGTTTTTCCAGATTGCAGGTGACGAGAAAATGATGGGAAGAAATTGGTCGAAAAAACCTCTGGAAAGTTATTTGCGATAGGTCTCTGTAAAATAATTTGAGACAGATCCATGTAAATTATTAGAGATGGGCCCCTGGATCTAGAATATTGTTAGAATTATAGAAAGACCCCTACCTAAAGTTTAGGCTGCTTCACAGAAAACCATCCCATAATTTTTGTAGTCCCTCACATATTATACGTCTTCTTTTGGTCCCCAAGGCCAATATCGCGTTTCATCAGCAATTAATAAATTGAAATTGATTTCTTTAGTCCCCAAAGATGGTTTTCAGGTAAAACTAAATGGTTTTCAAGTGTAGTCAGGGGTATTTTCATAATTTTACTAATTAAAAAACCTCAAAAATAAAATTTTAGTCACAATTAAAAAATGTGTGCCTGAAGCCACGCGTTGAATTTTTTTTGTCTGTAACAAAGCGTATGAAGCCATGCATCTTCTTCTCCTGCCTTAGCTATGGTTTCTCCGACACCGACGATCACCACCGGTCCAGGGCCCTCTTCCCCTTGCGTCCAGGGCCCTCTTCCCCTTGCGTCCAGGGCCTTCT
The DNA here is from genome assembly GCA_037428765.1 of Rubia yunnanensis. NCBI lineage: Eukaryota > Viridiplantae > Streptophyta > Magnoliopsida > Gentianales > Rubiaceae > Rubia > Rubia yunnanensis. Next base: position 21,074,623 of record CM075069.1, read on the forward strand.
TCCTCTTGCGTCCAGTGCCCCTTTTCCCCTGCGTTCAGGGCCCCTCTTCGCTGACTGACCCCTCTTCCCCTGCGTCTAGGGCCCAATCGTTGTCACCTTCATACCCTTCTCCATTGCCGCCATCGTCTTCGGCGCCAGCACCACTTCCATATCCACGCTACTGTTCCCTTCCTAGCCGGGGAACACTGAGATCTTGCCGTTAAACTTGTTCACCTTGCTGCTTGTCACCGGGATCGGCTTTCCCCATCCCAAATCATTGTCGTACTTTGGAAACCTAGGCGAGCTCCCCATTGGAAACCTAGGAGGCAGATTGGTGCTCACCGTCGGATTCGATTGGAAGCTGCAATCTAACGGGGTGGGTGGAGCTTGGTGCCCGCCGATTGGTGCTCGCCAATTGGAGGAAGTTGTCGATTGCTGCTCGCCGGAGATGGAGAAGATGACGGTCATTTTTTGCTTCTTATCTCTTCTTTTTTAAAAAAATCATGGGTATAATTGTCATTTTATAGATGTTTGACCAATTTTATCGTTGGCTTGCCTGAAAATCACCTTAGGGACCAAAGAAATCAATTTCAATTTGTTAACTATTGAACAAATGCGGTATTGGCGTTGGGGAGTAAAGAAGATATTGCATAATATGTAGTGGACTAAAACACAATTTAGTTTTTTTTTATTGGATGGAGTTTCTTGTGAGTCACATTTTAAGAATACATTTTTATTCTCATTATAAAATCAGTTATTACATTAAAATTTTCTTTTTTTATTGCAATTAAATTTGTGTTTGATCGTGTTCATCATCATCATCGTAGTTTTAGGCCTTCACTTATAAAATAATTAAGACCCATCTTAATGAGGAGATATTTATTAGATTCTCCAATCGTATTTGTAATTTTTGTTACATGAATTGGATTCAAAATTGAACCATTTGTACCAACTGATTGTAAACAAAATCGTATTTTAGGCCTTCACAAAAGATATTTGATCTACTACTGTACAAAATCATATTTTGAAAGCTCTTAAATTTGAAAATTGATAAGAGTGTTTTTTTAATGGGTAAGTATCAGGAAAGGTGGTTTGTCCATAAGGTTATGGACATGCCAGAGACCTGCTTGCAATTAATTAGAAAAAGGAAATTGCGACATGTCATTATGTATCCTCCTACGAAAGTGGTTTATTTTAACTGATGACTTGTGGATGAGTAATCGCCACGCCAATTTCATGCCTTGTGGATGGAGATAGTTTTCCCTGAATTCCCGTCGATCGATTCCTCGTCTCTAATTCTATTCTTTCTTACCTTTGTAGTCACCGTGCTCGGCTGCTTCTTCACGAATCTGTTGGTGAGGTCCAGAGGCGGTGGCGGAGCGGTGGCAAATGACGGTGGGGAGGAAATGATAGAAAAATTGACGCGGTGGTGTCGCCAAAGAAGCAGACCGAGGCATCGATGATGGAGCAGCTGATGCCGGAGGTCAGGACTCACGCTTTGTGCTACCTGGATTACCCTAACCTTTGCCGGTTTTCGATGAGGAACTCACTGATGCAGAAATCTACCAATGATGACAATGCGTGGAAGGTGTTTTATCACAAGGTTTCGAAAACTCGTGCTTGAATTCTTGAATTTTTACTTTTGGTTAGGAATTGTGGTATTTGGTGTTCGTCTTTGTGACTTGAATTAGATGGTGGATTTGGTTGGTATTGTCGATTATCCTGTATGTTTTACTAAGTTGAAATGTCGTAGCTCTTTTATTGTTGATGGCATAACAATGGAGCTGATATGGTTCTTTGCTGAAGTGTACGCTTATTTCAAACCCATCACTCCAATACTCGTTATTTAAAGTGTACGCTTTATGAAATTACGAGGTGCATTAGTTTGCTTATATGTTGCAGATGTTATTAACCAACGTGTATAAATGACCTTTTTTCTTCCTTTTTTGCTGATCATTCATTTTGAATCACGAGCTGCAACTGTTTACTTATATGTTGCAGCTATTATTATCCAACATGTACCTGTTAGTAATAAATGACCTTTTTTTTGCTGATCGTTCGTTTTGAATTACAAGCTGCATCCGTTTACTTATATGTTGCATCTGTTAGTATTTAATGTGTACTTGTTGGTTGTACTGTTTATGACCTTTTGTTTTCATTTGTTGTTAGTTGTATGTACTGAATAATGAGTTGCATATTTTACTTATATATTGCATCTGTTAGTATCTCGTGGGTATGATGTTTAAAAAAATGTTGTTGGTTGTTCATTTTGAATTAGGAACTGCATCTGTTTACTTATATATTTCATATGTTTGACTCCAGTATTTACTTGTTAGTTATATATAGGTGCATTAGTTTGCTTATATGTTGCAGCTGTTATTATTCAACGTGTACATGTTAGTTGTACTATGAATGACTTTTTTTTCCTTCTTTTTTTGCTGATCGTTGTTCAATACCGAAGCCTTTATAATGGATCATTTATTGTTTTGAGGCCCGATTCTAATTTTTGGATGATTGTGTTGTTCTTCCTAGCTATATTATTTGGCCTGATTAATTTCTAGCTATATGCCTTGCAACTGCTTGTAGTTTTAGAGAAACATGATGTCTGGACTTGATTCTCTAAAGATCTTATCTAATGCATAACTTTCTTGAACTTTTGTCAGCTGAGAGTGCAACGAAGAATGATTTAGAGACTGATATTCACTTGAGTTCTGGCCACTCATGTAATCTGTAAGTGAGAAATACTTGATCTTTCCAAAAGCTCCTTAATGAGCATCTAACTCCTGTAAAGAGTTACAAATGTGAATAACTCCTGCTGTTCAAGGGTTCAGTCGAAGAGAAGAGGCGCTTTTGCAAAAAAGATCGATATTATGCTTATGGATCATAACATAACTTGGTGGAACACGAACAATGTGCACAACTTAATAGAACAGATGGGGAATCTGACACCAGCTGAAAAAACACGATGATGAGAATGTGGTTTCTAGTAGTATCATTCACTGTACTGGTTGGCTCTCTGATGTACTAACAATGAGGTAATGGGCATTGCCAGCCATTTTTGTTAAGTCGATTCCATAATCGAGGTGGTGTTAGTGGTACATATTAGGACACTAGATGTGGTTTTAGTTTTCTTTATTTTCTCTCTCTATACTACTCGTAGTGTACTTTTCAGCCATTTTTTCAATAACTTGCTATTTACATGACCTTTCTTTGTCGTTGGAAGAGCAAAACTATGCACTTGTATACATTGTTGCTATAAATAAAATTGTTCTAGGTGTCAAAATTTTATAGGTTTAAGATAGAAAGTTAGAAACATTGAGTTTTAACTCGGGTGAGACTATGAAAACCTTGCAAAAATCTTAAATTTTTAAATCATAGTGTTTCTAATTATTTAATTGACACCAATAGACCAACACAATCTCATTTCCACACACTGCTCCATTCCATACCATGTGTTCTCCATGTACCATCTCAGCAAATATGCAGTCAACTAACCATATGTCAACCAAAGTTGAATAGTGTCACGACCCAAGAAGTATTTTTGGTGCTCTCTACCAAAGTGTCCAGGGGCGGAACTACCATGGCGCGTGGTAGGACTCCAGCCCAACCTGAGATTCCGGCGACATGGTAGTAGTGGTTAAAAGCGCTTCCCGGCGGCTGAGCGGAGCTTTTCTGGTGTTTTTTCCATTTTTCTGGCAAAAGTAATCAGGGAAGAAGGACATTGAAGGCCTTTTTTTGGCCCATAATACATCAGAACGATGTCGTTTTGACTCAAGTCAAACAACATCGTTTTGATTAGTGCAGAATAAAAAAATAAAATTTAAAATTTGGGTCATAAATGGATGACCCAAATTTTTCCACAACACTCTCAGCATTCCAAATTTTGCCACAAACCCAAAATTTTGCTTGTGCCCAGCATTCCAGGTTTCCAACATCCAGCTCTGCCGCCACCACCGCCACTCTCCCGCCACCGGTCGAGACTCCAGACGCCGCCCCACCACCGCCCATCCCTCCTCCTACCCCACCTAAAAAAATTCTGGTTACACCACTGAAAGTGTCACAACCTAAACACGCAAAAATCCAAAGATCAACTTAAGTACATCATTCAAAGCCTACCGTTTGTAAGAAAATTGTAACAACATTCCTCCAAAACATTATAAAAACATCTAAAAAGTAAATAATGTTGACTTTACCTCATGAGCAAATGTCCTGACAGGAATACCAAATGCCCTTGCCAATCCAAAATCTGCAAGCTTTTAGTGCATTGGTACGCCTATCAATCAGCAAGTTCTGTGGCTTCAAATCTCTATAAAGAACTCTATGCGAGTTCACACACAAACATTCCTTATGTTCAAGATATTCATTATGAGTATATGATTTTAAGATATTCCCTATGAGTTTAAGAATCTGAGCAACATAACTGAGGTTTAAAAGGCATTGCAGTTTTCTACATCTATTCCCTCCTTCTGGATTCGCAGGAACAAGGAACAAGGATTCGCAGTTGGTAGGTTTCAGTGACTCTGACTGGGCCGGGAATGCTGATGATCGTAAAAGTACCACTGGAGGATGCTTCTTTGCTAGTTCAAATCTTGTCAGTTGGTACAGTAAAAAGTATAACTCTATATCATTGTCTACGGCTGAGGCCGAATATTTGGCTGCAGGAAGTTGTTGTGCGCAGCTATTATGGATGAAGCAGATGATGAGAGACTATGGATTCAATGATGTTAGTTTGACAGTCTTATGTGATAATAAAAGCACCATTGATATCTCCAAGAATCCTGTGCAACACTCTAGGACAAAACACATCGATATCCAACATCACTTTATCAGAGATTTGGTCGAAAAAGGAGAAGTCACAGTTCATTATGTACCAACATCAGAACAACTTGCTGATATCTTTACAAAGCCTCTGGATGGTGAGACTTTTGAAGGCCTCAGACAGTACTTGGGTGTGTGTCGAATGTAAGGTAACCAGATTTGTTTATTCTGTTGTACAATTTACTAGTATGTTATTTTTTTTAATATAGTCGAAAAAAATTGGAAAATTGAAAAATACCAAAAATATGTGAAGCGGTGTTTAAACACCGAGGGCTAGGGTTACTGGAAAAATATCTTATTTGGGAAGTAGACCAGACGGGCTAACCTTGGGCCAGAAAGTTATGATGATGGGCTTAAATGTGCGCATGATGGTATTCTGAAAGAAGAAAAAGTAGGGTGGTTTTTTGGTTTTCGAAAAAGGATCGTGAAAGCGACTGGTTTGTAATTCCCACACAAATTCAAGTTCTTCCCAACTGTTCATCTTCCCATAACAGAACTCACGCGAGTGCCTCACCAGAAATCAGAAATTTCTCAAAACCCTCATATTTTGTAGCCCACACAAAAAATCCCTTGACAATGGTGAGTCCCACATTCCAGAAATTGGTTCGAGATTTTATCACTGTGCAAGTGCTTGAAAATCCGCGAATTGAAGAACTCGACTCCGATGTAGACTTGGGTGAGCTTTGTGGAGGTCGAGAACAGAGGCTGACCACGTGGGGTGGAGTAAATCGTCGACGACCTAAGGCAAGGCTTGATCATTCCTTCGTTTATGATGGAGTTTATTTTTGCTCTGTTCTAGAGTTCCTTGAATGGATGGTTCAAAACAGAGATTATGTTGACCTTCGGAAATTCAAGAATTTGCATGGAAAGGTTAATGGATTTAATTTGAAGGAACTGTTAACTGGTGGTATTGGAGAAATTTGTGAAATTAGTGATTTTCATGCCACGTTAGTTGGAGTAGATTTTGGTGAACAGTACAAAGTGGGGGATGAAATAGGTCAGTACTTTACTATCTATACGAGGATAGCCTCGCTGCACAGGCATGTTATTAGGAGCTTAGGGGATGATGTTGTTGTGCAACCCTGAGTTACAGTGGTTAAATCCACTGATTTTGCTAGAGCAAGTGGCAAGGAGATAGAGTGCTTTAATGGTTTTATGTTCCTGATTCAAGAATTGCTGAGACGATTGCCCATCCCAGTGGTGGAAATCAGTGATAGTGAAGAGGAGACAGGGTGTGCAGGGGGAGCTGATGAAGCTGAGACAGTTTCGATAATGAATGAACCTGAATATGCATCTGTTATGGGTGAGACTTTGCCAGAATTTTTGAAGTCATCTTCTGAGAATGAAGAAGATGGGGAAATTGCTGGAGAAAGTTTAGGAGGTGCTGAAGTGACTGGTTCTGGTATTCAAACACCAGTTGTGAACTCGGATAATGATGATCAGGATCCTGTGAGTCAAGCACAGGAGGAGAATGTGGTAGAGAACACTAATATTGGTGTTGAAATACCACCAGAGACCAGATAGACACGTGGATCAAAGAGGAAAGGCATTGAGGTGGGTGTTGAAACACCACCAGAGTTTGGAGGAAATCCTGTTATTCAGAGGTCAAAGAAGACCAAGGGCAGTGCGACCTCATCTTCCAAATGTGTTCAAAAATCTAAGCGGTGCAGAGATAAGAATATGGACACAAGTGAGGATAGTGATGAGCCGATTGGGTTGAAACTGAAGAAGTTACGTGCTGACCGGCAGCAGAGACCAGCTGAGACACTGGAGTCTCGTGCACAACCTGCACCTGAGGCTAGTGAAGCAATTAGCCCTGAATTTTTTGATGAGGGAAACCGAGATAAATGGGAGTTTATCTGTGGTAGAAAGATACTGGCAGAAAGGCCAGCTGATTCCGAGAAATACAGGGATTGTGGATTCACAGATTATTTACACTATCTAAAACTGTTTAAGGCTGCTACATGTTTCGGTGATTATAACAAGCAGATTGTGCTGGAATTTTATTCAAATCTGAAAGTGGAGTGTGAAGATGAAGAATCCCCTTGGTTTCATAGGGTGTATGTGCGAGGGGAGGTTGTTGAGTTCTCACCAGAGGCAGTAAATAAATGTCTGAAGCGTGGCACTTCAAGGAATGACCAATCGGTGTTCAAACACCATATGCCAGAAAATTATGATGAGGTGGCAGTGGAGCTTACTGGTGGAGTGGAAAGTACATGGCCGGTGACTGGTCGTCAGCAGATAACTGCATCCAACCTTACTTCCAGGTATTATTGCTTGTATATGGTAGCCGTACACAATTGGATTCCCTCAGTCAATAACACAAGTGTCACCAAAGAGATGGCTACACTCCTATATAGTCTGGGAGCACGTCATAGGGTCAATATGGGTAGACTGGTGTTTAATGATATTATGGACTGTGCGCGCAAGACTAGGAAGGAAGCATTGGTACATCCATGTGTTATCACCATGGTGCTGCAAAAAGGGGGAGCAGCTACAAGGGACACTGATGAGTGGATTTCTACTCAAGCCATAAGACCGACGCTCAGGACATTGAGTGGCCGGATTATCAAGGACTTACCCTGGACACCTCCGGAAAAAGGTTGCTCGGATGCTGGTGCAGCGAGGTTGAGTGCTATTGAGGCACGAGCTGTAGTATTTCAGGAACTGCTTGAACGACTTCAGGCTGCTGTAGAAAAGATTCAGGGGGAGTTGGCTGCATTGGACGCTGAGCGAGAAGAATTGTTGGCAGCAGCAACGCAGGAAGCTTCAGAGGAGCAGGATGCTGATGTTTCAGAGGATGGTGGTTCGGATGATTCTAATGACAATTTGGAATAAACGGCATTCTTGACATATTAATGAATTCAGGGGGAGAAACTTGGCGATTTTGATTTTGACTGATTTTGATTAGTTGTTCGGATTTTGTTTGATTTTTTAATCAGTTTGGATGTTTGGATAATTGTGTTATCTGGTTGTTTATGTTATCAGTGCTGATGAATTCACAAATATGCCAAGGGGGAGATTGTAGAGTCCTCGGGAGTTGGACTTATTTGTGGCATATTGTGTGAACTAGTAATGTGGTGTTTTAACACCATATCAATCCAGTTTTTCCAGACAGCAAGTTTCTAGCCACGATTTATGGAGCCAATTATGGAGTATAATCATGCGATCAGAACAGAATATTGTGAAGATCATGTGTGATTTTGTGGCAATCTAATTCTGGTAAACAAATATTCCTTGTAATAGTTAGGAATTAATTAAGTAGTTTATTTATGGTACAAGTCCTATTGATAAAGGATTGTCCATTTAAATACCAGATTAGAATTAGATCTTTCCTTAGTCTAGAAGTCTATTCTTGGTAGAGTTAGACAAGGAAAGAGTCGTGCACAAGGAAGGAGTGCGAAGGGGATAAAAAGAAAGAAGATACAACGAAAACGAAGGAACCAAGTATTGATCTCTACGTTGAGATACTTTCTTGGAGCTGTCTGTCTGGAGTGTTTTTGGAGGTTTGGAAAATCAATCAATCAAGTCCGTAAAGATCAGAAACAAGGAAGCCTTAATTCCTCGGGAGGAGGAGATCCAGGAAGACGTGTTGATCGTGGGGGATCAACGACGTAGGATCGGTAGTGAGGGGATCTCACAACATTCACTCAATAGGTTAGCAATGAATTAGCATTTAAGTTAACCTTCTTGTACTAAAGACTGCTTTCTAGTGAATGGTTTCTGATCTGGGCAAGGCCCCACAGACGTAGGTGTATTTGCACCGAACTGCGTAAACAAGCTGTGTGTGCACTGCGTATTTTACTTTGTGTTTTAACACCAAACAGTTAAACAACTTGTCATAAAGTATAAACTTTAGGTGGAACTGAGTTTCAATTGGTATCAGAGCACGACACTTGCTGACCCCTATACAGGGAGAGTGAGATCAGGTTTCACCATGGCACCAAAGGAGGGGGCTTCAGTCACGCGACCACCGTTGCTGGAACAAGGAAATTATGCTTAGTGGAAGGCACGTATGAAGGTGTTCATTGGAGCATTAGATAATCAAGCTTGGAACTATGTCATAAATCAATACACTCCACCTACAAGTGACGAAGCTGAAGGATCAAGCTCTCTGACAGCTAAACTATTTTCCAAATACTCTACTGAGGAGCACAAAGCACACGTGTCCAACTCAAAGGCATTAAATGTCATCTTTACGGCAGTGGATGAAGATCAGTTTAAGATGATTTCAAACTGTGAAACTGCTAAGGAAGCGTGGGATGTGTTAAAACTTATCATGAGGGGACAAGCTCCGTCAGAGAATCAAAGCTGCAGTATTACACTTCAAAATTCGAAGAACTAAAGATGCACGAAGATGAGACTATTTCTGAGTTCAATGGACGAGTCCAAGATATTGCAAACAAAGCTTTTCAGTTCGGCAAAAAGTATAAAGATCAAAAGCTTGTCAGGAAGGTGTTGAGAGCATTACCCTCACGTTTCAACATGAAGGTCACAACGATTAATGAAAATGGAAGGATAGGGACAATGACACTTGATGAACTTATGGGATCACTGGAATCGTATGAGATGGAAATGTTGCAAACAAAAGCAGGAAAGAAAGAGATGGCTTTTTCAAGCATAACCTCTGGAAAGTCAGAAGACCATTCAGATAATGAAGAGTCCGATGACATCGCAAACATAACCAGGAACTTCTCCAGATTTATGAAGAAGATGGGCAGGAAGCCACGAGAGAAGTCAAGTGGGAACAAAAATCCAAACGCAAACTCCACTCTAAGATTTGGCCAAGTAACTGGTGTTGAAACACCAAAGTTTAAATCAACAAATTCGAACCTGAACAGGAAAATCCAGTGTAGAGAGTGTGAAGGTTTCGCGCACATACAAGCTGAGTGTGCCAATACGCTTAAAAGACAAGGGAAATCGTACGCTACAACCTGGAGTGATGATGACATAGGAGATGGTAGTAAGGATAGAGAGGATTATACCAATCATGTTGCTTTCGGTGTGACAGTGGTGGAGTTAAAAGACTCTTTTGAGGAAGGTCTCAGTGGGCTGAATAAAGATGAGAGTGATAGCTCAGATGAAGAGACTAGGAGCATTAGTGATGATGACATTCGCAAGGAAAGCATGGAAATGTACAAGATGTGGTTAAAAGTGGCGGATGAAAACAAAGTGCTCAAGTCTGAAAACAAGAGATTGAGTGAAGAAGCTAAAATGAAGGAACTTGAAAAGGAAAAGACAATTGGCGAATTGGAAATATTCAAGAAGGAATTTGCTGAAATGGTGCAACGAGCAGAGGCAGCAGAACAATCTATTAGACGACTCAATACAGGAAAAGCTAAGCTCGAAGATTGTCTAAGAATGGGATAGACGACCAAGTACGGAATTGGCTATGAAGGATCCTCATCGGTAAATTCACGGAGTAACAAGGCAGATCACGGTGAGGCTTCTCCAAGAATAATCGAGAGAAATTGCCCTACCAAAAGGATTAGACGATGTGGCTACTGTGGAACTCAAGGGCATGTAAGAAATAGATGTTTTAAGCTGCTTAAGACACTGTCTTTTAATTCAGCAGATCGAAGATTCAACACCGTGTTAGGATATGATACAAGGAAACGTTTCAACACTGGAGGATAAACCACCGGATTCCTGAACACACGTGTCAACCAAAGTTTGCATCGCATCACTCGACCAGTAAAACAGGCATGGGTTTGAAAATCTCAAGATGTTTGTTTTTCAAGTTTTGTATGTTTTGGGGCACATACAGGAAATTCTTGGTATTTCGACAGTGCGTGTTCAAGGCACATGACTGGAGTTCCTGAATTTCTGCGAAAATTCAAACCTGGATTTGGTGGACATGTTAGATTTGGTGATGGGAAACGTAGCAGAATAATCGGCAAGGGTGAGTTAGCCATCAAAGGGCTTCCAGTGTTTCAAGATGTGTTGCTAGTGGAAGGTCTGAAGGCAAACCTGTTGAGCATCAGCCATATATGTGACAATGAAATGACAGTGTTTTCGACAAAGAGAAATGTGTAGTAAACCATGGTACTGGAGTATTCACTGGATCAAGATCAATGGATAATTGTTATCTGCTCGATCAAGTTGTCACCTGCTTGAGTTCAAAGAAGGAAGTCAGTACTCTGTGGCATAGAAAATTGGGGCACATGAATTATAAATCCTTATCACGTATTTCCAGACTGAATGCAGTCAGAGGTATTCCTGAAATCAGTGACAACAAGGAGATTGTTTGCGGGTCGTGTAAAGAAGGAAAGAAAATTCGGATACCACACCATGCCGTACATGATGTTTCAACGTCAAGACTTTTGGAGCTTCTGCATATGGACTTAATGGGGCCGGTCAACATCCCTAGCGTGGCTGGGAAGAAGTATATTTTCGTATGTGTAGATGATTTCTCGAGATATACATGGGTATCATTCCTCAAAGAGAAGTCAGAGGCTGCTGATGTTTTCAAGAACTTGGCGCACAGGCTACATGTAGAAAAAGGAACCGCTCAAGTAAGAATTGCACGTATCAGGAGTGATCATGGAAAAGAAATCGAAAATTCTGAGTTTCATGACATATGCGAGACACTTGGTATACACCACGAGTTCTCTGCCCCCATAACTCCTCAACAAAATGGTATAGTAGAAAGGAAGAACCGGACGCTGCAGGAAATGGCACGATCAATGCTAGCCGAGAAAAAAATTCATGCTAGATATTGGTCTGAGGCGGTACACACAGCATGCTACACTATCAACAGAGTATATCTGCGTCCGTTCACTGAGAAGACACCATATGAGATCTGGAAAGGGAAGAAACCAGATGTGTCGTATTTTCATGTCTTTGGGAGTAAGTGCTATATTCTGAAGGACCGAGAGCCCTTAGCTAAATTCGAGTCTAGAAGTGATATCGGTATATTCTTGGGCTATTCCCCTACTAGCCGAGCTTTCTGAGTTCTTAACCAACGCTCTGGAGCAGTCATGGAGTCTATTAATGTGGTTGTTGATGATTCAGAAGAAGAAACTATGGGTGAAAGTGATACTCTCGATCCAGTGAATCCTACTGGTGTTGAAACACCAACACAGTCAACCGGTGTTGAAACTCCGGAAACAGTAACACATGAATCTGAACAAAGTTCAACCAAACACATGCAGTTACGGGATCAGCCACGGGTAAATTACAGAGAATTGGCAGGATTATCATGTTTTATCTCTCTTACTGAGCCCAAGAATTACAAAGAAGCCTTGCTTGATGAGTATTGGATTTCGGCGATGCAAGAAGAGTTACAACAATTTGAAAGAAACAATGTTTGGTATCTCACCCCGCGTCCTGCTGATGTAAATGTGATCGGAACCAAGTGGATCTTTAAGAACAAATCAGATGCAGATGGCAACGTCACAAGAAATAAAGCTCGACTTGTCGCTCAAGGGTACACCCAAGTAGAAGTGGTTGATTTCGATGAAACTTTTACACCGGTGGCCAGATTGGAGTCGATCCGACTAATGTTGGCCGTATCATGCATTCTGGACTTTACTCTTCATCAGATGGATGTCAAGAGTGCATTCCTGAATGGTCTAGTGAAGGAGGAAGTTTACGTGGAGCAGCCTAAGGGATTTGAAGACCCACATTTTCCTGACCATGTTTATCGATTGAATAAAGCATTGTATGGACTCAAGCAGGCACCCCATGCATGGTACGAGCGACTGACAACCTTTCTGATTCAGAAGGGATATCGTCGAGGGGGAGTGGACCGTACACTGTTTGTACTGCATAAGGGGATAAATATTCTAATTGCACAGATTTACGTTGATGACATTGTCTTTGGATCCACCTCTTCAGTTTTGGTGAAGGAGTTTGTTGACTTAATGACTAAGGAGTTCAAAATGAGTATGGTAGGAAAATTGTCATACTTTCTGGGGTTGTAGGTTACTCAGGAGAAGAATGGGCTTTTCATTAACCAACAGAAATATGCAGAGAACTTGATCAAGAGATTTGGACTTGCAAGTGCAAAGGCAGTACGCACTCCAATGGCTACTACCGATAAACTTACAAAAGATGATCATGGTCAAAGTGTTGATCAAACATTATACAGGAGTATGATTGGCAGCCTGTTATATTTAACTGCAAGTAGACCAGACATCTGTTTGAGTGTTGGGATTTGTGCCCACTACCAGGCTAATCCAAAGGAATCACATATGTCAGCTGTGAAAAGAATCATTCGATATATAAGTGGAACAGTGGACTATGGAGTATGGTTTTCTAGGAACAAGGATTCGCAGTTGGTAGGTTTCAGTGACTCTGACTGGGCCGGGAATGCTGATGATCGTAAAAGTACCACTGGAGGATGCTTCTTTGCTGGTTCAAATCTTGTCAGCTGGTACAGTAAAAAGCAGAACTCTATATCACTGTCTACGGCTGAGGCCGAATATTTGGCTGCAGGAAGTTGTTGTGCGCAGCTATTATGGATGAAGCAGATGATGAGAGACTATGGATTCAATGATGTTAGTTTGACAGTCTTATGTGATAATAAAAGCACCATTGATATCTCCAAGAATCCTGTGCAACACTCTAGGACAAAACACATCGATATCCGACATCACTTTATCAGAGATTTGGTCAAAAAAAGGAGAAGTCACAGTTCATTATGTACCAACATCAGAACAACTTGCTGATATCTTTACAAAGCCTCTGGGTGGTGAGACTTTTGAAGGCCTCAGACAGTACTTGGGTGTGTGTCAAATGTAAGGTAACCAGATTTGTTTATTCTGTTGTACTATTTACTGGTCTGTTATTTTTTTTAATATAGTCGAAAAAAAATTGGAAAATTGAAAAATACCAAAAATATGTGAAGCGGTGTTTAAACACCGAGGGCTAGGGTTACTGGAAAAATATCTTATTTGGGAAGTAGACCAGACGGGCTAACCTTGGGCCAGAAAGTTATAATGATGGGCTTAAATGTGCGCATGATGGTATTCTGAAAGAAGAAAAAGTAGGGTGGTTTTTTGGTTTTCGAAAAGGACCATGAAAGCGACTGGTTTGTAATTCCCACACAAATTCAAGTTCTTCCCAACTATTCATCTTCCCAGAACAGAACTCGGGCGAGTGCCTCACCAGAAATCAGAAATTTCTCAAAACCCTCAGATTTTGTAGCCCACACAAAAAATCCCTTGACAATGGTGAGTCCCACATTCCAGAAATTGGTTTGAGATTTTGTCACTGTGCAAGTGCCTGAAAATCCGTAAATTGAAGAACTCGGCTCCGATGTAGACTTGGGTGAGCTTTGTGGAGGTCGAGAACAGAGGCTGACCACGTGGGGTGGAGTAAATCGTCGACGACCTAAGGCAAGGCTTGATCATTCCTTCATTTATGATGGAGTTTATTTTTGCTCTGTTCTCGAGTTCCTTGAATGGATGGTTCAAAACAGAGATTATGTTGACCTTCGGAAATTCAAGAATTTGCATGGAAAGGTTAATGGATTTAATTTGAAGGAACTGTTAACTGGTGGTATTGGAGAAATTTGTGAAATTAGTGATTTTCATGCCACGTTAGTTGGAGTAGATTTTGGTGAACAGTACAAAGTGGGGGATGAAATAGGTCAGTACTTTACTATCTATACGAGGATAGCCTCGCTGCACAGGCCTGTTATTAGGAGCTTAGGGGATGATGCTGTTGTGCAACCCTGAGTTACAGTGGATAAATCCACTGATTTTGCTAGAGCAAGTGGCAAGGAGATAGAGTGCTTTAATGGTTCTATGTTCCTGATTCAAGAATTGCTGAGACGATTGCCCATCCCAGTGGTGGAAATCAGTGATAGTGAAGAGGAGACAGGGTGTGCAGGGTGAGCTGATGAAGCTGAGACAGTTTCGATAATGAATGAACCTGAATATGCATCTGTTATGGGTGAGACTTTGCCAGAATTTTTGAAGTCATCTTCTGAGAATGAAGAAGATGGGGAAATTGCTAGAGAAAGTTTAGGAGGTGCTGAAGTGACTGGTTTTGGTATTCAAACACCAGTCGTGAACTCGGATAATGATGATCAGGATCCTGTGAGTCAAGCACAGGAGGAGAATGTGGTAGAGAACACTGATATTGGTGTTGAAATACCACCAGAGACCAGATAGACACGTGGATCAAAGAGGAAAGGCATTGAGGTGGGTGTTGACACACCACCAGAGTCTGGAGGAAATCCTGTTATTCAGAGGTCAAAGAAGACCAAGGGCAGTGCGACCTCATCTTCCAAAGGTGTTCGAAAATCTAAGCGGTGCAGAGATAAGAATATGGACACAAGTGAGGATAGTGATGAGCCGATTGGGTTGAAACTGAAGAAGTTACGTGCTGACCGGCAGCAGAGACCAGCTGAGACACTGGAGTCTCGTGCACAACCTGCACCTGAGGCTAGTGAAGCAATTAGCCCTGAATTTTTTGATGAGGGAAACCGAGATAAATGGGAGTTTATCTGTGGTAGAAAGATACTGGCAGAAAGGCCAGCTGATTCCGAGAAATACAGGGATTGTGGATTCACAGATTATTTACACTATCTAAAACTGTTTAAGGCTGCTACATGTTTCGGTGATTATAACAAGCAGATTGTGCTGGAATTTTATTCAAATCTGAAAGTGGAGTGTGAAGATGAAGAATCCCCTTGGTTTCATAGGGTGTATGTGCGAGGGGAGGTTGTTGAGTTCTCACCAGAGGCAGTAAATAAATGTCTGAAGCGTGGCACTTCAAGGAATGACCAATCGGTGTTCAAACACCATATGCCAGAAAATTATGATGAGGTGGCAGTGGAGCTTACTGGTGGAGTGGAAAGTACATGGCCTGTGACTGGTCGTCAGCAGATAACTGCATCCAACCTTACTTCCAGGTATTATTGCTTGTATATGGTAGCCGTACACAATTGGATTCCCTCAGTCAATAACACAAGTGTCACCAAAGAGATGGCTACACTCCTATATAGTCTGGGAGCACGTCATAGGGTCAATATGGGTAGACTGGTGTTTAATGATATTATGGACTGTGCGCGCAAGACTAGGAAGGAAGCATTGGTACATCCATGTGTTATCACCATGGTGCTGCAAAAAGGGGGAGCAGCTACAAGGGACACTGATGAGTGGATTTCTACTCAAGCCATAAGACCGACGCTCAGGACATTGAGTGGCCGGATTATCAAGGACTTACCCTGGACACCTCCGGAAAAAGGTTGCTCGGATGCTGGTGCAGCGAGGTTGAGTGCTATTGAGGCACGAGCTGTAGTATGTCAGGAACTGCTTGAACGACTTCAGGCTGTTGTAGAAAAGATTCAGGGGGAGTTGGCTGCATTGGACGCTGAGCGAGAAGAATTGTTGGCAGCAGCAACGCAGGAAGCTTCAGAGGAGCAGGATGCTGATGTTTCAGAGGATGGTGGTTCGGATGATTCTAATGACAATTTGGAATAAACGGCATTCTTGACATATTAATGAATTCAGGGGAGAAACTTGGCGATTTTGATTTTGACTGATTTTGATTAGTTGTTCGGATTTTGTTTGATTTTTTAATCAGTTTGGATGTTTGGATAATTGTGTTATCTGGTTGTTTATGTTATCAGTGCTGATGAATTCACAAATATGCCAAGGGGGAGATTGTAGAGTCCTCGGGAGTTGGACTTATTTGTGGCATATTGTGTGAACTAGTAATGTGGTGTTTTAACACCATATCAATCCAGTTTTTCCAGACAGCAAGTTTCTAGCCACGATTTATGGAGCCAATTATGGAGTATAATCATGCGATCAGAACAGAATATTGTGAAGATCAATGTGTGATTTTGTGGCAATCTAATTCTGGTAAACAAATATTCCTTGTAATAGTTAGGAATTAATTAAGTAGTTTATTTATGGTACAAGTCCTATTGATAAAGGATTGTCCATTTAAATACCAAATTAGAATTAGATCTTTCCTTAGTCTAGAAGTCTATTCTTGGTAGAGTTAGACAAGGAAAGAGTCGTGCACAAGGAAGGAGTGCGAAGGGGATAAAAAGAAAGAAGATACAACGAAAACGAAGGAACCAAGTATTGATCTCTACGTTGAGATACTTTCTTGGAGCTGTCTGTCTGGAGTGTTTTTGGAGGTTTGGAAAATCAATCAATCAAGTCCGTAAAGATCAGAAACAAGGAAGCCTTAATTCCTCGGGAGGAGGAGATCCAGGAAGACGTGTTGATCGTGAGGGATCAACGACGTAGGATCGGTAGTGAGGGGATCTCACAACATTCACTCAATAGGTTAGCAATGGATTAGTATTTAAGTTAACCTTCTTGTACTAACGTGAAATACATTGCGTGGAGTGTTACATGTTCAATTTATAAGTTGTAAAATAGGTAACTTTATGGAGTATGAGTAAAAATCTCGGTCTTAATTATGTGATGATAAAGTCACTGATGCACTGTCTATCGCACTTAAAACTCTATACTTTGAATTTGATTTGCCCGTAGTAATTCCCCTTAAAATACTGATGCGGCGAATGGTGGCGAAATTGAAGAAGTGATGGATCGCCGTAAAGGTTCGATATGGTTTTGAGCATAACTTTTGCGTTCGAACAAGGAATCAGGCAGTTTCGGATGCGTTGAAATCGTGTTGATGAGCACTACAAGGATCCTGCCAAAGGCTGAAATAGTGTCTATTTTGCCATTTGAGGTCGTTTAAGGCCTCAAAACGACAATTTACTGTTTTTGGGTGTTTTCGATTTTTGTTTTATTTTGAAATTTATTCCAATTTTTTTCCGAATTTATTATAGTATTTAAGGATCACTTGTATTTTTGGAGATTTTAATTTTCATAATAATATTTTTTGAAAATCATTTTCTCTCTGATGGATTCCAAAATCAAACCCTAAGATTTGTGCTTGCTAATTTTTTTTGTTTATTTCAACTCCGCAAATACCTAGATCCTGACCGTATCTCACTTTCAAACAGAAGCTCCTTTAGTTACGTTGACTTAACGATGACGATGTTAGGGTTTGATCTCGTGCCGAGGTTTGATCGTTGGTGGATGTGAATCCAACCAAGTCAAAATCACATTGTCCTAACAGTTGCAATTGGGAAAAAAAATTGAAGGAAGGAAAGAAAAATAGATTGGTTGGTTTAATGATTGAGAAATTTCTATGTTTGTGGGTACAGCAGCCACAAACAGCAACAATATATAGAGGATGCATTATGGAAATACGTCCTCTCCATTTTTAATTTTTTTTGTTAATATCCCAGTCAAACAAGTCAGGCGGTCAAGGGGGTGTGGCCACGTGGTGAAGACGCATTTTCGTAATGCGTCCTCTTTTTTTTCATTTTTTAAAGACCGGTCAAACATATCATGCTGCCAAATGGAGCTATGCCACGTGGCGAGGACGCATTTTCGTAATGCATCCTCTTTGGCTTTTTTAAAAAAAAACCTGTCAAAAATTGGAGGTCGAATGGAGCTTTGCCACGTGGCGAGGACGCATTTTCATAATGCGTCCTCTTTGGAATTTTTTTTTAAAAAAAATCTGGTCAAACATGGCGGCCGAATGGTGCTATGCCACGTGGCGAGGACGCATTTTCGTAATGCGTCCTCCAATTTCTTTAAATCCCACCCGAATTCCTCCACTTCCTTCATTGTTCATCTTCTTCCTCCACCATTTTCCCCTTTTCTCCTTCTGTTAGCCTCCATTCCGCCGGTGTTCTGCCATTCCAAGAATTCCCCTCCACTCTTCTCCGGCATTACGCCACTTATTCACGGCATTCCGACATTTTCATCCGCAGTTCGAAAATTTTACAAGATCCGGTATGGTTCCCTGTTTTCTATTTCTCTCGAGTTTTGTTTAGGATTTTTTTAATTACTATTGAAATTGTAATGGAATTTTGGTTGTAGAGATCAGATTTGGACTGAAGTGTGCGTCGTTGACCCACTGTGGACCGCGTTGACCCACCGTGGACGGTGTTGACCTGCCCTTGTCCGCGTTGACCTACCGTTGACCGCATTGACCCACCGTTGACCGCGTTGACCTACCGTTGACCGCATTGACCCACCGTTGACCGCATTGACCCACCGTTGACCTCGTTGACCGCCGCTAACTGTCACCTTTATCACTTTCTCCGTAAGTCTCAGACTCCCACCCACTGTGTTATCCATTTTCTTACAGTTAATTACACCCTAAATAATTATACGAATGTGTTCCAAGATTATGTGTGTATTGTCGTGGACAGTCTGTTGTTGCTTTTTTCGTTAAATTATAATCTGTGGAGAACCCGAAGTAATTTAGTTAATTTGAGAGGTATGTGTATGATTGTGTTGTCTGATTGTGTGTACTTTTAATGATTAAATTTGGTCTGTTGCGGTTAATGATGCTGTGTGACTGAATGAAGTAATTATGTGAATTGTTTAGTGATTGATGTATTGAGCTTGTGGCCGGGTGGAGTGCATGTACGTACTTGAGGATACAATGAAAAGGAATGTCGAATGAATATGAATCTAAAGTTATGTATTTGTGTGTTGCAGTTGTGTGATGTTTTTGACGGTGTATACGTATAGAGGGGGTCAGATTAAGTTTGATTTGACTGTGGGTGTGTATTATGATCCTCCAATACCGGAGCGAGTTTTGACTCTCGAGAGGAGGTTGACCCACTTAGAATTAGTTGATTTAATTGTCATGAGACTGGCCATTGTGAGAGAGAGTTGTTTGTTGAAAATGTATTACCGATGTCCCAAACTGATTGGTTCCGCGGTATACTATCGATGTTATCCTGTGGAAGACGATGAGTCAACCACGTTGTTCTTCAACATTGTTGATCGAATGTCATTGTCTTCTGCGGATTTTTACATTGTCATGGAACAGTTACCAATCGCTAATGATGGGGCACGGGCAAGGACGTTCATGTCATTGTTGAGCAATGTGCAGAACTCTGCCGCTGTACCAAGTATACCACCACCTGTTCGTAGCCGAGGTTTTGAAATTGGTGAGTCCAGCCAACCTGGTAGGTATGCCCACGTGGATTGTGCCCACCCGTCCACAAGTGGTGGTGTGTATGTTATAGACCATGGTGAGCAGAATGTCTTCCGCAATGATTACGTGGGTGACATTAGCGACCATATTGTTCGGCATGATGGTAGCGAAGATGATGGTGAGGAAGCTGAACTTGACGCTGGAACTGAGGATGATCGTTCCTTATCAATCGATTTGAATCCCGGGGACGAGGAAGAGCAATTGGTGTGCACGAACAATGTACCCACGTCGTTTCATATTCTGGCAAACCCGGATACACAGGCCTACTATAGAGATTATGGGGGCCCTGATGAGGATAGCTACAACCCTACCCATTTTGGGTCCGGAGTTTCTACCTATGTCCAAGAGACTGGTGAAGTGGACGTGGGTATGCGATTTTAGACAAAGCCGCAGTTGGTTGAAGCTATTTCTCGGTGGAGTTCTATGATGAACAGGGAACACAGGGTCTTGGAGAGCAGGTCACGCACATGGTATGCGAAATGCAAGGACGTCGTTGAAGGAACTAGGAATTGTCTTTGGGTTTGCAGAGCTTCGAAAAAGGCTTCGCATGGTATGTGGGAGATCACCAGATGGGCTAGTAGCCATGGGTGTGTTGGGGCTGGTCGATCTACGGGTAACGTGAATCTGAGTCGGTGAAGATCGCCCGTTCAATCCGCCACCACATTGATGTAAACCCTTCATACACAGTGAAAGATGTACAAGCTCAAGTGAGTGATGAGTTCAATGTCACGATTTCCTACAAGAAGGCCTGGTATGCTCGACAGAAGGCAATTGACATGGTATTTGGAACGTGGGAGGGTTCTTTTGAACAGCTCCCAACTTTTATGGATGAGCTTGTAAGGGCTAATCCGAGCACCGTTGTTGATTGGGCTGATGTACCTGACAGAATACACGGTCCCGGGTGTAGGAAATTTAAATTTGTGTTTTGGGCATTTGGTCAGGCAATTGCAGCCTTTCGCCATTGCAGGCCAGTCATTAGCGTAGACGGCACTCATTTGAGAGGTGCATATAAGTCCACAATGTTGGTCGCCATGGCCCACAATTCAAATGATTACATCCTCCCTATCGCTTATGCAATTCTCGATGAGGAATCGAATGAAAGCTGGAACTGGTTCATGGGGAGACTGCATCTTCACGTTGTTGGTGGTGATAGCAGACCAATCTGTGTCATATCAGATAGGCATGTTGGACTTGTAAATGTGATGACACATATGGAGGAGTGGATGGAGCCAGCCGGATACCATCGGATTTGCCTGCAGCATTTTCAGTCCAACTTCTTATCACATGATCGCGGGAAGTTCAAGAATGCGCTTATGAAGACTCTGGTGTGTCAGCTTGGTAGTGCCAGGCGAGAGAGTAGGTGGAGGGAGTACAAGGAGGAGCTGGAGAGTATTGATCCATCTGCTTGGGCTTGGCTGGAGCGGCAAGATAGGAGTAGGTGGTGTCTTGCTTTCGATGTTGGTGATCGGCATTGGGGAATTTTGACGACGAATTTGTCAGAGAGCTTCAACAACTATTTACGGCGTGCACGCCATCTCCCGATAACAGCGTGTGTCAAAGTGACGTTTGAGCGAACAGTTGAAATGTTTGCACAAAGGCTTACGGATGCTACGACTTGGAGGTACTTTGTCACTTAATTACAGTTTCAGATTTGTTTGTATTTTGGTTTGCGGATTCTAAGATATTTCCCGTCTATCCAGGTCCGTGTTTCCTAAGAGGAACTGGAAAAAGTTTTAGAAGTAGGATACTTTGGCACAGGGACATATCGTCACCTTGTTCGGCCATATGTCGCAGACTTATAGGGTTGTGGCGAGGAACATCAATGGGAGCATTAGTGAACGACATTACATGGTCAAATACCGAAGAAGAGAGTGCACTTGTCGCGAATGGCAAATATTTTGTTTCCATTGTTCCCATGCCTTGGCCGTTTATCGCCATAGACGTGACGATCCTGCTAGTCTATGCAACAGAGTCTATCACACGACCACATATGTCCAGTAATACAGTCAGGGTTTCATGCCTGTGCGAGATCCATCACTCTGGAAGCGTGCCCGTTGGAGGTTGAATCCTGATGCAGAAAAGTTCCGCAACAGGAGGCGTGGACAGTTTGCGGAGAGGAGGATAAGGAATCAGATGGATGACAGGGTGGCGGGTGAAACCAGGGGCGTGCATAGGCATGGCCGTGCTTAGTATCGTGGTTTCATATGGTGTCTGTATGATTACCTCTGTCTTTCATATGGTGCATTGTACATCGATAGGAGAGGGCATGCTTAGTCTGTTGTTCGTAGTGTGATGTGGTATTACTTTCACTACTTGATATATGTAGCACATTATGTTGTAGTACTTATATTTGGCAAATATGTGTCACATTATGCAGTATTACTTTCATCTGTGCTATTATTCCAAAAAAATATCTAACTCGGGTTGGTATTTGCTCGCAGGGAAAAACAATGTATCATCCAGGACCCATTGAGGAGGATTTGTTGTACCTCCATCAGGAGCACCGTGCTCGTGGCCTGTACAATGGACATTTAGAGGACGAGGCACTGCAGGTGCGTCGGTGCGATGGGGCATGCTGGACCGATCGATTGCCAGTACAGGTTATGAGGTACGTGCGTGAAGCAGGATTTCAGGGACTCCTGGATTCTGCACTAATACAAATTGACCATTCCCTCATCACTGCCCTAGTGGAGCGTTGACGTCCGGAGATACACACATTTCACCTACCGATGGGGGAGGCTACGGTCACTTTGCAGGATATAGGGATCCTGTGGGGTCTACCAATCGATGGCATCCCAGTCACAGGTGTAGACACTGTTAGGCGTACAGAGGACTGGCAGCTCATTTGCACAGACTACCTGGGAGCTACACCAGACCCCATTTGTATCAGGGGAGGTCGCATTAGGGCCAGGTGGTTGGGAATTCTATTGCACAGTCTGTTCCCCGCTGATCCCACTGATGTACAATGCCAACAGCGGGCTAGGGTTTTCCTCCTGCTGCTTCTTGGGGGAATGATGATGTCTGACACATCCGGCCACCTCATCCCGTTACTCTACTTATCCGTACAGATGGATCTAGGTGCAGCACATCAGTACAGTTGGGGGAGTTCCATTCTTGCATTCTTGTACCGGTCCTTATGTGACGCGGCAATCCCACAAGCTAAATCCATATCTGGGCCACTTGTCTTGCTACAGGTAAAATTGTAGGTCAATCTAGTCATTTGTACATAACGTGCTTAATATTTACGGGCAGTTCTATTGCATTTATTGGCAGTTGTGGGCATGGGAACGCATACCATCCATCCGACCTGCCGGTGCGCTACAGGTGACAGAGACGATGAGTCCTCTTGGCTCCCGGTACATGTCGAATTCCTCAATATGCAATATTTTTAAAACACGTGCAATTTCATTTTCCTGCTAATGTAATTCACTCGGTTCCTCATAGGTGGAGGGCCCGTTACGATTGTTCACAATCACCAATGCACGTTTTGAAAGTGTACCGGGATCAACTCACGTCTCTCAATCACAATCAGGTATAGGAATAAATGGATTTTGATTTCTGGACTTCGTGGGAAAAATGGTTTCAGTTACCTAACCGCAACACATGCATGTTGTCTCAGTTTATTTGGCAACCATATACGGAGGATGTCCTGGAATAACTCCCGCGGTACTGTACAGATGGTAGAAACAATTGGCTACTTTCCGTCGACCTCATCTGCTGGCATGCCGTAGAGTATCATCATGCACATCGTGTTCTCAGGCAGTTCGGCCTAATCCAGCCAATACCCACCCAGTTGGTCAGTAAGGATGAGTACAACTTACTTCATACTAGAGACCGTCGAGGAAGGTCTGGCATGGATTGGCGTGTTGAACTAAGAAGATGTCTCGTAGCTTGGGAACATCGATCCGATCAACAAGTACACACACTAGGGAGTTTGGATCCATACTTACCCAGCCGTGATTATTTGGAGTGGTACTTTCGCAAGACGGTGTTCATGATTGATCAGCCAGGATGGCCTCTAACAGCTACGGAGGGTTTCTATGGAGACGGTGCATCTGCGGAGTACTTGGTATTTCCTAAATTTCTAATATTGTTAAGAAAGAATACTTCAGAGCTCCTCAAAATTATATATCTAACATATTCATCTCGATTCTGTAGTTGCAGGTAAAATGACACAGTTGCATAGCATGTCAGACATTAATTTGGATGGTTGTCCCTCACATTTTGCGGATGTTATAAGTGGAATGCATCGTGTTATCACACGTAGTCTACAACATGTGCATCAGCCCTCTAGACTGCAGCACTATCAGCCATTTGTGCACTGTGAGGAACCGCCCCCTGGTGTGAGATATACTGACCTTAGAAGCCACTGTCAGGCCCCACCTGGTCGACAAGGAGGTCAGAGGCCTCGTGCTAGGGGGCATACAGAACACATTGGTTCATCACAAGCTGGACCCTCACATGCGAGTCCACCGATTTGTGGACCATCAGCCGGGGAACCCTCACAGTACAACATGAATGCATCAGATTACAGTGCATATGTCACTCCAACATCCAGTCATCCATACATGTCGCCTACCGCTCCATTACATACAGGTAGTATTCCACATGGCCATTGTGATTCGAATGAGGAAGCGGGGTACGAAATGGAGGAGGACTGACAGGCGCGGGCGGTCGTCGCGCCCGCGCGCCAAAAGATAATTTATAAGCCCTCAATGCTTACTTTCTACAACTAGGTAGATAGTGGCAAATCGGGGTCGTCCAATGAGAAGAGGGATCTTCCTAAGCGTCTAAGCACACAAATGGTTGATATACTAGGCTAGGAGTAACTATATTTACACACACTTAAAAGCAAGTAAAAGGGGGGGGGTTGGTTGGTTGGTTGGTTCCTAAGTTAACAAAGATAACTAGCAACGTCAAGTGACTATGCTAATCATCAAACGAAACAAAGAAAAGGGTTTTAAACTACCAAGATAAAATGCCTTGGGGGCAACGGATATCCACTTCCACATCTAATGTAGTTCATCGAATCATTCACACATTCCATCATATAGCATTCATGACCCAACAATCACACACCCCATCTAGCAAGTACCACAACACACACACCACAAGGAGTTCTAAGTTCATGCTCATAGATCTTCATGCAAAGGCGCTACGGAATTCGTCACGTTCCTACACCTAAGCAATTCAACCACACAAGCACTCCCTATGCTCAAACCACTCATGGCACACATGCAGTGAAACACACCGTCAAGAGTACATAAACGCCAAATAACAAATGCTTCAAGAATGAATTTAAATCACCTATTCAATACTTCAACTACTTGTCGTGGAGACTAAACTCCTATCCTTCTTAGTTCGTAGTTTGCGAGAGTGAGTTCGACATCTCTCGTCAAACCTCACCAATGACTCCCGAGTCGCGACCACGACTCAAGGTGTCATTGGTGGCATTTAGCACGAAGGACCAACAAGCTTGGCAATGCCTATGACCAGTACACCGTGACTAAGCATTAAACCAATTCATGCAATTACACGAGATTGGATGAACGTGCAACGCACATTCATCCGCGAGCATATGACTCTCTCGTTTGCTACACAAACGAACATGACGAAGAGTTCGACATCAATCACATTCGTCTAGCACATTGTCAACACACTAACACAATCAAAAGCTCTAATTCACACTCATACATTCCTAACAAGAACAGGGGGGAAATTAACCCAAATCCCCCAAACCCTAGCTAGCAATTCATACAAGCATTCATATCATCAAGCTCTCAACAACATCAATGCAATCAACAATTAACATTCAAAGCACAATAAATGCACAATAGCAAAAACATCAAATAGATAAATAGAAATGAATTCTTGCTACATAGATAATGGAAGCTTCAATCCTTTGCTCCCAAGAACAAGAACTACTCTAGAACAAGAAAACACATAAAAACTAAGAAAAGAAGAAGAAAAGAAAGAAGAGAAAAAACCTAGAATTGAAGCCCTAAAATGCAGAGAAAAGCGCGGGCTGGAAGGCTGGAGAAGAAGAGGGAAAGAGATGGTATTTATAGTGCAAAGAAAATAAGAATGATTTCTGGCCGCCCGTTGGTCGCGACTCGCGGCGGGGTTCGTCGCGACTCGCGACGGTGTTGGTCGCGAGGTCGCGACTCGCGATGGTGTCGCGACGGCAGCCACAGTTTTGCATTGTTTCTTTGTCTTCTTCATAGCCATCCCTCTCAATCTTCAAGTCTTCAACAGCTCCAAAATGGTCTTCAACGGCCTCCGGTCTTCATGTCTTCGAAGTGAGTATCCAAAAGTCTTCGAAAGTATAGTCTTCAATGTCTTCCGGTCTCCGTTGCTTCCGTGTTCTTCCCTTGTCACACAAAATCCACTTAAAAGAGGTAAAAGAGTACAAAGTTGCTTTTGCCTCTCCTAAGTGAATTTCAAGGTAAAACACAAGCTCTCGATAATAAAAGAGCACAAAAGTGATCCTAAATACTACTAAATAATGCGCCTAAAATGGACACATCAAGGACATACCAGGGGGAGCTCCACATGAGGAAGTACATGTACCTACACAGATGGTTGTACCGCGACGGACATCCAGGACGATACGTCCTCCCCGTGTGGAACGGGTGGAAAGTTATGCAGAGGTTATCATTAGGACAGTACATGCTATTCAACACTAATTTGCAATACATTTCACTCGTATTGTTCGGCACTGTACATTTATGCTAATTTGTATCCATTCTAACTATGCAATACTTCGTTCCTGCACCTACATTCAAGACTAGTTAAAAAAATTCAAATAACATGACCCTAAATTATCGTTTGACTTTTTTTTCAAATTATCATCAAACAAACACAAGTCTGCTTATGTGCAATCTTGACCGAAAATAGGTGGATGAGAAATAGTAAGTTACACATTGCAGCAACCCACGATAATTTATTACTTAAATTCACGACTCATTTTGAAGACCACACTCTTGTAGAACTCATGGCAGGATTTTATAATAAGCTTTCTCCCCAATAAATAAAATTCTCCAAACGCTTAATTTACCAAATTTACCGCAAAATAATAAACACTATTTCATTTACAAATTAAATTAGCACCGAAAATAGTTACAAATCTCATTTCCAACATTTTCAAAAAAATTGTCAAAACAATACGCATTCCAGGACTCGTTTGAGGAGCTCCCGAGAAATAAATTTATGCTACTTTCTACTAATTTCCAACACTTTGCTAATTAATTTCCCGAGAAATAAAATTAGGCAGCTTTCCAGGACTCGTTTTAAAAACGATGCCTCTACATAATTTCCCAAAGAGCTAAATAATGCTTGATTTGAGGATTCTTTTAAAAAACAAGTCCTCTAAATACTTTCGAAAAACAAAAAATTATTGCCAGATTTGAGGACTCATTTCAAAAACGAGTCCTCTAAATACTTTCAACAAAAAAATTTGCCAGATCCGAGGACTCGTTTTGGTAAACATTTTCGGGGAAAAAATTCCCAGATTTGAGGACTCGTTTCCAAAACGCGTCCTCTAACAAACATTTTTGGAAAATTAAAATTTTGCCACCTCAGAGGACTCGATAACGAGTCCTCTAAAAAACATTTTCGGAAAAAAAAATTTATGCAACCTCAGAGGACTCGTTTCCAAAACGAGTCCTCAAAATGATTTTCGGGAAAAAAAACCGAGGACTCGTTTCCAAAACGAGTCCTCTAATTGATTTTAGAAAAAATAAATTATTCCACCTAGAGGACGCATTACCAAAATGCGTCCTCCACCCTCAGCTTCCAGAATAAAAAACAAGCACACCAGCGTCCTTCTTTTGATTTTCTGGCACACTAAAATCATGCACTCTTTAATGATTGGCCCAAACTTTTAGCAACAACCCCTTGCAATTGCGTATCATAGACATAGGAGGGGCAATATTGTTGGTGTTTTAAAGAAACACAAACTATTTAAGTATGATTGGATTCGAGTAGGTGTAAGCTCGGGATGTTAAAACAAGTTTGGTGGTGCGGAGTGCACACTTGTATAAACTATTTACGAAGCTTACCGTTCTGGGATATGTATTAAAATTGTTGGTAAGACTAACATGTACTATCCTTTCTGTGGAAAGATACATCATTCTATCTACATCCGTATTTATACATACTTGTAACGGTGGCGGTGTATAGTGTGTGACTCCTTGATTGAAAGGATGAGGATGAACTAAGAATGTGTACGGGATGCAGTGTTGGCGGCATGCTCAACTTACTGCATTGTTATGTGGAAAATACACAATTAAGAGTTTATTAAAATTCTGATAACTATTGTACACAGGATGTGGAAAATGTAATCATTTACATGAAAAGATGTGTTGATTTAGAATTCATTTCTGACAACTGAGATATATTGTATGTAGAAAATATAATCATTTGTGGAAAGATGCATTGTATTACAATTGTATCAGAGTGGTGCATCATAAACATGGTGACCTATAACCTACACATTTCACGATATGTAGTATCTTTTCAGAACATCTCCTATATATACATGTTTATGCATTCACAGAAAAAGAAGTGAAAATTTTAGAATTTTCAGATTTACTCAGTAACCAAAATACTGCACTCAAAGCATTTCTCCTGATTTAAGCCTAGAACAGAAGGTATTCTCGATTGTTTTATCCTCGAAGAGAATTCGTGTAACCCAAGGCTGTAAGGGTCGAATTACTCTTTAAGGAAAGCGTATGTAACGCGACTCACATCGATATCCAAGAAAAGTTTCACCACAATCATCCAAGCGTTATTTTGCCATTCCATTGGAATACATTATTACAGCTTTTACCTCAACAATCTTAAAGAGTAATTTTATTTATTTTTAACGTATTGGAGGATGAGTTTGGTGGTGCATGTGGCGCATGGATGGATATTGGACGAGGGATGCTGCTTGTAGCATGTGGTGTAATTTCTTAAAGAATTAAAGTAGATGGATCAGATTAAAGACGATGTGACTGCAATGGATGTCGTGTGTAACTCATCCTATCAACTTTCAGAATCATCTCGGTTAGTTTTAAACTTTTGGAATACTCTCGGTAAGTTTTTTGATTATTTATAAGTTGAACTATGTTGTTGGCTGTCTATTTTGAATGGAGTAATTATTTATAATTTGTCAAAACCGATGAAGAAAGATTACCCGTATGCATGCAATACAGACGAAGAAACTTTCTTTGGTTCACAGTAGTAGTGCGGATGCAATAAATTAGTGAATCAATTGCATATGGAAAACAGTTAGAAACAGGAGAAAATTAATAATAAAGGCCAGAAAATTTTGACATTGTCAGGCGGCTCAGCCGAAACATGATCGCAATGATAGAATTTTTATGAAATACATGGCAATGTATTTTTGTGAAAAGGTTAAGGATGAATATTCAATGTAGTGGTTCAAATTGTGAGAATTTTATTTTTAATTAATAGAACTGATGAAAATAATTCTTAAATTTTTATTTATTTATTGTTGAATGGATCAGAACACAACATTCTAGAATTTTGTAATTAGAATGTGTTGGCGGTTATTGTGGAATTTTGTAATATGATGGGTTGACTCTTGAAAAGTGAAAGAAAACAAGAGTTATCAGGTAACCATTCCTTACTTAGGAAAAAGTGAAATTATGTTGTGACATAAGTCAGTGGGTGGCTAAGACTTATGGTGAAGTGTTTTATGGCAAATGTAGACACTTGGGCGTTAGGTATAGCGTGAATCGTGAGTTAATAATTCATGGTGTGATTTAAGTTGATTTTGTGATATAACAATGCAATCTAGCGGAACACTTGACGAAGTGACTAGTTAGGAACTTGATAAACAAGTCGGTGATCGGGATGGATTTAAAGCCTATTTAAATCTTTGATAATGGGATACCCAATTTTTCTTTGATACGACGTTAGAGTAAAATTCAATGTGGAAGGCCTATTGTTTGAGATTGAAACATATGATTTCATATCCCGAAGGTAATATGTTTGGACTTGCATGGAAGTTAGGTTGAAGTTTTAACTTCTTAATGGATTCTTTGACAAAGTACATTTGCAGGTGTACGATAAAAGAGATTCACCTATATGATGTGTGAAGTGTAGCCGCTTTAATAAGCCCAGCACTCGTGAATGGATAGGGACACATGGCTTATATAGTGTCAAGGTTACGCTTTTGAGTTATATTTGAACTTGTGTGTGGATTATCTTCAAGTGTTCAAATGGGTTGAAGGGTTCAATCTTTAGAGACACCCCGATTCTCGAATATTTGGAATGTGTAGTTCACTAAAGTGTAAATTCAATCTTCAAGACATTTTCATTTATGCACTTGTTTGGTTTGGTTGTTGGATTTTCCGAATCAAGGATAATACTTAAATGGGGGAGGATTGTTGGTGTTTTAAAGAAACACAAGCTATTTAAGTATGATTGGATTCGAGTAGGTGTAAGCTCGGGATGTTAAAACAAGTTTGGTGGTGCGGAGTGCACACTTGTATAAACTATTTACGAAGCTTACCGTTCTGGGATATGTATTAAAATTGTTGGTAAGACTAACATGTACTATCCTTTTTGTGGAAAGATACATCATTCTATCTACATCCGTATTTATACATACTTATAACGGTGGTGGTGTATAGTGTCTGACTCCTTGATTGAAAGGATGAGGATGAACTAAGAATGTGTACGGGATGCAGTGTTGGCGGCATGCTCAACTTACTGCATTGTCATGTGGAAAATACATAATTCAGAGTTTATTAAAATTCTGATAACTATTGTACACAGGATATGGAAAATGTAATCATTTACGTGAAAAGATGTGTTGTTTTAGAATTCATTTCTGACAACTGAGATACATTGTATGTAGAAAATATAATCATTTGTGGAAAGATGCATTGTATTACAATTGTATCAGAGTGGTGCATCATAAACATGGTGACCTATAACCTACCCATTTCACGATAGGTAGTATCTTTTCAGAACATCTCCTATACATACATGTTTATGCATTCACAGAAAAAGAAGTAAAAATTTTAGAATTTTCAGATTTACTCAGTAACCAAAATACTGCACTCAAAGTATTTCTCCTGATTCAAGCCTAGAACAGGAGGGATTCTCGATTGTTTTATCCTCGAAGAGAATTCGTGTAACCCAAGGCTGTAAGGGTCGAATTACTCTTTAAGGAAAACGTATGTAACGCAACTCACATCGATATCCAAGAAAAGTTTCACCACAATCATCCAAGCGTTATTTTGTCATTCCATTGGAATGCATTATTACAGCTTTTACCCCCAACAAATATTTTTGAATTGATGTCTGGTTTTGTTCATTTACTTCCAAGCTTCAATGGATTGGCATGGAAAGACCCAAATAAACATTTTTACGAACGGCATGACCTTGAAAGAAGCACAAAAGATCAAAGCGATGTTTTCACTAAAGGACGGAGCCAAGGAAATGTTTTAATTTCTTAAACAAAGAAGCATTACAACTTGGGCGATGGTGAAACAAGTCTTCCTTGAGAAGTATTCCTTGCATAGTAATTGAATGGCACAGAGAGAAGCATCAACAATATTGCGCAACTACCTGGAGAGAATCTCTACAAATAAGATCACGTATAAGGTAAAACCGTTCATCAATCGCTCTTCTGGTTTCAATTCGTTAAATATTCAATCTCTCTCTTTTTCACCTCATAACTGAAATCACAAAGAAGCCACTCCATTTTTCTTTCCACAATAGTTGAAACCACTTTGCAACCAGTTCATGGACCCCGCTTAATTTTCTCTATCATACTCATTAACTATACCTTTAATATTTAATTTAAATAATTTGTCTACCCAAATAAATTAAACTGTGAAGTTTATAATACATTTGTAATTTCTGAATTGAATTTCCTTTTTTAAAATTTCATATTTAAAATTAATTTTAATTTTTAAAAATTATTTTATGAAGAATTGAAATGAACTATATATTCTTTTAAAGAATGTAATTTCAATTTTTAAAAAGAACCAAAACTTAATTTCAATTTTTTAAAATAAAAATTAGAATTTTAAAACCTTTTTTTATTATTTTTTAAAAATATTTAAATTTTCAGAAATTAATTTTCAATTTTCAAAAATTAGTTTTAAAAAAAATTTATAGTTGGGACACGTGACACCAGCTTGTTGGGCCACGTGTCCCAATAAGGTAAACATTTTTTAAAAAAAGGACCAGCAGCAATTTGCCACGTGGCCCAATTAGCGGGTGCCACATGGCAGTGCTTGTGAAAGGAAATGGCCCATGCTGACGCGCGAGCCCCAGGGTCACATGGTCTTGTGTCAAATCTGGGCCTTCTATAAGATCTGGGTCGGTTCCAGATTTGAGCAACCAAGGCTTGGTTCTAGATTTGTGGAACCACTTTAAAACCCCCATTAAGGGTTTTGTGGTTCCACGGAACTGGAACCACCCCAAAACCACCATTGTGCATGCTCTGATACAAGCGTTTCAAAAGGATCTGTTTGAGTTGCCCCTACCATGAGATCAACTTCTTTATTTGCATTGTGGCTCGCTTAAGGATGCATATTGTTTCGTGAAAGTCGTATTTGAAGGTTGTATCTTGAGTAATATACTAGAAGAAGCGTATGAGTTATTCTTGGAATTGGCGGAAGGATCAAGTCTGGTAGGAATGCCAATGCACGAGACTTTAATTTTGTCTCAAACACACCATCAACACTAGAAGCGCATCCTTAAGTCCAAGAACCTAATTCCAAGAACCTAATGTCGAAGTCCACATTGTCTATGGGCAAATTCAAGGTTAAAGATTCGATCGGTTCAACCCTCAATGGAAAAACCATCCTACCCGAGGTATGGAAATTCGCAGAATGCCCTCAATGCATTAATTTGCAGCCAGAACAAAAATTCAATCTAAGACCTCCAAACCAAAAATTCGATCTTATTCGAGTAAATGTTGCTAAGAAAAATCATGCCAGACTTGAGAGAGAGATGGAGACTGCCCTCCAAAATCTAGAAACTCAATTAAGCCAGATTACTCGGGCAGTTGCAAGACTCGAGGCATGGCAATATGAAAAATTACTTCGTAGATAGTGTTATACCCCAAAGCGAACATTAGTACTGTTATGTTAAGGAATGGGAGACATGCCCAAATAGCACCAGTTGAATAAGAGAGGAACAAAAAGAAAGGAAGAATGAAGGTTGGAGGATGAAACCCGGATTACTAACATAAATACTGAGGAGCGCGACCTAAAATTGACAACAACGACATTCTATTGATTCCGACGTTGACCACTCTATCCCATTTTTTAAAAACAATATAGCCAATTTGAACCAATTTTAAAGCCACATGCACCCCTCGCAGACGATTTAAAGGGAAGGAATAAGGTTTGTGTACGACAATGAACTATTGAATCACTAGGGCTATGACCATTGATCAAAATTGATATTTGAATTGAACTTACTAGCAGACTAGGATTACATATGTTCAGGGGTGGAACCAGGGGGCGAGGGGGTGCCGGCGCCACCCCTAAGATCCGGTGACCCAGAATTTAGGCCTAGATGCCACCGGAATCCATGGATTCCGCCCTCCTTGAAGAGGTGTAGTGCCCCTTCCCGACCATTGGATTGAAGAAGACGATCCCCTCTGATATGATTTTTTAATTTATTTTTGTTTCCTCATCAAACAAAACGACGTCGTTTTAGTATTAGTGAAACGACGTCGTTTTAGTATTAGTGAAACGACGTCGTTTTATTTTCTTCAAAGGCAAAAAAGAAGAAAGACCAATTGGGTGAAACCCAATTGGCCCAATTACAAAACCCAATCAGATTGTTAATGAAACCCTACATTTGCAATTGCCATTTGAAAATTGCCACTCCTCTTCCCAGTTCCCGTCGTCTATCCGCCGCCAATGCGCCACTGTCTGCCGCCATCCAAAAAAAATTTGCGTATTTTTTAGTCCCCTCTTACATAACGTCATGATTCCACCACTGGATACGTCCTTTAGGTTTAGTAGATGATGTTTTGGTCATATGATTGGTATATTGATATTCCTTGTTATTTTCTTTGTAGTAAACATGTAGCTCGATAATCGCTACTTATAAGATGGAAGTAAATAGTCAAATTGTCAGGGAGACCATGCGTCCATGTGATTTACCTCTTCGATGAGCCCTGTGGTGTCGGGTGGTAGGGGTGGCTGAGGGTGAGCCGATTAATCGAAAGGACAAAGAAGGAAGTAAATAGTGTATTAAAACATTTCAAGCACATGATATTTACATGATGTAAAATGTAGGGCTGAAATTTTGAGCCAAAAAACCATACCAACCATCAAACCAACCGAATCAATACCACTAATGCCATACAAGTTGGTTGCCGAAATTCTTGATATGATAATACCGTACCATATCTTATTATAGGGATGGTATAGTATTTATGTTTTGATACCATGGTAATACCGCACCGTATCAGAATAACTACATTGAATAAAAATTTAAATATTATTCATTACTTAAAATAGTTGTTTTGTTTTAATTTATTTTAGTAGAGAAAAAAGAGCCCAGGAGATGTTGTACTTTTGATCTTCTTCTAACTAATTTTAGAATTATTAATTATTGATTGAGCCTCTTCCTCTTCTTCATCAACTTGAAGTCTTCAACAATGATTGCTATCAACTCTCACGCATTGATATCCAACATCAAACTTAATATATCATATGGGCTCCCATTTCTCTCCTCGTTTTCAATCTCCTTAGGATTGTCAAACAATTCTGATTGTCACCGTACATGAACAACTGTAAGTACTTCTGAGTTCTTCTCCCTTCTTTGATTTTTATGATTTTTGCATGGTAATTTCTTCCCCGTTTTTGGTTTGCCTGGAACTTTGATGTTGGTTTCATCCTTTTTTTGGTACTCGTTTTTGTGATATTTAAGCACTCTTAAACTTTATAAGAAGTGTTGTCAATATTTAATTAGATTAATTATGTTGCAAGAACTTGAGGGTTAATTATACTTTCAGTGTCAACAAGGAATTTATCAGTGCAGTAGTTCAAATTTGCCATTGATACAATCTTGGTACTCCCTCCGTTTTTTTTTCATTGGCACCTCTCTTTTGGTGTTAGAATTGAGGAGATGCTAAATGAGTGGATGAAATTGAATTGAAAGAAGAGAAAGTAAAATGAGTGGATGTAAAAACCTTAAACTTGCCCAAAATAGCAAGTGACAATTAAAAAAAAATACCACTTTTAGTAAGTGTGCCAATGAAAAAAAAACGGAGGGAGTAAGATAAAACACATACCGGATACCAGCTGAAGTTCTTGCTTTCCGACATAATGATATGCCAAAGTATTTGATTGGTGGTCCGAAACATGTGGTACGGACCGTACGGTTGATGGTATTGTGACAAAAAGAGGGTAACCCTAGCGATGCCACCCCTAGGAAAATGTGGTTAGTGGGGTTATTCATTTATTCATAAATTTCTCTATTAGTGACACTTACATTAATGTGATATTTTTATTTATATTAGCACATTTTTAATTTTTAATAATATTCTTTCAATTTTATCCACTTATTTTAATTTTTATCTTCTACATATAATTTTATCTATTCATTTTCTCAACCTAGACCCAAACAATTAAACATAGAGTCCGTCTCTTGAAAGACGGTCTTTCCATAAGTTATGGAAAGACCAAGGTTTAAAGTGTAAATTAGAAGAAATTAAGATAAAATTTTTGGGTTGCATGAATCGGGTTATAAATTTTGTAACTACTACATGTTTCATACTAAAACTTTAATATTGCAACTAAGACCTTTTACCTTTTATTATTCTAATCAAACCCCATCTTTCCATAAACCTATAGAAAGACCGTCTTTCCCAAGATTTTACCTTAAACGTATAATGTCAGTGAAACGGATGGAATAGAAAAGTATTATCGTTAGTTTGTTGTGTATTTGTACCCAAGTTGTGTATTTATGCCCAAGTTACCACGTTATAGCTGGTGTCAAAAAGATAAACACGTGCATGTGGATCGTGTCCTTTCAATACAGATCGACTAAACATACTATCTAGATATTAAGGACAATAATGTATGTTTGTATTTACGATCTCACGATACATTATATATTAGTACATAATGCTTATACAAGGTAGAAAAATGTAATAGAATATAATTACAATTACAAGTAATATCTACATTCCTAAGTACTCATCCTCAAGTTGGAGCATGAGGATCAGAAATGTCCAACTTGCCAAATAATGAATGAAACTAGTTACGTCCGAGAGCTTTGGTGAACAAGTTCGCAGGTCGATCAGTCGTGCGGATATAATGAGTAACAATAGTGCCAGACTGCACTAGATATCAGACAAAGTGACAATCAACTGTAATATATTTCGTACGTTCATGGAACACATGATTTGCCGCAATATGAAGAGCAGATTGACTGTCACAAAATGAACACATAGGAGGAGTGTGTGAAACCCCCAAGTCTTTAAGCAAAGACTTAAGCAATAACAACTCACAAAAGGTAACAGTCATAGCACAATACTCTGCTTTAGCAGAAGATCGAGAAATTGTAGGTTGATTCTTAGTCTTCCAGGAAATAGGAGAATCACCAATAATAACAAAGTATCCGGAAATAGAATGATGGGTAATAGGGCAAGCAACCCAGTCAAAATCACAGTAAGCAGTCAACTGTAACGCACTACGGAAAGATAGAAATAAACCTTGAACATGATGGCTCTTCAAGTAGTGCAACACGTGAATTGCAGCTTGCCAGTGAGGAACACAAGGAGACTTCATAAACAGGGCAAGTGTGTAAACAGAATAACTAAGCTCAGGACTCGTGATCATGAGGTATATCAGGCGCCCAACAAGACGTCGGTACTGCTCAGGATCATGGTAATCGGACCATCAACAAGCGCCAAATCGTGTTGTTGCGCCATTGGAAAGTCAATTGGTTTAGATGCAGATAAACCAGTATCAGATAAAATATCCAGGGCATATTTCCTTTGTGAAAGAAACATCCCCCCGGTCTTCTAGCAATCTCTATACCCAAAAAATACTTAAGCAAACCAAGATCTTTCATGTGAAAATAGGAGCTCAAGTATTTCTTGAATTCAGAGATGAGCAACGAAGAACTACCAGCAATAACCCAATCATCCACATAAACCAGTACATGCAAAGATACCGAACCACGAGAAAAAGCAAATAGAGAGTAATCTACTTTACTTTGAACAAAGCCAAATGCACGTAAAGCTTGAGCTAGTTTAGCAAACCAATTTCGAGGAGTCTGACGAAGACTATAAAGAGATTTCTGAAAGTGACATACCTGTCCAGGTGGTGCAGGATAGCATGGTGAAGGTCGCATGAAAACCTCTTCCTGCAGATCACCATGCAGGAAAGCATTATGCACATCCATCTGGTGTAGTTCCCAACCATGAATAACTATAACAGACAAGAATAGATGAATTGAACTCATCTTTGCAACCAGAGCAAATATCTCAGTATAGTCAATCCCTTCAACCTGGCGATTTCCGAGAACCACTAGGCATGCATTATGATGCTCAATGGTACCATCGGATTTGAACTTTGTACGGTAAACCCATTTGCAACCAATTGCAGTCTTGCCCAGAGGTTGAGAAGTCATTGTCCAAGTCTGATTGTGCTCAAGCTCAGTAAGCTTTTCAGTCATAGTATCTCGCCAATGAGCATACTTTGATGCCTCGGAATAGGGAGTGGGATTTGCACTAGAAGTTACTGCACCCAAAAATCTAGAATGCATACTAGAAAATTTATCACAATTTACATAATCAGTAAGAGGATAGAGAATACTAGAGGATAGTGATGGCGCATGAGTGATCATAGCAGTAGGGGGGTCTTCAGTAGTAAGAGCACATATATAATCATCACAGTCATAGGCTTCCAGGTATAGATGAGGTAGGCGATTGCGGACACTCTGTCAGAGATGAGGTAGCTCGACGGCTATAGGCGATGTCGAATTAACTAGAGAAGCAGGCAGTGGAGTGGGCAAAGGCAGGTGGCAGATGGAACTATCCAGTGCCGGAGACGTCGGGCCAAACGGTAGAGTAGAAAGTGAGCCCTGCATTGGCGGTGCATGAAGCGCATGTGGTGGTGGCGTCCCGGGCTAAGCGTTGTCTAGCCAGACCAGTAAAATGGGCCAAGGATCTAGGCCGATCGGTGGATCAAGCTGCAAAGTCGGAGCAGCGACAAGCGGTGGATGCGCAGCGACAGGAGGCGAGAACGACTCTGGCGGCAATAGAGGAGGTTTTGGCGGTGAGGTGGTAGCACTACCGGGATCCACTGATAGGGCCGGTGTCGGAGTGTCTGCATAAGGGAACTGGTCTTAAAAAAATTGGCATCCCGACTGTTGAAGAGTGTACGGGATTCCAGATCATAAAGGCGATAACCTTTCTTTCCGGCGGGATAACGAAGAAACAAACATCGCCGACTTCTTGGTGCAAACTTGTCACGATATTTGGGAATGTAAGCAGCAAAACACAAGCATCCAAAAACCTTCCAAGATGTGTGATTTGGAGCTCATCCATAGAGCATCTCAAAGGGAGTACGACCATTGAGATGTTTTGTCGGAGTCCGGTTAATCAGGTAAGCAACATTAAGAACACATTCTCCCCAAAAATCAACTAGCAGATTAGCTTGAAAACACAAGGCACGTGTTACATTTAGCAAGTGGCGAGGCTTACATTCTACACGGTCATTCTGTTGTGGTGTATCAACCTTATATGTCTAAAAAATAATTTCATATTCGAAAAAGTAGGACTGCAAAGGCAAAATTTTAGTGTTGTTGTCAGTCCGGGCGTGCAGTACAGATCGGCTGAACTAGTTCTTGACTAAGGCACAAAGCTTCATAAATCTAGAAGCTATATCTGACTTAGCTACTAACAAATAAACTCATACAGCTCGGGAATAATCATCAACTATTGTTAAAATAAAATGCACCACTAGAAGTTGGTGTTCTATAAGGACTCCAAACATCACAATGGACTAATTCAAATAATGCAGTAGCATTTGAAGAACTCAAAGAAAAACTATGTGTAGTATGTTTTGCCTTATAACATACAGAGCAAGGAGCAGAAGTCTTATTCATGCTAAAATCAATAGAAGAAACAGAAGACAACACCGTAGAGGAAGGATGTCCAAGACGCTGATGCCATAAATCAGAAGAAAACATAGAAGCAACTTTCAGAAAAGACTGCAGGATTGGAGAACGAACACGAGTATCCAGCAGATGAGGCCAGTAAAACCCCCCTCGTTGTTCACCCACGCCAATCACAGTCCTCGTACTGATTTTCTGTAAAATGCAATAATTTTCAGTAAACAAAGCTTGACAGTTTAATGCAGATAAAAATCAAGAGCAAGATAATAAGTTGCATCGCAAAGTAGATATGTATAGCACATGATTAAGGGTGATATCACCAAAGCAGATAGAACCTTATTGTGTAGTAGACGAGACAGATCTATCAGGCTGTATAACATTCACAGTATCGATATCAATAGTAATATCAGTAAGAGAACCCTGGTCACCAGTCATGTGATATGAGGCTCCCGAATTAAGAATCCAAGGCCTAGTAAACTTACCTGAGCCATGGTAAAAAAAGAGTTAAACCGATTAAATAAATGCAAGGTCGTGCTCCATTAATCATCAGATAGAGTAGGTACAAAGTCAACATGGGTAGGGACTCTATCGTTGGAAGCTGCCGCTGCAAGCCTTGGCGGCGACACGGTAGCACCAGCGAACGACAGCAGAAGTGGAGGAGCCGTGGCGGTGGGAACCTTGAGGCCGGCAGTGGCGGTTGGCCGAGAAACTGGTGACGTCCTCTTGATGGTACTGGTTTTCTCCCTCAACTCCTTGAACCATTCTAGAATGCCTGTGATATGGAAATAGGAAACTTTGTCGTGACCCTTGCGATGAAAATGTGTACAGACGAGATTCTTGCGATCAGCTGTAGAATTAACAGTCGAAGAACTCGTAGGTGGTGGGAGTCTAGCGACATATGCCGAGGAATCAGAAAAAGACTCGCAAGATCGGATGACAGATCGATGATTCTCCTCCTGGACCACAAACGCATACACACAATTGACTGATGGCAGTGGATCAAGACTCATAATATGTGATCGCAGGGTGTGATAACCTTCATCGAGACCAGAGATGAATTGATAAATCAATTCCTTCTCTCCCTCTCTCAAGGAATGCCCATGTAGCTAGATTACAAGTACACAATAGTTTCATAGCTTCATAGACACAAACTAAAGGAGGCTGGACAGAATTGTAATCTCCAAACAGCTTCTTCAGTTTGCCAAAGTAATTAGTGGTAGTCTGACCATTCTACCTACAATTATGAATATCTTCCCACATATGCAGAATTTTCATACCATCGCCAAGAGTAAAACGACCCTTATGGTCATCCCAAACTTCCTTAACTGTGGCAAAAGAACTCGTAGAAGATCGCAATGCCGAATCCAGAGTTTGCAAGATCCAACAGATAAGAGTAGCATTAACAACAAGCCACTCAGCAGCATTAGGATGATCATCCTGAGGTTTAGTAATGGATCCATCAATGAACCCAATTTTATGTTTTGCAAGCATAGCACGGCAAATCTCATCAGACCATTCAAGGTAATTCTCGTTACCCTTCAGGATGGTGGGTGCAATAACCAAATAGGTCCGTCAGAAGAGCCAATGAAGTAGGGGTCAGTTAACAAACGACCAACATGTACAATTATTTTAGGGCCTGATTGCAACTGCAACTGTTCAGTAAAGTTGCAATTACCTCATAGCCATTGATGTCCTGAAGCTTAGCAGCCTCAGATTCAGTAGCGATACGTGTCTGTACAGGATCACTTCCAGGAGCAGACATAATGTCAAATCGGTAGAATCAGCGGCAGGTGCAACAAATGGCGACGGATCGGACGGACGCAGCAGCTCGTGGAGAAAATGGCGACAACGCGTGGGAAGCGGGATCAGCGCGTGAGCAACAGTAAATGCACGGACGGAAGAACGGATTGAAGCAACTGGTGGCGGTGCGGCGGTCGGTGAGCAATGACGAATGACAACGGCGGGGACGGCGGCACTTGAGGTCAACGCGCGGCTAACAAGCCACGGCTGGAGCTTGGTAAAGCAGCGAAAATATTTCTTTAGGGTTTCAGGATTTTAGGCTCTGATACCATGTAGAAAATAAGAGTAATAATATGTGTTTGTATTCATGA
The DNA here is from genome assembly GCA_037428765.1 of Rubia yunnanensis. NCBI lineage: Eukaryota > Viridiplantae > Streptophyta > Magnoliopsida > Gentianales > Rubiaceae > Rubia > Rubia yunnanensis. The sequence continues at coordinate 21,115,653 of CM075069.1, forward strand.
TCTTTGAGTTTATTATATAGTGGTATAGAATACCTGTACAAGCTAGGGAAATGTAATAGAATATAATTACAACTACAAGTAATCCCTTAATATACTACCTCTGGTTTAGAGTAATTACACTCTTACAATTGACACATTTTAAAAAAAAAAATGAGTGGAGGGGATGGTACAAGGAGGGTAAAAAGTAAATTGAGTGGATGTAATTAATCTTAGTTTTACCAAAAAGGGAAGATGTTAATATTAAATGACCAAACAGAAAAGGAAAATGTGTCAATATTAAAAATTGTAGGGAATATTACATGGACACGAAAAAGGAGTAATAAAATAATAATCCCCTCTCGTTTACGTCGAAAACATTAAATAAAATAACACTCTCTTCTACGTCTGCCAAACAAATTGATAAACACATATTTAGCAAGTTCAAGATATGCCCCGTCCGCGTCCTCCGCCGTCCTCCGCCGTAACTCACGGTGGCACAACCCGGAAAAGCCCGTGGCCGCTCACTTTCCTCATCACGCTAGTTCTCCCCGTGGTTGTAGCGGTCCTGGTGTACCAATTCGACTCGTTCGACCCCGCGCCGTACCCAGCCCACGAGTTGACTCGGAGAAAGAGCGTAGCGGTGCCGAAACGAAACGCGCAGATGCTTACTGGATCCGAGAAAGTTGGGGACGGTAAACTCTGGGCACCGGAAGACATAGCTTATGATGCCGAGGTCGGGGTTATCTACACCGGGTGCGGGGACGGGTGGGTGAAACGAGTCACGGTGAACGAGTCAGCCGGCGACTCGGTGGTGGAGGACTGGGTTAACACCGGCGGCCGGCCTCTCGGGGTCGCATGTGGACTTCGCGGCGAAGTTATCGTGGCGGATGTGGACAAGGTCAGTCATTTTCACAACCTTTCGTTTTTTCCTCTTACTCAACTAGAAAAGTCATATCCTCTTGATATTTGAGCCATGTAATTTTATCTGATTAAGTTATTTATTTATATTTATTTAGCGTATTTTTAATTTAATTTAAATATATTTAAATTAATATTAGGGTAATATGCAAATATAACTTGGAGAAAGTTCAAATATAACCCTGAGATGTTTTTTAGTGCAAATATAACTCTAACTATTATACATATGTGCAAATATAACCCTAACTATTATACATATGTGCAAATATAACCCTAACTATTATACATATGTGCAAATATAATCATAACTATTATATATATGTGCAAATATAACCCTAACTATTATACATATGTGCAAATATAACCCTAACTATTATACATATGTGCAAATATAACCCTAAAGCCATTATTCCGGCATTGGCTGACCAGGGTTATATTTGCACTTTCAATTATCGCAGGGTTATATCTGCACTTTCAATTATCGCAGGGTTATATTTGCACTTTCATCAATTATATAGGGTTATATATGCACTTTTCTCTTAATATTAAATAAAATTTATTATTTACCACTATCACTGCCGCTGTGCACCGCTGTCGTCGGCTGCTCTCCGGCTCCAGTGCAATGCCGCCATCAGCCGCTCGTTTCCCTTCTCCTCCACTATCCGCCACTCTCCGCCGCTCGTTTCCCTTCTCCTACACTCTCGCTCTCCTCTCCCCACTTCTTCATCGCTCATTTTGTCTTCTCCGGCGAAAGTTCATCTTCTTCGGCGACTAGCGGCGACTGGCTCGTTCTCTTTTCCTCGCCTCAGACCGGTTCTCCTCTCCCCGCTCTCCTTCTCCGGTCCCGATCTCCTTCTCCTCTCCCCGTTCTCCTTTCCCCGCTCTCCTTCTCCGGTCCGACTTCTCCTTCGCTTGGTTCTCCTCACCTGATTCTCTCGCCCGGGTTCTCCTTCGCCCGGTTCTCTTTTTCCCAGTTCTCCTTCACCTGGTACTCCTTCGCCGCTCCATTTCTCGATTTCCCTGCCCCGTTCTCGCCGGAGAAGACGGAGGAAAAGGTTGGGGATGGATGGTTGGGGACGGCGGAGAAGACGGAGAAGACGAACGGCGATTGGGACGGCGGCGGAGAAGAAGCACGACGGAGAAGAAGGTTGGGGACGCCGGCGGTGGTGGCGCCGACGAAATCTTTGTTTTTGATTTTCTGTTTTTTGTTTTTTATTTTTTTAAAAATTAAAATTTGTATTATACAAATGTATACGGATTAGGGCGTAACCTAGTAAAATACAGGACGTGATATAGCAATACCATGATACTTTGGCTACGAATGTCGTATAATACAAGAACGGGACAAAAACAAACTGTTGATGATGAGAGCCGGTTTAGCGTAGGAGATTTTTTAACTCAGCTTAATTTTTTTACCGTTAATTTTACGAAGATAACTTTATTTTAACCGTTTAATCGTTAGAGAGCATTATTTTATAATTAATGAGATAATTTAATATTTATTTTATTTATTATTATAAATTTTAAAAATAAAATACAAGGTAGGATAATATAACAAAGTCTTGAGAAAGATCGTATTTCCAAAAGTTTATGGAAAGACGAGCTTTAATTAGAATAATAAAAAAGTAAAAGATTTTAGTTGTATTATTAAAATTTTATTATGCAACGTGCAGTAGAGATATAAAGTTTAAGGTCTAATTAATGCAACCCGAAAAATTTATCTTCATTTCTTCTAATTTGCAGTTTAAACCTTGGTCTTTCCATGTCTTATGGAAAGATAGTTTTTCAAGAGACGGATAATTTGACTTTTAATAAAATAATATTTTTATAACTAATGTAAGAGTCCGTCTCTTGAAAGACGGTATTTTCATAAGTTATGGAAAGATTACGGTTTAACGTATAAATTAGAATAAATAAAGATAAAATTTTCAGGTTACATGAATCGGTTATAAGCTGCATAACTACTACGCGTTGTATAATAAACTTTTAATATTGCAACTAACCGCTTTTACTTTTTATTATTCTAATTAATTCTCGTCTTATGATAAATATATGAAAAGATGATTTTTTTCCAAAATTTTACCTTAATGTAATCGTTAGATGTTTTCACTTATTTTTTAGAGTGCGTCTCTTGAAAGACGGTCTTTCCATAAGTCATGGAAAGACCAAGGTTTAAAGTGTAAATTAGAAGAAATGAAGATAAAATTTTTGGGTTGCATGAACCGGGTTATAAATTTTATAACTATTACATGTTGCATACTAAATTTTTAATGTTGCAACTAAGACCTTTTACCTTTTATTATTCGAATTAAACTCCGTCTTTCCATAAGCCTATGGAAAGACCGTCTTTCCCAAGACTTTGCCTATTTTTTAAGTTAGAAAACATTTATGAGTTAGACAAAATTAGGTAACCTTTTTGCTGCTTCTTTAATTGCTGACTTGTCAGCTCCTAAATCTTCAACTTCCAACCCTTCACTTTTCTCCCTTATCCTTTTGATTCATTAGTATTGATTTTCCAAAAAAAAACCTGTGATTTTTTCATTTAAAGATACTTTTTTTCCCAGACAATACTAAGGATTAGATTGTTGTTAATTTTTATACATCATTTATAAATTAATATTCATGTATTTTTTATTTGATAATTGTATTTTAATTTTGGCAAAATCTTGGGGAAAATCATCTTTTCACACGCATCTGAAAAGACAGAGTTGAATTAGAATTATAGAAAGGTAAAATATTTTATTTGTAATATTAAAAATTTATTATGCAACATGCATTGATTATAAATTTATGACTCAACTAATGCAACCCAAATATTTTATCTTGATTTCTTCTAAATTTTCAATTTAAATCTTGATCTTTTCGTAATTTTGAAAGACGATTAATCTATAAGCTATGAAAAGACCAAGGTTTAAAGTGTAAATTAGAAGAAATGGAGATAAAATTTTTGGGTTTCATGAATTGGGTTATAAACTTTATAAATACTACATGTTATATAATAAAATTTTAATGCTGCAACTAAGACCTTTTACCTTTTATTATTTTAATCAAATCCATCTTTCCATAAGCCTATGGAAAGACGATCTTTCCATAAGCCTATGGAAAGACGATCTTTCCCAAGACTTTACCTTATATTAATCGGGTCATAAATTTATAACTACTGCACGCTATATAATAAAATTTTAATATAACAACAGAAATCTTTTAATAATCTATAATATTAAAATAACTCAATCTTTCCATATGTTTATGAAAAGACGATTTTTTCCAATAGTATATGTGCACATTAATTTTAATTAATTACGTACTACTACATATTATGTAATGTTGAAGTTAAATATGTGGATTAAAATGAAAATAATAACAAATTATAATTATGAACTTCCATGCATGCAAAATAATGGAGATTGCAATTAAATTTGGTGTGCAGGGGTTACTGAAGGTGAATCCAGATGGTAAAATTGAACTTTTGACAGATGGGGCAGAGGGGGTAAAATTCAAACTAACAGATGGAGTGGATGTTGCTGAAAATGGGATCATATATTTTACGGACGCTTCTTACAAATACAGTTTCTGGGAATTTATATATGATTTCCTCGAGGGCAGACCTTATGGAAGACTTCTGAGCTATGACCCTCAAACTAAACACACCAAAGTACTACTCCGAGATCTCTACTTCGCCAATGGAGTTGCTGTTTCTCCCGATCAACAATCCCTCATCTTCTGTGAAACTCCCATGTAAGTTATATTTTTCTACTCTGGTTACTGAGATAGCTACCAAGATAGGGTGTGGTTGGTGGAACTATGTTTATAAGCAAAACTAACTTATTTTAAAATTTTGGGATCAACTTTTGCTTTTGTTCCAACTATGTGCGTGTTTGGTGGGCTTGAAAGGGTGTGTTTGACAGGATTTATAAGGCTCTATTTGGTAGAGCTTATAAGTTTGGTAAAGTGCTAAAAAATAACTTATTTTGAAAACATATGCTGGTCTATACCACTGTTTTCAAAATAAGTCAGTTTTTCTTATAAACGCTCTACCAAACACACCTAAGTGTTTTGCTTATGAGTTAAACAATTTTTTTTATGTTTGATAACTGCTAATAAAGTTCTTATTCTAGAAGCACTTACTATTTTTGGGCGAAAAACATAATTCCTCTGTCCCAAGTTAAATTGCACAGAATTTTTTTCACGCTCATCAAGAATTTTGTCTAACCATTAATATGTTTTACGTATAACAATGACAAACAAAAAGTTACTTTTCAGAAACTACTTGTTACGACGAATCCAACCACATAACATATAATAATATTATTGTTTATACATCTATTCAAATATGTGGTCAAAGTTGGACAGGTTAACCTGGGATGGAGGGAGTAAGTTGTTTTCCATCTGTTTTCACAATAAGTCAAAATAAGTCAGGTTCACTTATATGCACAGTTCTTCTAAACACACCCTAAGTGCTTTACTTATAAACTATGTCCATTTCTAGTGTTTGGAAAACTCATAAAAATCTGCGTATTTTAAAAGATGATGCTATTTTTGAGGCGAAAGTAAAAGCTGGTTCCACTGTTTTAAAATAAGTCAGATTTACATAGCATGGCAATTTCATGGATTTGCAGGTCAAGTTGTAAGAGATTTTACATCGATGGTGAGAAGAAGGGCTCCGTGGAGAGATTTGCTGATGTTCCTGGGATGCCCGACAACATTCGATACGACGGAGAAGGCCAATACTGGATTGCTTTAGCCACGGTACATACTCATACTCTACATTCACATACTTTCATATCATATGAAATCTGGTTTTGCCTGAATTGAAATGCAAAGGGACTTCCTTTTCTAATCGATCGACTTTGTGAATCGACAAACAGGAGGTGACGTATGGTTGGGAGCTAGCACAGAAGTACCCGTTCATGAGGAAGATGATGGCGATTATGGAGAAGTATGTAGGAAGGCCGCATCTGGAGAAAAATGGAGGGGCGTTTTCGGTAGATTTGGGAGGAAACCCTACCTCCATTTACCATGATAAAGATTTGTCCCTCATTTCAGGTGCTGTGAAGATCGGAGATCATCTGTACTTTGGTTCCATTGATAAACCCTACCTACTTCGCCTCAGCATCAAGCAGAATCCTGCAATCAGCAGTTAGCATTTTCTTGAGTTGTAATAAAACAGTTGTTGAGATGAGACTCAAATTAAGTTACGGACAATTGTGTCACAATTAGGGATGTTTAACGAGTTGAGCAGCTCGTGAGCAGCTCGAGATCGTTTAAAACAATTGATAAACCCTAACCTAGTTGGCCTCAACATATCAAGCAGAATCCTGCAATTAGTAATTAGAATTTTCTTGAGTTTTAATAAAACAGTTGTTGTTGAGATGATCAGAGTCAAAGTTGCAGACTAATGTATCACAGTGTGTCGCCATGTACTTCAAATGTTACTCAATTTGTGCTGCTTATACTTAATCTAGTATTGTGATTACTACATGAATGCTTAGTGTTGGGGTAAAAGAAAGTTAAGTTAATCGATTCTTATACCGTACCCCTGGGATACCATGAATGTGCATGGTGATATGAATCTCCTTGCGAACACTCTAGATTGCGGAATTTTAGATCTTTGACGAAATGAGCGATCTCGCAAAACCCTAGTATGTCACACGAAATTCAAGAGTCTGGCCCCCGGGGTACGCTTAATTTAGACTTGCTCCCAAACTAGCCCACGAGATCTGATCACAAAGTTTATTGATACTTAATTAGCCTTTGGGATTAAGAAACAATGGAAATAGCCCGCAAGCAACAGAGTATGAACTCAAAAGTTTGTATATCTGATTGATAAAAGGGTGTTAAAATTCGTGGACAAGCCCCCTTATTTATAGATCTCGTCTCCAAACCCTAATCACAACTGGAAACTGAATCAACTTATGGCAGCTTTAAGAAGCTAAAACCATATCTAACTAAAATACCTAAAATAAATGGCAATCTATGGTAATCTGGTCGAATTCTTCAAGAAGTAACCTTAAAGAATATTACCTTATCTAATCTTATTAAATCTAATTCTAATCAGAATAACACTCTATTTTTGAAACCCTAATGGAATGGTCCAAAAATCAACTCTTCAAATCCCACATGGCCGAGATCTACAGTCTAAAATCCCAAATGAAATAATTTTACAATATTTTACAGTGATCACACTACCTCATTAAAAATCAAATTAGAAAAAGAGTATAGTGTTCTTCATGATATTTTCAGTTCTTCGACAGTGTTGAACAATAAATCCAAGATGTCGATGATGACTCCTTCTTCAATTTTTCATCATAAAGACTATCAATCAAAGCATTTAAAGCAGCATCCTTAAGCTTAGTCCTTAACCTAATCATAGGTCCCGCCATGTCACTTAGAGGATCCCAAACAAACCTTTAAATGTTTGATCAAGACGTGGAATGTCTTCATTTATGGTGGTAGTCGTCTTGGCATCTCCATCATTCCCTCCATGGTCGAAAGGTTTTGCCCTAAAAAATGAATCGTCTTCAAAGGTAAATGGAGATAAATCACCAACATTGTAGGTCACACTAACACCATAATGATCTGCTAACTCAATCTTGTAAGCATTTTCGTTCACACGCTCCACCATTTAAAAGGGCCATCTCCATTTGGATTCAACTTATATTTCTGAGCATTTGGAAGCCTATATTTCCAAAGATGTACCCAAACATAATCTCCGAACTGGAACCTCATAAACTTGCGGCCCTGATTAGCTCTGTCAGCATTCTGTGCATTTGCCCGTTCAATTTTCATGCGCACCTTCTCATGAATTTTCTTCACGAAATAAGCTTTCTTTTCTCCATCGAGATTTTTAACTTGTTTAATTCAAAGGAAGTAATTCAATAAGTGTAATAGGTAGAAAACCATAAACAATTTCAAATAGAGATAAAGAAATAGTAGAATGAATAGTGCGATTATAAACAATCTCTGCTATCGGGATGCATTTTTCCCAATTCTTCAAGTTTTTCTGAACTAGGACATGCAGAAGAGCCCCTAGGGTTTGATTGGTCACTTCTGTTTATCCACCAGTTTGAAGATGACTGGCAATCAAAAACAGCAATTTCGTCCCTAACTTGCGCCACAAGGTATTCCAAAAGTAGGATAGAAATTTAACATCACAATCATAGACAATGGACGCAGGTATCCCATGTAGTCGAACTACCTCTTTCAAAAATAGATCTGCAACATGTTTTGCATCATCTGTCTTCCTACAAGGAATAAAGTGTGCCATTTTTGACAATCTATTCAAAACCACAAAGACAGAATCATTACCTGACTTAGAACGCGGTAAACCAAGGAAAATCAACCCAAGGATGTGTTGGAACATGTAATGGAGTACAAAGACCATGAGGCTTAGTTTTTTACTCAGCCTTCAAGCAATCAAGACAATTCCTACAAACCCTGTCAATAATTAGTGCCATTTTCAACCAATAAAAATTTTCTCGCAACCAATTATAAGGTTTAAATACACCAAAATGTCTTATTAAACCACTTGAATGAGCTTCTCTAACAAGTAGTTCACACATAGAACACTGGGGAATACATAAACTATTATTCATAAACAAAAGACCATCATGCCAAAAAAAATTCTCATAAGCACCATTTTCGCATGCAGCATAAATATATGAAAATCAGGATTAATCGCATATAAATCTCGCATGAATGAAAGCCCTAACATGATGCATTCCAATCGTGTAAGTAAAACATGTCTACGACTCAAAACATCAACAACAACATTTTCTTTACCTTTTTTTGTAACGCAACACATAAGGAAAATATTCAATAAAACTAGACCATTTAGCATGATATTTATTCAACTTCATATGACTCTTCAAATATTTCAATGACTCATGATCACTATGAATGTAAATTTTTTTATTCAATAAATAATATTGTCAAGTTTCTAATGCACACACAATTGCATAAAATTCTTTATCATAAACAAGATAGTTAAGAGCACCGCCCTTTAACTTTTCACTAAAGGCTATAGGTTGATTATCTTGCATCAAAATAGCACTAATACCATCACCAGAAGCATCACAGTGAATCTCGAAAGTAACATTAAAATTAGGTCATGAGCATTTCATAATCGTACTTTCAATTCATTAAATGCATTCTCTTGACTCTCAGTCCAAACAAATTTCACATCCTTTTTAACTAGTTCATTTAGAGGTGCAGCAATAGATGAGAAATTGTGCAAAAACCATCCATAAAAAATAGCTAAACCATGAAAAGAACGTACATGGTTGGCATTGGTAGGTCTCGACCAAGTCTTGATGGCCTCAATCTTGGATTCGTCGACTTTTATGCTCTCCTTAGAGACCACAAAACCGAGAAACACCACTTCCAAAGCGCAAAATGTGCACTTCTTAATGTTCACATACAAACAAGACTCACAGAGTGCAACAAGAACCATTTAAACATGCTCAATATGTTCATCAATAGATTTATAATAAATCAAGATATCATCAAAATAGAACACCAAAAATCAACCAATAAACTTTGTCAATACATGGTTCATCAACCGCATATTCATACAACCCGAACTTAGTCTTAAATTCAGTTTTCCATTCATCCCCCTCATTAATTCGAATCTTATTATAACCTTAAGTCAAATCAATCTTAGAATAAATCACATATCCATACAAATCTTCAAGCATATAATCTAACCTAGGAATAGGATGGCGATACTTAATGGTATCTTGTTAATAGCACGACAATCAATGCATATATGCCAAGTTTTATCTTTCTTAGGAACTAAAATGATATGCACAACACAAGGACTAAGGGATTTTTGCACATAACTTTTTTTAAGTAACTCCTCGACTTGCCACTGTAGTTCCTTTGTCTCCTTGGGGTTTGCTTTATAAGCCAAACTGTTTGGAATAACCGTACCTGGAACCAAGTCAATCTGGTGTTCAATACCTCACAAAGGTGGTAAAACCAAAGGTAAGGCCTCTGGAAAGACATCCTCAAATTCCTGTAACATCTTAGCAAACCGTGGAGGAACATGCATAGGAATATCATCATTGGCAAAACAGTTCTCTTTAAAATGCATGATAAATACATAAGAATGATTAGCAAAAGCACGATTCACTAGGAAGTCCTTGTCTCATCATGTAAATCGATGGTAAAGGACTAATATCTGAAGATAGAATTTTACACGACTTATCAGAATCATTCTTGGACTTACCTGGCTTACTTGGATTGGCCACCCTTGAATTTTGGTAAAAAGTTTCAAGGTTTTTTCCTCCTATTTTCACCTTGTGTTTGAGCTCCCTCAAACTCTGGGTAGGGTTTTGTTCGACCACTTTTGCTCAGTCGCAAACTTCTCTTTGTCAACTTACATACATCTCTGTGCCTCTTAGACTTCCATTGGATATAATAGAGTCAAATTATACCTTGTTCTATCATTAATCACAGTAATTTTGTTAGTGTAACCATCATGCATAGATTTACAATCAAACTGCCAAGGTCTCCCTAACAAAATATGACTAGTTTCCATAGGTATAATATCACATAAGATAGAATTATGATATTTTCCAATCTTAAAGTTAATCCTGCATTGTTTGTTAACCCTAATTTCACCCTACCATTCAACCAAATAAGTTTATATGGTGATGGATGAGTAGTCACAGGCAAAGACAATGATTTAAAAAGAAGATTAGACACAACATTAGCACAAGAACCACCATCAATAATCAGTAAACAATTCTTATCTTTCACAAGGAAAAGAGTATAAAAATTATTAATTCTTTGTACCTCAGTTTTGGCCATTTGAGAGTTTAGGAGTCTCAATGACACGAAGTTACCTTGTGTTTCTGGACCTTGTTCACCATGATCATTTATGATGATATTTTCATATACCTGTACTTCACCACTTTCATACAATGGTGGTGATGATACTCTTATGAAGTTAGAATTGGCTGCAGCCCAACTCATTAAATAATATCTTTGGGCTGGCTTAACCCAATAGGGTTTAGTTATAAATGGGTCAAGATTGTCATTTAATATGTATTTAATAAGAATTACAATAAAAGGCAGTGACTGTTAGGGTTTAATTAGTATAAATATGAAGGTATGTCATTCGTTTTGATTCATTGAGTATTATGCCTTCCTTCTCAGATCAATGACTGGTTTTATTATCGGAGGGTCTTCCAACGATAATTTTGGGGGCTCTGTCTTGCAGGTCGCAGTGAAGGAGACAGGGAAGTAGTCCACTCGGGTTCAAGATGCATCAATTGGCATGCCCAGTGGGACCCGAGAAGTCAAAACACTTCACCGATAACATTGAAGTTACATTTTTAGTCTGGTTGACCCCCTTTTATTCGATGGTTTCAATATAGCCACCACTTTTCCGATAAATGTTGACCTATTCACCGCTGGTTAGCCTTTTTGTCTTCTCCGTTGAGTTTTCAGTCTCCCGTGGTCTCTCCTTAGACCATGAGCGCATTTCTGGGAGGTTTTTGAAAACCATAAGTCGCAGTACGTTGATTGCGTGAGATCCACTTGCCTCAACAAAGAAGAAGATCTGGAGCCTAAACTACACGCACACAGACTAGATATTTTGTTAATAAAGCGTGAGTTCACACGCCAAGTGTGTTGATCGCATTATTTGGTCACACATTTTCCATCAAGAACATCTGCACTCACTCATCTTTGTTCTTCAGTTCATTCCCATTAGTGGAATCTCAAAGTTCTTGTCACCTTCGTCTCTCATCACCCTTGAAGGTCTCGAGGCTCCCGTCGTCCACCTCCAAAGCTCTTGAAGCTAAAAGGAACATGTCTTCAACCTTGCCCCTGGTTGTCCCTTGAGCTCGCTGCTAATGTAGTGCCATCGAGCTCGCTGCTTCTGGTACCTTTGACAAGGAAGAATTACCGCCGATGACCAAAAAAGATGTCATCGAAGCCTCGTTGCTCTCTTATAAAAGACCCATTAAAGCCTCGCCAAAGTCTCATTGAAGGATAAAGAGATGAATTCAAAGCACTGAAGCCCTTCGACTACTAACTGCAGGCATCTTCAACCTCGTCGCATGTGTCTTTGACCGTACCAGAGTTGTCATTGCTGTCTAGAATACATCGATGGTCACTATCAAAGGACGATAGATCCATCAAGCTCTCATCTGTGGGGAAATACTTTAGCCTCCATCCATCGAGAAGTCCTTCGACGTGACGTCCGTAGAGCTCTCTTCCCTCACGACTATAATTATTACACCAGAGAAGTGTCTTCTTTCTTTTATTCTTTTTTGTTGAATTTTCTAGCTCTTAGATACCGCTACCAAGTTCTTTGTCTTTGTGGCTGTAGCTTTTCAATTATTGGACCTCAAAAATAAGGCATTGGATGAATTATTATGATGATATGTTCAACAAAGGAGTTTCCTAGGAACCCTTCGCGGAACGTATGGGCCTTCAAGATGACCAATGCTGGTTTTAGGTGGACTTCTAATCCCCCCTTTCTAACTGTCCTATGTTATAATTTTATCTAGCTAATCTATCATGCATGTGTGTCCGTCTTTTGGTTTGTAAGTGTGTGCTGAATGCAGCGATAGATGTTAAAATCTACCATTGATCGCCTTCCTTATATGACTTCTTTTGTTGATGCCTACATACTGCACAAGTGATTTTGTTGTATGTGCATATCACCATAAATCAGTAGGAATTATTATGTAAACATATAAGCAAATGATAATATATTGAAACGAATGATATTTGTTGAATATATTGATCTAAAAATTTGGTAGCTTAATGTTTTATGCTGCAAACGGAATTTCCATATTATATTTTGATCTGCATGCAAAATTCGGTCCCGGATGGAGAATTTACATTCTAAATATGTAGGCTTCAATTCGAAAAATGTATGTTGTATTTGATGCATAGTGCTCGAGAATATGCATGCAAAAATTAGGATTAGCATGCCTGGATTAATTATTTGATTGCTACTACCTGTCTGATTGAAATTGATGTATTGCATGGTTCAAATTACGGAAATTGCATTTCTATAATCAATGCTACATACTTATGGTCCCAAAAATTGCACACTCAATTTTGGTATCAATTTTAGAAAATAGCAGAGATTACTAGAACCTTAATTTGATTATGCACCAGTGCTAGAACTTGGGATTATGCACTAATTAACTTAAACTGGACCCAAAATGGGAATAGGGTATGTGCAAGCTAATGTGGGATGGATTCGAAAATCATTTTATGTTAAAAGCTATAGTTCATTGTTGATCCCTAGGTATTATATGCTGATGTAATGTGAGTGATTTTCAAAAAAGAATTATATGAAATTGTGGTAGATATGAAGAAACCAAGAGAATATAGAGTGCTTCCAGGCCAAATCCTATTTTTATGAATTGCATAAAGTTGACTGGTTTAATATTTTTGATGAATTATTGCTCGAGGAAGCAGAGATGCTGATGAAACATCTTCAAAGTTTTGACACCTCGAGAAGGGCGTCTTTTCTCGGCAAGGAACTAGAGTGACTAAGAAAATCAGTGGCATGCGGCGACCACAACAAATTCGTCCACCTCCAGCTATGAATAACGAAATGGTCAAAAAAGTGTTTGAATGGTTTTGTACCTCAGCTCTCGAGGGCCTCGTCCCTTGTCCGTTGACCTTCGAAGCTTCCGTTTTTTATGACTCGAAACATGAAATATATGTCGTGCTACCTTGATGGATATGTCTGCAACATCTGGCAATCAGGAGAATTCATTTAAAGTTTTTGAAAATATGCCAAGGAGGTTTATTAGCTTCCTAATATGATATATGACGAGATAGATTTTCAAGGCCACTATTTAAAAGTATTTCTTCATTTAAGCTTCAAATTACCTGGAGCTCCAAGGGGGACCTCGTTAGCAGTTTTCAAGGTGTTCTTGTGGCTGTTTATTCATACTTTATTCATATGTTGGCCGACTCGGTGGTCTCGAAAGCATGGAATAACTAAGTACTAATAAATATCCACAATAAAAGATATTTGAGGCTCACGGTAATTACGAGCTCAAAAGCATGGGATCATTATTGGAGGAGAGGTAAGTTCTCTTGAGCTGAAAATGATTGTAGCATTTCTAGCTAATAATCTCCTATTCTATGAATGCATTCCCTACTTCATGTGTATATATACGCTGAAATTTCACATTAAGTGATTGCTGATTTTTATTTTACTCATGTGGTTTGGGGCTATAATGTCTGCAAAGTTGAATGTTTCATAATATTTGAGCCCGTAGAAAGACCCCGCCAGCTTCGAGATCATTGAATTTGGAATTCTTTCTTGAAAAACTTGAAAATTATTTTCTCATTTAGGCTGTGGGGAATTTGATGTTACCAATGAATTATAAGATAAAAAGAATATTATATGGTGAATTAAATCCATTCTTACGTATAGTACTTATGTGGAGTAGAATTTGATTTCGTGACATTGTTCCAATTATTCTCAACTCGTAGTTTCGACTTACATTTCTTACTAAAGAATCTTATCTTGGTTGAGTAAAAAGAAGAAATGAATATTTATGACTAAGTGTTTTCCAGTTGAATATAAAAAGGCCTACAAGCGAGTAGTCTAAAAGATCTCGTATATCTTTCAAGCTAAGGCTGAGGACTCGAGCTAAAAGCTCTCTTTATCCACAGGGGGATGTTGAATCTCTTCCTCCACGGGGGGGTGTTGATTCTCTTCCTTCATACGGGGCTATCAAATCTCTTCCTCCACATGAGGCTATTGAATATCTTTCTCCACAGGGGGCTATCGAATCCTTTCCTTCATAGGGGGCTATTGAATGTCTTCCTCCACAGGGGGTTATCAAATATCTTCTTCCATAGGGGCTATTGAATTTCTTCCTCCACAGGGGGTTACCGAATATCTTCCTCTACAGGGGGCTATCGAATCTCTTTCTCCAGAGGGGCTATTGAATCTCTTCCTCCATAGGGGGCTATCGAATCTCTTCCTCCACAAGGGGCTATTGAATCTCTTCCTCCACAGGGGGCTATCGAACCTCTTCCTCCACAGGGGGCTATTGAATCTCTTCTTCAGGGGACTCTCAAATATTTTATTCCCCCCCTCTCGAGGGACTAAAAAAGAACTCAGTTATGATGAAGTGGAATAAAAAAGAACTCAGTTATCAATTGTATCTCCAACCCCCCCCCCCCCCTCGAGGTTTTCTAAAAAAAACTGAGTTTACATGCAATACGCAAATTTGATCCTCCAATGATTAAGGCTACTTGATTGTTCCTACCTACGTCGAGCTCTAAAAAGTTGGAAAAATAGTAAGCTAGCTTCATGAATATAGTCAAGATAATTAAATGTGCAAAAGTATTTTATAACTCCTAGGGGGCAATATAAAATGTATGATCTCTATATGGCCACGATAACTTTGGTTACAACATTTCAAGATACAAATGGAAAAAAAGAAGTGATGACAAAGTCTTCTAAGGATGAGACGCTATCAGTAATAATGGATGTCATTCGACTGAGGGGGGTAGTGAACCCAAGGATACCACCGTCAAAAGTCAAAGGACACCCTCCTCGATTCCAAAATCATTACTAGGGAATTATACGCCCAATGCTAATCCAACTATAAGATTTATGATGACCTACATGCTCGGTGCTACACTTTAAACAATAACCTGCTCAACATTATCCCAATCTATGTCAAATTTAAAACTCCGTAGACTTGATCAAGCAAAGCTACTTCAGGTGTACCTCGATAAATGTATAAATACTACAACACGTGAAATAATATATATGCTATAAGGATAAACTCTCCCGAAGACCTTAGGAGAGCCTTAATGATGGAGCTTCATCGAGAATTACACTCCTGAGGTAAAAATTATTTGTGCAAAACCTTAAAGCATCGTATCATGGGCTTCGATAGTCCCTCGAAGGCATTGATTTCCTCCTCGGTATACTTGTTTCCCTCCACCACCTCATTAACATGAGCTTAAAACCTCTTAGCCTCGTATGGTTGGGTGACTATTATTGCACCAGGATTCTAAATCCTCGTTGGCATTGGTTAACTCCCGCTTGACCCTCATTAACTCGAGGGTTAGTCATAGTTGAATGATAACAAGACTCCTCTAATGATTCCTTTAGATTCACACACCACAAAGGCAATGAAAAGAAATTCTTTAGTCTTGACCAAAGAGAATCAAGTGCTGAAACTCTTTAGTATGGGTCATCTTGTTGGTGCAGACTTCGAGTAAAGAACGATGGCGCTAGTGTTATATGCTTGCTCTAAGCCTCGCTTATGAATCTCAAAATTTTTTACCCAGCCGATCATCAATGTTGGGGGCTCGGTATTAGACGCCTCATTTTAAAGAAAATACATAGCTCGGAAGCACAAGAAGATTTTGAGAGACCCTTCAAGCAAGGGAGGAAAACTCGATATATTTTAGGATATGATATTAAGAGAACTAAGGCATTCCTACAATGTTAATGTATTCGAAGTTAAGTTGATTCAAATACTCGAACATATTTATCATGCCTCGAGTTCTTGGGGGGCTTTTGATGATACTTTTATGAAGTTAGAGTTGGGCCGCAGACCAACTCATTAAATAATATTTTTGGATTGGCTTAGCCCAATAGGGTTTAGTTATGAATGGGTCAAGATTTCTATTTAATACGTATTTAATAAGAATTGCGGTAAAAGACAATGATTGTTAGGGTTTAAATAGTATAAATATGAAGGTATGTTATTCATTTTGATTCATTGACTATTATGCCTTCCTTCTCAGGTCAATGACCGATTTTATTATCGGAGGGTCTTCCCCCCGGGTAATTTCGGGGGCTCTGTCTTGTAGGTCACGGTGAAGGAGACATGGAAGCACTCCACTCGGGTTCAAGAAGAATCAGATGGCATCTCAGCATATTCATCTTTTTCATCTCCTTCCTCAATGCATGGGGACTGTTACACGGACATGCCCTCTCTCTTTTTCATCTCAGATGGCCCTCCACTCGTGCATGGGGACAGTTACTACGGACATGCCCTCTCTCTTTTTCATCTCAGATGGCCCTCCACTCGTGCATGGGGACAGTTACTATGGACATGCCCTCCCTCTTTACAATGAAAACAAGTAGGAGAGTTAACAGAAATCAAATTTGATGAAGAATTAGTGGATTTACTTGGAATTTTTGAAGACTGCTGAGTTGGTTGTGCTATCCTCCTATCATTGGAATTATAAGTTGGATTTGAATAGGTCTGAATTGATCCTCATCTTCCCATGGGCGTGCCCCTACTTCGGTCATAACTAGGGTTTCCAAAGTAAACCCTAGTCGTTGATTAGTAAGGTTAGCATAAAAATTCCCACCCCTTCCCTTTAATTAGTAAGGTTTTTCACCAAGTGTATAGAACTCATAACTCACAAGGTGAAGGCTAATGCAAGGGCAATTGATCAATTGACTGCAATTCAAAGCAAAAATGTGGAGATGAGTACTGCATAACTTATTTCAAAATTTTAAATATATAAACTCAAAATTGGGCTCTATAATATGGAATTCCATATTCTCAAGAGAATAAGGAACAAAAATCAATTTTAATGGCATGAATCGGAGCTGTAATGAAGAAGTTATGATAGAAACAAGAATGCTTTATATAGGCGACAAATAAGTTCCGAAAGTTCAAATAACTTTTCCGAAATCAAATTGATTAGGATCTCAAACCCAAATCCCTTGTGGTAAAGGATTTTAATGAATTACTTTATCCCAAGTCAAAATTTTAGATCAAATCTCCTCTCAATTGGCTCTTTTTTTTCATTTTCCTCTTCCGATTATAATTTGACTTTTCTTTTCATTTTTCAAATCGAATTTCCTTATTCTTTCTTTCTTTTTCAGCCAAAAATTTGATTACGCACTATAAAACACTCACAAATAGAATCTTATTCCCTGAGCAAAATTTTCGAGCACAATTCCAAAATATTTAGAAATTTCAAATCTACCCCTAAACTTTCAAAAATTACAAATCAGCCCTAAATTTCCTAGATCTCGATTTTTAAACCCAAAAATTTGCTTTTTTTTTCTTTTTTTTAAAAAAAATTGGAACAAATTCACCTATATAAAACTTGGAATAAGAAAACTGCGACAACTTCCTCTTGATTCAAATGAACTTTGAGGTATTCAAGATCGTAAAGATAAAAAAATATGACACTATATCTGGAAAAAAACACAAGACATTTTTTTTAATAAGGTGTAATCAAGAATCAAAGAACAGTTCAAGATCACGGAATCAAAGAACGATAAAGAAAACAAATTGGATTATGAGCATGCAATAATTTTCAGAAGAGTGGGAAAAATATCACAAGCACATGAACTGTATAAGCTACCTAAAAACTACGAAACTAACTGGGAGGTGAAGACAGATTATACTTGTTAACGCTCAGACCCTTCGACGTCCACCTGACTCGATTGATGAAGGTGAAGACGGATAGTAAAACCTAAGTACTCTAACTCTCGAACCCTTCGACGTCCCTCGACTTTAGATTCAATCCTTCTGATAAGAAAGATCAAGCAAACACAGTTAAAATATGACACAAAATAGTGTATATTAAAAATTTTCAAAAATAAATTAATGCAAAACCCAAAACCCCTGATGAAATTTTCGGCCACAAAGAGATCTTTCGCTTTGCTCTGATATCAACTGATATGAATCTCCTTGCGAAGACTGTGGATTGTGGAATTTTAGATCTTTGACGAAATGAGGGATCTCGCAAAACCCTAGTATGCAGCAAGAAATTCAAGAGTCTAGCCCTCGGGGTATACTTAATTTTGACTTGCTCTCCAACTATCCCTCGGGATCAGATCACAAGGTTTATTGATATTTAACTACCTATCGGGATTAAGCAACAATGGAAATAGCTCGCAAGCAGCAGAATATGAACTCAAAGGTTTGTATATTTGATTGATAAAAGAGTGTTGAAATTCGTGGACAAGCCCCCCCCAGTTATAGGTTAGATCTCGGGCTCAATCCCTAATCACAACTGGAAACTGAATCGACTTATGACAGATTTAAGAAGCTAAAATCATATTTAAATAAAATACCTAAAATAAATGGTAATCTACGGTAATCTGGTCAAATTCTTCAAGAAGTAACCTTAAAGAACATTACCTTATCCAATCTTACCAAATCTAATTCTAATCAGAATAAAACTCAATATTTTCGAAACCCTAATGGACTGGTCCTAAAATCAGCTCTTCAAAGCCCATATGGCTGAGCTCTACAGTCTAAAATCCAAAATGAAATAATTTTACAATATTTTACAGTGATCACATTACCTCATTAAAAACACAATGGGAAAAAAAGTATAGTGTTCTTCATGATGTCTTCAGTTCTTCGATAGTCTTGAACAATAAATCCAAGATGTTGATGATGACTCCTTCAATTTTTCATCATAAAGACGATCAATCAAAGCATTTAAAGCATCATCCCTAAGCTTAGTCTTTGACCTAGTCATAGGTCCCGCCATGTCACTTAGAGGATCCCGAACAAAACCTTTAAATGTTTGATCGAGACGTGAAATGTCTTCATTTATGGTGGTAGTCGTCTTGGCATCCCCATCACATGGTAAATGTGTAAAATTTTCATTTCATTATTATTATTTGTGCATTCAATATTTCTATTGTTACCATAGGCAAATTAGAATAATTAATGCACAACCTCACATAAAATGATACTCATTCTTACCACTTAAAATACACTAAATGTCCTTGGGGATATGATACTCATGGTACCACAGGGATACCATATAATTTGCCGAAGTTAATTTTAGAGATTTTTACACTTTTAACTATAACTTTAGGATGAAAGTGTCAATATAATCATGTAAAACGAGAAAGTGCCAAAATAGCCCTAACTTTATAGTGAATTGTGCAGATATAACCTTTTGACCTAAATCCGGCATTGATTCATGAATTTGGGTGTTGATTGGACCCAAAATAATAAAAATACCCTCACCCATTTAAACTAAATTCTTATTCACATTTTACCCCTCCTTAATATATCTTACCAAGTACATCCCTCGGCCGATCGCAATTCCTCCGTGTTTCATTTCCCTCAATTATGCCAGTTTAGATCCTATGCACCACTTTACATACGCCAGCAGTGCACCACAAGAAGACCTACAACGTTTTATGACATTGAGATTTATATTTTACTTTTTACCTTATACTAGGTGTAGTTACTGCACTATGCGCATTTTAGCCCAGACCCGTGATTTTTATACATGGTAATGAACTGCTAACATGAATTACAATGGAGGATGAATGAATGATCACAGTTGGGGATGACAAGAATTTGTGTTCCAAGAATGAATACTTGATGTTTGATTCCAATGGTAGTTAATATAAGAATTGAGAGAGACTATCTTTTATGTTCTAAACGTTGATTCAAAGTTCTATCTTTTGTAGAAGTAATAGAGGCGCCCTAATTTATCCTTCCCAAAATCCTTCAATGCATACACTAACAATGAGGTTGATCATCATTATTCTGCTGCTTCGCTACGAGAAAACCATTTGGTACAAGTGCCTTTTATTCCTCAACCTGTTGGCAGCGGAGCGTTGTTGCAGCAAGCTCCCCACGTGGAAATTCCGCAATCCACTGCGCTTAGTCATTATGCTCAAGATAACAATGAGGGCACCTGTATCGAGAAAAACCAGACAATCTGGATGACTTATCGTCTCTGGACTTGAAGACGGGGGTTGAGATCACTGAAGCTCTACGATTACAGCTGGAAGTGCCAACACGTATTCACTAACAGCTTGAGATTCAAAGAAATTTACATCTGAGAATAGAAGAGCATGGGTGATGTCTTCAAATGATGTTTGAAAAGAAGTGCAAGTCTGGCATCGACATGCTCAAGGGCCCATCTTCTACATCGGAGAATCCTGCATCAGATACCGACCACGCCAATCCAAGAATCTCCACCCAAGAATGATTTGAGAGCCTCACAGGACAACCAGAATAAATTGGATGCTGTTTCGGGTGACATGGATGCTTCTGCTGCAAAACTGTCTAACAACGAAGATGGAAATCTCGAACCTAATTCGCCTATGTTAGAATAAAGAAAGTAGATGATTAGATAATATTGAATTTCATGTTAATGACTAGTACTAGAATTATATTTAGACTAGTATTCTCTGCACTCTATATATATTCTTCATCATTAATCAAAATCATTATGGGAAATTACTTTATCATGGTATCAGAGCAAACATGGTTCTAAAACTCTCAATTTTTTTCGGCCGCGCCTATACCTCCCTCTTCCGCCGTTAGAAAAAAAAATTTTCTCTCCTTCCCCTTGCTGAAATTTTCAATTTTTTTTCTCTCCTCTCATCATGTCTGAAGATAAATTATCTTATAATACCTTGCTCCACATGATGACCATCAAATTGTCATTATCAAATTATTTGTTGTGGAAGCGTCAAGCTGGTTATGTTCTTCAACCTCAGAAGTTGTATGGTTTTCTTGACGGTTCCAGACCTTGTCCGACTGTTACTCCTAGCCCCCTGGCCGCCGAATCTGTCTCCTACGCAGGCGCTGTTAGTTCCATTCCAGTTCGAGGTTCCTCCTCCAAGCCTGATCCCATGGAGGCATACTTGAAGGCTCAGTCTGATTATGAGAATTAGGTTAATGAAGATCAACGTGTTTGCAGTTTTCTCTTTTCTTCCCTCACCCCGGAGGCCTTGGTGGTTTTGCCTGACTGTGCCACTTCAAAGGAAATTTGGGCCAATCTTCAGTCGATTTATCATGACAGCAGTGCTTCACCCATCCTTCGTCTTCGTGCTGCTGCCCATGGTATACGTAAGACTGGTACAGTTCATGAACTCCATCTCCAATTTAAAGATATTTTTGAGCAGTTGTCTATGATGGGTTCTCCTGTATCAAATGATGATAAACTTATTTGGTTTTTTACTTCTCTTGGAACTAAGTTTAAGGATTTTTCTGCACCTTTAATTAATTCATGTCCTACTCCGTCGTATGCCGATGTCTTATCTCGTGCCAAAAACCACGAGGCTTTTCTAAAAAATTTACAGGACCATTCAGCCCCGGCCACTGTGCCTGCCGCATTCCCATCAGCCAAATTTCCCTCGGCCGGTCGCGCGTGGGATCACGCACCGGCGAGGGGAGGAGGCACGTACGGCTCACGCGCCGCCAGGTGCGGCCATTTCAGCGGTCGACACGGCGGAAAAGATGATTTTCAGTCCTCGGTTGGGGCTGGTCGTGGTCGGCCGCAATGCACTTGGTGTGGTCGTCCCAGTCACTATGCTGTGACTTGTTACAAGATGCTTGCTCAGACTGGTTCTCAGGGTCCGACTCGTCATACAGACTCCACTCATCTGGCGGAACGGTTTCAGTCATCCTTGCAGTTAGAGCCTACTGCACGATCTTCTTATTGGTTTATTAACTCTGGTGCTACTAGTCATATAACATCCTCCGCATATGGTTTAGAGTATAAGACATCGGCAGGGGCCACAGTGATGGTGGTCTCTATGTTTTGGATAGAGGTGATTCAACATTTTTCTCGCATTTATAGCAGAATAAAGGATGGCCATCTTATGAGCTTTGGCATGCTCGCCTGGGTCATGCATCGTCGACAGTTATTTCTAGTTTGCAGAAGTCTGGTCTAGTTTCTTTATCTTCTTTGTTGCCCAAACATATTGCCTGCGCCCCCTGTGTTATAGCGAAAGGTCAACGGTTGGCTTTTGTTGATAACCATAAACGTGCTACGCATGTACTGGATTTGATTTATTGTGACTTATGGGGACCTTCCCCTGTTTTATCATCAAATGGTTTTTCCTACTATGCTTTATTTTTGGATGATTATTCTCGTTTCACTTGGCTTTATCCACTTCGTCGTAAGTCGGATTTCTTTGATGCTTATTTACAATTTGAGGCATTTGTGGAGAATCAGTTCTCATCCAAAATTAAAGTGTTTCAGAGTGACGGTGGTACTGAGTTTCTGAACACTCATCTTCGGAGTCATTTTGCTACTAAAGGCATTCACCATCAGATATCGTGTCCTTACACTCCAGAACAGAATGGTAGGGCAGAGCGCAAACATAGGCATGTTGCCGAGATGAGTCTTACTATGCTATTTCACTCGCATATTCCTATCTCTTACTGAGATGATGTTTTTGTTGCAGCTACATATACGATCAATCGATTGCCTACTCCTGTACTACATGGTTCTTCTCCTTATGGGCTTCGATATGGTCGGGATCCATGTTACTCAAATTTTCATCCTTTTGGTTGCTGGGTTTTTCCATTTGTTCGACCATATCCGGATCACAAATTATCTCCTCGCAGCATTCCATGTGTCTTCCTTGGCTACAGTTCCCAGTACAAAGGATTTCGTTGTCTAGATTCTTCGACAGGCAGAGTCTCACTCGTCATGCTCGATTTGATGAGACATATTTTCCTTTTGCCACTTCTTCGACTTTGGGCTCTCCAGCATCTGCCCTTGATGTCTTGGCTTTTATTAATCTTGATGGTTATATTGATGCCTCTGTGCCGGATTTAGCTTCATCTCCTTTGCCGCTAGTCACGGTGCCTCCTCCAGCCGCAGCCACCTCTTCTCCTGCTGCGTCTGTTGGCCACGACTCGATTGTTTCTCCCGAGTCTTCTCCGGCGTCATCCGCCAGCTCCACTCCTTCCACCTCGCCACCTCCGCCCCGTACACATCGGATGTCCACTCGGTCATCTACTGGTGCCATCAGCGATGGGATTATTCGGATATTATTGCACATGGCGTTACTGCTGCTCTTCTTTCTCAGACAGAACCCACGGATTATTGCTCGGCTCTTCAGGATCCAACCTGCGTTTTAGCTATGGACGATGAGATGGCTGCTCTTCGTAGTCAGCATACTTGGGATTTGGTGCCTCGACCTTCGGACGCCAACATCGTTGGCTCCAAATGGGTCTATTGGCTCAAGTATCATCCGGATGGTACTATTGACCGTCACAAAGCCAAACTTATGGCGCAAGCTTTTTCGCAGATTCCAGGTTTTGACTTTGACCATACTTTCAGTCATGTGGTCAAGGTCTCCACTGTCCGGACTGTTCTTGCAATTGCCACCATGCGTTCTTGGCCACTTCATCAGCTGGATGTCAAGAATGCTTTTCTTAATGGTGTTCTGGATAGTCCGGTCTACATGAAACAGCCAGTTGGTTATCAGGATTCTTCTCATACAGACTATGTTTGTCGTTTGCGCAAGGCTATTTATGGCCTTAAGAAGGCTCCTAGAGCTTGGTTTCAGCGGTTTAGCAGCTATCTTACCCAGCTTGGTTTTCGGTGCAGCTCGGCTGATACTTCTTTATTTGTTCTGGCGAAGGGATCCTCATTGTTGTACCTCCTTGTGTATGTCGACGACATTATTCTTACAGGGAATGATTCGACTCTTCTTCGTCAGTTCATTTCTCGGACGTACAAGGAGTTTGCGATCAAGGATCTTGGTGCTCTTAATTACTTTCTTGGTCTTGAAGTTTCTCCTACTTCCTCAGGGTTGCTTCTCGGCAAAGCGAAGTATGCTCGGGATATCCTGACTAGGGCCGGTATGTCTACTTGCGCGCCTGTTTCCATGCCGTTTCTTGCTGGCTCTCAGCTTCACAATTCCACTAGTCCGGCATTTAGGGATCCTACTCTTTATCGATCTCTCGTTGGGGCGCTTCAGTATCTCACCATTACTCGTCCGGATTTGGCCTTCTCGGTCAACATTGTGAGTCTGTACCTTCAGGATCCTAGAGATGATCATTTTGTTGCAGTTACACAGATTTTGCGTTATGTTCGTGGTACTCTTCATTATGATTTGGTTTTCAGTTCTGTTAGCACTCCAGATGTGTTAGGCTATTCTGATGCTGACTGGACCCGCTGTCTGGAGACTCGACGTTCCACTTATGGATATACAGTTTACCTGGGTGGGAATCTTGTTTCTTGGAGTGCCAAGAAACAACCCACTGTTTCTCGTTCCAGTACGGAGTCTGAGTATCGTGCACTTGCCAACACTGCTTCTGAGGTTGTCTGGCTCACTCATTTGCTTCGTGATCTTCGAGTTCCGCTTTCTGGCTCGCCATTTTTGTTATGTGACAACAGTAGTGCTATCTTCTTGGCTCAGAATCCGGTGGTGCACAAGCGGGCAAAGCATATTGACATTGATTATCATTTTGTTCGTGAGCTGGTGACTTCTGGCAAGCTGTGCGTTGCTCATGTTCCAACTTCTCTTCAGATTGCTGACATCTTCACCAGGGGCCTTCCTCGTCCGTTGTTTGAGTTCTTCAGATCCAAGCTTTGCGTCGGCGAACATCCAACGCTTCGCTTGAGGGGGGTGTTAGAATAAAGAAATTAGATGATTAGATAATATTTTATTCCATGTTAATAACTAGTACTAGAGTTATATTTAGACTAGTGTTCTTTGTACTCTATATATATTCTTTATCATTAATTAAAATCACTTTATCCGCCTCTGGCGAAACGCCCTAGAATCAACGAATAGGGAGAGCCGACAGAACACTGTTGATGATTTCTTTGGATAAATATTGACACTCCTTGAATTTAGTTGATCAGAAAACTATTCTAATCTGGTTAACCTATTTTTAGCATAGGAAGATACCTAGTATGTGGTCTTTTGATAGAAAAGCAGCATGTGTTGATAGCAATTTTTAAATTACATATAAAATTTAAAAATTTTAAAAATATTTTTTTATATCATATTTTTTATATTTTCACCTTCAAATACATATTATTACTTGTTTTAACTTATAAAATGTTATATTTAAATTTTATTAAAATATTACAACATTTAAGTCAAATGCCCCTCAGAACTGTCCATAAAGTTATAGAAAGACTGTCTTTCCTGAGACTTTCCCATTAATATAAATATCATGGATTTACAGACTAACTGCAACCATATGGAGAAGAAAAACACTATCTATTTCTTTCATGCTTACAGCTTCAAAACTGCAACTTCTCTTTTAACCATACAAAAACTTGAAATAGGTTGAAAGCCTATATAATATAGATACAAAAATATATTCCTGATCTTACCCAAAAGGATTTCAGGCAATGAGTTATTTTATTTTTCCTTTTATTAAAGAGAGGTACTTGGTGGACAAAACTACAAACTTAAGAGTGGAAAAATATACAGAATAAGATCCTCTGCAGACCATGCAAAGCAAGCGTACTAAAGAAACCAGGTACCAGTATCAACGTCAAATGTTTCTTGGCGAGAGTAAAATAACAGTTTTTTGAGGTATCAA
Source organism: Rubia yunnanensis (assembly GCA_037428765.1). NCBI lineage: Eukaryota > Viridiplantae > Streptophyta > Magnoliopsida > Gentianales > Rubiaceae > Rubia > Rubia yunnanensis. The sequence goes on from CM075069.1 coordinate 21,141,821, forward strand.
GCCTTTTGACCTCATCCGACTTCTCACTCATGACTAAAATGCATAATGTCGGACACCTACGAGTGTATCCCAGTGGTTGGGAGATGGGTGGGTAAGCCAATGATTCCAAGTTCTATACTCGGCAGCGGCAGTGTGGGGAGCTCTTACTTTGCAAGGCTCCCTTGTGCGCACCGAGTCCATACCAAGCCCATTGGTCCTGGTGCTGGGCTACCGTGATTTACCTCTCATACGATGGCCGGGGTGTCGGCTGGCATGGGCTGCTGAGGACGAGCGGATGATCGCCTTTTGCCACTAGAATGCATAATGTCGGGATATAGCTCGATGATTTAACAGGGATACTCAAGATATTCCGTAAAACCAACTAACCAATCAATAAATTAAAACAGAGTACTATACGCTACAAGAAACAACACCTATTACTTCGCCCATTTTACCTCGGTTTTTTCCTTAACACCAAAAAACTGAGGTAAAAAGTTATTTTACCTCGGTTTGTATTTTATTTAAGTAATTTTTTTACCTCGGTTAAAAAATTGAGGTAAAAGCCTGCATGACCGGCGTCGCACGTATATCTGGCTTATCGACGTTGTGATCGAGATCGCACGTACCTATCCCAGACAAGAATGACCAATGTCGCATGCATATTTGGCTTATGGACGTTGTGACCGAGGTTGCACGTACCTATCGCAGACAAGAATGAACGACGTCACATGCATGTTTGCTTACCGATGTTGTGATCGAGGTCGTAAGTACCTATCCCAGACACACATGAACGACATGACAACGACATTGTGGCCGAGGTCGTAAGTACCTATCCCAGACACACATGAACAACGTGACACGTGTGTTTGGCTTACCAACGTTATGACCGAGGTCTCACGTACCTATTCCAGACACAAATGACCGACGTCGCACGCATGTCTGGCTCACCTACGTCGATTTTTTTTGTGACCGCGGTTGCACGTCACTCTCGCAGACATGATACTTAATTATAAGTACATGAATAACAGATAACACCCTTGCAATGCACGATTTAAAATAATTGAATATATATATATATTATTAATGATGAATGTATTTTTTAACAAACTAAAATATTAATTTTTATTTTTTTATACAACTCCATTTCTTTTATATTGTAAAATATTTTATATCTATGTTTTTAACTATGACTTTATGTTTATATTTTAAAATGAAGTGATTTAAACGTAGATTTGGAGTAATACATGATCGTAGTCGAACATAAAAAAAACTTTATTTTCTCACCAAATAAAACTTTATTTTCTCACCAAAATTGCAATTGTCTGTTATTAAACTGAATTTTGATGCTGCCAATTTTGTAATTCGACAATTCCAACTTTCATGGAGGGATCTAAGTGCAAAAAGTAAAACCTTTACTCGTAACTCTAAATTGAAATCCGCTCAAAAGTGATGGTACCCTATACACCCAAGTTGTATTTTCAAGTCCACAACATAGTATTTACCAATAAACATGCACGAGAATATATTTGTAATTTTTTCCAATGTATCTTTCTTACTTCTATGTAACAAACTCTAAATTACTCTAGAACATGTACTAGCATTTTCCAACATGTCACCAAAAAATAATATATTTTATAGATCTATATTTAGGAAAGAATAACAAAAATCATGTATTTTGGAGCAATGGATTATAGGGTAACACAATTTTGGGCTATAGTGTAATTTTTCATAATTGTGTAGAAGTAATCAATATTGCCTTTCGAGACCCTTCAATTCACTCATACATTCCCAAATTACAAAATCGCAACTGTGTATTATTGAATTGAATTTTGATGTTGCCAATTTTGTAATTCGCCAATTCCAACTTTCTTGGAGGGACCTAAGTGCAAAAAGTAAAAAACTTTACTCGTAACTTCAAATTGAAATCCGCTCAAACGTGATGGTACCCTATACACCCAAGTTATATTTTCTAATTCCACAACATAGTATTTACCAATAAACATGCACAAGAATATATTTGTTATCTTTTCCGATATACCTTTCTTACTTCTATGTAACCAACACTTAGTTACTCTAGAATATGTGCTAGCGCTTTCCAACATTTCACCAAAAAAGACAAATTTTATATATCTATATTTAGCCAAAAATAACAAAAATCATGTGTTTCGGAGTAATGAATTATAGGGTAACACAATTTTGGGCCATAATGTAATTTTTTTTAAAATTGTGTAGAAGTAATTAATGTTGACTTTCGAGACCCTTCCGTTCACCTATACATGTCCAAATTTCAAAATCGCAACTGTATGTAATTAAATTGAATTTTGATGTTGCCAACAATTCCAACTTTCTTGGAGGGACCTAAGTGAAAAAGTAAAAAACTTTAGTCGTAACTCCAAATTGAAATCCGCTCAAATGTGATGGTACCCTATACACCCAAGTTGTATTTTCCAAGTCTACGGCATAGTATTTACTAATAAACATGCACAAGAATATATTTGTAATCTTTTCCGATTTACCTTTCTTAATTCTATGTAACCAACACTTAGCTACTCTAGAACATGTACTAGCGCTTTCCAACAATTCACCAAAAACAATATAATTTATATGTCTATATTTAGGCAAGAATAACAAAAAATATGTGTTTCGGAGCAAAGGATTATAGGGTAACACAATTTTGGGCCATAGTGTAATTTTTCAAGATTGTGTTGAAGTAATCAATGTTGACTTTCAAGGCCCTTCCATTCACCCATACATGGCCAAATTTCAAAATAGCAATTGTATGTTATTAAACTGAATTTTGATGTTGCCAACTTCGTAATTCGACAATTCCAACTTTCTTGGAAGGATCTAAGTGCAAAAAGTAAAAACTTTACTCGTAACTCCAAATTGAAATCAGCTCAAATGTGATGGTACCCTATACACCCAAGTTGTATATTCCAAGTCCACAACATAGTATTTACCAATAAATATGCACAAGAACATATTTGTAATCTTTTTTTTATTTACCTTTCTTACTTCTATGTAACCAACTTAGTTACTCTAGAACATGTGCTGGCGCTTTCCAACATTTCACCAAAAAAATAACATATTTTATATATCTATATTTAGGCAAGAATAAGAAAATTACGTGTTTCGAAGCAATGGATTATAGGGTAATACAATTTTAGGTCATAGTGTAATTTTTCAAAATTGTGTATAAGTAATCCATGTTGACTTTCGAGGTCCTTCCGTTCACCCATGCATGCCCAAATTTCAAGATTGCAATTTATGTTATTAAATTTAATTTTGATATTTTCAATTTCGTAATTCGACAATTCCAACTTTCTTGGAGGGACCTAAGTGCAAAAAGTAAAAACTTTACTCGTAACTCCAAATTGAAATTCGTTCAAACGTGATAGTACCCTATACACCTAAGTTGTATTTTCCAAGTTCACATCATAGTATTTTCCAATAAATATGCACAAGAATATATTTGTAATCTTTTTCGATGGGTGTTGGTGGTGTCTCTCCAGGCTCCGATGGGTGTTGGTGTAATGTGATAGTACCCTATACACCCAAGTTGTATTTTCCAAGTCCACAACATATCTCGGGGCTTTGATTGGCTGTGAGCAGCACGAATGGTGAGGGCGACTTGAAAGTTGTGGCATCGAACGACGTCAGGGATGTGGTGATCTGTAAGGAGGAGGAGGAGGCGGTCCTCTATAAGGTCAAATAAGGGTTGACTGTTGATTAATTAAGGTTAAACCGTAGTTATTAGTGTTCATATATGTAAAGTCAAACAAGTGGTGACCTGTGATTAGTTAACTCAACATTTCATTAGTGTTTATGTATAAAAAGTCAAATAAGGGTTGGCCATTATTGATAAATTACATTAAGGTCCAAAACAGTGTGACCCTATACTTAATTACTCCAAAATACATGATTTTTGTCATTCTTGCATAAATATAAAAATGTTAAATAGATGAATTTTTTGGGTGATGTGTTGGAAACCGCTAGTACATGTTCTAGAGTAACTTAAAGTTGGTTAGTTAGAAGTAAGGAAGGGAAATCAGAGTAACTTAGAGTTGGGTGTGTAGGGTACTATCACGTCTCCCCGAGATATGGCATCTCTCCAGGCTCCGATGGGTGTTGGTGGCGTCCGTCCATTCGACGCTGCTCACAGCCATTCGACGCCACCAACACCCATCGGAGCCTGGAGAGACAGACGCCACCACCACCGATCGGAGCCCTAAGAGACTAATGGCACCACCACCGAGAGCCAATCGCCACCGCCGGTCATCCATCGCCACCACTGACCACACCTCTCCACCGTCGACCGCGCACAGCCACCACCGACCAACGCGACTCCATTTGTACGGTCATCAGATCTGCCCTGTATCGCTGGTGGTCCGACCTGCCCTGTATCGTCGGAGGTTAGTTGTGCCCTGTCTCGCCGGAGGTCCGCCCTGTCTCGCCGGAGGTCCGCCCTGTCTCGCCAGAGGTCCGCCCTGTCTCGCCGGAGATTCGCCCTATCTCGCCGGAGGTCTGCCCTGTCTCGCCGGAGGTCCTCCGCTCAAGATCCAAAACTGTCTGTCCACCGCCGGTGATTCTGTTCATTTATTGTTTTGTAATATAAATGTATTATGTGTTGGTTTGTAATTTATCTTGTTTTGGTTGTGATTCCTCTGAGGTCCACTCTGTTGTTTTGGTTGTAATATCTGGTACTGGTATTTTGCACTATTCAAGTTGTATTCTTGCTAAAAAATGCATGTTAGACTGTGAACTATTGAAAGCATAATCGACATCGATTATGCTTTGGTAGTTTTTTAAATTTCTGAAATATAAGGTGCGACGTCGCACCAACATCGATCAATTTATTCACTGAGGTTCAAAATTTACTCAATTTGGAAAAAAAATTTGTGACCTTGCATGCTTGTCGCAAGCTACCGGGGTTATTTTCCCAAAAAATCAAGGTAAAAAATATTTTTTATCTCGATTTTGAACCGAGGTAAAAAAACCTACTTTTTACTTTGATAGTATTTACCTTGATTTTTTTATATAAAAAACCGATATAAAAACGCCTAAATAACCAAAGTAATAGGTGCTGTTTCTTTTAGTGATACTACCAAAGTTCATTTGCCACAAAAGTTGCCAATCAGGAAAGATGTTGTGTTTCGTGTAACTGTGTTTCCCCCGAAAAATGTCTTATGCTTTTAAGTTTAATATATGCTACTTTAAAAGCAATTTACCAAACACCTAAAAACCATCTATGAAAGTTGAACTTTTCAAGCGAAACATACAACTTAAATACTTGGTACAACAAGAAGACATACATTATCCATATTCCCAAACAAACAATCCTACCATATTCTTGCCCCTGCTACAATTCCTTTTAATTGGTGTATCAATCGAGCTTATGATTGATTACTTTTCATATTCACCTGATGATTTTCTATGTCACGAGTTACAAGTTGACCAACATTAAACCAATCTGCATACACGAATGCATGCCTTCATCTGTGCATTAATGAATGTTAAAAATGAAACTTGATAAACAAAGTATTGTTCATGCACAAATGAAGACAAACGAAAATCTCTTCCAAAACAAACCAACGACTTTCATCGTATCACATCCAGAAAGCAAGAACTGAACTAAGAAACAAACAAAATGCTTCAAAGATGAGGAATAGATAGGCAAGCATACCATATATGATAATTCTTTGAGCTTACCTGGCATTCTGGTCCACGAAATCCAATTCCTTGTGCAAATCAGCATTGAGCGCCTCCAGTATCAGCCGCCTAAATTGCCATACCTAATACCAACAACATACAATGTAACCAAGCAATCCCATGAAGTATAAATTGAAGGCACACTTAGTTGAGAGAGTCTCAGGAAAGACGGTCTTTCCATAACCTTATGTACAGTCCTCAGGGGCATTTGTCTTAAATGTTGTAATTTTTTTATAAAATTTAAATATTGCATTTTATAAGTTAAAACAAGTAATAATATGTATTTGAAGGTGAAAATATAAAAATATATGATAAAAAAAATATTTTCAAAATTTTTAAATTTTGTATGTAATTTAAGAAATGCAGTATATAAGGTAAGAAATAAGTGGCCTGTCCACAAGCTTATGACAGGCCGCCTGTCAGCAAGCTTATGACAGGCCGCCTGTCAGGAGACCCACTCCACGTAGTTTATCTCCTTTTTCTTTTCATTCATTCATCTAAGAATCCTAAAGAGGCAAGCTTTAATCATTACTACTCCCTCCCAACATAAGTTGCATCTGCCCTATTCACTAGGCAAAAGTTTCTTAACTTTTACCATAAATTCAACTAATATATAAGCGCCATTATTATGTGGATTAGTGTTAGATTCATCACGACATATATTTTAGAATATAATTTTTTTGTGAATGTTAGTCATACATAAAATAAGATACTATAGGCATAAAAGCTTATGCTGGGATGAGGAGACCTAAGGAAAAAAAAATTGTACAAACACCCAATTTATATGCATCAATTTACCGCTGAGGAAAGTGTAGGATCAACAACATAAAGCCATAAAGAAATTTCCTTTTAATCACATATCTGCTTGTAACTGAAAACAAGAAATATAACACCACAGACACAACAAAAGAACATTTAAAAAGCAGCATTATCATTAGAGAACTTACAGTGTAGTTACCGGTATTGAGTTCGATGGCTTCGGTAGTTAATTGAAGAGCTCAAGCAGATCTTCCAGTTGAATGTTTAGTGCTTCAGTATTCGATATGATGCCCTCACCATCTGAGTCTTGAACAATAGCTTCAATCTGAAATCCGACAAGGACCATGAAAATAAAAAAGAATCTTTCAGAAAAACATAAGAACAAAAGATGGAATCAGTGAATGACACCATCGATAAAACTATGCAAACAAATGATCCCTCATGGTGAATCACCTACGCCCAACGCCCTTTGTAGAAGGCATCCAGATGAAGTAAAGGTACAAACAAAGGCTACGATTGCTAAAGTGCGTGATTAGAAAACACGAAAAGTACACAATTTCACATCCAAGTATGAGGACAAACAATGGCAGCGACAGAATAAAAAAACACTACAATCCAAAACAAACAAACAAAAAACCTCATCGGAAAACTTACTCTTCTCCTAAAACCCATCTCATAAAAACCAAGCCTCAGCTAGGCCCGTCAAACGGGTTGGGCCACCCGTTGGATAACCGTTACCCATATATTAATTTCACTTATTGGATAAGATTTATTGGATAACGACTCATTGAGTTAATGGATATAATTGGGTTGTAGTTATTGGGTTTAATTGGGTTGGATAATTGGTTATCCGTTGGATAATTTTGGGTGGATCGAGTTGGGTTGGATAACGGGTGACCCGTGGATAATTTCATATCATGAGATAACAAAATTTTTACAAATTTGATTACGAATAATTTATTTTTTCCCTAACACATATAATCAAGTTAGAAACGATCAAATTCTCGATTCATCATATTTGTCGATTTCGGTTCATGTTTTAATCAATTTTAATTTGAACCAATTAAAATTTGATAAATGATCTTGACAAAAGAAGTAGAAGTAGTATTTAAGAAACTTTTACTAAATTTGAAAAATCTCGAAATATGAAGATTTTTAACAATATTTTCTTTTATTGAACATAAGAAAATAATAAATGAAATTCCCACATTTGGCCACTCCAATAAATATTTCTTTTTTTTTGTAGTTATGTACACGATTCAGCCTACATCAAAGAATGATTACGGTTAATCGTAATTTTTCACTCCAAGTAAAATGTTACGTGGCTTATCCATTTAAAGTTTAAATGGTTGAAAACACCAATTATCCATTGAGTATATAATGAATTATCCATTGAGTATATACTGAACTATCCATTGGGTATATACTAATTATCCATTGGGTCTATACTAATTATCCATTGGGTCGAACTAAATGACCAATTGGGTATATTTCATTTATTTGGGTGAAACATGAATTACCCATCAAGTCCGCATTTTTTCTCAGTTCTCAGTTCTCACTTTCCAGACTGCATTTTGTTTCATCAGTCCGCGTTTTGTTCATCAATCAGTCTGCATTTTGTTCATCAATCGATCTGCATTTTGTTCATCAATCGATCTGCATTTTGTTCATATTCGAGTTCATAATATTATATTATGTAATATAATATTATGTACATTATATTATATTTAATAAAAAATAATAATATGTTGGCTTTGTAAACTCGACGAAACTAACGAACAATATTACTTGGGATTGAGCTCGAGCTCGAGCTCAAATACTATACGAACTCAAATATTGTACGAACTCAAATACTGTATGAGATTGAGCTCGAATATTGTACGAGATTGAGCTCGAATACTGTACAAACTCGAATACTGTACGAGGTTGAACTCGAATACTGTACGAACTCGAATATTGTACGAACTCGAATGCTATACGAGATTGAACTCGAATACTGTACGAACTCGAATATTGTACGAGATTGAGCTTGAATACTGTATGAACTTGAATACTGTACGAGATTGAACTCGAATACTGTATGAACTCGAATACTATACGAGATTGAGCTCGAATACTGTACGAACTTGAATAATGTACGAGATTGAATTCGAATACTGTATGAACTCGAATACTGTACGAGATTGAACTCGAATATTGTACAAACTCGAATACTGTACGAGATTGAGTACGAATTTTGTGCGAACTCGAATACTGTACGAGATTGAGTTCGAATATCGTACGAGATTGAGTTCGAATATCGTACGAGATTGAGTTCGAATATCGTACGAGATTGAGTTCGAATACTGTACGAGATCGAATACTGTACGAACTCGAATATTGTACGAGATTGAGCTTGAATAATTTGTGAATTATAATTTGTATAATTTGTGAATTATAGTGAATATTTATGTTAAATATTACACATTCATTTAATTGGGTAATTTTGGATATTTATTAGGTATTTGTTACGTTTTTATTGAATTAACATAATATGGGATCCATGGAGATCAAAATTTTCCATTAACACAATTATTTTCATCCCGCTCAATCCCAAAAACTAATGAGCATTTAATAACTGATCCCATTGGATAATGACAACTTGTAACCCAAATCGATAGAAAATGTTTAATGAGAACTTATTGGGTTAATTATATAATGATTTATTGGATAATGACTTATTGGATAATATATTTTAACCCATTCGGTCATATGAATATCTCATGGGTTATCCAATGGGTTATCCATTTAATGACCCAACCCATTTATGACCCAACCCATTATGACTCATTTAATAAACGAGTTAATTGAATAATGACCCATTGGATAATGATCTATTGGGTTTGGATAACGGGTTTATCCAATTAACCCATTTGACAGGCCTAGCCTCAGCCATACATTGAACATACAAAATCCAAAACCAAGCAAAAGGAAAAAAGCTTGGAATTTGAACCTTTAGTATAGTAAAAGAAAATTGAGAACCGACGATTGGAGAGTAATTGAGGCCCGGTGACTGGAAACTGGTGTAGAAAGTGCGTGCCCTTGATAGAGTTAGAGGAAAACGAGGGGAAGCCTAAAAGGGCGACCTTAAAAGGCAACCTGAGACCGGCAAATTACTGTTTACCTAGAGTAGCCGGTGGGGTAACTTGGCAATTGAGGAAGAAACAAAGAGGATGAATAAGACAAGAGGAAGGGAAAGCGAAAGGTGGCAACCAGACACCGGGAACCTGCAGCGTATCAGCAGTAGCCGGTGGGAAAATTGCAAATGACAAAGGAGGCAGGACAGAACGAAGGGTGAGTAGGTGGAAAGCGGCTATCGTACCTAAACCTATTACGAGAGAAAAAGAACTCACACTTTTAGTATAGTAATAGATAGATGTATATTGCAAGGCAATTCGAATTTATCCCTTTTTATCGCCAATTTATTTCAATATTTTTTGTTTCTCAACCAAAATGTTAAAATAAAAATAGTATTTTTAGTAGGGTGTATATCTAGACTTTTAAAATTTATAATTACACCTTATTAGATTTTTGTGAGTTAGTAATACTTTTTTTTGGAGTAGTAAATAAGATGTACAAGTATCTCTAGCAAAGTAACATATAATCGTAAAATATAGCACTAATTCCAAAACAAAAATTGACTTAACGAACCTTTTCCTCTGTGATTTCTCGCATCCTTAAACTTCTGACTTCCTTTTCTTCTTTAATTTTCTTTCCTGGGATTGCTCAAATTACCTTGAAGGTGAACCAGAATCCTGGATGCTTTGATTAGCATCTAGAATGCCTTCTCAAAAGATGCTTTGAAGTGTCCATCGATACAAGTATACATTCTAAAAGGTGAAAATAATATAAACTAAAAAAATCTAATAATATGAAATTATAAAAATTAAAAGGCTATATATATACACACACTCTAATAAAAATAATATTTTTATTTTATTAATTTGATTGAGAAGGGATAAATATTGATATAAATGGAGAGGAAAAAAGATAAAATTGATTTGACTTGTAAATTATACAAAAAGGTGAAAAGTAAAATTTATATCCCAAATGACATATAGCAATCTGGGTCCACTTGTGGCTGACGGCGTATTTGGAGGATCGAACCAAACTGCTGTCACGCGTTGAAATAAACAAAACAATAGTCTAGTAAATAAATTTCAGGAAAGCAATACTAGTACTCCTAAATGGCTTTCTCTCTCTTCTACGGATGATTTCAAACTCAATGTGTGAAAAATTGATCGGATCTCATCTTCCCATCTCTCCGGTGCTATTGCCATGGGGAAATCGGGGGGGTGGGGGTGGGGGTGGGAGGAGAAGAAATTTGGGGGAGTAATTGATGAAGACCTAGTGCTTGGATTGTTAGAGGTGGATGGGCGGGAATTGGAGGATACTCAGAAGCAAAAGGTGATCACACCTGGGATAGGAAAAGAGATCGGAAAAGGGATCAGAGAGGTATCTCTGAGGAAGGAGGTCTCTGGGATCAGTAAGATTGTTTTTGAGATTATTAATGAGGCAAGTTTGATATCAGGGTCAGGGAGCAAAGCAAATGGAGAGAAGGATAATAGTACGGACAGAAAAATGAGGTGGGCTGATACAGCTGAGAAAGGGAACACAGCTCTTCGTGGATCGTTCCAAGGATGAGTGATGGAGATGCCAAGACGATTACCGCCATAAATGAAGACATTCCACGACTTGATCAAACATTTAAAGGATATGTTCGAGATCCTCTAAGTGACATGGAGGGGCCTATGACTAGGTCAATAACTAAGCTTAGGGATGCTGCTTTAAATGTTTTGATTGATCGCCTTTATGATGAAGAATTGAAGAAGGAGTAATCATCAACATCTTGGATTCATTATTCAAGATTATCAACGAACTGAAGACATCATGAAGAACACTATACTCTTTTTTTCCACTGAATTTTTAATGAGGTAGTGTGATCATTGTAAAATATTGTAAAATTATTTCATTTTGGGTTTATTGGACTGATAGCTCGGCCATGTGGGCTTTGGAGAGCTGAATTTCAAAAATACAGTCCATTAAGGTTTAGTCTATTCAGTTTTATTCTGATTAGAATTAGATTTGGTAATATTAGATAAGGTAATGTTCTTCAAGGTTACTTCTTGAAGAATTCAACTAGATTACCTTAGATTACCATTTATTTTAGGTATTTTAGTTAGATATGGTTTTAGCTTCTTAAAGCTGCCATAAGTCGATTTAGTTTCTATTTGTGATTAGGGTTTGAGGCAAGATTATAACCCTATAAAAGGGAGGCCTTATGGACGAATTTGAACACTTTTCATCAATCAAATATACAACATTTTGAGTTCATACTCTTTGCTTGCGAGCTATTCCATTGTTGCTTAACCCCAAGGGCTAGTTAAGTATCAATAAACCTTGTAATCTAATCCTGAGGGCTAGTTAAGTATCAATAAACCTTGTAATCTAATCCTGAGGGCTAGTTAGAGAGCTAGTCAGAATTGAGTGTACCCCGAGGGCTGGACCTTGAATTTTGTGCAGCATTGAAGGGTTTGCGAGTACCCTTGTTTTGTCAAAGATCGTAATTCCACAATCTAGATTCTTCGCAAGGGGATTCATATCAATGAGGTAAGATACTATCCTCCAGTTGAGATTGATGGTGTTAGAATGGGTAAAATCTCAGCTGAAGATGTGGTAGATAGTCTTAAACAATGGGATAATACTGTTATTTGTAGATTCTTGGGTAGCTTCCCCCCGTATAAAGTTATAGAAGGTTTCTTCAATAGGGTATGGAGGAATCTAGTTCAGAGGGTTTGGAGAGTTAGAAATTGAGTGTTTATAGTGAGATTTAACACCAAGGAAAGGAGGGATGAGATAGTTGAGAGTGGCATGATCTTATTTGACAACAAACCTATGGTGATTACGGAATAGTCTAAAAACTGTGAAGTAGCAAATCCTAAAATGGTTCCGATTTGGGTTCAATTAACATCCTTACCAATGGTATACTGGAAACCAAATATCCTCAGTAGAATTGTGAGTGTGGTGGGAAAGCCCCTTAAACTTGATAGAGCCACAAGGGAGATGGATAGACTGGGATATGCGAGAATACAGGTGGAAGTAAAAATGAGTAGCACGGTTCTTGAATATATTGCGTATATAGATGAAATGGAAACTTTCCAACATCAGAAAATATATTTTGAATGGATACCTGTCTGCTGTGGAAAGTGTGAGTTGCTTGGCCGTCTAATGGAACAGTGCAGGAAACAAGAAGAAAAGCCCTCAACTGTAAGACAGGAGAACAGGCAAGTCCATGTGCCTAAACCTGGAGTTAAAAAACTGGAGAAGGAGGTATTAGGAAAGAAGATGAGCAAGTTAAGAGTACTAGGAAGAGTGGAAAATAGCAAGGAAAAAAATAGTGAAGCAAAGAGAAGAGAAATGGGATGAAGATGGATTCATTGTTAAGGACTCAACGGGGAAACAGGAAAAGGGGATGGCAAAAGGGGAGTGAAGTACCTTAGGCTATGGACTGTTAGGAGAGCCACCAGATGATACTAAATGATATATTTTTAATTTGGAACATCAGGGGTGTAAATAGCAAGGAAAAGCAAAAAAAAATGCAAGGATTTTGTTATTCAAAGTAGGGTAGGATTTATGGCTTTGCTAGAAACAGAAGTGTAGAGACACAAGGAGGAAAAGGTCTGGAAAATTATGGGTTTGGGATGGGAGCTGGAAACCAATGGAAAACAAACTAGAGGGGTTAGAATATGGCTGGGGTGGAGGGATGATATTTTCCAGGCTACATTTATATGTAAATACGATCAGCTAATATATGTGATTATTAAGATGACGGGTATGCAGCAAGATTGGTTTATGACAGTAGTTTATGGACTAAATGATATGGATGGGAGGAAAGAGTTATGGAGGCAGTTGGAGTTCCTGGGAACAGGGAGAAACAAGTCATGGATTATAGTGGGGGATTATAACTCTCCACTAGAGCTGGGAGATAGAATAGGGGGTAGTAATACAGTGTCCACATCAGAGATTGAGGATTTTCAGGATTTTATAGTGAAGATGGAACTACTGGAGTTGAAAACATATGGGCCAAAATACACCAGGGATAGTAGAAGAAAGACAGGGGAAAGAGTTTTGAGCAAGATAGATAGAGCTATGGTTAATCTAAACTGGGTGGAAAGTTTCAAAAACTCAGTTTGTCAGGTTGTGATCAATGGAATCTCTTACCATTTTCCATTGATTATCAATGTCAGAAAAGAGGGAAAGAAGATGGTGAAGTCCTTTAAGTTCTTTAATATGTGGGCAAAGGATGAACAATTCAGGAGTCTTGTACAGGCAGTCTGGCAGCATAAAGAAGAGAGAACCATGAAGGATCTGTGGAAGAATTTGTGTAGACTAGTGCACCCCTTAGCAACATTGAATAAGAAAAAAAATTATGGTATCAAAATGAGGGTAGTGGCTACAAGACAGGATTGGTAAATGGCTAGTGAAGAACTACATCAATGTCCAAGGGGTGTGATTAAGCAAGAGAGGGAGCAGGAGTTGAGAGGCCAGTTTTGGTTGATGGAGGAATAAGAGTATAAGTATTTGAAAGAGGTAGTAAAACTTCAACGGAGGATGGAAAGGGACAGACCAACAAAAATTTTCAATGCAAAGCTGAAAGAGAGAGTGCATTGAAATCAAATTATCATATTGACTCAAGGAGATAAGGTATTTGAAGGGAAAGAGTTAGAGGACCATATGATCTCTTTCTTTCAAAAACAACTAGAGGAATGCAAAAAGGTGAAAGGGGTTTTACCTAAAAATGCAGCAGAAGAAGGTGAGGTTTTATCGGTCAAACAACAAATGAAATTGAATGAGAAGATCATAGAGAAGGAAGTGCTAACTGCCTTGAAAGGGATCAAGTTCAGTAAAAGGCTGGGGTTCCATGGTTACAGCAGCAAATTCTTCAAAGAAACTTAGGACATTGTGGGAGTTGAGTTTGTTAAGGCAATACAAAGTTTCTTTGCAGGTAAGAGTATGCCAAGGGAGTTCAGTAGGGCAGTTATTGGTTTAATTCCAAAGATTGCTAAGCCTCAAAATGTAGGTGATTTAAGGTTAATTTCATGTTTTTTTTGGTTTATAAAGTAGTTACTAAGATCTTATGTGCCAGATTAGGGGAAACCTTACTAAACTTAATCAACCTGAACTAGGGGGCTTTTGTGAGAAGTAGACATATTGCTCATAATGTCCTACTAGCCCAGGAGCTTAGTCACAAATACAAGTTAGGGGGTATGAAATCTAGTTGTGTTATTAAGGTAGATATAAGGAAGGCAATTGACACCATCAATTGAAGTTTTTAGTTTGAATGGTTAAAGAGGTTAAGGTTCCCTTCACTGTTTAGATGATGGGTGCAGAGAAGTGTAGATTCCTCAAACTTTTTGTTTATCCCTCAATAATGTTTACACTGATTCATTTCAAGAGAGAACTGGTGTGAAGTAGGGAAACCCCTTGTTACCCTTCTTATTTCTGATTGGAATGGAGTTTTTAACCAGACTGTTAACTAGAAAGTTCAAAGAGGGTAAGATTGGCTATCATCAAAGGTGTGAGAGAGTAGGGATTCACAGCCTATTATTTGCAGATGATTTGCTCATTTTTTGTGAAGCAAATGACATGTCATTGGCTGGTGACATGGAAGTCTTGAAAGAGTTCAAAGAAATCTCAGGCCTGGCTTTGAATGAGCAAAAATCATCTGTGTATTTCCCAGCTATGGGGAAGGGGAGATTGGAAGTTTAGTAGAAATCATGGGCATTAAAAGGGAGGGATTCTCTATGAAGTATCTGGGCCTGCCACTTTCAACATTTAGATGGGATAGAAAGTCTTGTGAAAAACTAATTGAGAGAATCTGCAAAAGGCTGCATTCATGGGAGACAAAAAACCTTTCTTATGCAGGAAGGTCTCAGTTGATAAACACAGTGATGCTCAGTATAGCAGGATTTTGGTCCGGGGTATTTAAACTCCCTGAGAGTGTGCATAAGGAAATAGTGAAAAATGCAGGGCTTTTCTTAGAAATAAGAGTACAGAGAACAAGTATTTCACACCTGCTTCTTGGGAGGCTATGTACTGGAGTAAAGAACTGGAAGGAGTGGGATTCAAGGACCCATCCTTATAGAATTAGGCTTCACTGTGCAAACATATTTGGGAGTATCAAGGAGAAGAAGAATCTACCATAGATCAAATGGATTCAAGCTTATTACTTGAAGAGAAAGCACTTTGAATTGTATCAGGCGTTGGTAGCACAAAGTTGGATATGGAAGTGTATTAATAGGCTGAAAGTAAGGATGCAGTGCAAGGGGCAAGTTCAGTATCACTGCTGCATATAATACCTTAAAAGGAGGGGCATACCTGATCCCATGGCAAAACTCATATGGAAATTACATCTCTTACCAAAGCACTGTTTCTTCTTACGGATGCTTTTGAAGAGTAGGTTAGCTACAACAGATCGATTTAGCAGCTCAGAATCATAGATGCACATCAAAAGTGTGGCCTGTGTGAAGAGGAGGAGGAAATTACTGTGCATTTATTCACTCAATGCAGGTTTACAAGAAACATGATCAGGGGACTTAAACTGATGCAGGTTGCAGACATGAGGGGATTGAAGAAACTACTGATGGTGAACTATGTAAGAGGGAAAAGGAGGGTGATTAGGTTGCATGTATCTGTGATGTATTCTATCTGGGAGGAGCACAATGGCAGGCTATTTCTGGGAGGAAAAGAGTTAGAAGAGGTGTTAATCAGGAGAATAAAAGAGGATGGTTTCTGAGCAGGAAAGTAAGTTTAGGTTTAGGAAGTTAGATTTTGGGCTTATATACCCTTTCTATCAACTGCTTAGGACCGTGGTTTCTTTGGAAAATATGGCCCAAAAACAGTGGCATATGATAAAAAGGATAGCTCAAATGATAACTTACATTAACCCATTACTTATATACCTTTTGCTTGCTTTTGTCTGTTAGCATCCCGGAGTGAGGGATAATACCATGTACATGTTTTTTGATCGATTGGAATGAAAATCTTGTTTATCAAAAAAGAAATTCAGGAAAAACAAATTTTCCGAGAGCAACCAAACACATCTATCTATACTATATGTTAAAAGAGTTACTTCTTGGACAAGTGACACCCCCACATTTAACCACATCAACTTTCATAAATTTTTGACATGTCGCACTTTGAAAGCTTTCCACATCTATTTGAAAAATATATTATTATTAAACTAGATAACACCCTGTGCCGATGCATAAATTTTGAACAAAAAGTTAAAATACAATATAATTTATAGTTTAAATAAGTATTGAGTTATTGTCATATGTATATGCAAAATTTATAATAAATTAATGTATTAATTAATACTATAATGCATTGAATGAAAGAAAATCGGCTTGATCCTAGTCGACACATACATTTTTTACTTAGAAAATTATTAAATGTTGTATTTATGTACCAATAGTGAAGATACCATAGCTCTTCCAAGTTCATAACGTCTATTCTGATTTACCTTCCAAACTCGGAACAATTTTTTTTCAATTTAATATTATTTTTAATGTGGGTTCCGGACTCGGAACCCACTCTGTATAATAAAAAAAAGATGCGCACATTTCTTCAATTCAGCACAAACAACCAAATTTGAAGGGTTTTCTCCCCATCCTAGTCCATTGAAGAGGATTGCATTCATTGGAGAAGGTTAGTTGTCTAAAATTTCATCTTACATATTTATTATTGGATTGACATATATAAATAAATATATATATATATATATATATATATATAAATTAAATCTTAAATTAGGGTTTGTAGTTAGGTTAACTATTTTTTACAACGTTGTGATAATTATTGTGAGCACGCTAATGGGTTGCATTTTAATCAACTTATAGTTTAATGGAACGGGATTAACTCATTGGTAATGATCTTAGAAAATCACCCAATTACATGTCATTGATTGAAACATTTCTTACGGTAGCATTTGATGATGCCTCTAAAAATGGTGTTGTGAGAGTCAAATGCCCATGTAAAGATTGTAGAAATGATGTGTATTTAGTGAGAAAGAAGTTGCGGGAACATTTAATAATGAGGGGGTTTCAAACTCCGTACACTCGTTGGGTATGGCACGGAGAAGTTGGGGAATTGGCGTAGACGACTGATTTGAGTGACACGAATGTGGAAGATGAATTAGATGGGAATGCAGAATTTGACAAAATGGTTGAGGATATTGCAAGAGAGTTCCACGGTAAACCTGAGGCATTACAAGCTTTAATTGATGACAAAGATACACCATTGTATCTCGGTTCAAAACATTTGGTACTTAGTGTGACTCTGAGGATAATGAATTTGAAGACTAAATTTGTGTGGACCGATAAGTCGATGACAGAAACTCTAGAATTGCTTAGGGAATTGCTCACGGAAGGTAACATGATGTCGAATAGGTTGTACGAGGTGAAAAAAGTTCTTTGCTTAATGGGATTTGAACTGAGAAAAAAATGCATGATTGCCTTAATGATTGTATGCTGTACTGGGGGAAAGAAGATGAAAATCTAGAAACATGTCGGGTATATAGTGAGTCTCGGTATAAATTGAAGAGGGGGGCCAATTTCGGTGGGTGCGGAAGTGGTAACCAAAATAAAGAAAAAAACACCGACAAAAGTGATGTGGTATCTCCCAAATGTTACCAGATTGCAGAAATTGTTTGCATGTAAGGAAGATGCAAAATTGTTGGGATGGCACGCGGAGAGGGATCGATGGGTGAATGATGTGATTAGACATACATCAGATGGTGAGCAATGGAAAAAATCGATGCTCTTTACCCCGAGTTTGGAAAAGAACCCCGACATTTGAGGTTCGGCCTGTGCACCGATGGAATGGATACATCTGGTAATATGAGTAGTACACACAGTTCTTGGCCTGTTATGTTGGTTATCTACAATCTATCATCATGATTGAGAATGAAACATAAGTACGTGTTGTTATCTGTGATGATTTTTAGTCCTAAGCAACGGGTAATGACATAGATGTGTATCTTGCTCCTCTTGTTGAGGATTTGTTGATGTTATTTGAGAAGGGTGTGTGGACATAGGACAGGAGTCTTGAAGATTATTTTACATTGAAAGTAATGTTATTTTTTACCATCAATGATTTTCCCGCCTGCAGTAATATGTTCAGTTACTCGGTGAAAGGCCACTTTGCATACCTCATGTGTGAGAAGAACACTGATCACTATCAGTTGAAGCACAGTTGTGAAACTGTATACCAAGGTCATCGTAGGTTTCTTCCAGCGGATCATCCATGGTGTTTGGCAAAAAAATGGTTCAATGGGGAAGCAAATGCTAGAGAAGCTTCGGTTGTACGAATAGACACGCAGACATTTGAAACAGTGAATAATTTTCCCAATGACTTTGGAAAGAAGAAACGTAAAGTGACCGTGGATGGGAGTTGGAAAAACTGCTCCATTTTCTTTAGATTGCCTTATTGGGAGCATTTTGATGTTAGACATTGTCTAGATGTTATGCACATTGAGAAGAATGTCTGTGATTCTTCGGTTGGGACCTTGTTGGATACCCCGGGGAAAATGAATGACGGACTTAAGGCTAGGTTAGATTTGGTCGAGGTGGGAATTAAAAAGAGCCTAGGCCATATGAGTTTCAGTGAAAATTATTTCTTGCCCCCTGCTTGCTATTCTATGTCTCAAATGGAGAAAAAAAATTTCTATGAGACCCTCTTGTGCCGGATGGAAATGTATTTTCCACCATCATTCTTTGACATTATGGTTCACTTGTGTGTTCATCTAGTCCAGGAGATAAAGCCTTGTGGTCTTGTATTTCTTAGGTGGATGTACCCATTTGAAAGATACATGAAAATATTAAAACATTTTGTGAAGAATCGGAACATGCCCGATGCAAGTATTATACAGAGGTATGTGGCAGAGGAGGTTATCGGTTTTTGTACCAATTATTTGAAGGAGGTTGATACGATTGGGGTCCCAACTCATAGACATGAGGGACGGTTGGAAGGTCATGGGGTTAGGCAGTGGAAACTATTAAGCCATAGTGCCGAAGATTTGGGTACCGCACATCTTTATGTTTTTCGCAATCATGAAGTTGTTGTCCCATACACAGAGATTCACATGGATGTCATTAGAGTGGCGAACCCTAATTTTAATGAAGCCTGTGTCTTGGAATTACATAGTGGTACTTTTTCGTCATGGTTGCATGAACACGTAGCTGTGGGAGACCATCCTATGACAGTGAAATGGTTGGCTCATAGACCATTTGGTACTGTTCTATCTTACGGAGGATATTATGTCAAAGGTGTTATGTTCACAACAAAATATGTGGATGATAAGGGTGTGTTTCAGTACAGTGGAGTCTCCCTAGTTTCTGAAGCTTTGCATGTTGGTAGTGGAAGTCATAATAATCCAATGCATGCTCATGAGTGTTATTTTGGTAGAATTTAGGATATCTAGGAGTTGGACTATGTCACTATGATTTTAAAATGTCAATGGGTGGATTTCAACAATGGACAACATACTGAGGATTTTGGTTTCACACTTATTGACTAGAGTCGGATTGGTTGGCGGGAAGATCCTTTCATCTTAGCATCCCAAGCGCACCAGGTTTTCTACATGAGGGGCCTTTCCGATCCTAGGTGGGAGATAGTGGTGGAAGGGAAACAAACATTTGTAGAAGATAACGAAGGAGAAGAAATTATTGGTTTCGGTCAAAATTCCACCGGTGTTGTAATCGATGATGCTATCTTCCTTGGGGAGGATGATATGAGTTTGAATAGTTTCGTGGGATGTAGCGATCATGATGAGGGAATTTGGGTTGATGTCTATGGAAAGGCCACTCGTAAAAAGAGGATGTCCAAGAAGGTTTCAAAGAAAAGAAAATATAAGTAGCATCCTACACATTCTTGATTGTAGTTGTCTTTTTGTTGAAATTAAATAAATTCCTAAACATTTGAAGCACTTAAAAGAAGTATCTAGAATATAGCATGGTAATTAAATCATAAATTCATAGTTCAAACTATTCTAAGAGTATTAAAAATAACTATAATCCAACATCCGAAGTAAAACTTAGAAATTAACAAGTCTTTATTCCAAACATGTAGAAAAATGGGAAATAAGAGCTACAAATGAAGCAAAATCTACGGAATTTGCGACTCCAAGTGATCACCCATGGATGTGGATCGGTCAAGAAGAGGTTTGTGTGTGCCGCGAGATGGCATTCTATCTTTTCTCCATCTTCAACATTCTCCCCTTCATCGCGGCAAACTCCTTGCAAACCCATTTATAGTAATCTCTTATACCTTTGAGATAGGCCTTCTTGGATTCTACAAAAGTTAAACATACAAATATTAATATGCATCGAGCCAATGTACATAAGTCAAATATTAAAAGACAATTTGGCGCACCTTGTTCAACTCTCGGTCTCTTTCTCAACTCCCCTCCTTACTTGGGATTATCGCACCATTTACCATCAACCAAGATCCACCCCCCTATTTTCGAAGTAATTTTTTTCAAAAAACTTTGGTGTTTTCTCTTCACCGGTAACTTCCAACCCTTCAACCTTCTTTAGTATGGTGGTGATCAAACTCCCGTATGGAAGACTTTTCACCACCCTTGTCGAAGTGGCAATATGGAGCATGTGTTTAAAGACCTCTGCCCTGGAGTTGATGTTCCTACCCTCTATTATCAAATAGAACATCATCAAGCAAGCATAGTCGGGATTGATGACGTATCCAAAAGATGGAACCAAACATCTTGCAATAATTTCAAAAAAAAATGATTGTCGTATGACTATAGAGGAAGATAAAAGGTCTCGGGCTTCCCAAATCCGGATCCCATTGGAAATACCTAAGAATAAGTTGTACAGGGTCTATGTAAGGGGGACCAACACGTTTAGGACATTTTCCCCTATAATAAAAATCATCTAGCGAACACTCAGTGTCTTCTGGGTAAACGCTCTTGGGGTTCCTATAGGGTTTCGTTCAAAATCCATTTATCAATCGGAATATTAATCCCCCTACCCTATTGGAGTAAGCCTCATTCGGGTGCTCATGTAGATTACTATATAATTGACGAACAAGTTCAAAATGGTAGGTTTCGGTGCAATCAAGTAATTTCTCAACATATTGGTCCCTAAATTTTTCAAAGGGATCCTCTAAACCTAGTCTCATAACCTCATTGAAGTCAACGGCATAAAAATCAATAAATTTCCCTTAAAGCGTAATAGTCCATGCCTCTTTCGTGCATCATATGAAACGAATTTCACATTGTCATACCCGAGATTGTTGCTGGTCGATCTAGCACGAGTGATGCGTGATGAACCTCCTCTTTCTAGTAGATAATCAAAGTAGCCTTAGGTGTTGAGTGGCTGAAGGCAATTTCATCTCCGAGGTCGGAAATGGATGAAGGTTTTCTGCAAATCGCCAAAATGAGGGTTTTGAGTCTATTTGGTTTTTTAAAAATACCGGGGAGGTTCTGAGTCTGGAACCTTGTCAGGACCAAATAACAAAGGGCTGAATTACTGTTTCTGAGTTTGAAAATGGTAATTCGGCCCTTTGTTAAAAGGATTCTATCAGGTTCCGGACTCGAAACCAAATTAGCACTCCAAAAAAAGACACCATTTTCCAACCAGATTTAGGACGAAATTGTCCGACGAACTCAGAACCGACTTTCCAAAATCATAACCAAATTCGGCTCCAATATCAAATTAGAGTCGATCATCTTCCATACTCATAACCCTTGGTTGAGAATTTTTTTAAAAGGCAAGAATAGTTTCCAAACTCAGAACTAATTCATACCTAATGGCCATTTTAAGATTCAATAAATTTTCCTATTTTTCTAACTTAAGTTGACCAACATAATTAGCTAAGATATATACTAAAATATTCCAACACATTATTGAATTCTAGAATGTTAAGATATCTAATATTAAATATAATCCCACACATGAATAAAAAGATATTCAAACCGTACTTAAATCCAACACATGAAAAATAAGATTCTAATATTAATGTTTTTTAAGCTCCTCCTCCCTAACCAACTAGAACATGTTATCCCCATCTTCATCAAGGTTCTCTTCCTCTTGGTTTGGATCTTCCTCCGCCTCCACCTCACTCTCCGGAAAAAATGGCTCTTTGGTGACTCATCATCCTCGCTTAGCACAAGAATGATTCCTTGGGATTCCAAGAAATGTTATTGTTGCCCCTCCACTCTAGCCAACATCTTGTGCTCTATATCACCACAAATGCAATTCAAGTACCGGGCAATTCGGCTCTTCCAACTACTTTGCGAACCTATTAACACAAGGAAATTACAAACACATTGTAAAAAAAATCAAAACATATCATTTGTCGACATAATATAAATTGAATCTGTAATATTATAAATTAAAAACTCATGAGAAGATGAACCCTCGGCTCTATCAACATCCTCATCCCTAGCCCTTTTTTCATTCTTCACGGCTTGGCCCTGAATCACGCGTTGCGCCCATATACCTCCAAATCTAAGATGCAAGTTCTTATGTTGGAACCACGCCTTATCATAGTACTCCGGTCTTGAGAATGATATCGGGTTAGCCTCCGGATTTCTTAATCATGGTCGTAATCAAGCCACCATAGGGTAGATCCTCCTTCTTTGCATTCGTCACCTTTAGCATGCTCATGAGTATGGTGTACCTGGGGTTTATCCTGACACTCTCCATCACGTAGTAGAAGGCCATCAAATTACTGATTGTCGGCTCACATATGTGCCTACCTGTGGGCAACACATTCAAGCAAACACACTCATGAATTACTCGTTACTCAACCATTAGAATCTGGATGTCATAACTATCCGCCAGCCCCGGCGCAACTCTCCTTAGCCCAAAATATTTTCTAGCCATGTCTAAAGAGCTTAACGGGGTGTACTTGGTGATGGATGGCCAACATTGTTGGTGATAAATTTCTAGGGGGCATGGGGATCAATTTTGGTTATCAATTTCTCAGGTGTGGTATAGCTTGATTCTAGGGCTTCATTGATTGTATAGTTGTTAAGCGTTATGATTTTCCCATTCACCTTCGTACTATCCCTATCGCTAAAGCTTTGACCTAAATTTGGTGCACTCTATCTTCTAAGAAGATCAATTTTTCAAGGAGAAATCAACAACGCAATGAATTGTTTGGCAAGGCATCTCGTTATCAACCACTCTCACTCTCTTGGAAAACCAACTTGGTATAGTAACACAATTTAGATACATTAGTATGTAGTGATAGTTCGGAAAAGAATTGTGTTCATTTCTATTCCTATCTATAGAATATTGCTTAGTTAGCATTTTCTATAGATTTTTGTGACCAAGTACAATATATTCGCGTATTGTGTTGCAATTCTATCTTCAAATGAGGCCTATTTTGAGTTGGGGATTTGAATGAAAATATAATTTTCAAACTATGAGTTGTGTCGGTTTCGAGTTTGTAATGGCATTCGGCCCTATTATATTTGTGTAGCTGAACAAGTTTTGAATTCGGAAGAAAATTTACAAAAAAAAATTTGTGCTCCCAAAAATTTACAAATTAGGACCAGAATGGAGGGCCAATCGTGGAACTGCCCAGCTCATAGGGCCAAAAATAGACACGGTTGTCTTTCCAAACTTGGAACTATAATAGGTTCCGAGTTTGTAACCTTGAGCATAGGCCCGAACAATCTGACCAGTTTTCAAGCTCAGAAATTGGTAAATTTAGTTCAACCGGGCATTTGAAGGTGGTTTTTAACCGCCTTAAACATGGGTTCCGAGTTCGGAACAACACCCAGGGCCGAAGGAACCTAGCCTTCTTCCGAGTTTGGAACTTATTAAAGGAGGTTCCTCCAACATTTCAAAGGCGGTTCAAAACCGCCTTTAATTGCATTTTTTAAGGTGGTTCGCAGAACCGCCTTTAATTAATGACGATTAAAGGAGTGACCAGAGAAGGCACTTTAAAAGTGTCTTGTTTGGTCCAATAAAACTGCCTTTAATGACCCCTCCCTCCACTAGTTTTATGGCCCGATTAATGGAACCCAAAAATTTTATCTTCACTTCTTCTAATTTGCTGTTTAAACCTTGGTATTTCCATGACTTGTGGAAATACTGTCTTTCAAGAGAGGACTCAATGGAAAAAGGAAATAAATAGTAGTTTTAATAGTATTAATGTATAAATAGTAAATAAATCATTTATTTTCATTAGTTTAAAATTAATTTTTTTTCTATCTAAGAGTTTGTCTCTTGAAAGACGATTTTTCCATAAGTTATGGAAAGACAAAGATTTAAATGAAAATTAGAAGCAATCAAGATAAAAATTTTGGGTTGCATTAATCGGGTCACAAACTTATATCTACTGAATGTTGCATATTAAATTTTTAATATTGCAACTAAAACATTTTATGTTTCTATAATTCTAATTCAACCTCATCTTTCCATATGCCTGTGGAATGACGGTCTTTTCCAAGACATTATCTTTATCGTAAAGCAACATATAATAAGGATTGTTTGCTATTGGTATCGGTCGGGGGTATTTCCGTACTAGAATCGACACTGTTCCTACGCTTCGCTCTTCCTCCACCAGAATTGACACCGTTATTGCCCTGTGTTTCCTCGCCGATCCTTATTTTGACTACCATGGTTTGAGAAAACAACATTTCTCATGCGCTTCTCTTTTTTGCAAAGCACCATATAATAAGGATTATTTGCTATTGGTATCATCCGTGGGTATTTTCGTACCAAAATTAACATTGTTCCTGCGCTTCTCTCTTCCTCCACCAGAATCGACACTGTTCTTGCCCTGTGTTTCCTCATTGATTCTTATTTTGACTACCTTAGTTTGAGAAAACAACATCGTTCCCACGCTTCTCTCTTCCTCCACCAGAATCAACACCGCTCCTGGGCTTTTCTCTCCCTCCACCAGAATTGACACCATTCTTGCCCTGTGTTTCCTCGCCGATCTTGTGGTAGGGAGCCCGCCAAAATTTCCTGGGCTTCTATATTCCTTCACGAGAATCGACACCTTTCCTGCGCTTCTCTCTTCCTCCACAAAATCAACACCGTTCTCGCCCTGTGTTTCCTTGCCGATCGTTTTTTTAAAATTCAAACCGTCATAGATGGGGTTTGGGGTTTGGAGGGTTTTCTTCCCTTTTTATTAAACTCACATGTTACCAAAATTTTGGCTAAATTTCTCGAAGGCTAACATCAAGTTGCCTGAAGGCTTACATCAAGTTGCCTGAAGGCTTACATCAAGTTGTCCGAAGGCTTACATCAAGTGCCCAGTAAAAGGGTATCATAAAGAAGCTATGCATCAAGTTACAATTTGTAGCATTTATGTATAAACAAATAGTAAGGGGTACATCGTAAGATAATTGGTTGAATACTGAAGATACTTCTGAGTAGTTCGGCTCGAACCATTAGAAGCGGATCACAGTATTCAAATAAAAGTCACCTTCTTATAGAGTTTCTGTTTCCAATGCACTGTACTAAACGACCTCTCAATCAACCAAAACAAAAATGAACAGCTCCTGAAGTGAAAGATCTCGTTCATCTCCATTAAATTGAAGTCATTATAGTAAGTAAGAGATGACCCCAATCATTCTGTCCACCAAAAAGTCTTTTGTAAATGTAAGAAAAATCAATAGAAAGTATGAAAGTCTCTAACACGACACAAGATGATCAATCAAAGATCTTTCAAATTGCTTGGTCTACAAATTTGGTCTGTATATTATAATTGGAATCGCCAAAAGTAAGTTGTCGTAACCATATTGACTAGGATTTTTCCAATATCGACATATAGTCCAAATCAGAATCCAACTAGGTATAACCAAGCAAAAGGACCGTCGAAAAAACTTAAAATTGGCAGAGAGCGGACCCGACTAAATCTTTCAGTAAAAAACACCTAGTTTTGAATTGATACCCCTAATAATATGAAAATAAACAAACTAAAAACAGAATTAAGAAATATCTCCCCACATGGAAAAAAATTAAAAAGTACAATAAATAAAAATAAAAATGGAGAAGTACCCCTCGACTTGATATCACTGGAGAGTGACTCGGCTCTGAGTTGACCCGAGTTGATTCCTACCGGACTGAGTTGACCCACCTTTGACTCGTAAGTTGACCCAAACCCCTGAGTGAAACGAGTTAACCTCTACTGGCTCAGTTGGTACATCCCAACCGAGTAGACTCAGAAAAAACCTTCGGATCTGAGTCAAATAGGCCTTGGGTAGGTCTCTGAAACCCTAGTAGCTCGGGTCGACATATAAACCTCCGACCCGTCTGAAGAAATGTCAAAATGCAAGTGGCTGGATCAGGTTGACCGCCAAAAATCACCTTCTTGTCTCTAGTTCACCGATCTCCAACGCGACAAACCGGTTTGCTACATCAAAAAATCCTCCTTTCTCGAGATTCAGCTATGGTTCACCGATCTGGCTCCCCGTAGCCACTGGAGTGTCGCCGGTGGAAAAAGAACACTGTTGAAGTAGCGGTGAAGGAGGGGAATGCCGGTGATGTACTCATTTTTTGCCGTCGACGATTTGTGGCCGTCGACGATTTGTGGCAGGGACTCTGCCAAACTTGTTTGATTCTATTACTTGCGACTTATACTAAAAGAGTAACTTCTTAGTTGGGTGACATCTCCCATGTAACCACATCACCTTTCACAAAAATTTTACAAGTGACACTCCCAAAGCTTGCTATGTCAACTTAAAAAAAATAATATGACATTATTTACTTTTCAATTCCAATATCTTTCTTGGAAACTGTTGATCATTAATGTAGTAACTCTACTAAAAGAGTAATTCTTGTTCAAGTGGTACCCCCACATTTTTATTTTTTAAATAAATATATTAAGATATTAATAAATATATTATTTTATTTCAAATATGACATCGTGTGTAATTCTCATATATATAAAAAAAATTATTACTTATTAGAGTTATTAACTACTCCCTCTGTCTCAACTGAATTTGCACCCTCATCATTATCACGCTGTTCAAGAAACATGTTTAACTGTTAATATGTTTACTTACGTATAATAACGGTAAATAAAAAGTTGATATTAAGAAACTACTTGTTACGGCGAATTGAACAATATCATATACAAATATAATGTTGTTTATATTGCTATTCAAATATTTAGTCAAACTTTGATAGAAAATAATGTAAAAAAAAGTAGGAATGCAAATCCAGCTGGGACATAGGGAGTATGCTATTTTTTTTTCGTTCATAAATCCATGCATCGGCACAGATTATTATGTAGTTTTATGTACTCCCCCCATCCCAAGATTATTGATATATTTACTTTTTCAAAGTCAAACTTGGTAAACTTTGACATTATATATAAATTAATATACTCCTTCTGTCCCACCTCAATTTGCAGAAAGATAAATTGAGGTGGGAAATATGTACAGTAACTACAGTACTGAAAAAGTACTGGAAAAGCTGGAAAAATAGAAAAAAAATAGATAAAAACACTGTTAACAAGACTGTTAACAGTGAAATTCAAAATTGGTTTTACAGTTATTTACATTTCATTTTCAAACTAACTTTTCCCTCTAGAATTTAAGATTTTTTGGAGCCAAAATAAAAAATAGGCGCCCAAAAAAAATTAAAATTGAAAATTCAGAAAACAATTTAATATTCTCTGCAATTCTTGGAAGTATTCTCTATAAAAGCTTTCAATCACTGCATTCAATTCTACCTTTCCAAAATTCCAACATTTCTTTTCAGCTTTTTCCAAACACTTTTTTTTCAGATTCCACTTTTTCCAACATTAAAAGCCCTCGGATTCATTAAACACATTCTGGTCCCTCAAAGATCCTCATTGGGCTCTTAATGTTGGTGGGGGTTGTGATGGTGGGAAGGAATCTCACAGATGAGGAAAGGCAGCAGATAGCACACTTTTTGTTGCAGCATATCAATAACGGAAAAATTAAACATGACCATCGAGTTCAGGCAGCAAATTAGTGGGGCTCTTTTGTCCGAACCAGCAGCACCATTTGGGCGAGAGTAAAGCAACAGCTAGCTGGTGGGGAATCAATATTCGCAAGATCGCTGCGACATGGAAGACCATGCCTAACGAAAAAGCCAATTGACACAGCAGCATTGATGGCTATACCTCTCCCAAAGCGAAGAACCTGCCGGTCAACCACTGCTGCTCTACATGTTAGCAAGAGTGTCGTTCACCGGGCTGTGACAAACAAAGAAATCAGAAGTCATACCAATGCAGTTCATCCATTCTTATCAACAACAGCCAAGCTAAGGAGAATGGAATGGTGTTTATCAAGGATAGAATGCAACATGCAATTCAAGGACATGCATAACATCATTCACATTGATGAGAAGTGGTTCTACCTCACTGAATCAACCACAAGGTACTTACTAGCCCCTGAAGAACCCGAACCATATAGAGCCCAATATAACAAGCATTACATACCCAAGTTGATGTTCTTATGTGCAGTATGTAGGCCAATATTTGACCATGAGGGAAATTGTGTCTTTGATGATAAAGTAGGTGTCTTTCCATACACTGAATATATTGCTGCCAAAAAAAGCAGTATCAATAGGCCTAGGGGAACCCTTGTTTAAACACCAATTAAGAAGGTTAATAGGGAATGCATTAGGAAGAAACTTATTATGATGCCATCCCTGCAATTAAAGCTAAGTGGCCAGCTTGGTTAAGCAAACAAATCTCAATACAACAAGACAATGCCTCATCCCATATAATGTCCAATGACCCTGAGTTTATAGCAGCTGCAAATTCAGATGGTTTTACAATTAAAATGGTGTGCCAACCAGCTAGGTCACCAGATTTAAACATCCTAAACCTGGGGTTTTTTGCCTCCATTCAAAGCTTACATCATGAAACCCCTAGCACAGGCTTAGAGGGACTTCTACAGGCTATATACAATACTTTTGAGAGAGAGGATCCCAAAAAAATTGACCAAATTTTCCCGTCTTTGCAAAATATGATGATTGAAATCATGAAGGATAAGGGGGGAAATAACTTTAAAATACCACATATGGGTAAGCAACGACTGATTAGGCTGGGGATTTTGCCAAAAAAATTGATTGTGGATCCTGAAATTGTGAGGACATGTTTGGAAGACCTGATTGCTGTTGGAATGACTGCACAAGTTTAAGATCTCATGCTGAGCATGGAAATAGGCTGAAAAAGTTTGGCATGGAAAATATTTTGTAGGGTTGTACTTGGAAATCTGTATAAACATGCATTTTGGTTTTCATAGTTATGTTTAAGGTGCAACCTTGTAAAATAGGGTTTGTATTTTCCCTGTTTGATTTTGGATGTAAAACCAGTTAGTATGAATGAATGAATGCATTACCTATTTCAAAAATACCAAGTCTAAGATTGAAACAATCACAGGACTGAAGGCATAAATACTGGATTGGCACACTACATTAATATTCAAATTAGAAAACCACATCATTACGCCATCCAAAGGGATTTGAATCAACAAAACCAGGTTGTGTTCAGTGATATTTTACAGTCATTTCTCATCATTATTAACAGGCTGCAAGAACTCAAAGTTATCAGAACAGTACATCTCAGGCTATTTTCATATCATATGAATGCCCTGCCAAGATCAAATCAGTTTCTTAACTGATAGGCATAGCTGCATAAGATAACAATCATACATCACAACTTCATCATCGATATTGACCCACTATATCTACTGTGACTCAATTACTATAATTGCAACCCGATCACACTGCCCCGCCAAGAACAGCCAAGTCTTTAGACCCAACCGCATGGCTGCAATGTGTCGGTCACAACCTTACCATCTCAAAACCTTACCATATCCAACGCTCCATGTTAGGCACTTGCCGAAAGGAATGAAACACATAAAACAAAGCATCTAGTAAGATAGAAATGCATAAAACTATTAGTCCAAACAGTCACACACGACTGTATCACAGTTAAAAATTATTAGTCCAGACAGTCCCACACGAGTGTATAACAAATCAAACAATAGCAGTCCACATAACAACATTCCACGAAATATATTACCAATCCAGGAACAAAAAATCAGATGAGAATGTCAGGTAACACATAAAATGCAGTGCATAACTTAAAAACAAGTCACGAATAGAACAGTTAGTATTAATAGAAGCCATCATAAGTATTTAACCAAATGGCCGCAAAGGTTAATCGCTGGATTTGCTAGTTCCGTCATCCACCACCTGCACAGAAAATGTAATTATTACAAATGAATGCAAGTCAAACTGCATATATTAACAAGAAAAAACTATAGCTAAAAGGCAAGATGCAACCTTAAGTAGTGCCTTCAAGCTGATTTTGGGAGTTCCCTTTCTCAGCTCGGACGGCACATATCCTTCATGTTTTGGCATATTCTCCCAATAGGCTATATCATCAAGAACGTCTTGGGGAAAATTACGCAAGGACCACTTCTCCTTGCCTTCAGTAACCCTTTTTTAGGCCAATTCTGGTGAAAATAGCATGAACCATATTCATAGAATCCTGGTTCACCAAACTTGATGATGCGATAATCAGTAACACCTTCAAGTTTTGGAAACCAATCTGTATTTTCCCGACTCTCCTTATCAAGTACAAAACCATCATCAGGGGCATCGACAGATTTCAGAGGATACTCAACCTCAGAACAATCAACAGGGGTCTCCGACGACCATGGAGTTCACTCAACAAAGTTGATTGGACTGAAATGAGTGGCTATCGGAACATCTGAATCAGACATAGATCCCAATAATGAATGTGAATCATCACCCTTTTCAGTGTCCATCAGCACCTTGGAGCTTGAAACTCCGGCACATGAGAGGGACAAGTGACTGGGCTCATGACTAGGTGTACTCATTAAAAAGAGAGGTGGCTGTGATGGTTGACAAGACGTCATCCAAAAAAGGGTGTACATATTAGTTAATACCCAGAGAAATGATACACATGAAACTCAGATAAGCATAGGGCCACAGCATACGAACTGAATCAAAGTCATCAGATTACAAGACCAGCATACAAATCGAATAACAAGGTCATCAAACATACGAGTCAGTCATTAATATTAAACAGTGGACTACACTTCAGCTTATACCCAAACACATGAAACACATGAACCTCTTAAAAGCATAGGGCCACAACATGCAAACTGAAACGAAGTCATCAGAGTACAAGACCATCATACAAATCGAATAAACAGGGTCAACAAACAAATGAGTCAGTCATTCATAATAAACAAGGGACTACATTTCAGTTTATACCCAAACAAATGAAACACATGAAACTCAGATAAGCATAGGGTCACAGCATGCAAACTGAAGCGAAATCATCAGAGTAGAAGACCAGCATACAAATCGAATAAACAGGGTCAACAAACACACGAGTCAGTCATTCATAATAAACAGGGGACTACACTTCAGTTAATACCCAAACAAATCAAACACATGAAACTCTGATTAGCATAGGGCCACAGCATGCAAACTGAAAAAGAAGTCATCAGAGTACAAGACCAGCATACAAATCGAATAAACAGGATCAACAAACACAGAAGTCAGACATTCATAATAAACAGGGGACTACACTTCAGTTAATACCCAAACAAATCAAACACTTGAAACTCAAATTAGCATAGGGCCACATCATGCAAACTGAAATGAATTATTTGTTGGAAAACTATTTCAGTGTATAGATCTACGGATACCCTAACCCAAAAATGAAGAAAAATGGAAAATAAATAATGGAAACAGCCAAAAAGGTATGAGGTAGACCAAATCAAACCCAGGCTAGCACAATCGGTGCTCGGCAGGGGTATACAAACCCAAGGGTTTGAAAACCCGTCTACAAACACATTAAAAACACAAATGGATAAAATTAAAACCATTTTCTTTGTTCGCAAAAACTTTAAACTTCCAGATCTATGCAAACCCTAATCCAAAAATTGGGAAACTTGCAAAACGTCGAACAAAAAGTAAAAAAGAAACCATAACCAAGGTTATGAAACCCAAAATGAGACAATCCGAGCGCTCATGGCGCATCGGGAAACCAAGGGTTTCACAAACCCGGTTTCAAAATCAAACAAATTTTGCAAATATGTGAGCACGAGAAGCTGGATATGAGAAATAATCGGATTATGTGCTAAAAGATGGTGGGATTTCGGACCTGTGATGGGGAAGTTGAGAGAACTCAAAGGATTTTTGAGTTTCAGAACTCAGAGGATCTCGTTTCAGAATGGAGAGGATTTTTGAGAGAAAGGATTTGGGATATCTGAGGAGCCAAAGGGAGATAATAAGGTTGATGCTTTGGATGCTGAGAGTGCATCGGATGCTGTGATGATAAGGTTGTTGTTTGAGGCATGGAGAAAAGAGCTGGGACGCATGCGTTCAAAATTCTGAAGCCAACACATTAACCAATGCAATTTGCTTTCAAATTTCGGATGCATTCAAATTTCGGAAGCCTTTAACCATTTCGTCAGCCCATGTCCATTATGGGCTTAATCAAGCCTTATTAAGCCCATTATTTCAGGTTTAAAAATGGGCAATTTGGTCATTTGACTCAAGTCAAAATGTCCATTTTTGGCAAATTCAGAAATTGCAATTTGACTTGGGACTACCCAATTAGGAAAGTGTGCAGTTTGAGCTGGGACGGGGGAGTATGTATAATAAAAATATCTTGTGAAATATTGTTATATTCATCTTAACATCTAATCTCTAAAGGCAAAGTCTTGGGAAAGACGGTCTTTCTATAGGCTTATGGAAAGACGGGATTTGATTAGAATATTAAAAGGTAAAAGGTCTTAGTTGCAATATTAAAATTTTAGTATGCAACATGTAGTAGTTATAAAATTTATAACCCAGTTCATGCAACCCGAAAATTTTATCTTAATTTCTTCTAATTTACACTTTAAATATTGGTCTTTCCATAACTTATGGAAAGACCGTCTTTCAAAAGACGGACTCTTTTCTAAATATCAATTTATATACAAAAATATTATACGTATCTTTAATATCGTCAAATATAATCATTAAATACCATTAAAAAAATAAACCAATAATCATGGGATAAATGAAGTATATTCTAGTAGTAGTATTTTGATCGCGGAATTTAATTTGGCACGGATGAAGTATAAATAGTTGAGGTGTTCCTGGTCCGTTTAAGAGGCAGATACAGCAACCATTGGCCTTATTCCCGGGCATTACCGACCGAATGAACTGTCCAGTCTGTTTTTTGTTTCCACGACCATCATTTTGCTCTTTTCTATGTACATTGTACTTTTCTAACATTATGTCTCGTCTTATCTCAAATTGCATAAAATAAAATTTATCCTTATTAAAAAATTTATCTAATTATTAATATATTTAAATACATAAGGTAATAATAAATAAATAAATTACTTTTAATAAATTATTTATTACAATGAATATAATAATATTACATGCGATAATATTATTATCTATATGTCTAATCAAATATATAGTCAAAACTAAATAATGAATAGTGGCATAAAGTGAAGTACTCTCTCCGTTTCATTAAGAGTGGCACACTTGCTTTATTGGAATATTTTTTTAAAAAATGACACACTTTTTATTTTTGGCAAGATTCCTACAATCTCATTCACTCATTCTACTTTTTTACTTTCTACACTCAATTTTAATCTCTCATTTTTTTCACACTAATCCAAAACACTAAATCTAGTGTACCAGTATTAGTGAACCGGAGGGAGTATCTTTTTCCAATATCTGTATAGTACGGAACTGGCACTATTCAGCCAAGTTTGGCACTTTGAAAGTACTAGAACTATTTTGAGTGAAGAAATTAAACTAAGTTAATGAAAAGAAAATTAATTGGATGAGAGTGTGTTGAATGTTGATCTAATTGAAATGAGTCAAACTCTAAACAGTAGAATAAAATTAAATTTTGTTGAATATACGCAACTGAGGAAGTATAAATTTTACAGTTTGTGAAATGAGCTTGGTGTAGTGGTAATCCACACTCTATATAATAGAGGGTTCAGGATTCAAATTACACACATTTTAAAAAATGTGAATATTAGAGTAATTTTTTGATAGAGATTATCGAACATTATGGGACTGTGTCGGTGGTCCCCTTGTGATTTTCCAACTTGCAAGTGATGGATGAAGGTAAGATCGTGGTTGTTCCAACTTCGATGACAGCGGTTCGTTGGTGGTGTAATGTTTGAGTAATCTCAGTAAGACATCCCTAATTATTCAAATGAACAGAGTATTCATTGACTTTTAATAGATTCAATGAACTTTTAGAATAGAATATTTATATATATAATTTGGTTGCAGGTAAATAATCTTTCAATTTTTTTAACAGTTTCGTTTCTTTCTCATTTTCTTCCAACTGAAAAATGATGAGACTTATACTGAGAAATTTATTGAATAATTATTGTTTCCATTCATATAGCGTGTGAAAAAAAAGAAGGTTGTTGTTGGTAGCCGCTAGGGTCGGGTAAGGTACAACTAAAAGTACTGATTTGTAAAATGAAAAAATAAAAGGGCCAAGTGTTAAATAACCTAACTTTATATTGAGAATATTAATTAAATCATGTAAAATGAGAGATTGTTAAAATAATTCTAAATATTAAATGTATGTATCAACCTAACTCTGATCGTCGTTGACTTCTATTGTCAATGAAAATTTTGGCCGAAATGTAATGAAATCATCATTTTACCCCTAGAATTTATCATATATATATAGAGAGAGAGATGGAAAGATGGAAATGCCTTCTATTTCTTCATACAATTCGTATACTGCACACTAGGGATACACACCACAATACATCCCCAGTAACTAAATGTAATTTGCAATTAAAAAAAACATTCTCTCATATTATTTAGGTATATATTTAGTAGATTTCCACATATTACGCATATAATATAATGTCCGGGGATACAATACTAAACCATACCCCATGGGTACGATCTAATTTACCTTCTTCATATAGAGGGCCGAGTTTAAAGCCCTCACCGAAAATAAAGCCCGAGTCCAAACCATTCCCTTGCGTTACTGGTTCGTCCTCTCCATTTTCCTTCTCCACAGTCCCTTTGTTTGGAATGGGAATTTCAAATGGGTTCTAGTTTTGAAACTATTTTTCCCCACAATGGGGGTTCCAAATGGCTTCCCCAAATTGGAAACCATCGCTCCTTGTCCATACTTTGAAACCGTTCCCAGCATCCATTTGTCAGGCATTACACATGTGCAGGCCATTTTATTTCAACCAGAGTTCCACGTGTCACCACTAAATTGGGACACGTGGCAGGTGGCTATCCTTTTTTTCCAGCCTTTTTTGTTAAAAACAATTCCAGCCCTTTTTTAAAATTTTAATTTCCAGCCCTTTTTAAATTTTAATTTTCAGCCCTTTTTAAAATTTTAATTTCTAGCCATTTTAAATTTCCAGCTCTTTTAATTTCCAGCCCTTTTAAAAAAAAAATCAGCCTTTTTTTAAAAAATAAAAAATGGATTTGTATTTTAATTTTTTTAAAAAAATTAACGATTGTAAAATAAAAAAATTAAAGAACAAAATTATAAAAAAATAAATTAAATAATTAAAATGAAATTAAAATACAAAATTGGATTAAAAAATTACAAATGCATTACTCCCTCCGTCTCGGGTTAAACTGCACACTTTCCAA
The DNA here is from genome assembly GCA_037428765.1 of Rubia yunnanensis. Classification (NCBI taxonomy): domain Eukaryota; kingdom Viridiplantae; phylum Streptophyta; class Magnoliopsida; order Gentianales; family Rubiaceae; genus Rubia; species Rubia yunnanensis. The sequence goes on from CM075069.1 coordinate 21,177,973, forward strand.
ATTTGGGTGTTCCAGCCTAAATTGCACAACAACCTTAATTTCCATATTCAGCCTATTTGACCAAACTGAAATCCCTAAAATACCCTTGGGACCATAACATATTTAAAACCTTAATGGCTGCTTAATTAGTCATGTAATCTTCAACTTTACGCATGTCCATCTCTTATTGGACCGCATTCTCATTACATTTGAAATTGCTATTGGGTCTGACACATATCACATGCGTGCCTTTTTCTTCTCCCGATGAAGCATTATTGCTCTCCAACGCTCCGCTTTCCCTTCTCCCATTTTCCCATTTCACTCTTCTTCCGATGAAACATTATTGCTCTGCAACGCCCCGTTTTCCCTTCTCCCATTTTCCCATTTCACTCCTCTTTAACGCTCGCATTTCCCATTTCACTCCTCTTTAACGCTCCATCTCCTCTCTCTCTCTGTCAAACTCTCAAAACCCTAGCTCCTGTTGTCTTCCTTTGCTTTAGATGTGTTGTATGTCTGGACTTGTTCTGTGTTCATCGTTCTTGAAAAAGTTAGTTTTCTATCAGGTGAGATCCAAAAAAATGTTTTGTTTAGGGTTCGGCTCTTATGTTTTGGAATTTTTCTGAGTTTGTGTTGGATTTGTGTTCTTGTGTGTATGTCGTTGTTGTACTTTGATTCTCACGTATTATTAGGGTTTTGTTTTAATTTTGTGGATTTCAGAAATTAAAACATGGGTAACCTTTGTTCTTAGTTTCTAGGTAAGCCTATATTGTGTAATCCGAAGTTGTATGCGAGGTTATAATCTGCATTCTTGTCTTGCATGTTCGAATCTGTTACAGATCTGAAATTTATCGCCTATTACATTATGTATAAGTTGTTTTTTGTGTGTGGTTATACAGATCTATAAATTTCAGGTTCGTATTGGTATGGATTTTGTGATATATTTGATGTTATTGTTTTTAGGGCCTTGAATGTTCCAACTTTTTTCACTTTTTGTGATAGCTCTGATATCGCTAATATATTTTGTGAGTTTAATTTCATTTTACCCGATACTATATTGTTTTTTTGCTATAGAACCGTAGCACCCGTTTGTGGAGTGATATTGTTCTAATCTGATATTTTCTATTTTCTGTAGAGCGAGTTTGTCTCTGTTGACTGAAATTGCCTCTGTTTTGTTGAAGCCCTAGCCTTGTATCACATTCATTATGTTCACCCATGGCACATAGGGATGGGGTTTTGGACGGGAATGAACTACTATCCCCCAGCCAACCCTTAAATGTGGCTAACACAAAATCCAATCCTCTCTAAGCCCCATTGGTATAAACTCACAGCCCTCCCTGGATCCTGTTCAAGGAAACTATAATGTGCCTTGGACAGATTCTGATACATGTTCGGACTACTAGTCAATAGCCACACATTTTAGTCCAATTAACATGTCACACTTGAACTGGACTGACTCACAACCCTTATCTGATACTGAGTCTGGACTTGTAGACATCAATTATCAGTCACAGTCCCAAACAGATCCAGAATCTAATTCTGTCATTTTAAATATGCAGTCACAACAACAAATGAATCATAGTTCAGAATCAGTGCATTCTGACCCTGAGTTACATGCCTGGTCATGTACAGATTCCGATTCAGAATTTGACCCACATCTCTCAGTTTACTTCAAAGGAAATGAGTTCCCCAAGTATGAAGAACCTGACTTCTTTTAAACGGGTGCTTGCTTATACCCTGGAAATTGGCCAAAATATGTACCACCCCCCAGATACTGAGTCTGAAATCCTAGAAAGCAATGATCAGTCACTGCCCCAAACAGATCTGGAACACAATTTGAATCCTAGTCCAGAAACTGGGCACCCAAACCCTGGTGCTTGCGCCCAATATGTACTTCCTGGAGATACTACACCATGGATTAGGCGAGACATTGCAACGTCTGCTGTTCGACGTGAAATGTATGCTATGGTCGAAAGGGCCAAGAAATATTTGGCAGAGCCAGGGCCTGAGTCATCAGATACGGAAAAGACCCACTGATCTCAGGTAGCATTCAAAAACTTAAAGTTCCCTTTAGGTAATATGATATACTACAACATTAAGAACTGATTCCTTTATTTGTTCTGTGCAGGGTTATGAAGATTGAGAACCTGAGTATCATGGTAGATTAAGAACATGTCATTGATATCAGGTTGTCTCAATCCAACACCGCTTTATGTTTTATGGTTTTGTGACTGATTAAGAACTGATTCTTTCACTTGTTCTATGCAGGGTTGTGAAGACTGAGAACTTGACTCTCATGGTGGAATTAAAACATCATGTGAAGATTGAGAACCTAACTCTCATGTGAAGACTAAGAACCTGACTGATATCAGGTTGTCTCAATCCTAAACCGTTTGGTAGTTAAAATATAAATGTGCAGCCATGACTATATGTGTCCTATGTGCACTATACTTGGCATGACATGTTTCTCATCTAGGGCCAAATGGAGAAATAAAGCATGTGAATCTGTGTGATATGCGATTTTTCATGGCTGACATGTTAAATATGTGATGTGTATGTGATGTCCCGACCTATATTGATGATGAAGTTGTGATGCATGATTATAAAATGCAGTCATGCGGATTTGTCTCTGAACTGTTATAAACTTGGCGGGGCATTAATTGATTAAAAATAGCTCTGAAATTATTTGTGTACCTGATTCTACGTTGTAGCTCCTACTTTGGCAGCAACCATGTTCTGTGACATATTAAGAACATATTCCTTCACTTGTTCTGTGCAGGGTTGTGAATATCGAGAACCTTAGTATCATGGTGGAAGTAAAACATCTCACTGATATCAAGTTGTCTCAATCATGCACCGTTTGGTAGTTAAAATATAAATGTGCAGCCAAGACTATATGTGTTCTATTTTCACTATACTTGGCGTGACATATTTTTTATCTTGGGAAAAATGGAGTAATAAAGCATGTGATTCTGTGTGATTTGTTATGTGTCATGGCTGGAAAGTTAAATATGTGATGTGCATGCGATGTCTTGACCTATATTGATGATGAAGCTGTGATGCATGATTATAAAATGCAACCATGCGGATTTGTCTCTGAACTGATCTGAACTTGGCGGGGCATTAATTGATTAAAAACAGCTCTGGAATTATTTGTGTAACTGATCCTATGTAGTAGCTCCCACCTATGATGAAAACTGAAAAATTTGAAACACTTAGGCTGCAACCATATTTGTATAACACATTAGATGACAACATGGAAGTGTGTCCCTCCGTTAGGAATTTTGCCTCCTTGTATTGCTAATTTTTTTAAAAAAATAAAATTTAAAAACTTCATTCAAAAGGGAATTCACCGATCCCAAGTTTTACAAGGTTGCCCTATAAACATACTTGCACAAAAGATATTGTATGTTTACCCTAGAACTAGTTCTAGAAGCACAACCCTACAAAAATATTTGATCCTAGGCTTTCATTTTGCCATTTCCAAGGATAAGAGGAGGTCCTGAACCTTCTCTATCCTTCCCCTAGCAACCAAGAACTCCAAACAGTTCCTCACCAACTCTGAATCAACAATCAGATTCTGTGGCAGCATACCCAATCTCCTCAACCTATCTTTACCCACGTGTGGCATTTTAAACTCATTGCCACCCCTGCATTTCATGATTTCTACCATAATGTTTTACAAACTTAGAAAAATCTTGTCAATAACTTTGGGATCTTATTTTTCAAAAGCATAATAAACAACATCTAGCAATCCGTCTAAGGTAGTACTAGGGTTTTGGTATTGCAAACTTTGTATGGAGGCAAAAAAACTTAGGTCCAGTATGTTAAGGTCAGGGGATTTGGGTGGTTGGCATACTAACTTAATTTTGAAACTGTCTGAGGTGGCAGCTGCTATAAATTCTGGGTCATTTGCATAAATATGGCTTGGTGCATTATCCTTCTGTATGAAAATTTCTTTGCTTGCCCAACTTGGCCATTTTCTCTTAATTGCTGGAATGATTTCGAAAATAAGTTTGTGCCTAATGACCTCTCTTGTGAGGGACTAAAGGGTGTTAAATTCATTGTTCCCCTAGGTCGATTAATAGTTGTGTACTTGGCTGCTATGTACTCAATGTAAGGAAACACCCCTATCTTGCCATCAAACATAACAGTACCACCTACATGAAAATAGGTCTACACACATCACATAAAAACATAAGCTTGGGAATATAGTGCTTACTATGTGCACTTCTATATGGTTCTAGTTCGTTAGGTGCTAGAATGAACCTGGATGATGCCTCCATTAGATAGAACCATTTCTCATCTATGTGGATAACATTGTGCATGTCCTTGAACATTATGTTGCATTCCACTTTGCTAAGACACCACTCCAGCCTTGATTCTTTGCATTCCACTATTAAACTTGGATGCACAGCATTTGTGTGACTCCTCACCTCCTTGTTTGCTATTGCTCTTTGAACTGTGCTTTTACCAACATTAAGGCCAGCTGTTGTGCTTCTGCAGGTATGCCAATCCCTTAAAGGCAGCGCCATTAATGCCTCCAAGTCAATGGGTTTTTTATTAGGCCCGCACCTCCCGTGTCTCCTTGAATGGGTGTTCACGGGTTCCCCATTGCATATTTGCAACCTAACCCGTGCCCAAATGGTGCTCACTGTGCGGATGGAGACACCCCACCTCTCTGCTGCTTCAAGACGACATTGGTGTTTGATCTGCCCATTGACTATGTTTTGAAACATGAAGTGGGCGACTTCCTGCCTCTGTTCATCTGTCAAGCACCTACCAACCATCATAGCCCAGCTCGGTGATGAAAACGAAGAGAACAAGAAGGTTTAAAATCTGGAACTAGCCAACAAAATTTTTCTGAGAGCAAGTTTTTTGGGATTTTTAGGGTTTGATGTTGTTGAGTAATAAATACCCGGTTTTATAGTTTTACACATAGGTTTTGAACATGTCTGTACAGTTGCTGAAACAGTATAAATTTGGCTCCAAATTCTATAATTTGGCTCCCATTCTGAATTTTTGGCTCCAAAAAATTAGTTTTGGAGGGAATATTTAGGAGTTAAATTGTTGTTAAGTACTGTATCACCCATTTACCGAGACACTATTCATTATGTACTTTTTTCACTATTTTCAGTTTTTCAGCCATCAATTTCAAGTCAATCAGTCCTTTTTTTACTGTTGAAATTTGCCTCCACTCTTTCTCTTCCTGCAAATTAACTTGGGACGGAGGGAGTATTAAATTTCACATTCATTTTATTTGGGTGGACAGTTTTATTTAAATTAAATATTAAAGGTATAATTAATGAGTTGGATAGAGAAAATAAAATGGAGTCCATGAAATAATTGCAAAAGGGTTTCAACCATTGTGGAGAGGAAAATGAAATGGTTTCTTTATGGTTTTAGTTGCTGAGGTAGATGAGAGAGATTTAATATTTAATAAACTGAAACCACAAGAATAGTTGCAATGGTGTTTAACCATTGCACATGCTCTAAGGGGGTGTTTTCATCATTTCAAATTCGGCCAACACCAAATTCCTCCAATCAATGCTGATAATAGGCCAAGAGATTATACTTGCATATTTTATCATAAAGTTAGAGTTATTTTAGCACATTCTCATTTTTACAGAGTTATATTTGCACTTTCAACCTAAAGTTAGGGTTAGAAGCATAAATGTTCCAATAAAAAATTAAGCATTCAATTTTTCATTAATTTACTTTAACACCCTGTACAAAATCTAAAACAATGGCAGTCATATTTGTTCCAATAGAAATGAAAGAATTGATTTTGACTAAGGGGTCGTTTGGTTTAAACAGGAAAAGAGAAAAAAATCAAGAAAGGGAAAGGAAGAGAAAGAAATGGAATGACCCTGTTTTTAAGTTTTGTTTGGTTCAGTTATGAAAAGAGAGTCAAATACTCTCTCACACCCGTTGTTAATGTTTGGTTCGTATTAGGAAACAAATATTAATTTTTAACATTATTCATAAATTATTTCGACATTTAACTTTATACTGTGAATAATAGTTATATTATTTTAAAATCTAATATTTAAAATTATAATACTGTATAAATTATTTCAAAAGATCAGATTGCTAAACAAAAATATATATAAGTATTTCATGAACTATTATTAGTTCATATAAAATAATATTTAATATAAACATTTGTAGTTCATCATCTTTAACGTATTAATATGTCGTATGCGATTAAAAAATATATAAATTTATTTATAATTTGTTGTAAATCTTTTATTTACCTATTGTCATCTTTACATATTTTTTAGTTCATATTTAAAAAATATATATATGTAAATCACATTCGATATATTGATTTACTTTTTTTAAAATAGTTACTAGGGTTTATAGGGTTTCCGACCATTTTCTATTAAAGATCAATTGTAACCCGAAGGCTTATATCAAGCGGTGCCCGTAGGTTTACATCAGATATGGGATAAACTCATTTACACTGAGGCACTAGCTAATACTACGATTTTAATCTAAGACCTTAATGGCTAATAGAAAAAGATACACAGAAACACTAATCGATATTATAATACTAATCAAATACTAATGTGGCAATGCGATAAGAAGGGTATATCAAGGATACGTGATTTTCACCGTGCAGTCTTAGGGTAGCCACAATATAAATCGTCCCAAGACTACAATCAGAGCCAAACACAGTGAAGTATTAAATAAAACGCACCCAAAATGTTTTGTCAACGCCTCTTCAAACATTTAAAGCAATAAAAAAAATGAAGCTCCCCAACTAAAGATCTGACATGTCTCCATTTAACCCGTAAGACCATTTTCCTAAACTAGGAGACTAAAACCAGTCATTTTAATTGCCAAAAATATTTTCCTTTAGTGTATAGAAATTATTTTATAATGTTTTGAATTATGTCTAACTTTAACCCCAAAAGGTCTTCGGAACCAATTAAATTGAATTAACAATATAACTGTTCAGAATATCCCAAAGTCTACAAGTTTGATTTAAATCTGTTGTAGAACAGTATCACCAAAAGTCCATTTTTCAACGACTTTTGACTTAGATTTCTCTTTACTGTCTCTTTGGATATCAAATTTGAAGTCAATCAAATTTTACTAACCCAGACTGTCTATAAAAATAAGCATTAATAGATATAATTCTTACGTGGTACTTACATAAAAAAAACCCTTTTAACTACAACCTCTTTTTTTTCTAAAATAAAGATCAATAGAAAATCAGAAGAAAGAAAATTAAGTGAAGGAAAAAAGAAAAAATGATAAAAGTGCATAATTAATAACCCCACCCCGACAAGGAGAAAAAAATAAAGTAAAATAATAAATAAAAAAGAGAGAAATACCCACCCCCACCTTCGCTAGCCACTCATGTCTGTGAGTTCACGATATATTTATTTACAAATCTATTCTTCATCATATGAAGTTCATTTAATATAAAAATGTGCTAATAATGATGTTAAAAAAATCACATGTGTAAATATTTTAAGAATGGACGTCGCAGATGAAAAAAAAATTGAATTCAATATCTTTTAAAAAAATATAAAATCGATATAAATCTAAAATATTACATAATGTACGATATCCTCCAACACAAATAATTTTTTATACAATGACTAAAGAATCATCATACACCCAAATGAGAGAATGGTAAAACTAAAAATAGGGAAAGAGGATGGTAACAAATGCAAACCAAACACTAACTAGGGGAATCAAGATCACAAATTCTCTTTCCCTTTCCTGATTCTCTTATGTGAATCGATATAGCAGGGAATAAATGTGGAAAAAAAATGAATATTTTAAAAAACAATGAGTCCAATTTGAAAGTTGATGAAATTAAAGAGTACATTGTGTGAATTTAACAACATAGTTTTTTATTAATTTGAATATTTTTTAAATCAAGCCATTTTTATTGTAACAGATAAATAAGAAACACAAAGTATTATTTTAAACTGAATAACCATTAGACGAAGTCATTTTATAACTGATATAACTAATGCAGTGATTTGATGTTTATTTTTATTTATTGCAACGGGTTTCCACCGTCGAGGGCAATGGTACAGTTTACTGGATCTCAAATCAATACATACGATTAATTTTGGCTGATACATAATTTAGATATTCTTGCAACATATCAGTTAATGCTAGAAGCTGCTTAGATTGAATATCAATTTTACTCGTAGCTGTTGCGCGTTTTTGCAATATTTATGGATTCATTTAAGGGTTATATGCAAATACAACCCTATATGTGGAAAAAGTGCAGATATAACCCTGAGTTGTTTTTTAGTGCAAATACTCCCTCCAATTTTTTTATATTGGCACCATTTCCATTTGGGATTTTTTTTTATATTGACACATTCCTCTTTTGGCAAAATTTAGATTGTTTTCATCCACACAATTTACTTTTTATTCTCCTAATTCAACCTACACCACTCATTTCACCTTTTAAAAAAAACTTGTGCCATTTAAAAGAGTGCCAATATTTCATGACCAGAGGGAGTATAACCCTACATATTATACATAAGTGCATATATAACCCTAAAACCATTATTCAGGCATTGACTGGTCATTTATGACCATTGACCGAGTGAAAATTACCAAATGCCTTCTAACCTAATACAAAATTTTAAAAGACAAAAATGCTCCCACCAGCCCTGCCATCCCACCACCAATCCACCACCACCCACCCACCACCACCACCCAGCCAACCCCGCTCATCCACAACCTTCCACCCCCGTCACCACCACCATCAACCACCACCAGCCATCCCGCCACCACTGCCCAGCCCCACCACTGCCCATCCAACCTTCCACCCCATGCCACCACTTTTCACCACTGCCCAACCATCCCGCCACCACCTTCCACCCCACGCCTGCTTAGACTCCAGCGCTAACCATAGAACCTGAGTCCCGCCACCATAGAACCCCTCTTAAACTGAAAGAAAACAACCAACACCGCCACAGAAAACAACCACCACTATTCCCGAACTACTCCTCTGCCACACTGATCCCAAACTTCGTCGCGAACCACCGCCAGTAATGGCTCAACCACCGCCAGTAATGGCTCAACCACCGCTCGTACTCTCCTTCTTCCTTTTCATCCCGGTCGCCCTCACCCTCCTCCCCTCTGCCACCGCCACCACCACCACCAAACCACAACCCTTGAACACCCCTTCACTACCACCCTCCCCTTCGCTACCACCACCATCAAACCACAGCCCCTCCGCCACCACCAATGAGATCTGATCCCCTCCGCTCCGACCTCCAACTTCTCAATTTCGCCTCCGCTCCTACTGCCTGAGCGAGCTCTAAGAGAACCCCCATCGGCTTCCCGATTCGGATAACGAGATCCGACCACCTCCGCCCTATCCTCCAGCTTCCCAATTCCTTGGCGCCACTTTCGGCTAAATAATTTTACCTTTATTCGTTTCCTGATGGAACGAATGGAACGAGACTGCTTGGAAAAGAAAGAGAACGATGGGAATACTAATTTAGGGTTACAAAGTTTTGGGTCAAAATAGTAAATTCACTTTTTCTTTTTTTTCAAAAGGGTAAAATTGACATTTCACCTAATTCCAACTTAAAATTTATGGAAAAGGTTATATTTGCACATAATCTGAATATCTAGGGTTATATTTGCACTTTCAATTATCTCAGAGTTATATCTGCACTTTCGTCAATTATGTAAGGTTATGTATTCACTTTGCTCTTCATTTAAAAAGGAGTTAAGTGCCGATATGGCCCTATGCTTTGGTTGAAAGTGCCAATATGACCCTGTAAAATTAGAAAGTGTGATCATAACCCTATTATTTGCTCGAAAGTGCTAATTTAACCCTAGAGGCCTCAGTTTGGGCTGGATTATGTAAATTGACTATTATACCCCTGTAGATGATGAAGAAGAAGAACCCTAGGGGTATTCTTGTCTTTAATTTTTTTTAGTTTTAAGACTAGGGTCATTTTAGTCTTTCTTATGTTTGCTCAATGCCAAAAAACACCAAGTCAATATCATAATATATCGGCACATTTAATAAAAAAATTAGCATTATAATCGCACTTTTAAATTATAGAGGGTTATATTGAAACTTTTGAAAAATAATAGGGTTATATTTTTATTTTACCCTTTACTACTAGATCTGCCCTTGAATCATTGTAAGTGGTAAATCCACAGGTTCTGTTTCTAAAAATGGATTAAAAAAACACTTTTTCTATTGCAAATTTGACAATGGTCTCTGTTTAGTGACATATCGGAGTAGAGTCCAAATCCAGTGATTATTAGATTAACATTCCATAATTCGGCTCATAGACATGCAGACGACACTGGACTCGCTGGGAGCGGTTAATTCTTGGTTTTGGTCCCACAAAAGAACCGAAATCTTCCTATCTATGGCCCAAAACCTAAATATTCCCCGCCCCACCTTATATAAGCCGCCCCCCTCGCCACCGAGCTCGGAAATGTTAATGATTTAATGGGGTACGCCACCGCCCGTACCGTTTTGGAAGCGAAAGCCGTCGAGGAGAGCTTCAAGGCGGCGCCGGTGGTTAAGTACCTGGAGAAGGTCTTCCCGGTCTATGCTGTCGGCGTGTCGGAGCCCGACCCGACACTCGTTGCCTCCGTTGCCAAGTCGGGATGCAAACCTGGCGACCCGATTTGGGATGCTGTCAGGGAAGAAGCTAAGCTGGAGGTACTACTTCAATGCTGAAATGGGTTCCTATCTGCCAAAATTTGTATCTGTGTTTGTGTGTTACCATTTTCTTGTTTTGATGGCGATAATGAGTTTGGCAGGAAATTGAGTTTTATTCCCTATGCAGAGTATTGGGAATATATGCTGTGGGGCCTTATGATCTTTGCTGATTTGGGATTGGAGTGTATGAGTGGGATTTTAGCTTTTTAGTGACATTTTTTAGGATGCGCTACTAATAAGTGAAGTTTCAGGCAGAGAAGGAGCCCATTTTGAGCAGTTTCTTGTATGCAAGCATACTCTCACACCACTGTTTGGAGCAAGCACTGGCCTTTGTTCTTGCTAATCGTCTGCAGAATCCTACTCTTTTGGCAACGCAGCTGTTGGATATATTCACTGATGTCATAATGCGGGATAGGGTCATTCAGCGCTGCATTCGACTTGATGTGCAGGTTTTGCATTTGCAGTAGCTATCAATTAAGTTCCTTTTTAAAAGTTGATTGTAGCAGTTGCTTGGTTTGCTATTTACCTTATCTTATATGTGTTCCTGGTGTTTGAAGGCATGCAGAGATCGGGATCCTTCTTGCTTGTCATATTGCTCTGCCCTATTGTACCTCAAGGTACATATTTTATGGCTATTATACTAGTTTAATCTCTGGGTTTCGTTTTTTTGATTGCTTTTCATACTTTAAGAGAAAGAAAATAATACTTCTATAGGGGTGCACTTTTTTCTTCTGAGAATACGTGTCTTGGATTTGCTGAAAAATCAGGAATAGATGTAGCAATTGCTTTCATTATTGGTTGGCTTTGCTGAATTATCAGGAATAGTTATAGTAATTGCTTTCATAATTAGAGTAGTTTAGTGCGACTCTTGGCCTTTTGGCACTCTTCTTTCTCTACGCACTTTTAGTGTAGAATCCACTGCTTAGTATTGCAATTTGATCTGACTGGATTTTTGGAATAAAGGTTACTAGGTGGGAGCTTTTAATCTATTAACCTGTTGTGTATGTGTAGATTACCTCTCTGCATGCTGAGTATGGGTAATGCTTTTTCTACAGTACACCTCTTTTATAGTTGTATGAGTCAACTTCAAAGCCGAGTGAAACCTAAATTCTACAGGGATACCATTCATTACAAGCACATCGGGTTGCACATGCTTTATGGAATGAAGGTCGGAAAGTTCTGGCATCTGCCTTACAGAGTCGTGTCAGTGAGGTTGTGTGATACTTGCGCTCTTCATCAAGTTTTCTAGTTATTCCGAATGTAATGTCTTACAAGAATTTTGTTCTCTCCAGGTATTTGGGGTTGACATACATCCAGGTACTATTATATTCATGAGCTTATGTGCGTATTTGGTTCCTGAAGACCAATTCCTCTATATGCTCCGTTGGTGCAAAAGCTTGCAAATCAGCCATCTGATTGAATCTATATGTAATTATTCTGAATGAGGTTTGCTGCTTTAAGGGTTTCATGTTTGGTTGTTTTCTGTAGCTGCCAAAATAGGAGAAGGGATTCTTTTGGACCACGCAACAGGATTAGTGATTGGGGAAACAGCCGTAATAGGAAACAGAGTTTCTTTAATGCAGGTAAATATGCCTTGTTGCTCTTCGCAATTCAGTTTAGAAGCTAATATAGTATATATTTTTATAAGGAGATTTTGCTGACTGCTTCATTGTTACAAGACTGCGTCAAAGTCTTAAAAGAAAAAGAATCTGATAGCGAGAGAACACCTTTATGCCTTTCCTACTTTCTGAGAGATTAAAATGAAGGAATGTAGATGCAGTAACTTCTAAATTTTCCTCGTATGCAATTCGCTGATGATTGCTGTACTACACTTACCTCATTTTTAGTAATCATTTTGACATCGAAATAAAATCTGTCAGGGTGTAACTTTAGGAGGCACCGGAAAAGAAACTGGTAATCGGCATCCAAATGTTGGTCAAGGTGCGCTTATTGGAGCCAGTGCTACTATTTTGGGGAACATAAAAATAGGTGAAGGTGCAATGGTAGCTGCTGGTTCTCTGGTATTAAAGGAAATCCCTCCACACAGGTAGACTACATGGTTCTATCCTTGGTTGCTTATGACGGCTGGTTATTTCCTGGGGGCCACTGGTTATTTGGTTTATTAATAATAAGTATACTTCTTATAATGTTTAAGCATGGTTGCTGGAATTCCGGCGGAGGTGATTGGCTATGTTGATGTGCAAGATCCTTCCTTAACCATGAAGCATGGTATGTCACCTCTAATGTTGTATTAGCTTCCTGTCTTCATAGCTTTGAAAGATGTCTGGCTGCTTGGAGTAGAAAGTGATAGTTGGATCTTGTGCCAACTATAGCTTGTACCTGTCTGTTATACGTGAAATAAACCTAGAGTAATCTTGCATCATTTTTTAATTTATACTTTTTAAGGATCCTCGATAGATCTATCCGGGCAATGGCAGGATTTAATAACTTTCTTTTTGTACGTTTCTTGACTTGGAAGTGAACACTCGCTTTAGCTGTCTTTGTTATCATTAAGTAGTAATCATCCTATAAACCACGTCAGGAAAAACCGTTGACCATTCTCAAGTCAAGATTGAATTGAGTTTGAACCTCATAAACCCTTGAGTGTTTTGTCAAATCATTTTCTTGTGTGTGGATGTGTTTGTGTGTGTTTTGGTGTCAATATTGTAACTGTCTTGCTTCTGACTTATGTGCAGATGCATCTAAAGAATTCTTTGAATTTGTAGCTGATAGTAGCCCCAAGAGTAGAACTTCCGGTAAGACTGCAAACCGTTATCATCTCTCATGAACAACTGTTGATTCATGTTTGCAAAATCTCACATATCCATTCTTGTTCTGTAAATTGCTGTCGGAGAAATATTACTGTGTTCACTTAGCACTGACTGATACTCGCTCCTACAGAAACTGTTGGTCGTCAAGACTGTGGATGCACCTCAGAGTCACACAAGTAGCGAGCTGTTAGATTTTGACTGCAGTATTTGGTCATTCACTTAGGTGGGGTGGAAATGATTTGAGTTTTCACCTACAGCTTAAGCTGGAAATTTGACTTAGAAGCTTAGATTGGATGCATCATCTGAAATCGCTTTTAGTTGTTCCTCATAATCGCAGCTGTTGTAAGATTTCCTGGATTAATGAGGAGCGTAAGATAGAGTTTCTACTGTTCCATACGACGTTTTGCAACGACAGCTTGATGTAATGTCATACCATTCAATGGTTTCTTTTACGCTGAAATTTATCGGTGTGTTTTGCGCTACAGATCAACTGCTATGCTTCTTGATCTCACCGAATACTAGTCTCCGGATGAAGATAGAATCGACTCTCAATCTAACGAATAGGTGGATATTGATTGACCTCTAAAAAGTATTAGGTATGAAAGCAAGGGTAGTAACACATGATTAGCAAATATAGCATTTGTCTGGTTGAAAAAAATAGAATTTATAAGTGCTAATACAACATTAGAAATAAAAAATTAAGTACTAAAATAACCATAGAAATCTAAATAAGTGTTGATGTAACTTTGTAATTCCTGTTAGGTTCTCAGGGTGAGGAGGGTAAAATCATTCCATTTTTTTTAGAAAGCTAATCAGGGGAATTTTGGTCATTTTTGGGATGGCCAACGCCTTGCACAATTCATCTAAAATTTAGAATTGGATTTGACACTTTTCTCATTTTGCAAAGTTATATTTACACTTTAACCCAAAAGTTAGGGTTACAACTATGACTCTGCTTGACAGAACTTATAAGGATTTTGCTTATAACCTAAGCACCTGTTTTGTATTTGGTAAAAATAAAAAAAAACTTATTTAAGAAAGAAAAGCTTTTTTTTTTTTTGGAAAAGTCGATTTTGTGATAACCTAGGCACCTATTTTTTTTTTGGGAAAGAGAAGCTTTTGTTTTTTTTTTGGAAAAGCCGGTCCCCCCTACCTTGAAAATAAGTCATTTGCTTATAAGCACACTACCAAACACGTACTGTACGACTCTGCCAAACAAAAAGTGAAGGGTAGAATCCGGAGGGAGGGAGGGAGTATTTTTTTTTTCCAGATGCTATATGTTAGTGCAATAGATTAGGGTTCGGAAGCTTTTGAATTGGGAAGGCAAGTCCCACTGCTTCAATCCACCGCGCTCCACTCGTGGTAAATTCTCTGTAATTTCTCATTTCAGTTGCTCGTTCCGTTCTCATTTCCATGTTCAATTCATCTGTACTTCCGTTTCTTCTTAGATTGAATTATGAAACATCATTTCCCATTTCACGTTGATTACTCTATGGAATGCACAAATGTTAAGAAGATATGCTAAACTTTACTCTCCTTGTTTTAGTTGAGGTTCAATGTATTTTAAACTGTGGTGCTTTTGTTGATTTGCCTCCCTTGCTGATGAAATGTCTGTTCACGTGAACATTATTGCACTGTCGAACGATGTGCATATATTTTATGACCCTAAACTGAAATTTATGGATGCATAAAGATATGTATTAGGAGCCTTTTTGATTAGCATATTATTAGAAGTGCAATGCGTCGCATTTTTTTTGATTGCTGCGAGAGGTGTCATTTACTATTTGCATCAGAATATGTTAGTGACCTGGAACAGAAACAGTGAAATGCAGAGGCTCTTTTATGTTTTTCAGCGAATGGTTTTTGTGAAGTTGTCGGTCATTTTTGTTCTCTGCATTAGCCTGACGTTTTGATTTCTGGCCGCATTTTACCTTTGCATCTCTTGCGGTTACTTTTGATGCATTTTCTGGCTGGTGAGGGACGGCTATGTGTTCTTCTGATAGTGTGCTCTACGATTGTCTTTGTTGATTTGTTTTTCTTCATCATTAGTAGGTGTCATTCGGAGTGGTTATCTACATTACTTGCATCGGAAAAGAACATCACAAGGTCATTTCAACTTTCGAGCCGTTTAAGGATGTCTAATAATGGAAGAAAGAGTGGTGAATTTGTGATCAAACAGGAAGAAGATGCTACGGATATAGATGCTTGTGTTGGCCATGGTAAGCTTGTAGAGTTCAGTTATCAGAATGAGTATCTGAAGTCCCCAATGGTCGGACTGTCAAATCTTCATTTGCCTTCTGATGGGCACACCCATCTTAAAGAATCCGAGGTTAAAGGAAATGGTGCTCTTGGTCCTGTTGAAGAACTCCAGGGGAAGATAGAATCTTTGAACCGGGAACTTTTGTTGGAAAAGAATACACGCAATGCTGCAGAGGAAGCCCTGAAGCATCTTCAAGAAGTTTACTCAAAGGCTGATGCAAAGGTCCAAGAGATTACTGCTAAACTTGCTGAAGGTATATATGAATCTTCTTCCATTTGTATGCTTCAGTTCCTTGCAGTTTTCCTGACACTGGTTGGATTTGAACTTAATGGTCCTCTCTGACAATGCTGAATCAATTAAGTCGAGTCTCTCTCTTGTGATTGGTAACGTTTAGTTTGTGTTATTTTTTACTGAACCAAATCATTGGTGTAGCTCAACTGAAGATGGATCAAGAAATTAAAGTAAGGGATGAAAAAAACACGGAGCCTGATTTGAAATTAAGCATGCTTCACGAACGTGCAAAGCAGCGCACCCTAGAGGTTCAGAAGGTGATTTTTTCCTGTTTCGTACCTTCAAAACAGTTAGAAGTATGGTCTCCTCATATTCTGTATCACCCTTTTTTTACTGATTGCTCTCGTCTATTCGCTTTCTTGTTTTTAGGATCAGAGTGCACAGAGGGAAAACGAAAGCGGCATCTCAAAATATAAAAAACAAGCTCAAGTGATCCCTTGGCGTTCCTCTTCTTCAAGCTCAAGCTCTAGCTTGAGTGATTTCTCATCTGATGAAAGCGAAACTGAGCTTAGAATATCAAGGATGGCAATGCAAAATACTGTACTTGAGAGTATGAATATGGATAACTGCATATTGAGTACGATGGTAGCAGTGCATGCTGCCATGCAACTCCTTGCTTCTATGCCAGCAAGACGCACTGGGCAAGCATCAACACCCAGACAGCTAAAGCGTAAAAGGGCACCAGCGGACGGAAACCGCAAAAAAAGTCCAGCACGGTTGGTGAAGGATTTACAAGCACCAACCAACGGTTCAGGGTAAAAATAGGTGCGCCGCCACAGGGCAATGTAATTTTCTTATGATGTCTGCGTGGAACGATTACTTCATATAGGAAGGCAGTGCAGCTTTCAGAGAACGGTAAAGAGTGTGTAGATAGTGGAAGAATTGTTCAATTACATTATTTTTTGGATCCCGTTCAAATACATTAGAGTGCTGCTTTTGTTTTCGTAGAAATAATGCTTAATTCTCGTTAATTGATTGGAACCGGTTACAATTGATCATTCTACGAGCTATTACACGAGCCTTGTCTACCAGAGCTCTCTCTATCTTGACAGTGATAAGCCTATTGAAAATCATAGCTAAAACCTGAATTTCCCTAACAAATACACCTGATGTCTGGCGGTATCGTCGGGGACTTCTAGATGTATCGTAGCACATTTACGCAGTCCGCTTTGCAGCAAATGTGTAACCCTCTTGTAGCTCGCTTGTTTCATAGCAGAGATGACAGTATAGCCTTGCCGCTTGGACCGCTTGGACCGCCGATAGTGATACTATGGCAATATAGCCTTGCCATTGAAGTCAGTACCTTCTAGGTCTCCGCACCATGCTGGCGGCCGCATTCTCGCACTTTGCACAAAAGGCTGCATTCGTCTTTACTAGTGTCCACGATTTAAGTCATGTAATTGTGGGTTTTATATGTTCTAAAAGAAACATCAAACATGCTGGATTTTATAAAAGTGTTGCATGAGTCCTAACTATTAATTGTTTAGGTGATCACTGTTACGTGATATAATCAGTTTTCGTTCTTCATTGTGCAGCATATTTCTACCACGTTCCTACGTTATTATGAAATGTATTTAATTAATTTCTTTATTGGACATAACATGTTAATAAAACTAATGGAACAAACAACAATTACCGAGATTTATTATAATTTAAGAACTCTTAAAATTAAATTTATGTTTTTTTAAAACTTTTCTCCTTTTCTAATTGGTTTTTTCCTCCACCGCCACCTCCATCATGTTTCAAACATCACCAATCCAACCATATTCACCATTTCTTCTTTTGTTCCTACTTTCCATATTTCCCGCTTCCCCTTTTTTTTAAAGTAAAGATTTCATTTAAAGTTGCTGGTAACGTCCAGTATCGTCTGAAAGTAGGAATCCTGGGGGCGTAACATGCATGCCTCTGAGAAACACTCTTTCGCAAAATTAGCTAGATAATGAGCTAGTATTTCTATCCCTAGGAAACCAACACAGCAAATTCACGCTTGTTTCATCGAGGAGCTGCTGTATTTAACAAAAAATATCGACAAAAGAAAGTGATACCTCAACTTCCCCATGTACCATACGAATCATAACTGGGGCATCTCTAATAATCCATGTATCATTTGAACCCCGCTTCCGTTGCCCATTTCGTTGCCTCCAGCAGTGCTAAGGCTTCCGTATGAGTGGCATTAGTAACTCCCATGGTTTTAGCGGCCATTGCTCGTTCAAACCCGATATCTTCGTCCAGTTGCAACAACCCTATAGCGGCGAAATCAGCTCCTATTCTAGCGTAAAAAATGATCTTCTGTCCTCCTTTCGCTGAAAAACCTCTTTGCGACATCCAAATCTAAGCACATCCACCCCTTTAAGTATGCTCCTCCAGGACCATGAAGGTCGAGCACCACCCACTACCTAAAAAATGGTGGAATTAAGGAAGTATTTGTCTTTAAAAACCTTTGCAACAAGGGTTTATGGGTTTACGAGAAATCTCCAAGCCTGTTTCCCTAGTAAGGCTAGGTTGGCTGCTTTTAGGTCGCGAAAACCTAGTCCTCCATTTGTCTTAGCCCGTGCCATCCTATCCCATACCACCCAGGGAATTTTTTGCTTACCGGTTGTTGCATCTCCCCCATCGGAACTTAATAAGCATACTCCGAATGTGATCTTAAATGGTATTAGAAATGGTAAAACAACTCATAGCATATGTCAGAATGGCCTGTAGGACCGGTTATTATAAGAATTTCATTTCATGCCTTCGATAGATTCCTCTCATTCCATCCATCGATCTTCTATCTGATTCTGTCTTTGAGGTTCTGGAAAACATCAGTCTTGCAGGGATCAATCTCTGAAGGGATTCCTAGATAGGTGCCATGCGACGTAACCTCAGGGATCTTGAGAATATCACATACCTCTGTCCTTGCCTCTATAGTCGTGTTAGGGATGAAAATGAGACCTGACCTCCACATTTATCCTCTGTCCCGAATCATTCTCTAACAGAGTAACTGGTTAGTGGAGGTGTTTCGCTTCTTTCTCCGTTGTCTCTTCAAATAGTATTGTATTATCTGCAAAGAACAAATTTTGATTTTTCTTTGATTGGGGTCAAACCTGGAAACTCCAATTCCTTTGATTTTCCCGGCGCACATCAACTTTGCCAGAAGACCAGAAAAGACTTCAACGTAAATAGTGAAGTAATATGGTGATAGAGGATTATCCTGCCTGAGCCCCCTCTTCGGATGAAGAAACCCCATCTCTCCACCATTGAGGATAAACGAGAACGTGACCGTTAATAAGCATAGGAGAATTAAGCCAGCAAAAGATTATGGGAAACCCATTGCTTCAAAGTACTACATACAAACTCCCATTCAATTCTATCAAACGCCTTACTCATATCCAACTTTATACACATATGACCCAATCCACCAGTTCTCCGGTTCTTCAAGGTATGGTGGAATTTGTGAGCAATGAGTATATTATCAGTGGTCAGTTTTCCCTGGATAAAAGTCGACTGTGACTCACAAATGAGTTTTGGGATCATCGGTCTGAGCCTATTCGCCACCACCTTTGATGCAAGCTTGTAAACCACGTTGCACAAACTGATAGGTCTAAACTGTGTGATCAACTTCGGCTTTGGGGTTTTTGGGATCAAGACAATATGGGTGTAATTTACCGATGACTAAAAAACTTCATTATTTAGAAAATGAAGCACAAACGCCGTGACATTAGATCTAACGATATGCCAAATTTTTTGAATAAATGCATGGCTCATACTGTTAGGTCCATGAGATTTAAAAGGGTGCATTTGCTTCACTGCCATTGTAATGTTAGCTTCAGTCTACGGCCGCTAAAGGCTTTCAGCCATTTCTCTAGTGATTCTCGGTTGTAGTCGACTAACAACTTGCTGGATAGCTTCAATCAAAGGTGTTGATGAAAAAAAGAAACCCCAAAATAATCCACAATAAATTTCTCTATATTTTCAGCTCCATATTTTCATCCCTCAGGCCTTCTATATGGTTCATCTCTCTTCGCTTTGATGAAAATCTGTGGAAAAAGCTTGTATTTCTGTCCCTTTTTTATAAAGAGAGTATTTTCTCCTTCATATCATGTTTTATAGTACCACTCTTAAATTGTAAGATTGTCTTATTTCTTATATTCTCATCGGCATATTTGGGAATGCCATCCATCCCCCATTTCATCAAACCAATAGAGAAATTACCAATCCTCTGAGGCAAAGAATCATTCATCTCATTCCACGACTTCTCCACCATCTTCTCAGAGTCACTGGATTTAATCTAGTGTGCCTCGAATTGAAGCCTCTTCCACTTTCTTTGGCAATGTGCTGTTGGATCCCTCGTTTGTAGTTTGACATTCAAACACATATGGTTGGAGTAAACCATAGGTAAAACATGCACCAAAGAACACAGAAAATGATCACAGAAGTTATGGTTGAACGTCGCTCTATCCAACCTGGCTCTCTTTGTATCCGGCTTGGCTGCAAGCCGACTCCATGTGAATTTTGGTCCTGTAAAGCCAAGGTCGAAAACACCAAAAAAATTTAATGCCTCTCGAAAAGCATCAACCTGCCATTCCACCCTTGGTCGCTTTCCCTGGAATTCATCTTACGACAGGACTTCATTGAAGTCGCAAAGACACAACCACAGAATTGTAGGATCCGAGACAAGCTGCCGAAACTCCTGCCAGCCTGCTATTCTTCTTGATATTGTTGGCTTCCCATAATAATCAGTGATACGAACTTGACTCCCAAAAATTGTAAGATAAACATCTATAAAACGACGACATAAATCTCAAATTTACCACTACTTGCTTACTCCATAACATTGCATGGCCACCAGAACGACCTTGTGACTCAACAGCAACACCAAATTAATTCAATTGTGGCTTTAAATTATCAATAACATCTACTGAGCATTTAGTTTCACTAAGAAAAATAAGAACTGGAGATTTCAAGCGTACCATAGTATGTAGTTCCAGAACTGCCCGAACTCTTCTAAGCCCGTGGCAGGTCCAACTCAGGATATTCATTGGCCTAGGTAGGATTGGACTTCATCGCCAGCACTACCTGTGTAATGCTCGCTCCTGCCACGTTTAGAGATGCCTCCTCGAGGCTATTTTGATTCTTCTGCTTCTTGCTCGCAGTCTTAGAATTAACCTGGGATGATCCGCCCAGTTCCAACTTCCTTTTTGTTTGGCCATGCTCATTCCTTGTTCTTGTGTTTGACAGGCGCGGGCGGTCGTCGCGCCCGCGCACTAAAAGATAATTTATAAGCCCTAAATGCTTACTTTCTACAACTAGGTAGATAGTGGCAAATCGGGGTCGTCCAATGAGAAGAGGGATCTTCCTAAGCGTCTAAGCTCAAATGGTTGATA
This sequence comes from Rubia yunnanensis, assembly GCA_037428765.1. NCBI lineage: Eukaryota > Viridiplantae > Streptophyta > Magnoliopsida > Gentianales > Rubiaceae > Rubia > Rubia yunnanensis. The sequence continues at coordinate 21,199,315 of CM075069.1, forward strand.
CTAGGCTAGGAGTAAATATATATACACACATATAAAAGCGAGTAAAGGGGGGGTTGGTTGGTTGGTTTCCTAAGTTAACAAAGATAACTAGCAACGTCAAGTGACTATGCTAATCATCAAACAAAACTAAGAAAAGGGGTTTTAAACTACAAAGATAAAATGCCTTGGGGGCAACGGATATCCACTTCCACATCTAATGTAGTTCATCGAATCATTCACACATTCCATCATATAGCATTCATGACCCAACGCTCACACACCCATCTAGCAAGTACCACAACACACACACCACAAGGAGTTCTAAGTTCATGCTCGTAGATCTTCATGCAAAGGTGTTACGGAATTCGTCATGTTCCTACACCTAAGCAATTCAACCACACAAGCACTACCTATGCTCAAACCACTCATGGCACACATGCAGTGAAACACACCGTCAAGAATACATAAACGCCAAATAACAAATGCTTCAAGAATGAATTTAAATCATCTATCCAATACTTCAACTACTTGTCGTGGAGACTGAACTCCTATCCTTCTTAGTTCGTAGTTTGCGAGAGTGAGTTCGACATCTCTCGTCAAACCTCACCAATGACTCCCGAGTCGCGACCACGACTCAAGGTGTCATTGGTGGCATTTAGCACGAAGGACCAACAAGCTTGGCAATGCCTATGACCACTACACCGTGACTAGGCATTGAACCAATTCATGCAATTACACGAGATTGGATGAACGTGCAACGCACATTCATCCGCGAGCATATGACTCTCTCGTTTGCTACACAAACGAACATGACGAAGAGTTCGACATCAATCACATTCGCCTAGCACATTGTCAACACACTAACACAATCAAAAGCTCTAATTCACACTCTCACATTACTAACAAGAACAGGGGGGAAATTAACCCAAATCCCCCAAACCCTAGCTAGCAATTGATACAAGCATTCATATCATCAAGCTCTCAATAACATCAATGTAATCAACAATTAACATTCAAACAATAGCAAAAACACCAAATAGATAGATATAAATAAATCTCAATACATAGAAGTGGAAGCTTCAATCCTTTGCTCCCAAGAACAAGAACTACTCTAGAACAAGAAAACACATAAAAACTAAGAAAAGAAGAAGAAAAGAAAGAAGAGAAAAAACCTAGGTTTGGCGCCCAAAAACAGAGAGAAAAGCGGGCTGGAAAAGCTGGAGAAGAAGAAGAAAAAGAGTAGTATTTATAGTGCAAAGAAGATAAAGTTGATTTCTGGCCGCCCGTTGGTCGCGACTGGCGACGGTGTTCGTCGCGACTCGCGACGGTGCCCCGACTCGCGATGGTGTCGCGACGGTGTCGCGACGGGAGCCAGATTTCTGCATTGTTTCTTTGTCTTCTTCATAGCCATCCCTCTCAATCTTCAAGTCTTCAACGGCTCCAAAAATGTTCTTCAACGGCCTCCGGTCTTCATGTTTTCGAAGTGAGTATCCAAAAGTCTTCGAAAGTATAGTCTTCAATGTCTTCCGGTCTTCGTTGCTTCCGTGTTCTTCCCTTGTCACACAAAATCCACTTAAAAGAGGTAAAAGAGTACAAAGTTGCTTTTACCTCTCCTAAGTGAATTTCAAGGTAAAACACAAGCTCTCTATAATAAAAGAGCACAAAAGTGATCCTAAATACTACTAAATAATGCGCCTAAAATGGACACATCAAATCTCCCCACACTTAAACCTTACTCGCCCTCGAGTAAGAAAAGATTTAAGCATACGGAGGAAATGGCATATCCACATCCTAAAACCCCCAAAATAACCACACAAAATGGACATATCAAACCTCCCCACACTTAAACCTTACTCGCCCTCGAGTAAGAAAAGATCTAAGCACACGGAGTAAATGATATATCCCAAAACCTAAACTAATCCCCCAATCAAAGCCTCACAAAAACTCTCAATATCAAAAATCCCAAAATAAAAGCTCACATGAGAATTTTTTCACACACACATCCCCAATCCTAAATCTAACTAAACCTACCACTTATCAATTCACTACCCATAAAAATATTTAGCAGCCCAGAATTGATATTCCCAGAATCCAATGACACAAAATGAAGCTAAAACCATAGAGGAAGTTTTAAACACATGCTTCACTTAATGCCAATATATCAACCAAAAACGAAGTAGAAAGAGATCAAGAATTTCATAACCATACTCCGTTTCCTAACCCACTAAGCTACCCAATCCCAAGAGGTCTAAAGATATTGAGCTACCCGATCCATCCGTGTGACAACCGCAACCTTATGACTCCAACGCCGGCAATTGAGTAAAATCATAGCATTTTTCAATTTCCCTCAATTTCTCTCATTTTGCCTAGGAGCTCTTTCGAGTTTTTATCCTAGCCACACATCATGTTTCTTTAGCTCACATCTCACCTTTTCCCGCACATTTTAGCCTCTCATTTTTGCCTAGGCCGCCCTTTAAGGGTTTTCGACCTATCCGGGCCCCCAATGTTGCCTAAGTTGCCCTCTCGGGTTTTCAACTTAGCGGGTTTTCTTTTTCTTCTTTTTTTTTCATTTTTTCATTTTTTTTCTTTTTTTTTCTTTTTTTTCTTTGAACGGCGCCATTTTGAACGGCGCCATTTTGACAGGCGCGGGCGGTCGTCGCGCCCGCGTGCCAAAAGATAATTTATAAGCCCTAAATGCTTACTTTCTACAACTAGGTAGATAGTGGCAAATCGGGGTCGTCCAATGAGAAGAGGGATCTTCCTAAGCGTCTAAGCTCAAATGGTTGATACTAGGCTAGGAGTAAATATATATACACACATATAAAAGCGAGTAAAGGGGGGGTTGGTTGGTTGGTTTCCTAAGTTAACAAAGATAACTAGCAACGTCAAGTGACTATGCTAATCATCAAACAAAACTAAGAAAAGGGGTTTTAAACTACAAAGATAAAATGCCTTGGGGGCAACGGATATCCACTTCCACATCTAATGTAGTTCATCGAATCATTCACACATTCCATCATATAGCATTCATGACCCAACGCTCACACACCCATCTAGCAAGTACCACAACACACACACCACAAGGAGTTCTAAGTTCATGCTCGTAGATCTTCATGCAAAGGTGCTACGGAATTCGTCATGTTCCTACACCTAAGCAATTCAACCACACAAGCACTACCTATGCTCAAACCACTCATGGCACACATGCAGTGAAACACACCGTCAAGAATACATAAACGCCAAATAACAAATGCTTCAAGAATGAATTTAAATCATCTATCCAATACTTCAACTACTTGTTGTGGAGACTGAACTCCTATCCTTTTTAGTTCGTAGTTTGCGAGAGTGAGTTCGACATCTCTCGTCAAACCTCACCAATGACTCCCGAGTCGCGACCACGACTCAAGGTGTCATTGGTGGCATTTAGCACGAAGGACCAACAAGCTTGGCAATGCCTATGACCACTACACCGTGACTAGGCATTGAACCAATTCATGCAATTACACGAGATTGGATGAACGTGCAACGCACATTCATCCGCGAGCATATGACTCTCTCGTTTGCTACACAAACGAACATGACGAAGAGTTCGACATCAATCACATTCGCCTAGCACATTGTCAACACACTAACACAATCAAAAGCTCTAATTCACACTCTCACATTACTAACAAGAACAGGGGGGAAATTAACCCAAATCCCCCAAACCCTAGCTAGCAATTGATACAAGCATTCATATCATCAAGCTCTCAATAACATCAATGTAATCAACAATTAACATTCAAACAATAGCAAAAACACCAAATAGATAGATATAAATAAATCTCAATACATAGAAGTGGAAGCTTCAATCCTTTGCTCCCAAGAACAAGAACTACTCTAGAACAAGAAAACACATAAAAACTAAGAAAAGAAGAAGAAAAGAAAGAAGAGAAAAAACCTAGGTTTGGCGCCCAAAAACAGAGAGAAAAGCGGGCTGGAAAAGCTGGAGAAGAAGAAGAAAAAGAGTAGTATTTATAGTGCAAAGAAGATAAAGTTGATTTCTGGCCGCCCGTTGGTCGCGACTGGCGACGGTGTTCGTCGCGACTCGCGACGGTGCCCCGACTCGCGATGGTGTCGCGACGGTGTCGCGACGGGAGCCAGATTTCTGCATTGTTTCTTTGTCTTCTTCATAGCCATCCCTCTCAATCTTCAAGTCTTCAACGGCTCCAAAAATGTTCTTCAACGGCCTCCGGTCTTCATGTTTTCGAAGTGAGTATCCAAAAGTCTTCGAAAGTATAGTCTTCAATGTCTTCCGGTCTTCGTTGCTTCCGTGTTCTTCCCTTGTCACACAAAATCCACTTAAAAGAGGTAAAAGAGTACAAAGTTGCTTTTACCTCTCCTAAGTGAATTTCAAGGTAAAACACAAGCTCTCTATAATAAAAGAGCACAAAAGTGATCCTAAATACTACTAAATAATGCGCCTAAAATGGACACATCAGTGTTCCCAGCAACAATGTTTTTCTTTGGATCTCTTTTCTTCGTGTCTTCTTCTTCTTGAGACTTTTCTCCATCTGTTCCATGATACGCCCTGGTGGAGAGGAGAAAATAATCGGGACTTGCACCATTATGGGGCTTAGATGATCAGCTTGAATACTAGGAGTTTGCTTAACCGGTGATTGCAAAATCACTCCTGTGCTGTCCGTATCTACTGGTGCTGTGCTGTCCGGTGCTGTGCCATGGCCAACGCTAGGTACAATTTCACTTCCAGTAACCTGTATGGTCATCTATGATTGAGTAAGGTCCTCCACGTTGAAGTCATCCAAAAATTGACTTTATTAAAACTTCAACTTCTCTCAGCATCCAGTGGTCGACTTCCCGACGTAATTTGATCACGAATCCATTTCTCTTCGGATAAGAGATGAGAAGATTACCACTGAAGGTATCAAGGATGCCCTCCAAATTAGGAATCGACTTCGGGGTTTCGAAGAACTTCGGCGATGGTGGTTTCTTAAGTGCTTGTCTCAGACTTTCCTCCATTCGATTGCCGTTCCCATGCTGCTACGGGATCGCAATAGAGTTAGCGATCGACGAGATAGTCAGAGCTACCGTGTTTGCGTCCACTAGGATACTAATCACCCTGGACGTAACCCGCGGCTGAACTTGCTTCCTCACCCAAGTTTGCTCGTTTGTGCCTGCATTATTGCGTCTGGGGATAACTTCAACTTCCTCGTTCATCACACTATCTCCCATATCTGTCCAGCCATCTTGCCTTCCGACGGGGATATTAACTTTCCTTTGAGTTGCTTGCAGTACACGCCAAGGTTATCTTGGCTTAGCCCTAAACCCCACCAGTGCATCAATCCAGTTTTCCTCTCCATATCGCACTATCTCCCCTTGGTTTGCATCCTCAAAACTTTCCTGATTCTTCCCACCTTGACCATTCCTCATCTCCTGTCTGGTTTGCCGATCAATATTACGGGTCTGGTCATAGTTCGAAGGCCTTCTTCTTCCAACCGCGTTGAATGGCGGCAGCTTTGAGCCCACTCCAAGCAGCAGTGACTAGTGCACTGTGTCTCGATCAGTGATAGGTGCCACCGCTCTACTTTCACACTCTCTCTGGGTATGCTCCAAACACCCACAATACGAACAAAACCTAGGAAGTTTTTTGTATTGAGGAAGAAGCTGGATCTGATTACCAGGGAGACTCACAGTTTGAGCTCTTTTCAGCGGTTTCGTGATATCGATATCAAACCTTTTGCGCATGTAGGGACCGACCAACGATCCATCCACGTCCTTTTCAACAGCTACAAACTTTCCAATAGCATCGCTAATTTATTTGGCTGATGCTTCATTCATTTACAGTGTAGGCACAGGATGGGGGTGGATCCAGAACGAGCATGTCTTAAACTGAATTTGCGACGCAATCATTCCCTCGCAGGGTTAGCAGAGAGCCAACAAAAACTTCCCAAATAACCACACTTCCTTCTCCAAAACCCAAGCTTTTTCGGCCGGATTGGAGAATTGAAAAAGGATCACATAGTCACATAGAAACTTGCCAACCATTGAGTTTTTGCAACCCCAAAACCTCTGGAAAAGATCGACAATATCCTCATGAGGAATTCGTCATGGTGGCAGTACTTTTCCAACCAATGTCAATCGAATTTGCCTTTGATCGGAAGTTAGCGGAATTGCTTGAGCACGGTTTTCATCATCCATGAGAGAAAGCTGCGCACAAAGTTGCTCCAAAGCTTCCAAATTCGCCATTGGTGAGGGTTTGATATTTCCTGCTTCCCATTGGTATCACTACCACTAATAAATGATGACTTAATGTTGATTCACTTGAACCGACTAATAGTGTGCGGGAAACAATTGGGAACATTACACAATGAATCAATATTGATTTTATTTATAAATTAGTTTTTTGGAAAAAAAACATTGGTGTTATATTTTTAATAAAGAATGTTTTTGAAGAACCGTGAGTTCAGCCACTTTAAATTCCTTGGATTCGTTATATCCTTCGTACGTTTCATCTGAACTTGCACTTTTATTATTTTATATTATTCTCTATTAAAATTTGACTGTTTATCAACAATATAATTGTATATGGTATTGTTGAATGAGAAAAACTTCTATGAGACTGTCCTTCAAGAAAAACTCGAAGGATCAAGATGTAATTTATAAAAAAAAATTAAAATAAATTCGTGGGTCATGAAATACGGGTCGAAACAGGTTATAAGAACAATTCAGATCAACTCAGCCCTTTATTTTCCCCCCTTAAACAGTCACCACGGTAGCTCACTATTGCTCGCCGCCATAGCCCGCCGCCTTCTCTGCGTGTCGTCGTTGAACGAGTGCAGGATGGTCGGAACATTCTACTTCTTTCCTAGTCTCAGGTTGATTTGTTGGAACCTAAAATACATGAAATTATGGCAAAGGTGACCGATTAACAGAGGGGAAGTCACTTATGTGGGCAAATGTTGAACAGAAAGACAGAAGCTTTGGTGTTCAGAAACCGAAAAGCAACCAGAAAATCATCTTCTCTCACTCAAAGATGATTCAAAAAAGCAACTGGGAGAGAGGGACGTAAAAGATGGGGGAAGAAGTGAAGTTTTACAGCGTATATTCAATATCGTAATACTGCCCATATTATTCAAGTCAGATGGGGCTGATTTCTTTCTTGAATAACATTTATTTCAAAAATCAAGTTGGTTCAAGAATTCATAATGCTTGTTCATTTGGCTGATTCCATATTATCTTGTAGAAGTTACAATAATTATTTGTTTGGGTGAGCTAAAATATTTGTCTGGGATGGCAGTAAAAAATTTGTGAGATTTAAGTTTAAATTGTTTAATAATAATAAACTAATGACTAAAACATGTGTTCTAATCAATTAAATCTGTGAACTAAAAATTCATATTAATCACACTATTTTGTCTATTACTAAAACCTTTATTTAATAATGATGAACTAATACCTAAAAAGAGGTTAGCAATTGTTCTAAGCATATAAACTAATTTATATATTTGCTAACTGTAAATTATATTGTTAACTTATAGAAATGAAAAGTTTAAAAAAAATTATTAAAATGATTAATAAATATTCTAAATAAGTGAACTAATAAATATAACAAACGAACTAATATACTCCCTCTGTCTCCCAGGGGATTCTGTAGAGAGAGAAATTTTCTCTCAGAATTTTCCCTTGGTGAAAAGACTATATTGACCTTGTGTTATCTTCCTCTCTCCAATCTACTTCCCTCATGTGCGCCTCCATCTTCTCCGTTAGTACGCCTCCATCCTCTCGTCCAGCGCCCCTCCATTCTCTTCGACTTACGCCTCCTACGTAAATCTGACTGTAAATCTTCTTCCTCTAGTTCACTGACTGTAAATCTGACGCCTCTGTGTGGAGTGGCCGACGTGTGTGGAGTGGCAGTGTTTTTGCAAATCTGACCGGCGTGTGTGAGCAGCGGTGGCTCTCGTGATGGAGGAGTGTGAGGCTTTCTGGGTCACCTCTTCCCAGTGAAATTAATGGTGGTGAGTCTGGCGGAGGGAAGGAGGGATGGAGGTGGGGGGAGTGACGGAGGCGGTGGTGAAATTAGGGTTAAGGCGGGTGGCGAGGGGCTGGCGACGGAGCAAACAAGTGGTGGTGCAGGAGCAAACAAGTGGTGGCAGAGGCAAAATTAGGGTTCATGTGGAGGATGAGAGGAGGAGAGGAGGGAGGAGGCAGCAGAGCAAACAAGTGGATGAAAATTTGCATATGAAGATCGGGAATGGCCTTTGGGAGTTACAGATGAAGATTGGGAAATGTGAGAAATTTGAGGGAGAGGGAGAAATGTGAGGGATGTGATTGTAGGCCAGAGTTTCTTTGAGGTGAGGGTAGGTGAAATTTTTGGTGTAATTTTCAATTATTTTAAGGGTATTTTTGTCAAATGATACATAAAACCTTTCTTAATAGGAAAAGTGTGCAGATTTGTATGGGACAACCCAAGAAGGAAAGTGTGCAGATTCCCCTGGGACGGAGGGAGTATGTAAAATATCAAATAAATTATTTTAAGGAAAACTAATTATTAACAATCATTAGTTAACCTTCTAAATTTATCAACTAATTTATACTTTTGATGTTGTAATTTTCATTAGTATTATATTGCAGAAAATAAAAAAAATCATTAAATTGATTAACAAACTATCTAAACTTACAAACTAATTAATATACTTGTTAGTTATAAAGTCTATCATTATTTTAAATGATGATAATCTAAACTAACATCTTAAAACGATTAACAAACATCTTAAATATATGAATTAATTTATACATTTTCTAACTATAAATTTTATCATTACAAGTTTTCTAAATGTAAGTTCTATAATTATGTTGAAGAAAATATAAGTTTGAACAAAGTATTTAAAACGATGTACACACATTCTAAATATAGAAACTAATATATAATAAAATTGCAAATCATGCAAAAAGATGAAGTTTGAACTAAGTATTTAAAACGATTAACAAACATTATAAACATACGAACCATTATAAATTTGCTAATTAAAGAGAACAATAAATAACATCTCGGCATATTTCTAAACGATGTCCTGCTATTTCTCAAAGTCTATTAAACTAACACCTTTAAATGCTAGTCTAATAACTAAAATACACAGACTCTGAATTCTTGAAATTTTTAATTGATTTGTGTCCAAAGGATTCTCGAAATCTTGAAAGGATTCCGCTAAGCTCTTCACCATGAAAGTAGTTAGGTAGGGCTGTCAATATAGGCAACAATTTGATTCCTTGGTGAAAATGCAAACTATATAGGCAACAATTTGGCTTTGTAGCGCTTAGTACATGCAGCTCTTTGCAGGTTGGCAACTTGAACTTTGCAGGTTGGCAACTTGAACTTTACAGGCAGCGCATTGTAGCTTCTATTGCGCTTTGCACCGGTTGTACTGCACCGAGTCAAACTTTCAATCAAATTATAGAATTGTACTGTACCTAGGAAGCCATATACCTAGTATTTTCTTGCTTTGAAAAGTTATGAGCAACTTATACTGAGGCGATAAGAGCCAAACATTCAATGAAATTCCACAATTTGTGCAATGCAGTTTGATGCAACAACATATTGGCTAAAAGAAAGAAAGTTTAGCTTCACTAGAAAAATGACATGAATAATGAAAAATCAAATCAACTATCATTTCAATACTTTACTAGTTTGTTTCCACAAGAAAATCATCAAACAAATTTCTTAAAGAACAAAACTGATAACACATATGCGCACATCAGCAAAATCAACACAAATGCACAAACACATCAAAACCTATTTAACACATAGACAAAGTACTGAAAACATCAGACTAACAAAATGTAAAAACAATACTCACTTTCTTATCATCTCACATTGCTGCAAGCTCTAACCAAAGGAAATCCCATGCATTCAAAGCAAGAGCTAATCTTGCAATACACAACAAAAGCTAAGCGTATAAGTAAGAGCTAGTCTGAAACCTGTGCAAGATAAATATGCCCATACAAATCACTTTGATCAGTTGAAGTGTCTTCCAGCATATGCTCCTCTAGATCAAAATGACCATTTTCATCAACAATTTTATCATGCAACACTGCCTTGTAATATCCAATAAACGTTAAAAAAAAGGAACTAGAACCTATAGTTTTAATTAAACAAACCAAATCAGATGAATGATGATGAGCCCAAACATTCATATACTTTATTCACAGATATTTTTTTGTGTCTAAATGGTAGAGGTAGTGCCCTTTCATGGCTCCTAATATCACCACAAAATACAGGTGCTTGTTGAGAATATATAGCCTCAATAATTGATAAACTACCTTTTTCCTAGTTCAATAAAATATATAATACTGTAATTAGTTTCACAAAATGTCATGTAACATCAAGCAAAAACCTACCACATTCTTGGCTTCATATCTAATTCACACAAATACATAAACGAAAAATGAAATCGTATAGAAAATGAGTTTAATCACCAAATTTTTGTTTCAAATATATATACTAAGTACCAAGGAGAGAAAAATAAAATCCAGCATTACAACTATAATAATAACAAAACTATAGAATCACTGTTCCTGCATAATTCAACAAACTTTGAAATATCTAAAAAGCCGTGAAAGAATGAAGCAGCACACACATAAGTAAGGCTCAGGATCTTCTGTTACACTTTTGTGTATCACTGTGTGTTACACCAATAAGGTTCTGCCACGTGTCTCTCCTAAATTAGCTAAAAATAGTTTAATAACTTTTATCTAAGTATAATTTATTTAGGAGGAACACATGGCAGAATCTAATTGGTGTAACACAGAGTGATACACAATAGCGTAACGGAAGATCTTGAGCCCATAAGTAACCACCAGAAGCTAATAAATTTATCTTCTCAACCTGAAATTAGAACCTGGTAACACATAAACAAAGAACTGAAAACATCAAACTAACAAAATGTAAGCACAATATCAAAAAGCAACATGATACAATTTCAACTCCTTAAATATGGAACAACCTACACACATTCATGTAAAACAAACAAATAAAACAATGACAAACCTGATTCAAGCAAAAAAAAAAACAGAGAATCGAAAACATTAAAAGGACAAATGAACACACATACTTTAAGAAAGGGGAGAAATCACCTTCGACGACAATGGAAGAACTTTGCCAGCGCAATTTTCATAACATTAATTTGAATTCACCTGTGGATAATAAAGAAAAATAGACTAAGCGGTGAGAAGATGTTGGAATAACCATGGCGCAACCGAAAATCCAAGATCAAAACTAGAAAACGAGAAAAAAACCAAATCACTAACCTTCAGACCTTCATATGCGGATGGAATTTTGAATTTCTTCCTATCACTATCGATTTGACGCGATAAAACCTGGTCACCCCTCTCAAATTGCCGCATTGTAGCACTGCATCGTGACCAGAATCTCAAAATCGACCCGGACTCTATACGCCGGACTTGGTCGAATGACGACATCACCCAGGGATTCCTCCATTATACGTTAGCATTGGCGTAGTGCCGGAGCATCAACCGGAGCGTGAGACAAAGAATGGAGAGAGGTGAATTTGTGCGGTTAGCTTTGAGAGGAGGGTGAATTGTATTAAAAACAGAACATTTTTCTATAATTGCATATTGGTCCTTCCGTATTTTACTATTATTCATAAGACCTCCGTCTCACCGTAACAATGGTGAGACCGTCTCACACAAGTTTTTGTATTGCTGATTTATATAAACATACTACTTTTGCTATTTCTCTATATTGACACATTTTTTTTAGGTTGTTTCTTTTATATTGGCACACTTTCTATTTCTGGCAAGATTTCTTCAATTTCATCAACTAATTTTCCTTCCAACCTTCAATTTCATCCACTTAATATTTTTTTCACCTAAATTCAAACACATAAACTTGTGGTGTCACTATTAATGAATCGGAGGGAGCATTAATGATCAAATTTGTATTTCTTAAATGGCTTTGATAATAATTGTGCAAGTTTTCTCCTCCCTTCCCTCACGCTGAGTCTCTTTAAAACTACCTCCCACTCCTCTCCCACTGTGGAGTTAAACTCCCACTCCCACTTTACAGCTCCATCATTTTGTATAGTCTTCACAAACTAAAGTGTTTTTTTCTTATCTGCTCTCTCTTGCATCACTTCAATCATGTATGTCTAAGGTAATAGATTAGGGTTCGAAAGCCTTGGATTTGGCCAGGCAATACCCACTGCTTGAATCCACCGCGGCGGAATTCTCTGTAATTTCTCTAGCTCCATTCTCGTTTCCATGTCCTAATTAACCTCTACTTCATTTTTTCTTAGATTGAGTTATGCATGTTAACCGTATATATATTTACTGTTGACTTAGTAATGATTTACTGTAAGACCCAGTCTAGTCAGTTACTCTTCTGATTGTATGATTACGTAGAATTAGTCAATACTGTTAGCTAGTAGAATCCCTATCGTAGTGGGAACTAGTTACTGACTTGTACTCTATATATTGTACACAATCGATGAATACAATTAACACTTTCCATCATTAAAAATCTTCCTTATATTATTTACATGGTATCAACCTAAATACGATCCTATGGCTTCTAATCCAAATCCATCCAATACCTTTATTTTGGCTACTTCTGATTCCACCTCAAACTTCAATTTCAACTTTCCCAATTTGGCCATACGTTTTGACCGGCCCAACTACTCTTTATGGAGAAGCACCATCAAATCAGTTCTCGAAGCTTATGGGCTTGACTCCTTCCTCACCGATGTGACACCGCCGCCAGCCACCATAACCATTCCCGCAGTGTCGCTGACGAACCTTGCTGATCCTAGCACCGACACTCCAGCAAGAATGGAGCCAAATTTGGCTCTGGCCATGTGGCTGAGAAAGGATATGCTCGTCCTTCTCTGGGTTCGCTTCACTCTGACAACCGCGATGCTCGGCATAGTCGCCCGGGCCTCCTCCACCGCAGAGGTGTGGTCGATTCTTAGCCAAACCTTTCAGGCCACACCGGAGCACGCCAGATGCACCTCCGACAACAGCTCCAATCCCTTCCAAAAGGCTCTTTGTCGGTGATGGAATACTTTGACAAAAATGGGCTCTTGTTGATTCCTTGTCTGATTGTTTATGTGTTGTTCCAGATGATGAATTTGTGAGATGTATATTCTATGGCTTGGGTGCCCAATACTCAGCCCTCCGATCGGCGATTTCAATTCTCCCGGATCCGGTTACTTCAGACGAGCTTCTTGGCATCTTGCTTCAGGAGGAAGCACGTCAGGAGGAGGAGAATACCGCCTTCAGATTGCCAACGGTGAACACTGCTCAGAAGTTCTCTGGTCGCCAGTCAACGCCGGCGCAATCGCCGGTCAACGGTGCCCCTGCTGCCGACCGTGACCAGTACTTCTCGGATCAGCGCCCAAACTGTCAAATATGTCTCAAACTTGGGCATGGCGGTAAAAACTGCTTTAACAGGTTCAATCTCAAGCTTTTCCCCGCCACCAATCCACAGGCTATGGCTCGTTTCCGAGGTGTCCATGGTGGGAAATAAGCATTTATCTGCTTCCAGTTCGTCTGACCTTACTGATCCGTGGTACATTGACTCTGGTGCCAATCATCATGTGACAGCTGATTTGGGCAACCTCACTCTTCAGAACCACTATAATGGTAATGACGGACTCACTGTTGGTGACGGTACATCTCTTCCTATTACTCATTATGGAAATTCTATTCTTAATGCTCAGCATGCTATTAAATCTTTAAACTGAATGATATTTTATGTGTTCCTTAAATCACCAAATCTTTGCTTAGTGTCTCCAAATTGACTCGTGATAATCCTATTTTTGTTGAACTTCACTCAGACCATTTTCTTGTTAAGACCTTGCAGGGCCAGATATTGCTAAGGGGAACCGTTGAAAATGACCTTTACTGCCTTCCACACTCTCCCCACCTGTCACTGCCCCCACCTCTCTACTGCATTCCTCACGGAGCGCACCTCACTTCAATGTTAGCATCACCGTCTGGCTCACTCGCACGAGTTCATCCTTCGTCGTCTTGTTTCTAGTTATAATCTTCCCGTTTCCAGTAATAAACTTGAATCGATTTGTGGCTCGTGTCAACTTGGAAAAAGTCATCAATTACCTTTGTCTACTTGAACTAGTACTTCATTTAAACCTTTTGATTTAATTAATTCTGATGTGTGGGAACCATCCTCTGATTTATCTACTTTTGGTTGCCAATATTATGTCAGTTTTATTGACGATTGTACTAAATTCACCTGGTTATATTTTCTATCCACCAAATCCTAAGTATACTCCGTCGTTGAACTCTTTCTCAAACTAGTTCACACCCAATTTTCAACCCAAGTCAAGGCCTTTCAGTCTGACTGGGGCGGCGAATACCGATATGTCTCTACACTTCTTGCCTCTCATGGAATTCGCCACCAAGTTTCCTGCCCTCATACTCCTGAACAAAACGGATCTGCTTAGCGCCGCAATCGCATGATTGTCAAAAATGGTCTATCACTTCTTGCCCGCTCTCGCCTCCCTACCAACTTCTGGGAACAAGCCTTTCATACCGCTGTCTATCTCATCAACCGCGCCATCACACCCACCCTTTCCAACAAATTCCCTTATTTCGAATTTTAAGTTTATTGATATTTTTGTCTTTTCAGATTAGGTCAATACCTAAATACCTTCCGTCCATCTCGGAATAGGCCTCCTTAGTGTAATTTGGATATATCCGCACAATTGCTCAAAATTTTAGGGTTAGTTTAGCAATTTCAGATTTTACAAGGTCATATTAGCACTTTCACAGTTTAACGAGGTTAATTTTATTTTTTTCCCTTGATGTAATTAAGAAGTTGATTTAATGTTTGTTTCCGTTATTACAACGAGTTTTTTTATCTTAATGTATAAATAATTATAATTTGACGGAATGGAATGACACAGAGATTGTTTCATGATTAATCTGTTTGATACTTTCTCAAATAAAAAAACGTTTAAATTTTCACCTGATTTGATAAGACTCGTTTATTGGATGATGAAAGTTTGTCACTTCCTTCATCTTCCACAACTCCCAAAATTTCCTCCAGCAAATATAACTCTATATAATTGAGAAAGTGCATATATAACCCTGAGATAATTTTTAGTGCAAATATAACCATAACTACTTAATGAAAATGCAAATATAACCTTCTAATGATATTTTTGGCATTGACTTGAGTTTTCAGTGGTTGACCTTATGTGAAATGTCAAAAAAGTCCTTGGCCCAAAAGTTGAATCAAAATAGACAATTTTGCCTATCTTTTTTCCATCTCCGTTCACGCGCACTGCCACCCTGCACTGCGCTTTCACCATTTCTGTCCTTTCACCATCTCTGTTTGCCTCAATGATTTGCAAACATATCCATAAAATTACTCCACAAAACCAAATTCACCCACCATTTTCCTCAATAACAACAAGCAGGACCACAATACTTATAAATAAACAACTGCATAAACCCAAGCGAAGCTCAGAAGCTCAATCGTCACCAACAATGGAGAAAATCCACGATCTTGCTCGCGCCTCCAAGGCCGAGCCAAACCGGGACGCTGTCGCTGCTCCTCATCGACCCCCACCCTCCCCACATCCATCTCTCACGACCGCGTCGTCTCCCTAGTCCATCCATTTTTTCTTCCCAAAGATTAAATATTTTCTCAAATCCCGCTACCACACTCCGCCAGCGGGTAAAATTAATTCCCTTCCGCCAGCCCTCCACCACTGAACAACCATCCCCAGATGCCACTGTCTCCGCCGCTCCCGTCGATCTCTCCCCCGTGAGCGTTGTGAGCACCACCCTCGATTAACCACCGTTGCCCTCGATTCCCTCCGTCGGAAACAGAATGAGAAAGAAACAGACTAGGAAGAAACGAGAAAGAAACAGACTAGGAAGAAACGAGAAAGAAACAGACTAGGAAGAAACGAGAAAGAAACAAGAAATAGACTGAGGAAGAAGGAGAAGGAGAGAAAGTAGAAGGAGAGGGAGTGAAGCATAGAAGGAAGGAAAGTAGGGGTATAATAGTAACTTCACTATTTTTCATTTTTGGGCAAAATACTGATATGACCCTATGTTTTAAAGGTTTTTGCTGATATGACCCTATAAAGTTGGAAAGTGCTATTGTAGCCCTGTGTTTTGCATCAAAAGTGCCGATATAACCCTGTGGCACTATTCCGGTGTTGACTAACTAATTTCCGGCTTTGCACCACCTCATATCCACCACCACCACCACCTCATATCCACCACCACCACCACCTCATAACCACCACTCAACCACCACACCGCAGCCGTATCACATTCAATATACAAAAATTTAAAACAGCACAAACAAGAATAATCCCACCCAATAAACCATTTTACCGCACTAAATCACTGCTCTAAATCACCGCATCCCCACCTCTGCACCACCCCACCTAGCCTCTGCACAACTGCTTTGCACCACCGCACCTAGTCTCTACACCACTGCCTCTGAACCACCGCACCCCTGCCTCTGTACCACCGCACCCCTGCCATTGTACTACCGCACCCAGTCTCTTCACCACCGCCTCTAAACCACCGCACCCCGCCTCTGCACCATCGCACCACCTCACCACCGCACCACCGTACCACAGCCAGTGAAATCAAGACAATTCCTACTCTTCTTCTTCTTCATATCTCTTCATCTCCAAAGCAACTGATGCTCCGCCGCTCTGCCGCCTTCTCTCCACCACCGAGCTCTTGTTCTTCTTCATCTCCTCATTTCCAAAGCAACTGATGCTCTGCCGCCTTCTGCAACATGTGAAGCCCGCCATCATCGCTGGCACCGGCTTTGGTACCATCCCTGCTATCGCCACCTTCGTTAACGGCACCATAACCGTCCCCACGCCTTCCCTCGAACCAAACCTAAAATGTCGTCGTCCCGCCGCCGCAGTCAATGCCACCATGAGAGTAGAGTTCGGTTCACCGAATCCTTCTCCTCCACCGCTCGTCGGCACCGATTCAATCCTCCAACTTTGCCCTGCCCTGGCCCACCCAGCACCAGACCGCCCAGATCCACTCAACACAGATTGAAGAGCCTACCAATGGATGGCACCGCTCGTCCGCCCTGCCCCAGCTTCTGAATCCCACTGCTCCACCGCTCGTCAGCACCGGGGAAGATTTGTTGATGCGATGGGGAGATGAGAGACTTGCAAGAAGAGCACGACGGAGGAGATGAAATCAAGACAATTCTTTGAGAGAATTGCTTCAGGAGCTCAGAGAATTCTTAAAGACAACTCACCTCCGCCACCATTTTCGCCTTCGATTCACCTCCACCGCCTTCGACTCACCTCCGCCTTCGATCCACCTCCACCACCGCAGCTTTGCATTACCAGGGAAACAATGAAAGCTCGAGAAGAAAAGGGAGAAAACAGAAGAGAAGAAGAAGAGGGGAAAATGATGAGAAGAGAAGAAGGGGAAACTGACTGGCGAGAAGAGAAGGAAAACAGATCTAACAAGGGTATAAATGTCTTTCTAGCTTTTCTGATTTTTATTTTTTTAATTACAGAGGGTATAATAGCCATTTCATGTATTTTCGGCCAAATTCATGCATCCAGGGTTATATTAGCACATTCTAGCAAAACACAGGGTTACAATAGCATTTTTCAACTTAACAGGGTCATATTAGCATGGACTCTCAAAACATAGGGTTATATGAGCACTTAACTCTTCATTTTTTATAAAAAAAATTAGAGGGGTAAAATTAACTTTTCATCTAATTCCAGCCTTAAACTGCCGGACAAGGTTATATTTGCACTTAAACTAACTATGTAGAGTTATATTTACACTTTCAATTATCACGTAGGGCAATTATATAGGGCTATATATATATGCACTTTGCTCAAGATTGTCACTTCCGTCATCTTCCACAACTCCCAAAATTTCCACAAGCAACTTGGCAACATTTGCCAGTTGACAGTCTCAATTTCTTTCCTGCAAATAAATCGAAGCCTTTCAATTTGAAAATTACTCCAATGCAATAATTTGGGGTTTGTAAGCTCCGACATTTGGATCTAATCTGAACTATTGGTAATTGGAATTCGCCGGTCATTGATCAGATCCACCGCGCTTCGCTCGCGGTTGGACTGTCTGTAATTTTTCGAGGTAAATTCCCAGCTCAAACTCACTTATTCTTTTCTTCTCCTCTTAGATTAAGTTTTGCATAATTATGAGTTTCATGGATGTGCGTTTGATCACGTCGATAGGCATTGGCATTTGCGTCGTGAATATTCCGGCAATTATCGGTTTAGTTGAGTTTGAATACAATCACTTCAAACGAAATTTGTTTGGTTGAATTTGCGTTTAATTGATCCAATGCTTAAGGATATGTGTATGATAAGACCTGACACTGGGATTTGTAGATGCATTAAGCTAAGTAGTAGGAGCGAAATTTTAAGTAGGCGTAGTATTGGAACGGAAACAGCTGAATGCCTAGGTTCCTTTAACTTCTTAAGTGGATCGGTGGATGATATCTGTGAAGTTGTCTGGCTCTGTTTTTCTATTTTATGCACTAGCTTGACTTCTTTTCGTATCTGTCTATGTCTGAGTTTTGCTTCTCTCACTGGTTACTTCTACTGCATCTTATTACTGGGACAGTTATGAATTTAACAACTGTCTTTGTTAGGTTTGATTTTTTAAATATTTATAGCTATCATTTGGGCCTGTAGTGCTATATCTACGTTAAAAGAGAACATCAGAAGACCCTTTCAATTTTCAGGCAACTGTAAGGATGTCTTCTGATGGAGCAGATGGGGAATTTGTGGAAAAACAGGAAAATGATTCTACAGAACCAGAGAAACATTTGACTGAAACGAGCAGAGGGAGTGAGGAAAAACTTTCTACAGTAAATGGGCCGCATGATGAGAAATTAGATGCTAGCAATGACCAAACAGAGAGCAGTGAATTTGTGGAAAGAGAGGTAAAGGAGGCTACAGAACCGCTGAAACAGTTGACTGGAATGAGTGATGGTAGTGAGGGAAAAGTTGCGATGGTAAATGGATTGTACAATGGTGACTTTAATGCTGGTGTTAGCCATGATGAGCTTGTGCAAATGGTATTAGAGCTCAATTTTCAGAATGAGTATCTGAAGTCTCAGATGTCCGGGCTGACAAATCCTCATTTGGATTCTAACGGGCACACTCATCAAAAAGAAGTTGAGGTTCAAGATAATGGTGCTCTATGTGCTGTGGAAGAACTCAAGGAGCAGCTAGAATTGCTGAATCGGGAACTTTTGGAAGAAAAGCAAACACGGAGTGCTGCAGAGGAAGCCCTGAAACATCTTCGAGAAGTTTACTCAGAGGCTGATGCAAGAGCCCAAGAGCTTACTACAAAGCTTTCTGAAGGTTGTATATGCCTTTTCTATTTGTATGCTTCAGTTCACCACATTTTTCACGATGCCTGTGTCTTTTGCTGGTTTTGAATTTTGTAGTCCTCTTTGACTTTGTCAGAGGTATCACCATTGTAATTCCTAATCTTTGGTGTTTGTTAACTTGTATTGATCCAAACTCATTTTCTCATTTATTTGGCGTAGCTCAACAGAAGATGGATCAAGAAATTAAAGAACGGGATGAAAAAAATGCTGAGCTTGATTTGAAATTGAACAGGCTTCATAAACGTGCAAAGCAGCGCATTCAAGAGGTTCAGAAGGTAAATTTCCTTCTTTTTTTTACCCTAAACACTGTATGGTGACACAATATTACGCGTTACCCTTTTTTTTACTGTATTTTTGGGTTGGTGTGGGGTGCTGAAAGATGGTTTGAATATTTTCTTACCTCTCATTTTGATTACTTATGGACTGACACATACTTGCTATATTTGTTATTTGATACATGTACTAAGAACTAAGCATATCAAGTGCTGTCCAGTTATTAAGTTGAATTTTTAATTGATGATTTTTGTTTTCAGGAAAAGGATGATCTCCAGGCTCAATTTGACGATGTCAATGAGAAGGCTGAACGCACATCATCTCAGTTGTCATCGTTACAACAAGAGTTGGAACGCACACGTCAGCATGCAAATGAGGCTTTAAAGGCAATTGATGCTGAAAGGCAACAACTACGAAGTGCAAACAATAAGTAACTTTCTAAGTACCATTAAAATATTAATATTGTAGGCAACACTTAGAGATTATTTAGGATTTTATAGTTGACTTTATGCCACATGATTTCTGTGAAATTTTGGTTTGGCTGTCATGATGAGTTCAATTGCTTGCTTGCATTGCCATGGCCCATCAATGTGTTTCAGGTAGCATAAAAAACAAAATGTCACCTTTATTGGACTAATGATAAAGATGTGTTTGCGTTTATCGATAGTTCTTGAAAACATATATTGGCGTGGCTATCGAAACTGGATTTATAAAAAATCAAGTGTATATGAGGAATATTTAAGTGCATGGCATTTATGTTGCCAACAAGTTGTTGAATTTTGAGACCACCAAAAGTGCTCCTCTTTTGTCTCAGCCTGTTCATCTAATGCGTATGTTATTTTTGCCTTTATTTCTAGGCTTCGGGATGACATTGAAGAATTACGCCGTTCTTTAGAACCCAAAGAGAATGTTCTTGAGGCAATGCAACAATCACTTATGGAAAAAGAGCAGGTATTAGTTGTGTCACAGTTGTCTACACTTTAAGAAATTCTACATATTCAATGTGTCCACTCATTGGTTGCAGAAATGTTAATCTTAATTAACTCTCAAACATAGAACATTGATTCAAGAGTTCCTATGTGTTGGAATTATTAGAGTGGCACCTGTGGAATATAGTTGAAATTCATTCTTCATGCAGATACTAATAGTGTGTATATCTGCTACAAGAACCTTTCTTAGCCTTAGTAAACTGCACTGCTTTAGACGTGGATGTATTAAAGTGATTCTTTGTGCCAGCTTACTCATGAAAAATATGACATATGTATTTCAGAAGTTGCAAGAGACACGGCGCCTGATACAGGAAGCCGAGGATAAAAGACTTGCTTCACTATCTGAACTCTCTGCAAAGCACAAGCAGGTGAACATATAATCATATTTCGGCTATGTACTCTTGTTCTGGGGAACTCAATTTATCACTTTTTGTCATGTTTTTCTCCAGGAAATAGAAAATTTAAAAGCACAAATCACAGATGCATCAGCTGAAGGAGCTAAAGCAACCGATACAATCTCATCCCTCAGGGTAAGAACTGTAATTTTCTTTGAAAATTATTTAGTTTTACATTAAAAGCCAATGAAGGTCCTGTAATGAATTCATACAAACTTGTGAGTAATATAGCTCCCCAAAGGAGGGCTCTTGTAGGCAAACGATTCTTTAAACGTTTTCCTTAAGAAGATATTCTTTGTTTAACTCTAGGTCGCTGTATTTTATTCTTTTGATTCGCTTCACACCACCAGGTGTTGTCATTAATCCGCAAAAAAAGTTCTTAGTTTTTGTTGCAAGTTGTTAAAATATATTTGTTCTTTATAGGCTTTGGTTGCTGAGAAGGAGACTAAAATTGCAGAGATGGATGCTGCTTCAACTGGAGAAGCAGCACGACTTAAGGCTATCATTGAAACTTTCAAAGGGGAGCTTGGAAAGCTTAAAGGCGAGCATGTAAGTATACTGGTATAGTGTATTGTTGTGTATCTCATCCATATGAAGGTTGCAACAAAGATATTGTGTTTAATGCTCTTTTTATGCACAATTCCTTGACTGTGGACTGGTATTATGTTTGCCTAGGGTGATCATTTGAGGATATATACAAAAAAATGCTATTACTATCAAAGATATTTAGTAATTACTTGTTCATAACTCATAAGGGTATTATCCTTGCATTTCATACTGATTTTCTGAATATAAGGTCTCTGTTTCTCTTTCGTGGTAGTGGTAACTGATATTTTCTTTGTACGCTTGTCATGCCTTGAACGGAAATAGGAAAAAGAAAAAGAGAGTTGGGAAGAGGTCTCTCAGTCACTCAAATTGAAGCTAGAAACTGCTGAGAGTAACTCTATACGTGCAGAGATCGAAGTAGCCAAGCTGAAAAGTATTATGACAAATGCTTCAGTCTTTTCTTGTATTTGTGTAAGTTTCAAAGCTAATGGTCCTTTTCCTCCTGTTAGGTCAGTTGGAGTCAGAATTATATCTGCAGGCCCAGCTGATGAGCCAAAAGGATGCTGAACTTCTAGCTGTGAGAGAGGAGGTAATTCAACTAGTTATAGGGTGGTGTTTAGTGCTTTTATTCAACCACATGTCTGGAGTACTCGAGTATCTACACACTAAACTTTTCTGTATCTTTTCAATAGTATGGGCAGATTTTGTTCTTGTCTTTTCGACTGAAGTATTCCACCACATGTCTGGAGTTTATTTTGTTCAGCTTTGTTGCCTCTCATATCCGAGGATATTTCTGCTTGCAGATTAGACGGGTTGAAAGTGAATTTTCTTCATACAAGCAACGAGCCCATGCACTTCTTCAAAGAAAAGATACTGAGCTAGCAGCAGCCAGGGAAAATGAGCAACTCAAAGCTATGGAGGAAGCTCTTAAAGTAAAGGCTTCTAGTGTGTTTTTATCTTCAAATGAGAAGCCCCCTGAACATAAATATTCATCATTTGTGCTTATTTAATTATTTTCCTCCTTTAGGAAGCTGAGGAACAAATAATGATGTTATCTGCTGAAAGGGATAAAGCGCTCCAGGATCTGCAGGATGCTTTAGCTTTTCATGCTAAAGATCTAGCTTCAAGGTAAAACATTGGGCCATGTCTGCACATGGCTGTCTGTAAACCCTGTTTTAGGTTGTCATAGTTTTACGGCATTAGCTGAATTTAGTTTGGTTATAATAGAATAACATATAGGTCCCAGAAAATATGACTTATACAGTGGTGTATGTTTCGCTGTTTCTTGCTATGAGACTTTCTGTAGATTACCTTAGCAAACCGATCACTGCATTATCCTTAACACTATGGGAAGAATTATATAACTACTGATTCTTAAAGTGCACTTTCTCTGCAGAGATGAAGCACTAAGAGCTGCAGAGCAAGAAATTAAGAGTTTAGAGAGCAATTTAAATGCTACTCTTTCTAGCCACCAGTCGGAAAAGGAGGTGTGGGAAGTGAACCTTAAAAATGTTGAAGAAACATGGAAATGTAGGTTTAGTATATTGAGGTGGCTTCTAGTCAACTTACTTATAGCTTTGTGCACTTGAATTAAATTTGTATTTGTCTAACAGTGAGATGTGAAGCATTGAAGGCTGAAAATGAGGTACCTTCTAGCCAGGTTGAAGAAAAGGAATTGGTGGACATTAAACAACAAAATAAAAAGTTGAAGGTATCTATCTTATGAAGGATCCTATTTTACATTTCAGGAAGCTTATATTCTTTTGTCACAGATATCTTATTACAATTCATGTTTGATATTGTTCAGGATGAGCATTTCAGTTTCCGTGAACTTGCTGATAGAATGATGGAGGAGAAAGATAAAGAGATTTCCAGGCTTATAAATGATAATGAGAATCTTCGTCAAATGCTAGAGTCAAAGCCATTGGTAATTCTGTCCCAATTTTTTTGTCAAGCTTCTCAGTTTTGAAAACTGGTGCTTGAGTTATTTCTCAAGTCCTTGTTATCAATTTAAGCACAACATATTAAGAGTGGTTACTCTTATATTTTTTTAGGCTGGAGACTCTTATTCCAATGGTTCAGGTACGCTATTTGCTCCTGTATTGAACTCTTTTTGTGCAGTTTAAAATGCAAAATTTTCAAATCTAGTATTTGCAATTGACTTGAGTCAAGTTTTTGTCCGGGGTTTGGTTGCAGGTTTTCTTAAAGATGACGCCCTAAGTTCCAGTACTTCTGCAGCTGAACAACAAATTTTAGTAAGCTCACATATTCCTCTTATAAATGTTGGCAATGACTTGGAGCAGAACTAGTTGAATAATACTGGATAAGAATGTGAAAAAAAGAAATAAGGGAAATACCAGAGTAATGGTACTTCATCTAATTAAAGCAGGCTTAGTTGAAGGTCTATAGTGGTTGAGCTGCTCTGAATTGGCTATGTCTGAAGGTCATGATGGTGATATATTGGATCATTACGTGACAGGCGCCTTAAAATTGAATTTAGAATTTTCATACTGTACTCTAGACCTGATTTAATCTTCTTGAATTTGTGGAACATAAGACTTAAGAGTGTTTTTTCTTTGGGAAACTAAAATTTCCTTGTAGGCTTGTCCAGTTAATAGATTTGATAATATTTCTGTAAACCTCCAGATCTTGGCTAGACAGCAGGCACAAAGAGAGGAGGAGCTTTCCCAGTCACACCGACATATTCTTGCACTTCAAGTAAGAAGAGTTTATAAATTCAACTGTAGCAAAATTTCTCCCTCTATTTTTGGCAAAAGATTTACTTGGGACATCTTGTTTATAGGAAGAACTTGAAGAGCTTGAACACGAAAATCGTCTGCATAGCCAGCAGGTAGATAATGGTGTTAGGATCTTCTCTCTGTGTATGTGATTTGATTCAGAATGAATGTTCTACATTCACAATAATGCCTGTTTCTTTCGACTCGTACATGGCAATTCACGATTTTGATACTATTGTTGTATAAACTTGACTATCCTGCTTGCAGGTAAACAAATTGAAGGAGGAATTAAGAAACATGGACAGAAAGGAAAGGCGAGAAGGAGTGGATTTGACATACCTTAAAAATGTCATCGTGAAACTTCTGGAGACAGGTTAGTTTCTTTCAGTGAAATAACTATGTTGAATTCCTTCTCACTCCTCCCGCTCTTTCATGAACTATAAATTTAATTAGGTGAAGTAGAGGCACTCTTGCCGGTAGTTGCAATGCTCCTCCAATTCAGCCCCGAAGAGGTAATCTTTCTTGCCTCGATTGAAAACTGAACCAGGTACCAGTGTAGTGTTATCTGTTTCCTTCTAAGACTGGAATGTGTGTGTTCAGGTGCAAAAGTGTCAGCAGGCTTACCGAGCTTCAAATGCAGCTCCAGCTAGCCCAGCAAATGATGGAGTAACATCAGGAGTGTCTCTCTTTTCGAGATTCTCATTTTCATGATGCTACAAATATATCCTTGTTAAAACAGCTGCAGAGGTTCTTGTACATGAAATGAAAGGAGTCAATCCGATAGATGCAATTCTTGCCGCCTTCATTATACTCTTGTAAAAAAGCTGATATACTGTAATATATTGTAAGATGTTAGAATGACACCAGGATTCAGGAATGAGGAGCTGTAATTGAGGTTTTATCCGTTTTGACTTTTGTGTAACTGTTCCATAGTACATTATTTTACTGGAAGTTGCAAAAATACTAGGGGCCAAATCGGTTGCATCCCTAAACGTAGAGAATTGGCAGATGACGTTTCCGAATTTTAGCAGAAAAACCTAAAACCTAAGCAAAGCTTGTTCCCAATCACCTTGCCGCATGTGAAATAATCATCTCGGTGATTAATTTGAGAAAAGAAAAGAATTCAGAGATGACCAGTTATAAGGAGAGAGAATAAGACTAGAATTAATTGCCAGAATGAAAAGGAGGAATGTATGGTAGAAGTATTTCTTTTTGGGTGTTTTGTGGAATCCTTCGAATCCGCCCCTGCTTATACAAGTGACCAAAAACCAACATTAAAATCGGGACAAGATTCTACTCATCTCCGGGCCATTGAATGTAAGTATGAAATATTTATACGAGCGATATAGTAATGCATTTCAACTGTTCGACAAAATGCCTCTTTAGCAATGAACGGCTCTTTGTCACCACAAACCCCTCAAGTCTCTGAATCTTTCTTTTGCAGCACATGTGGTCTTGCTCTGCAACTTTGTGCAACAACATGCCATTACATCGGTTCCCGACAATGTTTTCGACTGCAGTGAGATACTTCTCCAAGAAACCCAAGCCAAAGATGAAGCCTATAGAACTCAACACTCCACCCGAGCAAACTCAGACCATTACAAGAGCCATCTTCGACATCCTTAAAGACCATGGCCCTCTTACTGTCGCTGAGACATGGGATCGTGTTAAGGTGCCCCCCTCCATTCTCTATATGATAGTCGACTTCTTGTTTTGCTGGCCTTTGATATAATGATGTTCAGGAAGTTGGACTGAGAGGGCTGAGCAGCAAAAGGCACATGAAGATCGTGTTGCGATGGATGAGGGAGAGGCAGAAGGTTAGGACCATTTGCAACCATGTTGGATCCCAGAAACAGTTTCTCTACACTACTTGGTTTACTAAACCAAGGATCACAAACATACCGAGGCAAGCGAATCATCAATCACCTCGCCCAGTGAACTCTGCTAGTAGAGAGTAAGCAACGACAACAGATGACCTGAACTGCCGTTAGCCAGGTAAGTACAGATTACCAACGACAAATGACCTCAACTGCCAGGTTATTTCCAAGTAATGAAAACAGATGATCTCAGCTACTAGTAAAAACCAATGATATAATGCTTAGCTATTGAGGAATGTAACCTCTGTAAGAGTTTGCTTGCTATGACAATTACAGGACAAAGAAATCTTTTGTATTAGTTTCACAAGCTGGTACACTTCAGTTCTTCGACAATACTATAGTTTGTATTCTTCATGAATTACATCAATTCCTGATGAACAAGTGCTGTCATCAATCAGCAGCATCAAATGCCCCAGAAATGGGATAACCAATCAAGTGGTTCAAATCATGTTAACCAGAAATCATCCACTAGAAATGGGATTCTAACATTACATGCATTGGAAACACAACAAACTCTAGTACTCTTCTTCTTGAAGAAACAAGACTAACCAAAATAAACCAGAAAACTTAAGAACAAAACCATAAAAAACAAGAGATATAACTCAAAAAAGCTAACATGATAATGCTTCAACCATGCCTAGCCTGGAAATCCTTCATGAAAGCAACCAACTTCTCAACACCAGCATAAGGCATTGCATTGTATATGGAAGCCCTCATCCCACCAACCGAACGATGCCCCTTGAGCTGCACCATCTTCTCCTTTGCAGCTTCCTTGATGAACTCTGCCTCAAGCTCGGGTTTCTCCAATGTAAACGGCACATTCATCAGCGACCTCACAGACTTCTCAACCGGACACCTGTAGAACCCATTGCTACCATCAATGGTGTCGTACAAAATCCGCCCTTTCTTCTCATTCTTCTTCTCAACCTCCACCAATCCACCCTGAGCCAGCAAATCCTCGAACACGAGCCCGCACATGTAAATCCCGAAACACGGGGGAGTGTTGTACAAAGAGCTGTTGTCAGCATGAATCTTGAAGTCCAGCATAACGGGAGTCACTGGCTGTGCATTTCCGATCAAATCTTTCCTTACAATGACAATGGTGACCCCAGATGGCCCCACGTTCTTCTGCGCTCCGGCGTAGATCAACCCGAACTTGGAAACATCCACCGGCTTCGAGCAGAAATTGGAGGACATATCTGCAACAAGAATGGTGTTAGAATCCTTGGGCGTGGGGTAGTCTTTGAATTCAACCCCGTGGATAGTCTCATTGGCGCATATATGCAAACACTTGGCGTGCGGAGACTGCTCTAATGAATTGAAATCAGGGATTTTCGTGTATTTCTCAGATTTCCCGCTCCAGATGACATTGGGTTTGCAGTATTTCGCAGCTTCTTTGTACGCTTTGTCTCCCCAGGATCCGGTGACGATGTAATCCACGACGTCGTCCGGCTGGCAGAGGTTGAGGGGAATGGCGGCGAACTGGGTGGTGGCGCCGCCCTGGAGGAAGAGGACGGCGTAATCGTCGGGAATGTCCAAAAGGGCCCTCAGATCTGACTCGGCTTTCTGGATGATGGACATGAACTCCTTGCCGCGGTGGCTCATCTCCATCACCGACATGCCGGAGCCGCCCCAGTTGTAGAGCTCCGACTGGGCCTTGAGGAGGACGTTCTCCGGGAGGGTGGCAGGCCCCGCGGCGAAGTTGAACACGCGATCTGAGGAGGATGGTGGGGCCATCTGGATTGGGGTCGCGGCGGCGGCGGTGGAGGAGCATGTTATTGAAAAGGTCTTGTGTGTGGTTGTGGTGGTGGAGGGGAGGGAGAGGGCGGCGGGGAAGGTGGCGTGTTTGAGGGAATGGGTGGGTGGATTTTTGAGGAGGAGGGAATGGGGGGTGGTGGTGGCCGACATGGCTGTTACGACGTGCGGCGGCGGTTGGTGGCTGTGGTGCGTTTTGTTGGAGGGAGGAGAGAGAGAGAGATCTGGGGGTTGGTGAGGATTTGAAATGCGCATCTTTCTGCTTTGGAATCTTGTTTTATTTATAGCATTGTGCTATGGCAAGAATTTTTTTTATGGCAAAATACTGATATGACCTCATGTTTTGGTAGTTTGTGCTAATATGATTCTGTGAAGTTGGAAAGTGCTATTGTACCCTTGTGTTTTTCATCAGAAGTGTCAATATAATCTTTTGGCATAATTCCGGCATTGACTTGGCATTTTCCGGCATTGACCATAACTAAAAAGACCAAAATAACCCCAATCTTAAAACTAAAAATGTAAAGATAAAATTACCCCTAGTTCTTCTTCTTCTCCATAACACAGTTACTGCTCCGCTTCCGCGGCGATGGCGCCAAATTCACGCAGCAGGTCCGTCACCACTGGAGTTTGCCAAAATCTGCCAAAATTCCTCCTCCACGCCTCACCACCTCCTGTACCATCTCCGCCCCTCCACCCCTCCGCCACTGCACTATCAGTCCACTAAACAATTACAACCAATTAAAAAAACAAAGAAAACCTCTGGTATCCTTCTAATGTGAAACAATAACCACAATCTCAATAATCAATCTACATTTAAAAAACTCAACTCATATAGTTCTTCGAAATCTGAAGTTCGCCAGACGAGCAGGTAGATTTGGGTGAGCAAACTAGAGTCTGCCACCACCACCACCTCGTCCCGCCACAACCGCTGCCTCGTCCCGCCACAACCGCTGCCTCGTCCCGCCACCACCGCCGCCTCGTCCTACCACCGCCGCCTCGTCATCCCGCCATCACTACCGATGCCTGACCTCGCCGCGCGCACCACCTTTACTGCCCATGCGCCACCACATTGCCGTGCATGCGCCCCCCTAAAACCCTAGCCTACCCAACCCACCCCCCTGAAGCTCAACACCAATGTCGCTTGATCTCGCCACCTCACCGATTTCGCCGGACGAGCAGGTAGATCTGGTCACGACACCACCGCCGCTTGATCTCGTCCCGCCACCACCACCCCTTCCAACCAGGCTACTTCCTGGCGCAAATGCCACTCCTCGGCGAAATCGGTGAATCGAGAAGAAAATGTAATCCAGGGTTAGATTGAAGAATTTTTATAGACTTTTCATCGGGAAATCGAGAAGAAAATGTTATAGCGTGGACAATATAGACTTTTCATATTTTCTAAAATTTTAATATTTTTTAAATATGGGTATAATGGTCATTTCATGTCTTTCTTGCCAAATTCAGGCCGACAGGGTTATATTAGAACATTCTAGCAAAACACAGTGCTACAATAGCACTTTCCAACTTCACAGAGTCATATTAGCACAAACCACCAAAACATAGGGTTATATGAGTACTTAACTCTTATTTTTATGTTAGTGTTTTACTATGTTGATGATCCAATCGAAAATTGATAAGTGTATATAACTACCATAAATCACCTCATTAAAATTAGATGTTGAGTGAAAATCTAACAATTTTATACACTTATCAATTTTTTACTGGGCCATCACCTTAACATACTAAAACCACTAACTTATATTTTTTTTCTCATGGAGTTGGTGGTTACTCTACTCTTGGAAAATTAGAAATGCAAATTTTTGTTTGATTTTTTAGACCGGTTGTCTGTACTCCCGCCGTCCCAGCTATTTTTGCAAAGAGACAAAGAGAAAGTATTTTTAAGAATCCATTATTTAATCCTTTCTTGCCCATGTGCTATGGGGTATCTTAATTTTAGTTTTCTTTTCGATTTAATTTCAGCATAAAAAATGAATAAAAATTGGTCAAAAAGGAAATAAAGTGAAGAGTGCAAAAATAATTATGACATCCCAAAGAGAAAAGAATGCAAAAAATAGTTAGGACAGAGGAAGTGGTAAATAACTATTGGAGTCATTGGACTGGATGCAAAATGTAAAATTTTAAATAAAACCTTTAGATTTTTTTTTTGGATAAAACTGTCCACTTTATATTTTGGATTGTCTCATTTTAAATTACAAGGTCTAAAAACTTGTGATATGAAATCCGTTACCCTTTGTAAAATGCTCAAAGATGTCTATGAAATTTTTTAAGGATTAATTTTTTTTTAGTCCCCTTCATATTGTTCAATACCTTCTTTTGGTCCCCCACTCCAAAATTACGTTTAATCGGCCACTAACATTCTAAAAATGAATCTTTTGGTCCCCTGAGGCGGTTTTCAGGTAAAGTCAACAGTAAAATTGGTCAAAATATGTAAAATAACTATTATGCCCCTGGGTTTTAAAAAAATCAGAAATGCTCGCAGGATTTTCTTTTCCATCTGGTTCTCCCTCTTCGTCCTCATCACCAGATCCGCCATGAGCTCCAGCCGCTTCATCTGGTTCGCGCCGCTCCTAGTTCGCGCCACTCCATCTGGTTCGCCGCTCCATAAGCGAATCGGATGGAACCCTCAGCAGAAATGCCTCTATAGTGAGCAATGGGTTTCCACACGGGAGCAAATCGATGCAGTGAGCAGATTCCCCAATTTGAGAGTGAAGAGATGCAGAAGATTGAGGAAGGCTCTCCGTCGCCGATTGGTTAAGAAAGAGGCTCTCCGTTACGTCACCGATTGAAGTGTAACTGTGGCGGGGACAGTTTGAATGGGTAAGGGATCGGCGGTAGCCGACGGCGACGGTGGTTTGAATGGGTAAGGGATCGACGGTAGTCAGCAGCGGCGGTGGTTTGAATGGGTTAGGGATCGACAGCGGTGGCGGTTGAATGGCGGCAACAACATTTTAGGGTTTCAGAGGAAGACCTAAATTAAAGAAAAAAAACAAAAACAAAATATTTTAAAATTAGAAAATTTTTATTGAAAATGTTTTTAATTAGTAAAATAACTAAAATACCCCTGGCTTGATATGAAAACCATTCCGATTTACCTTAAAAGATTCATTTTTAGAATGTTAGTGGCCGATTAAACGCAATTTTGGAGTGGGGGACCAAAAGAAGGTATTAAAGAATATGTAGAGGACTAAAAAAATAAGTTAGTTTCTTTTAAAAATTACGAGTTTTCAGATCGAATCAAATCAAGCAAATGTGGTGCACGTTCATTATTTTCAATAAAGAAAAGACGTTTTCCCTTTGCCAGTTCATAAGAGTAACACAAATGTGGTTTGGAAGCAGACTAGTAGTAACCAACAAACATCCAAACTTGCTCAATGAAGAAATTATGCTATAAGGAACACGGCCCAATATACAATGCCAAAATTCAAAAGATACCTTAGACTTACTTGACAGAATAAAATGGCTAAAGCAGAACCACCATGATCCAAAACAAATAAGCCACCATCACGATAGTCTTTCCTAATAATATCCCTAGTAACGTTGTTTGTAATAGTGAAAGAGAGATCATCAGAGCAAATAACAACATTCGTATCCAGAGTCAAAATGCTAATAGACAACAAAATTTTTAACAATATGCGGAACAACTAGTACATCATAATAAGATAAAGAATCAGTTATGTTTATAGCGAGTAAAAATGGTACAATTATACAAAGAATACAATATTACAATCCAAGCAGAAAAAAGGAATTAGTTTTCTTATCCTTAATCTAGTCACTCTTCTATTCTACTCCCTCCGTCCCACATAAAACTTCATAATTGCTTTTTCACGGTCTCCAGTGAGCATGTTTGACCATAAATATCTCTAGTTACATATAATAATGTTTGAGCATATAAAATTGATATTTAGAAAACAGATATTAAAATGAATCTAGCAAAATCTCACATGATACTTTTATTATATATATATATATAAATTTTTATTTAGGGTCAAAGTTTGCTTGACTTCCAAAAAGCAATTAGAAAGTTTAAAGTGGGACGGAGGGAGTATTTGTTTTTGCATTTTTCCATGATGAGAACATGGGGATTTTTTATTCGAAGTAGGGGTTCTGAGAGAGAAGGGAGGGTGTGGGCGTAGAGGGGTGGGTTTTGGCCTTTTGGGGCGTATCCTTGTTGGCAGTACGAAAATTTAAAAAGTTGCAATATTATGATAATCAGGAACTCTTATAACACACCCACAGCCTTAGCTTCTAAGATTTTAGTTGACTATGATGCTTCTTTACCAGCGGAGATTTCAAATCTACTCGAAGGTATCAAGTTGAGCACAATGTATAGTCCCTCCCCCCTCGTAGTTGAATCTGATTCAATGCAGGCTATTCACATCCTTGAAGGGAAAGCCCCCTCGCCCTGGAGCACTCAAAGGATAATATGGATCTCACAAAGGACAGGATTGTATCCTGGTCACATTTTTTCATACAGCAAAACCGCTGGCGAGAGTTAAGGCATAACAAACAGGGGTGTTGATCATATTGGCTCCCAATCTGATCAATCAGAAAACTGCAACCACCATTAAAGCTTATCAGATTGGTCTTCCCACAATCAGACTCCACTAGATGAACTGCTCACCATCAAGATCATCCTCCAGATTCACGACCTCAGTATTGCAAATTGATGTATTAGCAGAGACGGTAACACGACCTTCTATGCAGCTCAAAATTACCAAGTTAAACCATCGGTTTATAATGGTAATTAGGGGTTGCATTTTTGCAAAGCTTTTGCACCCAATTACTCTGTCTTTCATATCTGTAATAGGCTACAATAAACTTCGGGCTACATTGTAAATTTCCTTATACTTCCCCCATCTTTCTAAAGATGGTTTTGATTTTATTTTTTAAGGTTAAGTGCTAAAATTACCCTATATTTTTGTTGAAAGTGTCTATTTAACCCTGTGAAATATGAAAGTACAATTATAGTCCTAGTATTTAGTTAAAAGTGCCAATCTAACCCTTGAAACTGGAATTTGACTGGAAACCAACAAATTTGTCATTATACCCCTGATTAAAAAATAATCAGGGCTGGCGGTGGGGCCGAGGTCTAGGGTTTAAGGCTAGCGGGGGTGGGGTTGGGTGAGGAGCAAGGCAGATGATGGTGGTGGTGGTGCTAGGATTTGGGGTGTGGCGGACGGTGGCTGGCAGAGCGGAGGAGCGGCGGTGGTGTGGGATTTAGTGGTGGAGTAGTGGTGAAACTCCAGATTCCGGCTGGTAAAATTCTAGATTTCGATTGCAAAAATTTGGATTTTGGCCAGCAGCGGTGGCAAATCAGCGGTGGCCCTAATTTTGGAGAGGAAGAAGAAGAAGAACCCTAGGGGTTATTTTGTCATTAAGTTTTTTATTTTAAGACTTGGGGTATTTTAGTTTTCTTAGGTTTGGTCAATTTTGGAAAATGCAAAGTCAATGTCGCGAAAAGGTTATATCAGCACATTTATTGAAACACTTAGGATTGAAAATGCACTTTCAAATTTTACAGGGTTAGATTGACACTTTCAGAAACTAATTGTGTTAAATTTGTATTTTACCCTAAAATTTTTTTATTGTCCAATCTGATATGCGTTTATGTTCAATAAATAGTGAAAGTTTTACTGATGAACCTATAATGACTATATTTACTTGTAATTTTGTACTTCCTCCGTTACAAATCTATTTACAGTCATATTTTTTAACACTATTCTCTATTAAAATTTGATCAGATAATTGAATAGATATATGAACAACAATATTATCATATATGCATGGTATTGTTGAATTCGTATTAGTAATAGTTGTGTTAATATCAACTTTTACTTACCATTATTATAAGTAGGTAAACATATTACTGATCAAACATGTTCTTAACAACGTGATAATAATTTTTGTGCAAATAGAGTTGAGACAGAGAGTAGCGAACCGAATATTCTTCTTGTTGATGTAGTATTTATTACTCCGAGACATTTATGTACTTTCTCTGATCCTGTAATATGCTTCTTTTTTTCGGGATGATTTTTATTTTGACTCCTCTTTTTAGCAAATTTTAAGTTGTTTTCATCAATTCGAAAAACCTTATACTCGCTCAATGTAACATCCAACACTCATGTTATTTATGGTTATTGTTCACCCTTTCCTTACTGTAGTACTCTCTCTGTCCCAACTCAAACTTTTCTCACTTTACTATTTGACTCTATTCACTATTAAACTTTGACAACATATTGAATAGAGATACATAAGCAATAATATTATCATATGTGATATTGCTAGATTCGTTATAACAAATAGTTTCTAAACATCAACTTTTTGTATGTATACGTAGTTAAACATATTCATGGTTAAACATATTTCTTAATAACCTTGGAAAAGATTCTATGAATTGACCCAGATGGTGGTACTATGACTTTTAACTCAATATACTTAGTGGTCATTGATGCTTTTCGAATGATCGACCAGTCAACGAGCTCGAGATCCTCAAATAGACTTGCAATAAAACTGTCTTTAGGGGTCCTAGGGGTAAGTCCTCTGATGGCTAAGTCAGTCAAAGAATCTGTATGAGATAAGATAGAATGAATGAGAAAATGAATGTGTACCTGGTATTTATACCACATGTCTTAACTAACAATCTCCTTAATTATAGTCAATAATTACCCTATAAATACGGTAATTATTATAATGTAATATCTCGGATGGGCCATGATTATTATGGCCCAACATACCTCTTAAGCATGACCTACATCAAGAGCTCCCAGAAAACTAGATCCTTCTTATTCAAGACCCTGGAACAACACACCGTGAACGATGCAAAATCTCATTGTTTCTTGGTGATTCGAGATCCTAGAATCATCCTTACTCGAGACCATTCGTTCACAAGGGTATCTCGAGGACGTAGGGGTTTAGGATAAACTTTGTTCCTTACATTTCTAGGTCTTGAAGGAGGGAATGTGGTTTTCTCCTTAAGTTCTTTTATCATAATTTCAAGAGATGCGCGTGTTCTAATAACAAAAACCGCGCATGTTTGGCAACCGCCCGTGTTCCTATTCCCAAAGTGGTGCGTAGAGAGAATACAAAAAGATATTTGTGTCTTTTCAAACTTTTTAACTTCCCAACGAGGTTATTAATCATGCCACCATTTTAAATCTATTAACCGCTCCTCTTTTCTTCACTTTTCCATTCTTACTCATTTACAGGAAATTTCACAAGGGAAATTTATCTCGGAGCTATTTCTTTCCTCCCTTTCCATCAGCAATCTCATTCTCGTCATCTTTCTTCCAAAAACCAGTAAGTTTTTCCCTCTTCTCCTTCTGTTTCTCTATTTCTTTCTTCCTTTGAAATCAAGACCGCTTCCAACGAGGGTTCTGCCAAGAGGGGGTTTTCTGGTGAGGTTACGATGGATGAGCTGCTCACCCGGGAGGGTAAGCACTAGTTCCGAACATGATTATTTTGATAAGCCACAACGTGATTCCGATGCGGGAGGGGATGCGTCGAACCATACTACCCTTGATCCTAGGGTTTTTCCCATCACGGATATGCCTTCTGGGGGATACACTAAAATTTGGGCCCCAGGCATGGGTAAACCCTTTGTGAGAAGGTTTCTTACCAGTGGTAAAATTGATTTTTATCTCCCCTCGTGTCTTATTCTCGAGGTCCAAGAGGGAGAAGATGTGTCTTCTCAAAGAGAGGGTGTGCCCCCCAAAGGGAGGGAAGAGCCCCATGAGGCATTAGGTATATCTCTTGGAGAAGAATGACCTCAAAAGAAGAAAAAAAGGGTATCGAAAGGGGGAAAGGTTAAAATTTCTGTAAAAGAGCCCCCATCCTCGAAGGCGGGGGCTATCTCGAAGATCGTAGGTTCGATTCCCGTTGGTCAGTGAATATCTCTGGATGTATATTTTCATCCTTTTCGAGAGGTAGATACCCCTCATAACCTTCCTGATGGGAGATTAACCATTTCCCTCAGGCATTTACATTGTGGGCTCACTTTTCCTTTTCCTATTTTATTCTCCAATATTCTCAAGCAGTTCCAAGTGAGCCCCATCCAAGTCCATCCCAATGTCTTGGTGATTATCATGATGTTCTTATCGAGATGCCACAAGTTTGGTATCAAACCAAGGTATAAGTTGCCCCGTTCATTGTATTATGTGTCCTAAAGTG
Organism: Rubia yunnanensis; assembly: GCA_037428765.1. Lineage (NCBI taxonomy): Eukaryota > Viridiplantae > Streptophyta > Magnoliopsida > Gentianales > Rubiaceae > Rubia > Rubia yunnanensis. The sequence goes on from CM075069.1 coordinate 21,235,468, forward strand.
GAAAATCTTCTGATAGGATTATTAATTTCACTAGCTAAGAGATACACCATAAGGTTTTCACCGTTCCTAGCAACTTGGGCGACTGGCGAAGCTGGAGGAAGGGGATCTCGTTTGGTAGTAGGAGGCACTGAGTTCCCCTATGGAATTGGAATGTATAGGTCAAGTCTCCCAAACCAGGGGAATACATTTTCCCTGAGGATATCGAGAGAGATAGGCAGAAATTATTATCCAGTTCCCTCGATTATACCCAACCCAAATCAGAGTATCGACGGTTTTTCCTGGTCAGGTGTAATCAATGGTAAGTACGTGTATAAAAAACTTATGAAGAATGGCAAGAAGAGGAAAAGAAGACTTTCTCGAAGACCCCCTCTCGGCACTCCTGACAGTGGTTTTGAACCCTTGGAAGCTTCCGAAGGTGTTTTAATGGAGCTCTATCATTATTTGTTCTTTCTTTTTGTCTTTCTTTACTGACGTCATCTTTGTGTTTTTAGTGGGTCTCGGAGGGTCTTTAAAAAACAAGAAAAATAACCCAAAGAACGGCCTGAAGCAGGGTCAGAGAAATCCTTGGGGGACCCCTGCCCCCTCATATCGGAATTCCACCCTTCCAATTGGTGGTAGAATGACTATCTTTCCCAAGATGGATGTTCAACCCCTCAGCACTAGGAATGTCTGTCAAAGGAAGGAAACAAAAATGGGCAGAGTGCTGGCATCTCCCACCAAGTTCACCCCCAGACACCCTCCTCGAATGCTACAACAACTACCTCCAATATCCTAACTGTGGATGAATAATCCCTCATGACTATGGTCGCAAATTCTCAGGTTATTTCGTCAACTCCCTAAGGTTTTATTACAATATAACTCTAAGTTCTTAATGATTGATTCAGTTATGTAGGCTTTTCAGCTTCTCAGCCAAGCTGCTCAAAACTTCTCCACTTTTATTCAAGCCGTGACAACGGGTCATGGTAAGTTGCTAGAGAAACTAGGCCAAAAAGATGTCGAGATCTCCGAGCTGAAGAAGGTGCTCGAGGAGGAGAGGAAGGCATGCGAGGAGGTTAAGAAAACACTCAGAGAGGAGAAGAAAAAAAATGACAAGAGTTGACGCCGATAAGTGACAGCTCACTCTGAAGAAAGATACCCTCGAGAATAAGTTTAAGGCTGCCGCGAAACCTATTGAGCAGGTCCAACTTTGGAGGCCTTCAAAGGCAAGTTGCTAAACAGTCCCAAGCTGCTCAATTTCTTCGTAAGCCTTCTTGAAGTTGCAAAGAAACTTGGTTGCAGTGACCTGGCCGAGGAAACCTTGAAGCCTTAACTCTCGCCCTCCTTGTCCGAGGAGGATGCTAAGTTGGTAGACGAGCTTGTCAAACTTGAGCTCGAGGAAGTCCTAGAAAAAAAAGTGGGATGATGCAATCAAGTTTGGTGGCCTGCATTCGCCCTGATAAACTACATCAAGTCAAAGGGGCAATTTCTTACTGCTGGAGGAATTCGAGTGATTCCCCTTCCAAAGGCCATGGACAAGGCCTCTGAGAATAGAGCTCAGCCTGAGCCAAATGAGGAAGAATAGACCGTGTCCACCTCAAAGGAGGATAACTCTAAGGTTCATCCTTAATTGGTAAACTCTGGCAGTTCTGGCCTCCTCGTGTAACCTTTTTGTTTTGAATGATGAAGATCTTCCCTGGTTTCTTAATTTCTCTCTCTTTATTCTTATTGTATTTATCTTCCTCGTAGTTTAATTTATGAAAATGGCTCCTAGAAGATGCTTATAATGAGTTTTAAGCACTAACAAAGAGTTGAATGAAACACACAAGCAACTGATACATGCTATGAAAGCACTTTCCACGTGTAAGGAGGATAAACAAAACTTAAAGAATGAAATTAATCAACTCGAAGAGGAACTTAAGTTGTGGCAAACTAAAGATCATCCCGTCTTTAAGGAATTTGTTAAGGACTTCTTAGCCAAGGAGTTCAACAGGACATATCCTTTAGAGGTGGTAAATGATCGTGATTCTGCATATCAAAGCTATCAAGAATTATTGTGCCAAATAAATTTGAAGTTTGGGTCTCTCAAGGCGTGTGTTGCTAACGCGACTAGGCTACCAGTCGTGGAAGGACGCCTAACTTCTTGTATGGGAAAAAATGATAAGTTAAGGGCACAAAGAGAGGATTTCACCAAACAATATATGGTGGCCATGGGGAAAATAACCAGTCTCGAAGAGGAGTCACTAGCATGGAAACTAGCTATCAAAGACCACTCCATAGTAAGGGAAGTTTCCATGAGGAACTCACCTGCAGGAGACGTTTCTCTGGTAGAATCACTTTTATCTGAGAATACTCTACTCGAGGAGAGATCGAGCCTTCGAAACTTTAGTCCAAAGACCTCGAGGAGCGTATCACAGAGTTCGAGAAGAAGATTGTTGTTCATGAGGTGAGCCTTCAAGCCCACATTTTTTCTCATGGAATTCCCACCTCATATTTGATTGATAATGATCGATTTTCAGAGTTTCTTCTCAAGGCCTCTTCTTATTGGACTAAGGAGGTCAACGTGTATGAGGATAAGACCCCTCAATAGAAGAAAGCTTCTGACCTAATTCTTGAATGGTTAAAGGAATTACGATTAAGGGCCTCTCCTCAATCAAAGCCATCTCCCAATAGAGTTGATAAGAATCATGGGTCATTGAATCGGGCTGCCAAGAGGTCTTCCAGAAAACGTGGCCAGAGAGGGGTCTTTGAAGAAAAAAGGTAAAACTATTGCACCGCTCGACCCCTCCGAGTATCCCGATGAAGAGCAAATGAAGGATATTCAAAAAGCTGCTGGCATGTACTATGGCTAGAATCAACCTCTCGAGAGCATTGTACCTTATCTCCGGCCCTTGTAAGGCACGACTGACAAAGTGAATGGGATGTTTCACCCTTTCCTTTTCCTTTACTAGTACCGCGCTAATTTCCAAATGAGGTATAACGTCTCCTCTTTATTAGGCTTCATCAGGGTAGGTAGCTTCCCTAATTGCTCTTTCAACTGTTTGAATTCTTCATCCCATTTCTTAGTTCACTCAAATTTCTTTTCCCTTTGAAGGACGTCGAAAAAGAGTAGGTGTTTCTCTTCCCCCTTCGAGAGGAACCTGCTCAACGCTGCTAGAGACCCCGTAAGTTTTTTCACGTCTTTTATCGATTGTGGAGTTCTCATTCTCATCAATTCTTCAACCTTCTCCAAGTTCACATCAATACCCCTCTCGGAGACCATGAATCCAAGAAATTTTCCTGCTCCTACACCAATAACGCATTTGGACGGGTTTAACTTCAAGTTATCCCCTAGAAGCCTGTCAAAAGTCTCCTCCAAATCTGTTATAAATTCCTCGTGACTCCTACTTTTTATTACCACATCTTCCATATAAATCTCCATATTCCTCTCATTTTGCATCTTGAATAACTTGTCCACTAACCTCTGATAAGTGGTTCCACCATTCTTTAGCCCGAACATCATATTCTTATAACAATAAGTTCCTACATCTATAATGAATGATGTTTTCTATTTATCACCTTCTGCCATAAGTATTTGATGAGATCTCTTATGTGCGCCAAAGATGGACAAAATCTGATATCCCGTGATGGCTTCCACTAGCTTGTCTATTGGCGGCAACGAACAGCTGTCTTTGTTGCAACACTTGTTCAAATCGGTAAAATCTATACACATTTTTCAGGCCCCATCATGTTTGGGGACCATAACTAGACTAGCTAACCTTATCAATAACATCCGACTTCAAAAAAAATTCAACCTCTTCTTTGATTGCCTCAGCTCTCTCAGGCGCAAACACTCTCCTCTTCTTCTTGACCGGCTTAATCAAGGGACCTATATTCAACCTGTGTTGTGCTAGACTTGAGGGTACTCCAGTGAGGTCAGAAGTATCCCATGAGAACACATCCTAATATTTTCCCAATAGATCCTTTAGTCTTTCCTTGATGTCTTCGAGCACCAGTTTCCCCACGGCTACTGATTCCATGTCTTGAATGGGCATTTGCACGGTATCGGCGAGCCCCACATCTATGTGTACTATTGCTACTTCCCTCTATTTTCTTGCCTCTTTCACCACGGTAAGATTACAACTCGGGGCCACAGCCTGATCTCCTCGAATGGATGTTGTCCCATTCTCGGTTGGGAACTTCATTATAAGGTGGTAAGATGACCAAAATGCTCGAGCCTGGAACATCCACGGTCTTCCTGGAATCACATTATACGGAGATGGGGCATCAACAACTGTAAAATTGCAACTTATAGTTACCCCCTTATTACCATCTGCCACATAAACCAAGTGGTTATCTCTCTCGGGGGAAATATTTGGTTCCTTATGAAGCCAGATAGGGGCGAGATCGACTTTTTAAAATTGCCATGGCCTATGTCTAGCTGGTCAAAACAGTTAACAAATATTACTTCTACCCCGCTTCCATCATCAATGAATACCATTTTTACCAAAAATGTTCTAATGATCGCTGAAATTACCATAGGGTCAGCATGAGGTGTCTGACTTAGTACTACATCTGCTTCCAAGAATGTTACAGTCTCGTCTGGCTGAAACCTTTTATGGCGAGGTTCTCCTACAGGGACCCTTCGAGCCTCTGCTCTTATTACGACATTCAGGGAGCCTTCGAGCCTCTGCTCTTATTACGACATTCAAGGACCTTTCTCCAACAATGCCATTGAAAGGGTATTCAAGGTTCCCTCATGCGCCCTATCTCGAACCATATGGTAATTTCAGCGATCATTTCCTGATTACCCCTCTGCTGTTCCTGTGGTCTTTCCTGCCTTCCCTCATGCGCCCTATGTCAAACCATATGTTCTCGAGGCCTTCTATCACCTCTACCCCCATTATTCTGATTATTTCTTCTGTAGGGATGCCATTGATTCACCTGAGGCCTCGGAGGAGCCACATGATTCCCGGGCCCTTGCCCTTGAAACCGCCCTTCTCCTCACATATCTCAATCTCCATTCTCAATTGCATGCAATCATTTGTATCATGTCAGTAATCTCTTTGATAATTGCAATATATGCCTGTCGCCATCCTGGCCACTATCGCGCTGTGCAAACTCTGCAAAGGTGGGGGTGGTCGAAACAATCCTCGATGTATACTCAAGATTTGTGCGGGGGGTTCTTCCTCCAAGTGTCGGTGGTATGAGAGCGTATCTCTTGAATGGTGTTCTTATGGGCTCGATCAATATTTTCCCTCGAGGATCCATATTTCTTCCAGCCTTCTCTGTGAGACTATCTCTTTTCTTCCTGGTTGCCTCTTCTACCTTCGAATATTGTTCCAAAACCTCCTGAAGTTTTTGCAAAGTCTTAGAAGTATTCGTGCTCTACTTATTGTATAACTCCAAGTCTTGCATCCCCAGGAGATACCCTTGAATCACTTCATTGTCTATAGCCTCTATTATGCCTAAACTCTCGTCCATATATCGATGGTAAAAGGCTTCTGTGCTTTCTCCTGACTTCTGCTTTATTTGATAAAGCTCCAACAATGTTCTCATGAACTTCTTCTTGTGTGCATATTGGCTTAATAATGCTCCAATGAAGTCTTGATAGGAGTGGAGGGAGCCTCTCAGTAACTTGTTGAACTATTCATGAGCTTTCCCTTGGAGATAACTTCCTACCAGCTTGCACGTCAACTTTTCATCAATGTTTCTCAAACTCACCAAACCCAGGAATGTTTGAATGAACTCTCGAGGGTCTGTCTCACCACTGTAAATAGGGAGTCCTTAAGGGGGTTTAACTTCCATCGGCCAACAAACCCCTGTTATCAATACACTGAAGGGTGAACCCACGACCTGGCCCAGGGGTCCAATCAATCTGTCTGACTCCCTTCTGATAGTATCACTTCCCTCATTTCTTGGTTCCTGCTACCTCCCTGTCAAATTCAAGCCCCTATCGAGGCCTCCAAATTGCGAGGGATGAGTATGATGGGCTCCCATATATCTAGGATTTACCCAAGTTTGCCCAAAATTTAGATACGGTAGCAGCTGCCCATAAGGGTTGTGAGGCCCTTGATGGGCCATCACTTCCGGTATCCCTGTGTTTCCATATCTCTGAATAGCATATGAGGTTACCATTCCACATGCTGCTTCCATTCCAAGAAACATAACGGCTGAAGTGAATGGGGCTAGTGAGGGCATTGGGTACATTTGACCTTGTAGGTATTCTGGGAAAGAAGGTTGGGGCCTTGCATGCAACGTTTCTTTAGCATACACAGGATAAGGATACGCTACAACGGGCTGAGGGGCTAGCCCATCAGTTATTCCTATGGGTAGGGGTGGCATTACCTCGTACGTGACCCTCGTGCCCCCTTGAGGGGGGGGGGGTGACTCGGTACCCCGCCACGGCCAGAGCATTCGCTGCCTGCTCTAAATCCTGAGTCGAGCCTGTGGCCCCCACATTCTGATTTCCTTACATGTGGAACCCATTAGCTTCCATGTAGGAATTTTTGGAGACTTCTGTGGATCTTCCATCTCTGTCATCCCTCGAGTCGGTTGGTCCACCCTGCACGGGTTCAGGGTCTCTTACTTCTTGGTGGGAGAAGCCAGCACTCTTCCCACTTTCTGTTTTCGTCCTTTGACGGACATTCCTAGTGTTGAGGGGTTGAGCATCCCTCTGGGGCAAGATAGTCCTTCCGCCACCAACTGGAGGGGTGGAAGTCTGATAGGAGGGGGCAGGGGTCCCCCTAGGATTGCTCTGACCCTGCTTCGGGCCGTTCTTTGGGTCATTCTTCTTGTTCTACAATTACCCCCGTGCGTCTTGAGGATCCCGCAACATCTCCCCTTGTGGGTGCAACCGTACTTGGGATAAATCCAGTTGAGGTTTTTACTCCTTCGTGTTCCACAACCAGGGCGCCGACTCTGCCCTCGATTTCGTCACTAGCGCTCGAACATCTCCTATTGTGTGACACTATTCTCTCGGTCTACGTTGTTTTACTAGTTCCCTTGCCTTTCAATCTTAACATTTCTCTCCTTCCGAGGGGTTGTACTGCGTTACCGGCTCCCGTGCCTTTTGACCTTAATATTTCACTCCTTCATGCAATCGTAGATATAAACTCCAAAAAACCCCAAATCTGGCTTAGTCGTTCCCCACAGTCGGTGCCACTTGATGCGTCTTGAGCGGCCAGCCAACCAACGGGCTTGAGCTCCTCGAACCGACTTGCAATAAAACTGTCTCTGGGGTCCCAGGGGTCAGTCCTCGGATGGCTAAGTCAGTCAAAGAGTCCGTATGAGATTAAGATAGAATGGATGAGAAAATGAATGCGTACCTGATATTTATACCGTATGTTTTAACCAACAATCTCCTTAATTATAGCTATCAATTACCCTATAAATACGGTAGTTATTATAATGCAATATCTCAGATGTATCGTAGTTATTATGGCCCAAAATACCTCTTGGGCCTGACGTACATCAGCCGTGTGAAAGAAGATAGCAAATTGAACTTTGCCATTGACTATTCTTTTAATTCAGGAAAGTGAACTTTTTCCAATTGTTAAATTGTGCTTGGTTGTTGGGGTTTGCAGCCCACGGAAGAAAGTTCCTTGGGGCACACGCAATGTTATTATAATCGTGACTCTACGCTGGATCAGGATATTTGGAATCAGAATCGGATAGTTCTGGAAAAAATTTCAAAGCCATTTTATAAAATGTTTATAAAAATATTTTTTAGAGCAAGATTGTAAGATTTGAATCGTGGAACTGATAATTATTGATAATGGAGGCGTAGATGAGGATATATTTATACTTGAATCAGCCTAAGACTAAGGTTCCCATCGTGGTTAATTATGAAGACAATAACACCTTGATGCATTCGATTGAGGAATGTTTACATACAAGTTGATGCACTATGACACCTTTACTAGTAATAGCCAACATTTCTGCAACAAGATACAGTTTCTGCACAAAATGCATTTAAGGTGACAGAGATGGCTGGATATGGTGGTTAAGGTGACAGAGATGATGCAATAGTTATGAACAAAAATCATCCCCAGATTGCGATGCTCGTGTGATCGTGACACGCTAGTATGTCGGAGATGTGGAACATCGTGCTTGTATTCACGTCTCTTTGAATGGAGACAACATATCAACAACTAGTATGAAACTTCCATCTTGCTGAGTGAGAACTGTAAATCTTTTGTGAGGGGATTGTATTGTGTCCTGTTTTTTCATCTATAGATTGTGTCAAATAACTTGTTTCAGAAAGCATCTGTTTAGGATGTAACTGAAAGTATTGTTTTTTTATGTGATAAAACAGAAACAGAAGATAAATAACTTGTTTCATAAAGTGTTTATGATGTAACTGAAAGTAAAAGATTTTTTAACAGAAACAGGAGATAAATTGCAGATTGATTGCCAAATTAAACCACCATATATCAAATGTTATCTGCACAGTATTAACAACCAAGGTTGCAATGACTGTAATGTAATGTAAAATCAAGAAAAACAGTATCAATTTCTAAAGCTAGCTAACAAGGCAACCAAAGTTGCTGGCTGAGAATTATTCTGTGTTTAACCCTGTTAACCCCAACCCCAATCCCCTCTCTCTCTCAAAGCTGTCACATAGAGTTAAATGCAAGTGTCTATACATTCTCCCCTCCTTGAACAAGATAATGTGCTGGTTCACATTTTGCTGCACATCCAAACTTAGATGTGCTGTACTTCCTATGCACCCCGGTGAGCTTCCCGTTCCCCGCCTTCTGGTGAAATCCCACCATCAATTTCGAGCATTCCCTGAAATCCAACAATCCGGCATTGCCATTGCACAAATCAGACTCTTTGAACATAAAAAATCAGATCAAGAAATGGTTCAGAAAAAGATGCTCACAGAAGCTTATGTTCAGAGTATTGGCTGTGCCATTCACAAGTCTTGCTCCACTGCCCAATGCCATAGAGTGTGTGCTGAGCAGCATAGATTGCAGAAGCAGCCAGGAAAGATGGTGGATGTTTCAGCATCTCATACTCCACAAGGCAAAGCTCAATCAAGAAGAATGACAAGAGCTCCAGCTTCTGGTCAGATTGAGCTGCCTTGAGGAACCTTCTCAAGAACACATATGCAGTTGGGACAGACATGTTGAAGTTCAGAGTGTTCAACATCAAGCTTTCCTGTAAAAACAACACCCAAAAGAGTGTTACAATTTGAGTTTTGTTCAGAATTTAAGCACCCTGAAGACCGAGCTGCATTTGTTATACCATTTCTAGAACTTCTTTTCTGGTGTAAGCTTTGTCTGAAATGAAGATCAAGTCATCAACAACTGGGACAGAAACTTCCTCATATTTGCAAGCCAGGAGCATTGCAACCAAACCAACAAGCTGCAACTTCTTTCTCACTACATTGTGCTTCTCCAAGAATCTGTCTATGATGTTAACTGTTAGAAACAACGTCTCTTCTCTCAGTTCAAATTTGTAGTGCACCTGCCAAAGAGGAAGCAAGTATTAGTGTGTATTTTCATAGGTCCAGAAATCACTTAAAATTGGTCCTTTTCCTTGTACCTCAATTAGCCAGTCCATTAGGATGGCTCTCATCTTCTCATTGATGTCAAGCTGTTGGGACATGTAATCTGGAGAAATGCAGCAAGAACCCTGGAAAAAAGGAAGATTTTACCAGCATTAAACGCAGTCAAGAAATTATCAAGTGAAAAACTAGGCAAAAATCTTCCATCCCCTTTGCCTGAACATGTGTGCTTAGTTAATGTAAGCGTGATAGAGCACCATCATATTCGGTCAAAAGAAATATTAAATGTCCAGAAACATCCAACTAACAAATATTCTACTATATTAATAAAAAATGCCCCCCAATCAGAAATTTCAAATGAGTTCAGACTTCAAGCTACATCTAGTTTTAGTCAAGATACCCTTATTCAAACTTGTAACAGCAAACACTTGCATTTAGCAATAATCAATTGACCACCATTACCTCCATTTTTCTGTAATAGGCATATAGATCATCTACATACTCAGGAACAGCCAATGGATTCTTGGCATCACAGCTGTCGATATCTTCAATTGTGTCTTCGAAAATGTCCTCCATTTCGACCTCCTGAAACCGCCATTGGAAATGGTTAATCAATCAATCAACCAACCAAATCTAAACGATCAGAACACAAAACTATAAAATTTCATGAACAAGTTTGTAATTACACACCATATGATCTTGGTCACTGGAGGCCTGTTCCAGAGCCATTGGAACAGGTTCTTCCACAGCATCTGTTAGAGGGATATCCTCCCATATACATAATTTTGGCTTCTTGGTGGCATCCTGTTCAATGTAAATCCATACCACCATTAATAAATCAAATCATTTATCTGAATGGATTCCCCTAATCCTGTGTAGGGAGAGAATTCATACCTCCAAACAAGATTGTTTTGAGGTTGCAATCTGAGCAGCCAGTTTCCTTCAAACACCAAGAAGAATAGCATCCCCCGTTAGCAAAATTAACATCAAGAACACATCTACATTCCTCACAAACAACAATAAATAAAGGTTCATTTATATCAGCTGACCTTGTGATTGGCCTATGATTAAAGGCGTTCTTTTGGCAACCCTCATTTTCTCTGAAACAAAACATTACATTTCAGAATCCCATTCTTACAGCAAGGATTAACATTAAAAAGAGGTTGAGGAATTACTCTGATAAACCCCTCTTGTTAGTAGCATGTGGAGCTCCATTCGCAACCACATTCTGACATATCACCCCTAGAGCCCTCCTACTCTGCCTGGTCTCCACTCCAAACTTCCTGCCCGCCGTCATCTCACTCCCACCTTAATCAAAAACCCAACACGCATCACAACCTTAATAAAAAACCCAACAAAAGACACAGCCTTATCCTTTACAAACAAACAAAAGGCCCCCATAAAAATCCGATCTTTACCGAGCTTCCTCACCTTGTCCAGCGTTTGAGGGTCTCATAAGAGCAGGATTGTTCTGGTTGGGAAAAACCATGATGTTTTCTTGATAATTAATTAGTCTAAGAATCCCAAAAGAAATATATACGATTTCTCCCCTCAAGAAACCCACCCCAGGAGCAAGAATGGATTAGAACATTCAGAGAGGGAGGGAGAGATTGGAGGAGGAGAGAATGATGGGTATTTGTCCTGGTGGTGGTGCTTTTCTTTTTTCAAATACAACGGCTAGTGAAAAAATGGCCGTTGGATCCATTGCGTTGAAACTACCTTTACGGCCCGCTGCCCCTAGCCAGCACCGCAACGGTCCTCTGTGTGTGTTGGGGCTGCATGTGGACACGTTGCTTTCAAATTACTCCTATATTTTTTACAACTTCTTTTGTTTCTTTTTTTTATAAATAAATTATTAGAAAAAGAAAATGATAGAGTAAAATTGATTGGGGCATGTACTTTTCAGGAGGACACTGAAACATAAAGAAGAAGAAAATTTGGTTAGAAAGGCGCTCTTCCCCACTTACTTAAGGGCTCCTGTGGTCCCTTGACCTACCCTTCTAAACACATGCAATTTTTCATTTGTACCCCACGAATATTAAGGGAAAGAAGAAAAGCTCTTCCCAACTATTTTTTTATTGAATTGAACTGAATTATAGTTGAGTCGAATAAAATATAGAAATAATAAACTAAAATTATGATGAATAAAGACTTCAAGTTTTGGGTGTGATTTTTGTAGTTTGATTGTACTAAGAGACCAATTTGGAAGATTTTCAAACAAAAAAAAACCAATTTGTAAGGATAGTGTTTGATCTTTGGGTCAATTGACTTTGTGAAGATTGTATGCGAATGGCCTAAAAGTGACCGTTTATGGTCTTTAATTGGCAAGGATTATCACTACTATAGAAGTATCATTCATACTAATGAAAGGAAGTGAATGAAGATCTCATATTTTGACTGGAAATATTTGCATTTAGTTATAGTTTCTTGGCAGATTAATAAATGATAAGATTATTTATGTTGTATGCATTGTCATCTTGACATTTGTTTCTAAGTTAGTGCAATGAACCGTTTGAAATGCTTTTATTTGATTTTAAAAACGATTTGATGAGAAGAAAATTTATTGCGTTTATTACTCTTTTCGCTGTATTTTCAAAAATAATATCTCATTTATTAAATAGATATTATTAAATTGAAACCATATAATCTGACCCTTATTTTCTAAATCTAGTTTACTAAACTAAAATTTATAATTTTGTAGCTATTAAAAATAGAACTATATAACCTGGCCCGTATTGTCTAAACCCGATCCAAAAAGTTTAACCATATCCAATTCCCAAGATCCAACCCAAAAAATATCATTAGATACAAATTGGACCGAAACAACGTTTCTTTTTCAGTTAGTTCCGCCTTTCATCAAAAGAATGCTCGTCGGTCCAGTATTGGACCAAAATTGGTTAAGAACAAAACCAAAATCAATAAAAATTTAAACTAAATTAAAATTTACAATTTTGTAGCTATTAAAACTAAAACTATATAACCTATTGTCTAAGCCCGACCCAAAGAGTTTAACCATGGCACAAAAAACATAATTACAACTTAAAAATGTTTCTTCTCTAATTAGTTCCACCTCTCACCAGAGGAATGTTTATCAGACCAAGATTGGACCGAAATCCGCTAAGAACAAAACCGAATCAATAAAAAATGGGCCAATTTCCTAGACTTGAAATCGGAATCGTTTCAAAAGAGTATCAATCCGAACCGAACTGGTAGATCGGATTTTGGTTAGCTGCATATGAAATATGAGCAAAAAGTTTTAATTCGTTAAGAATTGTTGTGAAATATTTGAATGATATAAGATGAATTATTGGAAAGGTTTTTAATCTCATTAGTTGAATTGATTTTAGATCTAATATTAAATAATAAAAGATTATCTAGGGCTTGTACACGCCTTTTCGATCTGGATGGAAAAAAATCTAGTTTTGGATCGGATGGATTTGAAAATCAAAAGGATAATGATGTTTGGACAGAAGATCGTACCTGTGATTTGTAAATCCGGTTTTAATCTTTGAAGTTCAGCCTAATCCATTCCATTTCACCGATCTGGACCGATTTATGAACAAGTCTAATAGAGATCACCCAAACAATAAAATGTTAGATTTACTAACTCTAAGAAGTCATTTTAAGAGGATTGTTAACTAAACCAACAATAAAAAATCACCTTTGTTGATCTGAGTCATCGACAACTATAGATCTAAAGCCAACCAAGCCTCTGGCTGATGCTAGTAGATTCCGCCATCAGGAGATTTTTCTAGACTGAGTAAGAAAATTTCTATTCACGGGTAAACAAATCTAGCATTAGTTTCAACAAAAAGGATGAGGGCTAGATCTATTTAAAAGGAGAGAAATTTTAATTAAACACTGAAAAGGAAAAAAATACAGGGTAAATACAAAAATGACCCTATATCTTTGCTAATGCGTCGAAATAATCATGCGTTCTTCGAAACTAAAGAAATAACCATAAGTTTTTAACGAATTATGCCAGTATACCTAGCGTACAAACCGGCGTTGATTAGGGGAAAATACGGTGTTGAACATCTAAAAAATTATCAAAATACCCCTTCTTAGTTTTCTAAAAAAAATTGGACGATTTTACTCTCCTCGGCGACAGAACCTAATACGAATTCTAGGGTTATATCAGCACTTAATTTTGATTCTTGGGTTAATCAGAACTTATTTTGAAATTTGGGGTTGGATCGGAATTTTTTAAACACTTTTCAAAATCACATCAAGCAAAACATAATCATCGATTACATGAAACACTCACTTATCTCTTAGAGTAAACTCTAATTTGTATTTATTCATAAATATCTACACTTATAAAAGAGTTGAATAGTGTAAACCTAATTTTTTACTAATTTATATGTACGATAGTTTCCAAGAGAAATTACTACTAATTTGAACCAAAACAAGCTACTAATATGAACTAAAACAATCTCAACACAGAAAGGATGAGTTTTAGTCCAACCCAACACACCACCGCCGCTCCTTGTTCTTCTTCCTATACCACCACCAGTCTCGCACAAACCGCGTGCAACAACCGTCACAAAAATAGAGAGAATATTGTATCCAAATTCAAACGCAAAGCAACAACACCATTCATTCGATCAATTCAAGGCATCAAAATGAAATTAGGATCGTTAAAATCAAGCAAACTAGCTCAAAAGACATACAAAAACAAGTGGGAATATAGGCATCTATGCAATTCAAACAGTGAAAAATTCACTAAGCACCGGTCTACATTTATAAGGCTGGAGTAGCTTACCATGGAAATTCTCATGTTTTTGTAACTTGGATGCAATGCGGCATGTAGGCTCAGACTAGGGGTTTTCCAGCTTCAATAAAGAAAAAAGAAGGCATGAATAACACATAGAACTCCCTCTGTTGCAACCGAATATGCACATTTTCCTTTTCTGTATGTTCCAGGAAAATCTGCACACTTTCCTTTTTTGTATGTTCCTAGAAAATCTGCACACTTTCTCGTTAAGGAAATATTCAATATGCAATAAGACATGATTACCCCTATAAAATTAAAATATTACACAAATATCTCAAACCCTTAAAAAAATTTCTAACCCTAAAATTCCTTCCCCACTCCCCCACTAGTTTGTACCATCACCAGACTCACTTACCCCCACCAGACTCATCCAACCCCACCGTCGTCGCAACTGCATCAGCCTTACATGCCTCTGCCTCCAGCTTAAGATCACATTGCTTCTCCGATGTTGCAACAGCTGGCGGTCATGCCACAACCACAAAAGTTGGCTCTGATGCATCCGTACAATGGCATGCCATCGATGACATCGAATCTAGTGCCGGTACCGAGGGTGAACCACCCACTGTACGCTCAGGTCCGTTCATTTGTAAACCCTCATTTTAATTTCCACCAGTACTCATGCAGATGATAACAGAGGCTATAGTTTCCTTGAATAAGTGAGAAGGTTTGAGGAAGATGGTAATAGGGAAGTTCATCGAGAAACAAGAGAGTTTTCCGGAGAGAGGCAACACGGAGAGAGAGGAAGACTTATCTAGGTAGGGTTTTGAGAGAAGAGAAGATGGATAGAGGGGAAGGTATTGGTGGAGGCAGTGGAGGCAGAGATGGAGACAGCAGAGGGGGAGTCTACGGAGGTGGACAGAGGCAGAGTCGGGGGCGGTGGAGGCAGAGGAAGGGGAGTACGGATCTAGGCAGAATATGTGGGTTGAGGACATGGGCAAATAAGTCCTTTCACTTGATTAAAATTTGGAGAATTATCTTCTCCCACTGAAGGTTCCTATGGGATGGGGGGGAGGGAGGGAGGAGGGGTAGCAAATTTAGAACTCAAAAGGAATATTAGAAACAAGCAAACGACAAAGAGAAACTACTCCCTCCGTCCCAAGAATAAGTTCTGAATTACATTTTGCACAAAGTTTAAGAAAAGTCAACGTGACAAATTTTTTTTATGGGTAATGAAAGTGGGCCCACATAAATCAAATGAAAGGAAGAGTTATGACCACATATTTATGGCTAAAAGTAGAAAAAATAGGAAGTTATTAGTGAGACATACCAAAAAGGAAAGCAGGAAGTTATTAGTGGGACGGAGGGAGTATATTATAATCCTAAAGAAAGGTCGACCATTGGGAACATTTTATACGACCATCACCAATTCAAAAACATCAAACAAGGTTAGAAACGTGGATGTCTACTAGCATGATCACACACTTTGCTCCCTTATTTAAGCAGGTTGAGTATAAAAAACGGGTACAAAAAAACATAATAAGGAATTCAAAACACTATATCATTTGACTTATTATGTTTTGCTTATTATGTTTTTTTGTGATCTGTAGGAGTGGGACTGTCTCTATGCTACACGCGGCTAGGGATGAGTATGGTTCAGATCTAATAAGACACAGTCCCAATCCTAAAAAAAATTAGTTGGACTCGGATCTGACCTGGACTCATAAGTACCCAAACTCGGTGGGTCTAATGGGTCTTGGGTCTAATGGGTCTAATTATTTGGTTTTTTTCTTCACTAAATAAAACATATAGAGAAAAGTGCTTTAATAACCCTAACTTATTCACATAAGTGCCAGTATGACCTTTTGATAGTTGAAAGTGAAAATATAACACTAGATAGTAAGTGTAAGTGCAAACGTGCCAATTCTGACAAAAAAACTGAAAATAAAATAAAATTACTATTATACTCCCAACCCTAACCACATCTTCATCTTCTCCATTTTCTTCAGCATTCATCTCTTCATCTTCTCCATCTTCTACACTTTCTTCTACCTTCATCTCTTCATTGCATTCATCTCCCGCAGAAGCCCTTCTCATCGCGATGTAGCCCTCCGATTCCCTCTACCGGACAACGTTAGACAATCCCATATGTATCTTCAAACATGGCGAGCTGACGATGGTGATGGTAGAGCGAAGTGAAGTAATGGCGGGTGGGCTGGGGTTTCGTCAGGGTTGGGTGGCGTTGCGTCGGGTGGGCTAAGGTTTCCTGGTGGCATCGCGAAGGATGGGATAGGGTTTCACAGTGGCATCACGGCTAGGTGGCGTCGCAACGAGTTGGCTAGGGTTTTGCAGCGGCTGGGGCTGGGTGGCATTAGGGCTTTAGGGGTTGTTGTGGTAGTGTTAAGCAATTTTAGGGTGGTGATAGGAGTTGTTGTGGTAGTGTTGAGCTATAGTAGGGTGGTAGTAGGGGTTGTTGTAGTGGTAATGGTAGGGGTGATGGTAGGGGTGATGGTAGGGGTTAGGGTGGTGGTGGGTTTGTGGAGGTGGATTGTCGTCTAGTGGCAGCACACCAGTAGTCGGCGGTGGGGAGGTGGTGGCATGGCGATGGTCGGCGGCTGCGAGGTGGTGGCAGTGGCACAGTGGTGACAGAGCAGTAGCGGTGTCGATAGGTGTAAAATAGTCCTTATAAATTATTATTTTAGTTGAGGGGCATTTTGGTCATTCCAGGTTGGGTCAGCGTCCGGAGACCCTTGGTCAATGTTGGAATGTCCATCAGAGGGTTATATTAGCATTTTCATCAAGTAGGTAAGGTCTTTTTTGAATTTCCAATAATCTGAGGGTTATACTGGCACTTGTCCAAGTACATAGGGTTATGTTTGTATATTGCCCAAACATATATTATCCTAAATGCAAATAGGTCAAATTTAATATACACCTGAGTCAATTCTTCAAGGGAAAAAATACAATCCATACTGAAATGATCAACAATCATACAACAAAATCAATATACGAGAAATATTTGTTTAGTTGAGAATAAAAGTAGAAAGTTTCTAATCATATTTATTCTTGACCTAAAAATAAATAAAGTTATACAGTTCTGGGTTTGGGCCTTAATATTTTAGATCCGGATCCAGACTCATTTTTATAAAAATCTTGACCCGGAACTGATGGTTCTAAAAACATTTAAACCCAAACCTGACCTAACGGGTCTAGACCCTGTGGGTCTGGGTTGGATCATGGACACATACTCATCCCTACCTGCAACTCTATTCTTGATGTTGTTGGTTGTTACTTGTTTTTGTAAGGGATATATACTAATATAACCCTACCTAATTGAGTAAGTGCTGATATAACCCTCAGATAATTTTTAGTACAAAAACAACCTTAACTAGCCGATTAAAGTTCCAATATAATCCAAAGATACCATTTCCGGCATCGACCAACACTTACTGCACATAAAATGACTAAAATTTCCTTAGACCAATCCTATAAGTGGTAGGACAAATTTTCCCTCGTGCCACCACTGCCTCGCCTTCACCCGACCACCACTCCTACCCCTAGCCCCGCGACCACCACCTTCTTTTCCAATCATCCCCACCACCACCCCTAGCCCCGCTGCCACCAACCCCATTCGAATCCACATACATTGATCTATCATCTTAGAGTAGCTATTAACAACAGAAAATATCACTTCTTTGGTTATATCAATGTCACTAGCGCCTTGTTCGGCTAACCAAGCTTTCTTTCCATTTAAATTTTATCGAGGCTTAAATTACACATGTTATTGATTTTTTTAATGGGTTACAAAACCCTGACCTAGTATATAGTAAAAATCTAACCCGCGAACACGGAAAAACCCTAACCTGTGAACACCCAGGTACGCACCTCTATTTTTCACTCCACCACCTGCGACCCGGATCATCGACCCGAATGGCAAGCCTCTTCTGGCTTATCCTTAATTCCCATCGACCACCATTGCTGGAAAATGAAGTTGATGCTCTTCCCTTCCCCAATGCAGACAATGGGGTGTTCATAAGAGTGCTGGACCCGCAGAGTGCGAGGGTGAAGTGGTGGAACAGGGTGAATTTACAAGTGCGTGGACTCGCACTCACCATCAATCCTCTCTTCTCCTTTGTCGTCAATTCTTTAGGTGGTGGTAGCGGGGGTAGGGGTGTGCATGATCCGGTCCGGACCGGTAAAATGGACCGGACCGGACCGGAAATGTAAGGACCGGAATTGTATAGATGAAATTCCGGTCCGGTCCTCGGTCCATGTTTTTGTTAGATTCCGGGTTCCGGTCCGGTCCGGTCCAAAATTGGATTTTTTTCGGTCCGGACCGGATGGACTGGTATTTTACATATATATATATATATATATTTAAAATGATAATGAATTAGTTTAAAATACTAGTTTAGATTTATTCATGATAACTAGTATTCTTTTATTATTTTGAGGTGAATTTTTCTAATAACTTCTATTTTACTATGTTTTAAAGGGGAAAAAAAATATTGATTTGGCATTTTTTATAGAGAAATGTAAAGTAAAAAAAATAAAGAATACTAAAATCCGGTCCAACCGGTCCGGACCGGTCTAAGACCGGAATTATTCCGGTCCGATCCCGGTCCAAAATACCCACTAACCGGCCCGGTCTTCGGTCCAAGATTTTTGGTGATTCCGGTTTCGGTCCGGTCCGGTCCGGTCTTGGACCGATGAACACCTCTAAGCGGGGGTGGTTGTGAGCGGGTCGTGATGGTGGCATATGGGTGGTGGAAGATGACATTGGAAGAAAGTTACTCTACGGGGGAGAAGAAATGGCTGAGAAGACGAAAGAAATTGAGGAGAAGAAAGAAAAGGATTTTAGAGGGTATAAATGTAATTTTTAAAATTTTTAAAAAATTCGGAGGGATAAAACTGAGTTTTCACCCAATTCCTGTCTAAGTCTACCTGAATGGGTACATTTGCACTGAAACTAACTATCTAACTTTCAATTATCAAAGGGTTATATGGCACTTATGTGAATTAGGTAGGGTTATAAAAACATAATTTTCTTATTGTAAAAATGAAAATATTTCTATCTTCCCATAAAAAATAACCTTCACATGTTCCCCAAAGATTGGCCTACTAACTGCACACATGGACATCAATTTTGACACTCTCTTTGTCCCACTAAATATTGCTTATTACTTTTTTACGGTCTTTAATGATCATGTTTAACTATCAATATCTCTAATTACATACTCCCTCCGTCCCAGGCTTTCTGTAGAAAGAGAAAACTCTTCTCAGAATTTGCCCTGCTTGAAATAACCATTCTGCCCTGCTTGAAATAACCATTCTGCCCTGCTTGAAATAACCATTTTGCCCCTGCTTTCAACACCTCCTCCTCCCCTCCTCCCTCTGTCGCACCTCCTCTGCGCCTCCTTCCACCGCGTCTCCTTTTCCGCCTCCCCAACTCCACCTTCTGCCACCTCGTCCCCCCTACCACCTCCACCTCTGTGATATTCAACTCTGACATAGGATCAGACTTGAATGTCCTCTTTACCCTTGCACCTTTTTCCCCTCGGACCACCAGCCACATCCACAAACACCAGCAAGGGGCAAAATTCGTAAAAAGAATGCGTAAAAAGAATTCTTGGCTTCGTCCTCCGTCCCCTGCCTTTCATAACCCTAAATCTGAGTCTCCTCCTCAACTCCCTCCGCCGCCTTCCTTCAGCTGCCGTCCTCCCGACTCATATCTGCCTCTCCAACTCATCTCCGCCACCTGCCACCTCATCTCCGCTTATTGCTGACGCCTCAAATATGAAATCCTGCACCTTCTCCGCCTTCCTCCACCCACTGCGGCTCTCCGATCTGCGCCTCATCTCTCTACAAGTGGTGGAGGAGAGGAGACAATGAGAAGAGAGAAGGCAGTGAGTGGAGAGAACTGGCGGAGGAGGCAGATCTGGAGCCGAAGGCGAATTTGGAACCGGAGGCAGAGGAGGCGAATCTGGACAGTGGCAGAGAGGAGGCGGAGGAAGGAGAGGAGGCAGTGAGAAGAGAGGAGACAGAGTGGAGAGAACTGCCAAAGGAGGCGGATCTGGAGCCGGAGACGAATTTGGAGCCGGAAGCAGAGGAGGCGAATCTGGATAGTGGTGGAGAGGAGGTGGAGGAGGGGAAGCGGTGGAAGGAGGGTCGGTGGCGGGAAGCGGTGGTGGAGAGGAGGTGGAGGAGGGGAAACAGCGGAGGAGGGGAAGCGATGGAGGAGGAGAGGAGGCAGTGAGTGGACAGTGAGTTCAGTGAATGGAGCGGAGGTAGTGAATAGAGAGAGGAGGCAGTGAGTGTGGAGTAAGGGTTTGGGATAATGGATTAATGGGTATGTTTATGTAAAATTTTATATTTGTAAGGGTAATATTATCTTTTAGAAAGCTGAATTTTACTTAAAGGAGAAAGTGTGCATATTTGCCTGGGACACCCAAAAAAGGAAAGTGTGCAGATTCCCCTGGGACGGAGGGAGTATAATAATTTCGCATAAAAATTATATCTAGAAAATAGATCTTGAGACAAATTTGGCAATATCTTACATGATATTTTTAAATATCTATATATTAGTTAAAATTATGGTCAAAATTTACATAATTTAACTTTAAAAAGCATATAAACAAATTTTTATTGGGATGGACGGAGTACGGGGGTTTAGTACTTTCAAGTGCGGCATGATTCTGATTCACCTGGTGCTAATAAATACCTTAATATTAGTTTAGTGATATAGAATCATTTCTCATCTATATGAATCACATGATCCATTTCTTTGAATGAAAGACCAACATGTTTCTTCTTTTTTCAAAAACTCTAAAAAGCACCAACAATGTATTATTGTCCATTTTAGTTTTTTTTAAAAAGGAGATTTATATTATATTAAAGCACATGTATACATATTACATTTTAGTTGGTTCACACTATTATGCTCCTGATTAAGTACCTCCCTGAGGACCTTGAAGCACCAAAATCTCTTAAAATATGTCAAGTGATACCTAATTTCCCCAAGCATTAACGCAATCTCAGTCGGAGGAGTTTTGTTGACATCGTCAACCAGGCCAGCAAGAATTG
This sequence comes from Rubia yunnanensis, assembly GCA_037428765.1. NCBI lineage: Eukaryota > Viridiplantae > Streptophyta > Magnoliopsida > Gentianales > Rubiaceae > Rubia > Rubia yunnanensis. Next base: position 21,256,734 of record CM075069.1, read on the forward strand.
CTGAACCTGTCCAAATCTGTAACTCCGGTATTCCTTGACCCCTCACAGCCTGCACTCCCTAAAGACATGGAGTTGTTTCTGCTGCTAGGAGTGACGCCGTCGAAAATGAGCTACTTGTGTCCTACTTTGTTCTCTCCCAAAAGGCGATCAACGGCTCGCCCTCAGCCGCCCTAGCCACCTGACACCACAGGCCTCACCGGAGAGGTAAATCACAGCACTCCCGTAGCCGAGCACATGGCCCTCGAATGTGTTCGGTGCGCACAACGAGTCCTACCTTGTTCTCTGAGGCTATGAGTTACTGTCCACGCAACTAAAAACCACCTCTGAGGATCAAAATATTCAATTTCATAATGTTACTGACCGATTAAATGCGGTTTTGACCTCGGAAATCAAAAGAATGTGTTGGTGAATATGTAATGGACTAAAAAACAATTTAGTCTTAACTTTAACAACTTTCAAATTCGGTCCACAATTTTTCCAAAAATATTCCTACTTTTCTACAATTATTCTCTGCTACATCAGATTGTACAAAGGAGCGAGCCAAAATTAAATGCGTCATTTTTATTGGGACTAAGGTAGTACATAGTTTGATAAGAATTAAATGAACTAGATTAATTAATAATTATAATTATAATTATATTATATTATATTGTTAGAATAAATCAGATTACTGTTTAGATTATGACTTATTATGATTAGAGTTCTTTCCTTATTTTACCTCTATTGTACTCTCTATATAATACATTTATTTACGACAAATTATTCTCTCATGGTATCAGAGACTCTTTTAATCCAAAAACTAAAACCCTAACCTCCCCTGTTAAGGAATTGGAATTGGATTTATATTCTTACCATAATTATAGATGTAATTGTATTCTGTTACCTTTTCCTAGCTTGTATAGGTATTCTGTATTACTATATAATGTATCCTGAATACATGAATACAGACACACAATTATTACCCTTATTTTCTACATGGTATCAGAGCTTAAAATCCTGAAACCTTAAAATACCGTCCTAAATTTTCTGCCGTCGTCAGTGCGTGACTTCCACGCACCGCCGATCCGGACTACCTTTCTTTTGCAAAAAAAAAAACTTCTTCAGCCCGCCGCGGGTCCTGCCACCACCACGCCGCCGTTCTTCTTTCGCCGCCGCATCTGCCCCCGCTCCGCCGGCCGTCACTTGCTTCCGCTCCCGACTCCGTCCGCCGGCCTGCACCTGCTCCTAATCCCGTCCGCTCTGCTCCGACCGGTGAGCTCCCTAATCACTCCGGCTAGTTCTTGCTCCGATCCGTTCGGTCTACTCACCACTCCGGTTGGATATCTCTACTCCGCTCTCAACTCCGGCTAGGTTCCATCGGCCTGACAACGGTCTCGACTCTTGACTCCGGTCTCGCTCTCGACTCCGGCGACGTGAGACGCGCAGCCATCGTAGACAACGCAGACGTGAGATGCGCGTGAGATTCATGCGCTCGACCTTCCAGAAGTGCGTGAGTCCACGCGCGGGTGCACCGGACGCGTAGCTACCCTTCACAGCGCGTGACCTGCATGCGCCACACTATAGGCGTGCATCAAATTGCCTCTTTTGGCTTTGGTTCAGTAAATTTTCTCCCTTCTCTTAATTTATTTGTTCTTGCCATTTGTTTTATGACTCTTTTCGCCGATGTAGTGCATCGCCGCAGGAGTTTGCGGTGGCCGCCTCCTCTGGCTTACCTACACGATCTGATTTTGGTCCTGCTCTATCTGACGACCAATGGAGTACAACCATACATTTATTTAATCAATTTGATTCGTTATCTGACCATGGGTCAGGTAAGTCTACTTTACCTTGGATTCTTGATTTGGGAGCCTCATATCACATGACTGGTGACAAAGGCTCTCTTACTGATATTACTACTGCTACCAATACTGTGAATGTTATACTGCCTGATGGATCTGTGTCGTCTGCTACACAATATGGGTCTATTTGTTTTGGTGATGTCACGCTTACTCATGTGCTCTACATACCTACTTTGCGATGCAATTTATTATCATGCTCTAGATTGTTATCTGACTTAAAATGTCTAGCTTTGTTTACTGAAAATTATTGCATTTTACAGAAAATCAGTACAGGGATTGTGATTGGCATGGGTGAACAAAAAGGGGGGGGTTTATTGGCTTCGTCTATTGGATACTCGCATTCGTCCTCATATCATGCAGTCTATTCCGACAGTTGCTTCAGTTTCTTCATCTGATTTATGGCATCAATGTTTTGGTCATCCATCATCTACAGTGTTATCTTCTATTCTAACTCTTGATTTTAGCACACATAATACTAATATACCTTGCTCTGTATGTTATAGAGCAAAACAGACTAGACATAGTTTTCCATTGAGTTCTACAAATGCTACTACATTATTTGAATTAGTACATTGTGATGTTTGGAGACCTTATCGAACTCCATCCTCTAGTGGTGCATTTTATTTTTTGACGATAGTCGATGATTATTCCTGAGCTGTTTGGATTTATTTATTGGTCGCTAAGTCTGAAGTAGCCTCTAGATTTTTAGACTTTAGTGCCTTAGTGAAGAACCAGTGGGGCCGAACCATAAAACGTGTTCGGGCTGATAATGGGACTAAATTTCTGCCTTTACGATCTCATTTTGCTGCATCTGGGATCATCTTTGAGACATCTGTGGTTGACACACCACAACAGAATGGTCGGGTTGAAAGAAAGCATCGCCATTTACTCAATGTGGCGCGTGTTTTACGGTTCCAAGCCAATCTTCCTATTGAATTTTGGGGAGAATATGTTCTTACTGCTGCCTACCTGATTAATCGAACACCGACTCAGCATCTCAACGGTCGTACTCCCTTTGAGTTTCTTTATGGGCAAGCTTCAAATTATTCATCCTTACGGATTTTTGGATACTTGTGTTTTGCTGCTCATGTTCCCAGATATCGTGACAAGTTTGCACTACGAAGTCGACGGTGTCTTTTTCTTGGTTACCCTGTCGGAAAGAAAGGCTATCGCCTTTTGACTTGGAATCCCGAGTTATCTTTAACAGTCGGGACGCTGATTTCTTTGAAGACCAGTTCCCGTACTCTGCAACTCCGGCATCTGTTTTATCCGATGAACCTGGCGGTGCCACCACACCACCACCGGATTCCTCCTCCTCCTTCTCGCTGGAGCCATACGGAGTTTTTGTTCAGCCTTCCGCTGCCGATCCACCGCCGTCGATCACCGTTGGCCTTCCGTCGACCACCGGTGGCCAACTGCTACCAACTGCTGTCTTGCCGATCATCACCGGCCAGTCAACGTCGGTCAATGCCAATTGGTCAATGTCGGTGGGTCAATGCCAGCGGGTCCTCCATCGCCCGACGTCGGTACAGCCACACCGGCCGCTGTCGGCCAACCTTCGTCGCCCGCTGTTGGTTATTCTCCGCCAGTCGCCATCGATGCTACATCCTCGGTTTCTACTTTACCGGCTTCTCTGGTACCAGACAGTTCCGCTGCTGAGTTGCCACCTACCAGACAGAGTGTTCGATCTCGTCGTCCTCTATCATACTTGGAAGATTACGACTGTGAAGATCATGCTTGTGCTCTTACTACTGAAGAGCCCCCCCTTCGACTACGTTTCTTCATGCGTCATCACTTTCCTCAAGTGTTCTCTATCCTCTTACTGATTATGTAAATTGTGATAATTTTTCTAGTGTGCATTCTAGATTTTTGGGTGCTGTAACTTCTAGTGCAGATCCCACTACTTACTCTGAGGCTTCCCGTCATTCTCATTGGCGAGATGCTATGGTTGAGGAACTTACTGCCCTAGAGCGAAATCAGACATGGACTTTGTCTCCTTTGCCTGCGCATAAGAAGGCTATTGGGTGTAAATGGATATACCAGATGAAATTTTATTCAGATGGTACTATTGAACGTCACAAGGCACGCCTAGTGGTTCTTGGAAATCGTCAGGTTGAAGGAATTGATTACACTGAGACCTTTGCTCCAGTTACGAAGATGAGTTCTGTTAGATTGTTCCTGTTGGTTGCTGTTATAAAAGGTTGGGAACTGCATCAGATGGATGTTCATAATGCCTTCCTGCATGGTGATTTGCATGAGGAAGTGTTCATGCGTCCTCCGCCTGGCTATGCTGTACCTCCTGGTCAGGTTTGTCGCATTCAGAAATCTCTTTATGGTCTTCGTTGGGCTCCTCGAAATTGGTTTGCTAAACTATCTCAGGCTTTACGGGCTTTTGGTTTTGTTCAAAGTAAGGCCAATTACTCTTTATTTGTCTATTTCCGTGGATCGGTTTCTTTGCATGTTCTGGATTATGTGGATGATTTGGTTATTGCTGGTAGTTCTTCTTCGCTCATCTCTGAGTTCAAGAAATACTTGGGTTCTTGTTTTCACATGAAGGACCTTGGTTTGCTTAAGTATTGTTTGGGCATAGAGATTGCTAGAAGACCGGAGGGGATGTTTCTCTCGCAAAGGAAATATGCTTTGGACATCCTATCTGATACAGGTTTATCTGCTTCCAAACCAATTGATTTTTCGATGGAGCAACAACATGATTTGGCACGTGTTGAAGGTCCCGCCTACCATGACCCAGAGCAGTATCGCCGTTTGGTTGGACACCTGATATATCTGACTATTACTTGTCCTGAACTTTGTTATTCAGTTCATACTCTTGCGCAATTCATGAAGTCTCCTTGTGTTCCTCACTGGCAAGCTGCGGTTCGTGTGTTGCACTACCTGAAGAGTCATCCTGGTCAAGGTTTATTTCTTTCTTCCCGTTGTACTCTACAATTGACTGCTTATTGTGATTCAGATTGGGCCGCCTGTCCTATTACTAGGCGTTCTTTATCTGGTTATTTTGTTATGATTGGTGATTCTTCGGTTTCCTGGAAGACTAAGAAGCAACCTACTGTTTCTCGGTCTTCTGCTGAAGCAGAGTATCGTGCTATGGCGGTTACCTGCTGTGAGTTGTTATGGCTTAGGTCCTTACTGAAGGACTTAGGGGTTTCTCACTCTTTTCCTATGAAATTGTTTTGTGACAGTCAATCTGCTCTCCACATAGCAGCCAACCCGGTTTTTCATGAACGCACGAAGCACATTGAAGTTGATTGTCATTTTATCCGAGATCTTGTCCAATCTGGCACTATTGTTACTCAACATATCCGTACGACAAATCAACCAGCGAATTTGTTCACTAAAGCTCTCGGACGTAACCAGTTCCATTCTTTACTTGGCAAGTTGGGCATTTCCGATCCTCATGCTCCAACTTGAGGAGGAATGTTAAGGAATTGGAGTTGAATTTGTATTCTTACCATAATTGTAGATGTAATTGTATTCTGTTACCTTTTCCTACCTTGTATAAGTATTCTGTATTACTATATAATATATCATGAATATATGAATACAGACACACAATTATTACCCTTATTTTCTACCTCCCCTCTCTCTTTTTTTTTGTCTGTTGCTATTGCTTTCGAATCAGTACAATCAATTTGTGCCCTTTTACTGAGGCGGTAAGATCCGTCTTAAGTGCAGTACAGGTCAGCTGTGTTCTTCTATTTTACCTGCAAACTTTTTCTTAAACGTAACAGATACCAGATTCTTCTTTTCTTCTTTTTGCTCTCTCTTTGTTTCCGCTCCCCTTACCGACTTCACTTTAGTACTTACCAATTTCAAATTAGTTTTGCATCGAATCGGTTTTGTTAGATGTGGCATATTAGAATGAGGTGTTTGAATTTAAATGAGTGAAATGAGGGAATGAAATTAAATTTATAAAGGAAAAAATAGAATGAGTGGATAAAAATGAAGGAATCTTAAAAAAAAAAAGTGTACCAAATTCACAAAATAATCAAAAAAAGAAAGTATATCACATCCAATGAAACACACAGAGTAGCATGAATTGTTATGCTAAGCAAATTTTTAGTGGAAAACATCTAATCTCTGTCCCAAAATTATATTCATGTATCACTGAATAAGTTAATTAATCTAGACTGGAACTAATTTTAAATATATAATCATGAATATTTTCAAGTCATTCGTCATCGTAATGTATATATACATATATTTTTTTTTAAAGGAAAAGTATCAGGAAAGACGGTCTTTCCATAAGCTTATGCACAGTTCTCGGGGTATTTGACTTAAATGTTGTAGTTTTTTTTATAAAATTTAAATATTGTATTTTATAAGTTAAAACAAGTAATAATATGTATTTGAAGGTGAAAATATAAAAATATATGATACAAAAAAATATTTTCAAAAATTTTAAATTTTGTATGTAATTTAAGAAATGCAGTGTATGATGTAAGAAATAAGTGACCTGTCCATAAGCTTATGGACAGGCCACCTGTCAGGAGACCCACTCTTTTTAAAATTGTGTTTTTATATTAAACTTAATCTAAGGAGACCGTCTTTTGTTAAACCTATTAACAATTAGATCAATCACGAAAAATTTTATGGCAAAATATATTTATAACCCTAACTTTTGAATGAAAGTATCCATATAACCCTGCAATTTGAGAAAGTGTCAATTTAACCCTAACTAATTATTGTATGTGTCAATGTAACCCTAACATTAAAAAAAATTGTGGCGATATAAGCCAAACTCCCTAGCCTCGGCGATGACCCATGAAATTCCAACCATTACAAAAAAATGGAATGGAGGAAATTTCCCCAACTAAGAAGCCGAAAAACTGCCGCTTCTCCACCACCCTAAACACCGTACCGATCCTAATGTATGGACCGTGAAATTAACTTGATACTCTAATGTATTAAATTACATAAGAATACATTAGAGCATACCCTTAAGAAACAAGTCCCGATCAAACACTGCCCCTTTTCTATCAGGTGTCAAAGCAAGACCCTTGAACAAGAACCGATGAAGGCAGGTAAAAGCAAAGGATTTCCACTCTGTGGGAGCACTGCAACATGGCTTTTCATGGAAGAAAGAATTGTATAGTTCTTGGTCTTATAATAATCATGCACAAATAGCAAAACTAGAATGCTCGCCGCTCACTACCACCCTAAACACCACCAGCCCTGTCGCCCCCATCAGAAACCCTAACCGCCATTCACCCCCGCTGCTCCACCAAAAATGATTGCCGCTCACCATCACCCTAAAGGGGAAAGAAAGGGGAAAAATGGACAATTTGGGGTTATCAAATTTTTGATATTTTTCCTTTTTAAAAAAATTAAGGGAAAAATTATTATTTCACCGGATTTCCGATCAAATGATCGTTAACTAAAAAGTTAGCCAAGTTCAGAGTTAGATTGACACTTTCTCAAATTGCAGGGTTATATGGGCACTTTCAACCGACAGGTAGAATTATTTTTTACACTATTACCAAAACTTTATTCCTATAGCTTTTGACAAAGTTTGGAAATACCATCTTATCATATGGAAAGAAGGAGTTTGATAATGATAATATGAAATTAGTGGTTTATACTCTGCGGTAAATGCATATGAAACCTATACGTTTTGATTGGAAACATTAAATATTTAGAGTAAAACGTATAAATTGTATGTTTTACTCTAAATATGTAATGTTTCTAACAAAAACTCAAATAGATGTGTGAATTTATCCAAACAGCTTATAACTTGAATTTGACCCGGATTTTAATCACTTTAACCCGCAAATTTTTTATCTTTTTGCGGTAAATTTGTACTTGAGTCCCTGGTTTTTTCATAAGTTATGGAAAGACCAATGTTTAAACTGTAAATTAGAAGATCAAGATAAAATTCCCGTGTTGCATTAATCGTGTCATAAACTTAGAACTACTGCACGTTGCATATTAAAATTTTAATATTGCAATTAAAAATATTTGTCTTTCTATAATTCTAATTCAAGCTCGTTTTTCCATGCGTATAGAAAGACTCTTTCCCAATACTTTGTCTAACTTTTAATGTTGGATTATAAATATTTATTCTTAGAGATATAGTTTAAGAGAAAGTCTCAGGAAATGTGGCATGTCCATAAGCTTATGGACAGGGCCCCTAATTTTATACTTTAAATATTACAATTTTTTATAAAATTTAAATATTATATTTTAAAATTTAAAACAAGTAATAATATGTATTTGAATGTGAAAATATATAATATATAATATAAAAATATATTTTTAAATTTTCTAAATATAGTATGTAAGTTAATAAACACAGTGTATAAGTAAAAAAATACTTGATCTGTCCATAAGTTTATAAACAGGCCACCTATCAGAAGACCCACTCATATTTTAAAACATTTTTAACATTATGAAAATCTCATTGAAATAAAAGAAAAAATATATCTTTTTTTTTTAAATGAAAACACCCGAAGGTGAGGGAAATATGTATTAAGGTTCCCCATGCCTTGTAACAAAATCAACCGTTGGTACATCAAGTGTTGCTAGTTCCTTAAGCGTTGAGGCAACACAGTTGCCTCCAAAAGTCCTAAAACTATCTATATTGAAGGATATATGAACAGCTATACAAGGGTAACATAATCTATAATGAAGTTGCGACCCAAAAGAGAGAATCTCCACCCCTCGTGTTAATTCTCTCCCTTGGCCAGGCAACTTCGAAGACAGTAAGTCAATAGCTAAGCTTGAAAAGTTCCAAAACCCAAAAGTAGGATTGGAGGACATGAGCTGCACCAGAGGAGGCTTATAGCAGCATCTGTAGGAGTCCCTTAATGTGAAAAGAGCTGCAAAATTAGATTGGCGACCGTAGGATGAACAGCAACTCCAGTCCATCATCATGCGTAGCAAATTGATCTGTATGTAAATGAAATCACCATCAGCAGTATCAAGTCCTATCATGGCCATGTTTCTGAATTCGAACATGAGGAAATTGCTCCATATCTAAGTGAATGAGACCTTTGATATGGACAGGCAAATTATACAAGTTTAGTGGCTGATTATGTGAAGAATGATATTTCGCAATTGCGTTAGCCACTGAGTTGCATTCTATATAAACATGTTTAAGCACCGCTCCACATAATAAACTCTTAACCTTATAGGCCAAATTGAAAAACTTCCAATTAGCAGAGTATGGATTTTCAATCATATTAATGGCTAAAAGAGAATCTGATTCAATGATTAAGGGAATGTCTCTATGTTGAAAAGATTGACAAGCAGCAAGTATGGCTAATAGTTCGGCATGAAGAGGAGATACAGCCAGGATAGTGATTGAATTAATGAAAAGAGGCATTCCAGAGCTATCCCTTACTATAATCCCAGCTGCAGCTGTATGGGAGAACCATGATGCATCCGTGTTAATTTTGATAGAATTGATTCCAGGTTTTCCCCACCAGACAGACCTAAAGATTGGCTTAGGAGGTGGCCTAAGAAGGGGTAATAGATGTCTAAATGTTTGTGGAAATGCAGCAGTAGAACTCATCTTAGTAGGACAGGAGTATAATGATAATTTGACGAGGTCAAGTATCTCCCTACATATAAGCTCAGCAAAAAAGGGGACCTGATCATAAATATGCCTATTTCGAGCCTTCCAAAGACTCCAACAAATGAGAGAAGGAAGTATTTTACACATCAGTTGGTAGCTTTTAGTTAAGTCCGAACAGTTCCAAAAAGAATAGAATCTCTGAGAGATGGATTGATAATGAGGGAGGTTGAAACCAATCAGAGAAGCCATTTTACTCCATATCAATTTTGCTAGTGTACAAGATATGAAAAAGTGATCTATTGAATCAGAGTGACAACACACAGGGCATTTGGAAGCCAAACTATATCCACAGGTTATCAGTACATCATCGAAGGGGAGGAAGGAATGACGCAATTTCCATGTAAAAATCGATATCTTTTTTTACAGCAATACATTCCCCACATTTTTTGAAATCGGGAAGTTACCTGTAGACCGTGTGATGGTATAATATGCAGTTTTGAATGAAAATGCACCTGAGGTGTCCGGTTTCCATATGATCCTATCATTTCTATCTTCCACCACCACTGCATCCTGCAAAAATAACAAAGTATCATTTTCCAGGTAGGGTGATATCTGGGATAGAATCTCTGTTTTATTCCTGATGAAATCAGATACAGAGGACTGCTGTAATGGTTCCAGGATAATACTTGGAATCTTATTGATCAGGGGGCGATTAGGACACCAGTTAGCAGACCAAGCATTACAGGCACCTTTTCCATGGATAATAAGAGAATTTTCTTCAGCTATGGAGTTGACAGAGCAAATTCTTTTCCATGTGACTGAATTTCTATAAGAGTCTGGCAAAGACCAAAGTAATTTAGACCATAGGGTTATACCTAACTGGCTTTTCCACCACAGTTTAACGGAACATGCATCAACTATACCTTTGATAGACCTAAACCCTAAGCCATTTTGAGATGTTGGTTTGGCTAAATCTGGCCATTTTTTCCATATCTTATTCCTTTTCCCATCAGTTTCACCCCAAAAGAATCTGGCCAGCTTTTTCTCAAATGATTTAATAATGTATTTTGGGGGATTTGTCACAGCCCATAAATGTTGTGGCAGAGAGTACAAGCAACTTTTAATCAAGACTAATTTGCCCCCTGTACTTAACCACTTATTTTTTCCAGTTTTTCAACTTCTTATCTAGCTTTTCCAGCAGAGGTTGATAATATCTATTCAAGGTTTGACCCTTAAAGATAGGGCAACCTAGGTACTGAAAAGGGAAAGATCCCTGTTTCATTTTCAGAATCGACCTCATCTGATTTAATTTAATATTTGATACTCTTTTGCTAATGTAAAAATCATATTTATGGAAATTGAACTTTTGGCCCGAAGTGAATTCAAAAATGTCCAAAAAAGCCTTAATTTTGATTAAATTAGATTTAGAGGCTTGCATCAAGATGATAGTATCATCAGCATACATAAGATGAGAGATTGGTGAAATTGAAGATGGCATCTGATAGTATAAGAGTTTACCATTATGGAAAATGAATGATAAACTTCTAGAAAAAGCTTCTGAAAAAATGTTAAAGAGAAAAGGAGAGAGGGGATCACCTTGTTTAATTTCTCTAGTGGCTTTGAAGAAGCCCACTGGATTTCCATTAATGAGAACAGAAAAATAGGCTTGTGAAAGGTTAGACATTACAACACTTAAAAAAGGACCATCAAAACCAAACTTCCTAAGCACACATTTTAAGAAGTCCCAGTTAACTCTGTCAAAAGCCTTTTGTAAGTCCAGTTTTAGAATACAGTTTGGAAATCTAGCCTTTTTATCCAAAAATCTCACCATTTCCTAAAGATAGAGAATATTATCAGAAATATCTCTATTTTTCATAAAAGTCGATTGATTTTGGGAGATCAATTTATCCATGTAGGGTCTTAGTCTTTCCATTAATACTTTAGAGCAGATTTTATTAATAGTATTAGAAAGGCTAATAGGCCTAAAATCATCAAATGAACAAGGGGTTGGTTTTTTAGGTATTAAAGTAATCCAAGTGCTAGATATTCCTTTAGGTAAGGATGAGCCCCTAATGAAATCATTCACTGCATCCATTAAATCCTTTTTTATTATGAACCAGCACTTAGAATAGAACTTACTAGTAAATCCATCAGGGCCCGGACTACTATTATTTCTTAACCCCTTTATTACTGCCTCAACCTCAGATTCAGAGGCTGGCTTTGCTAATTCTATATTATCTTGAGCAGTAATAGTAGTGGGGATTTGACTCAGAAAATGCGCATAGTAAGTATAATTAGGTCCCTGGTTAGGTTCAGATAACAGATCTGAGTAGTATGATATGGTCTCTTTCTGAATGTCTAATTGAGAATTTAGCCATTGACCATCTCTATTTTTTATTTTTGAGATCTGTAATCTACAATTTTTCTCCTGTACGACTTTATGGAAAAATTGTGTATTATTATCTCCCAATTTATGCCATTTCAACCTTGCCTTTTGTTTCCAAAGTTTTTCTTTCTCTTTCTGAGCTCTCAGTAATAATGCTTTTTTTCTGATTTACTTTAATGAGTTCAGAGTCAGAAGGATTTAAATCAAAGATCGATTCCTGAACTCTTAGTGATTCTTCAGCATTGATTAATTTGGTGTCAATATTACCAAAACATTCCCTATTCCAATTTTTTATCTCCTTCTTTAACCTAATCAATTTGAGGTAGAATCCTAGCAAACCAGTTACTACCATTTGTTTATCCTAGCTTTTCTGAATTAGAGTGGTGAAATCAGGACGATTAAACCAAACATTAAGGAATCTGAATGGTCTTGGGTTAAGAGTAGATAGGTTAGAAATATTTAAAAGCAGAGGGGAGTGGTCCGAAGTCTGTCTATTCAAAATTTGGATAGAAGAAGAGGGAAATTTGTAGTTCCACGAGATGGTACTTAGTCCTCTATCTAGCCTTTTTGAGGTAGGGTTCCTAAGTCTAGAGTTACACCAAGTAAATAAGTTGCCAACAGTGCTAATTTCCTGAATTCCTGAAGTGCTTATCCAAGTATTAAAATCTCTAATACTTCCCAGAGCGGGAGAGCTAGGGCCTCTATATTCCGAGAGGGAGGTAATAGTATTAAAATCTCCTATGAAAATAGTATCTCCCTGATTAATTGTTGCTAAGTCTCTCCATAATGTCTTTCTACCTTCCCTATTCCTAAGAGCATATATGAAAACAACGTCCATATGTAAAATTATAGTTCCATGAGATATATGCACATGCAGATACTGCTCATGAGATGAGAGAAGGGTTACTGAAAAAGAATTAGACCACATAAGCCATATTTTTCCATTATACAGGGCCAGACCATCAACAAATTTAAGTATATCCATATAGGATTGAAATTTAGAGTTATCATGCATTGGCTCAATGATGCATAAGAATTGAATCTTTTTAATCCTGACTAGGTTTATTAATCTCAACATTGATGTTTCCATACCCCTGATATTCCAAACCAAGAAATTTATTGAAAGAGAACCTATCATTGTTCACTACACGTATGACTTTTAGTTGATGATCTAAGCATCATTCTATTGATTTGACTGAAGTAGTTTGACTTTTTACCTTTTGCCTTACCTGACAGAAGGTTCTGCCCCTGTAATGGTGTTGAGCTCGAACTAGGTTGAGGAGTTAAAGTATCATCCTGATCTTGGGCAGTTTCATCTAAGTCCACCTGCAAAACAGAGAACCTGTTCCCCATTCTGTCTAGAAGAGAAGGGGATACCTCATTATTCCTATTCAGACTGGAGTGAGAGGTCCCTACCTGGATATCATCAGAGGCATAGGCTACTGGAGTAAAACTTTTTAAGGCATTTCCTTCAAGCAACTTAGAGATAGAGTTATGTAGTGGAACCTGAGTAGTAGGACTAGAAAGACTGACAGATGGATTATCCCTAACAATTACAGGGATTTCAGTAGTCTCTAGGTCAGTGTTAGTTTCCAGGTTAAGAGGAGATGAAGGTATGGGTTCCGGGTTAAGTTCCTTAGTAATCACAAAAACTGCTAAGTCTATCTGATCAACAGAGGAGATCAATGGAGGTATATCGAATTTTTTTCCCAGTAGCCTGCCACTGAGGCTGAGCCTGATTTGTAGGGTGCTCAACAGTATTGACATTGGAATTTGGGGGAAAGGCTCTGCACTGAGTTTTAGAATGCCCTAATTTGGCACAATGATCACAGTAAAGGGGAATATTCTCAAATTCTACTTGGTATTTTCTATTATTAGTTACCGAGCCAAGTCTGATGTGATTACAGATAGGTTTTTGAAGATCAATTTCTATGCATAATTTAATGGCTGAAGTTCTTGTAGGCATAACAGTAGCAAGATCCGTTTTAATAAAACTGCATATGCTATTACCAATAGATTCAATTGCAGCTGAGTTATAGTAATACAACGGAACTTCCCTAATTGTACACCAAACTGGAACTATAAGTGATTCTTTATGAATTGAAAAATCAGGAGTCCATTTTAACATTTTAAGAAGTATCCCATTGAAATTCCAAATTCCTTTCATCCATGCTCGTTGATAATCATTTAGCAATTCAAACCTAATGAGCACATGCTTGTAATCAAGGGAACCAAGTTGGTACTTACCTGTGAAGCCCACAGTTTTGAAAAATTGTTCCAGTTGCTCCATTGTACTCTTGGTGAATTTGCTGACTAGGGCATTCGTATAGTGCGACGATAATTTCGCTATTTGCTCTTCTGAATACAAACAAGCTGCCTCACCGAGGTGTTGTGATTTGGGAATAAGCTCAGGGTTACTCGGTAATAGCTTGGATAGTGGTGGGGCTTTGTTTTTTAGGACAGCAGCGAAGGTGGTAGGAGGAGGAGTAGGTTGTGTGCCCTGGTTGATATCCTGAACGGTCGGAATAGATGAACCCGACATCGCGGAAACCGTTAACGGCTAAATTAGCCGTTATCGGCAAGGAATTCCGGCAAAGACCAATGGTACAGGGATTGATCAAGTAGGGAAGGAAGAAATAGAGTTAGGACGGAGAAGAAGAAGGACGTTGAATCGCACACAATTTCGCACCAGTAATCGTACATACAAACAGTACAATCGCACGAAATACTTAATAGGAGAAAAAATATATCAAATCACTCAGACTATTAGTATATTAAGTATAAAATGATGGCATTTAATCGAAAGAGGGTCTAAAAGAAAAAATTTGTGTAATTTAAGATATTAGCCATATATTATTATATTTAATAATCCTTAAAGACAAGGTCTCCTGTTAGACCGACTAACGATTGGATCAATCATAAAAAAATTTCATTTTAACCTCATTTTTATTAGTTATAAGGTCGGATTATAATTATTTAAATATTTAAATTCATTTTATAATATTTTTATAATTGTATGTATCTCACTACAATAACTAAAATTAATTATTAAATCACCCTATTAATCATACTAATTATAAAAGAGTGAGTCTCCTAACAGACGGCATGTTCATCCTTATAGATAGACCACTTATTTTTTACCGTATACACTGCATTTGTTAAATTACTACTAAATTTAAAAATTTAGAAAGTATTGTTTTATATTATATATTTTTATGTTTTCATATTCGAATACATATTATTACTTGTTTAAACTTTTGAAATAAAATATTTAAAATTTATAAAAAATTATAAATTTTAAGGTAAAATGCCGCATTTCCTGAGACTTTTTCATTATAAAATGACTCTTCTAACAATTAGTCGGTCTAGAACAAGACTTAATGATCCTTAAATAGTGTTAAATCCTTAAATAGTTTAAAATAAAAGTAGACAATAATAAAAGACCGGTAATGTACGCAAATTATGCCGTACCCTGGGGATATGGTAAGAATGGTATCCCCAAGTCTGTGTGTGTGTCTATATACAAACAAGGGGTTTCCAGCCCATGCAAAGCGCGGGCTGTCGACAACGGGTTATGAAATTGCTTAGCCGTTCATTAATTAAAAATAAAATTAAATAAAAAATAAAGTTGTAGTGAAGCGTAATAGGAGTTTGAGTGGAGAGGGTTGGAGTGGAGAGGTTCGAATAGAGGGTTCGAGTGGAGTGGTAAGTGATTATGGAGTAAGACCTAGCATTTTCATTTGTTTATAATTTGTATATAGTAAAGCAAATCCTCATGAAGCTCTTTGACAGACTGGGCTGTGAACAAATCCTCTAATGGGTCATGTAATGTGGGTAGCATATTCGAGGGTGATGTACTTTTGAGTATCGAAGGGGTGGAGTATTATGACCTCGAAGGGGTGGTGTACTCTGGCCTCGAAGGGGGTTGTTTATTATGGCCTCGAAGGGGTTATGTATTATGGCCTCGAAGGGGTAGTGTCTTGCGGTCTTGAAGGGGTGGCGTATTCTGGCCTCGAAGGGGTAGTGGTATTCTGGGCTCGAGGGGGTTGTTTATTCTAGCCACGAAGGAGTCATGTCTTGTACCTTCGAAGGGGTAGTGTCTTGTGTCCTTGAAAGGGTAGTGTCCTGTGCCCTCGAAGGGGTTGTGTATTCTGGCATCAAAGGGGTGACGTATTCTGGCCTCGAAGGGGTAGTGTCTTGTACCGTCAAAGGAATGATGTATTATTGCCTCGAATGGGTGGTATATCCTGGCTTTGAATGGGTGGTGTATGTACTCTGGCCTCGAAGGGGTTGTGTATTTTGGCCTCAAAGAGGTTGTGTATTGTGCCCTCGAAGGGGTGGTGTATTCTTGCCTCGAAGGGATGGTGTATTCTGACCTTGAAGGGGTTGTTTATTCTGGCCTCGAAGGGGTTATGCATTGTGCCCTTGAAGGGGTGGTATATTCTGACCTTGAAGGGGTGGTGTATTCTGGCCTCAAAGGGGGTGATGTACTTTTGAGTATCGAAGGGGTGGCATATTCTGGCCTCGAAGGGGTTGTTTATGGTGACCTCGAAGGAGTCATGTATTGTGGTCTCAAGGGGGTAGTGTCTTGTGATCTCGAAGGGGTGGCGGCATATTCTGGACTCAAAGGGGTTGTTTGTTCTGGCCTCGAAGGGGGCTTGTCTTATGGTCTCGAAGGGGTAGCATGTTCTGGCCTCAAAGGGGCTGTGTATTCTGACCTCGAAGGGGTCATGTCTTGTGCCCTCAGAGGGGTCATGTCTTGTTCCCTCGAAGGCATAGTGGCGTGTGCTCTTGAAGGGGTGGTCTTTTTCCCTCGAAGGGGTGGCGTATTCTTGCCTCGAAGGGGCTGTTCATTCTGGCCTCGAGGGGGTCCTGTATTGTGTCCTCGAAGGGGTGACGTATTCTAGCCTCGAAGGGGTCACGTATTGTGACCTCGAAGGGGCGGTGTCTTGTGACCTCGAATGGGCGGTGTCTTGTGGCCTCGAAGGGGTGGTTTTTTGTGCCTTCGAAGGGGTGATGTACTTTTAAGTCTCGAAGGGGTGGAGTATTTTGGCTTTGAAGGGGGGTTATGTATTGTGACCTCGAAGGAGTCATGTATTGTGGCCTCGAAGGGGTGGCGTATCCTGGACTCGAAGGGGTTGTTTATTCTGGCTTCGAAGGGGCATGTCTTGTGGTCTAGAAGGGGTGGTGTCTTGTGCCTTCGAAGGTGTAGTTTCTTGTGCCGTCGAAGGAATGATGTATTCTTGACTCGAAGGTGTAGTCTATTTTGGCCTCGAAGGGGTGGTGTATGTATTCTGACCTCGAAGGGGCCATGTATTGTGGCTTCGAAGGGGTTGTGTATTGTGTCCTTGAAGAGTTGGTGTATTCTGGCCTCGAAGGGGTTGTTCATTCTGGCCTCGAGGGGGTTCTGTATTGTGTCCTCGAAAGGGTGATGTATTCTAGCCTCGAAGGGCTCGCGTATTGTGACCTCGAAGGGGTGGTGTTTTGTGCCTTCGAAGGGGTGATGTACTTTTGAGTCTCGAAGGGGTGGCGTGTTCTGGCCTCAAGGGGGGGTCATCTATTGTCACCTCGAAGGGATGGTGTATTCTGGACTCGAATGGGTTGTTTATTCTGGCCTCGAAGGGGGCATGTCTTGTGGTCTCGAAGGGGTAGTATGTTTTAGCCTCAAAGGGGTTGTGTATTTTGACCTCGAAGGGGTCATGTCTTGTGCCGTCGAAGGGGTCATGTCTTGTGCCGTCGAAAGGGTCATGTCTTGTGCCCTCGAAGGGGTGGTCTTCTCTGCTCTCGAAGGGGGCGTGTCTTGTGGTCTCGAAGGGGTGGTGTCTTGTGCCTTCGAAGGGATGATGTCTTGTGCCGTCGAAGGAATGATGTATTCTTTCCTTGAAGGTGTGGTCTATCCTGGCCTCGAATGGGTGGTGTATGTATTCTAACCTCGAAGGGGTCAGTATTGTGACCTCGAAGGGGTTGTGTATTGTGTCCTCGAGGTGGTGTATTCTGGCTTCGATAGGGTTGTTCATTCTGGCCTTGAGGGGGTCCTGTATTGTGTCCTCGAAGGGGTGATGTATTCTAGCCTCGAAGGGGTCGCATATTGTGACCTCGAAGGGGTGGTGTTTTGTGCCTTCGAAGGGGTGATGTACTTTTGAGTCTCGAAGGGGTGGCAAGTTCTGGCCTCGAAGGGGGGTCATGTATTGTGGCCTTGAAGGGGTGGCATGTTCTGGACTCGAAGGGGTTGTTTATTCTGGCCTCGAAGGGGACGTGGCTTGTGGTCTCGAAGGGATAGCGTGTTCTGGCCTCGAAGGGGACATGTGTTGTGCCCTCGAAGGGGGCATGTGTTGTGCCCTCGAAGGGGGCATGTGTTGTGCCCTCGAAGGGGTCATGTATTGTGGTCTCGAAGGGGTCTTGCATTTTGGACTCGAAGGGGTCTTGTCTTGTGACCTCGAAGGGGAAGTGTCTTGTGGCCTCGAAGGGGGCGAGTCGAAGGGGTGTCGAAGGGGTGTCGAAGGGGTGGTGTCTTGTGCCTTCGAAGGGGTGGCGTATTATGTCCTTGAAGGAATGATGTATTCTGGACCTTCGAGGGTGATGTATTTTTGAGTCTCCAAGGGGTGTTGCATTCTGACCACGAAGGGTGGCGCATTCTGGCCTCGAAGGGGTGGTGTCTTGTGCCCTCGAATGAGTAGTTCCTTGTGTCGTCAAAGGAATGATGTAGTATTGTGGCCTCAAAGTATGTATTCTGACCTCAAAGGGGTTGTGTATTATGTCCTCGAAGGGTTGGTGTATTCTAGCCTCGAAGGGGTGGTGTATTCTGGCCTCGAAGGGGTGGTGTATTCTGGCCTCGAGGGTCATGTATTGTGGTCTCAAAGGGGTAGTGTCTTGTTGACTAGAAGGGGTGGCATTTTCTGGCCTCGAAGGGGTCATGTGTTGTGACCTCGAAGGGGGTGGCGCATTCTGGCCTCGAAGGGGTGGTGTCTTGTGCCCTCGAAGGGGTAGTGCCTTGTGCCCTCGATGGGGTCATGTATTCTGGCCTCGAAAGGGTAGTGTCTTGTGCCGTCGAAGTAATGATGTTGTCTTGTGGCCTCGAAGGGGTGGTCTATCCTGGCCTCGGAGAGGTGGTGTATGCATTCTGCCCACGAAGGGGTTGTGTATTGTGTCCTCGAAGGGGTGGTGTATTCAGGCCTCAACGGGGTGGTGTATTCTGGCCTCGAAAGGGTTGTTTATTCTGGGTTCTAAGGGTTTGTTTATTCTGGCCTCGAGGGGGTCATATATTGTGGTCTCGAAGGGGTGGCGTTTTTTGGCCTCGAAGGTGTCATGTGTTTTTGCCTCGAAGGGGTTGTGTATTGTGGCATCGAAAGGGTCATGTCTTGTAGACTCGAAGGGGTCGTGTCTTGTGGACTCGAAGGGGTCATGTCTTGTGGCCTCGAAGGGTAGTGTTTTGTGGCCTCGAAGGGGTGGTGTTTTGTGGCCTCGAAGGGGTTATTTATTCTGGGCTTGAAGGGGTCGTTCATTCTGGCCTCGAGGGGGGTCATGTATTGTGTCCGTGAAGGGGTCATGTATTCTGGCCTCGAAGGGGTGGTGTCTTGTGGCTCGAAGGGGTGGCGTATTCTGACCTCAAAGTGGTTGTTTATTCTGACCTCGAAGTGGTCGTTTATTCTGACCTCGAAGGGGTGGTCTTCTATTCCCTCGAAGGGGGCATGTCTTGTGGTCTCGAAGGAGTGGTGTTTTGTGCCTCTTGGGGATAGAAAACACAATCAGGAAAATCAATCAATATCTGCAAAATACATTTTTCATCAAGATCCTAGCTAATTAAAACGTTTGCTTTCTGCGGGTCATTCAAAGTACAAAAGAACAACTCGAGCAAAGAATATATCAGAATTTGAACACCAAAAGGCTTGAAAGCTAAATTAAGAGCAGAGGGATCATGACGCTATGTGCACAATGTAGGCTTACAAAATACCCGCAACAACTATGACCGTCAAACCTCAGAAAATGAAAGACCAATGAAGAACCCGTGCACTCGAACCTGATTCCAAACCATCTCCATCTTCTTCTTCATCCCTAATCTAAAACCCTTGAACTCTGCCACCGCTAAGAACGATAAAAGCATGGCGAACTCTGCTCAAGCCCCGCCGAAGAGGCCTATTCGCAAAGACCGCTGCTACAACGCCGACGGAGATAGGCAGAGCAACTCACCGGTGGTCCTGAGCTCACTCATTCGGTATAGAGTTACGACAAACAAAAGATGATATGTACAAAGTTTGGTAGGATGCAATCTCCACAAATAGAAGAGCACTAAGTTTTGAAATGTCTGCAAGTAATGCTAACAGAAATAGGCCCTGACAAATAAGTTTGCAAAGATATCCTGGGTATCATTTGCAGAAAATTCAAGCTATTCTTACAATCAGGTGCACTCCCAACTAACTTTGGGGGGTTTGCCCCTTATGTTGATAATGTTTTCCCTTATTACGGAGTACTAACTACCAAATTCTACATAGCTACAATATTTCGTTTCTAAACTTCCTAATTATAAAGACCAAAGCAAATGTCTATATCTGGATGCAACCTCGACTTAAAACACTAACAAACTACATATTGCATGTACCAAACAGAAAAAATAACTGAAATCTAACCACATTCTCGCATACTACAACAAGAAGATCTTAACAGCACTACAGAATAGGAATTACAAGAATGGAAAATAGAACAGGATGACGAAAACCTCTATAAGGGTCACCCTTCAACCTCAGAGGCCCTCATTTTTTGCGAAATCAAACAGATCCTTAACATCATCACTAAATGTGAAACCCTATACATCAAGATCAATCAACGATGGCATCACCACCGCATCGCCCAACAGAACCAAATCTTCGACACGACCAACCGAGTCAGCACCCAACACCACCAAATGTCTAAAAATCCATCAGAGACGCGGTGGTGAGGGTGAGGGAGAGAGATGGCGAGAAATCGACATCCCTTGGTCCAGATCTGCAAGAAATTGGAGTAGCCGGAGATGGGACCGCGACTGAGATGGAGGCGCAGGGCACGCCACGGCGAAGACGAACACAGAGACGTGGACCATGATGTAGTTGAGGAACCATCATCCTCAAATGCAGGACAAAAAAAAGAGTGGACGCGAATTACCCACAAAGGAGAACTTACTTTGCCTCGAATGCCTACAATGAAAATTTACAGCTCATCGAACTCATCGACGCTTTAAGATATAAAGATAGATATATATATATATATATATATATATATATATATATATATATATATATATATATATGATGAATTTATATTTTATAAATTGTAAAAGCAACAAAGTCCAAGTTTAGATCCATCTCCCTAAGCCCTTAACAAAGCCCCATTTACATCCTCTCCCTTTGGCCCAGTTTCCTCCATACCTCACTAAACTTTACAGCCCAAAAACAATTTGAATACAACAAAAACAGATTTAAGATATCAGAAGACAGCAAGATCAGTTCTTCAATCCTCCATAGCAATATTCATTAGCTCCATTAACCTGTTTCTTTGCTCCTTTCTTTTCATCCACTCACATTCAGTTTGAATCTGGAAAATCAAGGTCTCTATCTTCAATTCCTGTTGCGAAAAGATTCTTCTATATCTCTCCAACTACACACTATGAAGTAACTATCATTCCCAACTTCCTCCCATTCCTCCTTTTTGCAATATGAAACATTTTCCCTGTAAACAACCTCAATGATGCACATTTTTTAAGCCTCAAAGCTTCCAAAATTTTCCGCACATAAGTACATTCAAAGAACATACGGTGAGTTGATTTTTGCTTTCTCCACACATAAAACAATCAAGTTGTGCTCCAATAACTTCAAAAAAAATTAGACTCTCTCTTGTTGCTAATTTCCCATTTATCAGCAGCCAAAGAAAAAAATTCCTGCTTCGAATGAATCTTTTTGTGCCATATTACTACAACATTTGCCTTAACCATACAATCCCCTTTCATTATGTTATAGACCTCACTGATTTTTAGCTTTGCTTTGTGATCTGCACAGCTTCCCAGTATATTAAACATCTTGTTTCTAAGACTGAGCAACACCTTCCAAGGCCAACTCTGTGAATCATTCATCTTACATTCACAGAAGCTTTTCCCCTTCAAATAGTAAGCATGTAAGCATTTCACCCACAAAATATCTTTCTTATCTATACCCCACATATGATGGCATAAACTAGCAAGATTCCGAGTAGCAGGATCTCTAAACCCCATTTTATAGTGGAAAGAGGAAGCCCTAGATATTTCATGGGAGCTCCCCCTTTTCCACCTGCAAAATTGAGGCTAATGCAATCTGTTCAGAATCATTCATTTTTGAAAACACAAATTTTGACTTGTTTTTGTTGATCCTCAAGCTAGTCACCATTTTAAACTCTTCAAGAGTAACCTGCACTTCCTCCACAAACTTTCTATTTGCAGCACAAAACACTGAGAAGTCATCTGGAAACAATGAAGAATGAACACCAGTTCTGCCACATCTCTGATGATACTCAATATGTTTGTTTCCATATGCTCTAATGAACAACCTTGTCATATACTCCATACAAATCACAAACAACAAAGGGGACATGGGGTCCCCTTGTTCAACATCTTTTGTTTTTGCAACAAAGTTCTCTGTGTATCTACCATTGAATGATAAGTCGAAAGAGGAACCCCTAATACACCTCAATATCCAGTCAATCATTCTATCAGGGAAATTTAGAGCATCTAGCCAATCTTTCAGAAAACCCCAATCAATACCATCAAATGATTTACTGATATCCAAATGCATCACACAGGTAGGCCTCATGTTTTCATTTTTATATCTGTGGGGCAATTCTTGGGCTAAAAGTAGACTATGAGCAATGTGCCTACCTTTTATAAAAGCATTTTGATTTGTACTAATTATATCAAGTAAGACAATTCTCATTCTAGCACATATAATTTTAGTGATCAACTTGTACACACAAGAAAAAAAAAGAAATCGGTTTGAATTCTGAAGCATACCTAAGGCACAAGAACTTTTGGAACTAAGCCAATGACAGTCCTGCTAAATTCAACTGGTATTTCCTCCCCTTAAAAAAAATTTCCACAGCCTTTACCACATCATTTACTACAATATTCCAGGTCTCTAAAAAAAATGGCTTGTGAAGCCATCGTTTCATGGGCTTTCTGATGAATGTATCCCTTTTAAAGCCTTTTTAACTTCCTCCTCACAGACAGGTTGTATCAGTTTTTCTTGCTGGCACAAACTCAGTTTACCCCCAAAATCTACGACACTTCTATCAAGCTTTCTGACATTTATGATGCTTCCCAATTGTTGTTTGAAATGCCACACCAGTTCAGCCTCAATTTCTCCCTGATATGTCAAAACTGCATTTCCTACTTTCAGAGTTACAATATTGTTATTATTATGTCTTGATTTCATATCATCATAAAATAGTTGTGTGGGTCTATCCCCATCACAAAGCCATTGCAATTTCGTATCCCCCAAAATCTGCAACAAGACTCTGTATTCTGCTTCCTGTATTCTCTCAAGCTCCTTCCTGGCCTTATCCACCCTTCCTTAATAAACTAGTGATTGAGAATCTTCATTCAGTTTCCATTGGTGCTTTCCATTCATTTTCTCTCAATTCCACCTTTTCCCCAATGGCACCGAAATCCCTCTTGTTCAGCTTTGTGAGGGGTTTTTCTAAAGCTTTTAGCATAATTGCTATGGTTGTGTTTGGCAGCCCTTATAAGATGTTTTTGCTTATAAGTCCAACCCATTTTTGTGTTTGGTAAGTTGTGAATGAGCAGCTTTTAAAAAGCAGGAGCTGTTTTTAACCAAAAAGCAGAAGTTGGGTAGACCGGCTTCTGAACAAAGCCACAAATTATTTTATTTACTTCTTTTTCCTTATTTCCAAGAATACCCCGTTGCCATAAATTCTCCACCCTTCACGATCAACATCACCATCTTCATCCAGCATCTTTGTTGCCTTCATTGTCTTCTGGCCTTCATTGCCTTCGTTCCCTTCATGAATCCCACGAGACATCTATTAGCCCAAAAAGATGGATAACAAAGACAACGTAAAGAAAATAAAGGAAATAATGGACACAAGGATTTACGTGGTTTGGTCAAGTTGACCTACATCTACAGCCGGAGGAGACCAGAAGTTTCACCATATGTGGAGAAAGTATTACAAGGCTTTGCCTACCACCTATGAAGGAATTATGTGGCAAAATATAAAGATAAGGGCTTTGACTTCAACAACTACAAAGGAGAGAATAAATAAGGAAGAAAGCAAGTAGCAAAAGAATGCTATGCTTGAGGTGTGTTTGAACTACTAAATTTATCCCCTATTTATACTACTCAAAGTTCACCAATGGCCAAGAGCTCTCAAACAAAACTTATCCCAAGAAATCCTCCTTCTTGCTTCAAGCATGGGTTGTGAACATTAGTTCCAAATGGTTCTTGCCAAAAAACCATGATAGTTGAACCCCAATAGTAAAAGAAATAATGCTTCAACTTGCTAAGCATAGGATGAGAATAGTGTTGCAATTTAATGCTTTGAATGATTGTCTTTGCTATCCTCCAAAGAAGGGAATGTTAATGAACAATTGAGTGAAGACCACATTTCTTCACAAATCCTTGGTCTGAACCCCAAAAGTAATAGCTTACTCACCCTCCTCCGACAAGGCCCTAATGGGCCGAATCACCAACAATGAACACCAATCAAGTCCAAGCACTGCTTGAACCTGAAATAAGGAAGAGCCTTCGTGAACATATCAGCATGATTATCCTTTGTATTGATTTTCTGAACAAAGACCTTCTTCAATGCAATGATATCATGAATGAAGTGGTACTTAATATCAACATTCTTCGTCCGCTCATGATACATCTGATCTTTAGTCAAGTAAATTGCTCGTTGACTATTACAGTGAATGGTAGTAACCCTTTGTTGTAGAGTTAATTCGCTGAAGAGACCTCTCAACCATAAAGCTTCTTTGATTGCCTGTGACTGTCATATATTCTGCCTCAGTAGTAGATAAAGCAAATACATGTTGTAGAGTAGCTTTCCAGCAAATTGCACAACCTCCAATGCAAAATACATAACCTGTAAGAGACCTGTGCTTATCAAGATCACCGGTAAAGTCTAAATCTACAAAACTAACCAGAATGGTATTGGTTCTATCAAAATCCTAATACATATTCGAAGTACCCTTTAAGTATCTAAGAATCCACTTCACAGCCTGTCAATGTGATTTTCCCAGATTGGCCATATACCTGCTAACAACACTAACAACTTGTGAGATATCAGGGCGAGTACAAACCATTACATACATTATACTCCCAACTGCATTTGAATAAAGAACTCTAGCCATATAATCTTCTTCCTACTCTGTTTTTGGTGATTGGGCAACAGATAGCCTAAAATGGCTACCAAGAGGAGTGTTAACTGGTTTGGCATCATGCATGCCAAATCGCTCCAAAACTTTCTTAAGGTGACTCTCCTGGTTCAGGTACAAGTTTTCAACTTCTTGGTCTCTTCTTATCTCCATACCAAGAATCTTCTTAGCTGCACTCAAATCTTTCATCTCAAATTCACTATTCAACAAGGCCTTCAACTCATGATTTTCTGCAAGATTCTTAGCCGCAATGAGCATGTCATCATCATATAATAGCAAATGAATGAATGAGTTATCTTGTAAGTTCTGGAAGTAAACACAACTATCATACATGCTCCTGGAGAAACCTTGACCCAACATAAATTAATTAAACCTATTATACCATTGTCTTGGAGACTGCTTTAATCTATACAAGGATTTCTTCAATAAGCAAACATGGTCTTCCTTACCTCAAACTTCAAAACCTTCAAGTTGACTCATATAGATATGTTCATCTAAATCACCATGCAAGAAAGTTGTCCTGACATACAACTGCTCTAACTCCAGATCATACAGGGAAACCAAAGCAAGCAATACACAAATAGAGCTATGTTTCACAAAAAGTGAGAAAACATCATTGAAATCTACACCTTGTACCTGACGGTAGCCCTTTGCGACCAATCATGCTTTGTACCTTGCTTTTTCAACACCAAAAGTATCTTCTTTTATCTTGTAAACCCATTTGCAACCAACAATTTTTTTCCTTTTGGTGGCACCACAAGATCCTATGTTCTATTCTTGGGTAGAGATTTCATCTCTTCGTTCATAGCCACTAACCCTTTGTCTGAATTAGCACCTGAAACTGCCTCTGAATATGTGGAAGGTTCCTCGTCTCCACATGTTTTCTGGGCCCCTGATAAAGCATATGCAACCAAATTTGCATACCTCGATGGTGGTCGAATGTCACATCTCGGTCTATCTCTGGCAATGGAATAATCCTCATCTCCCGGTTGATCTTCAGCACGTTCATGATCAGATTCTTCAACCACTTCTTGGGTTGGGTTTCTCCCGGAAGAACCACCAATCTCTAACTCCACCTACTTTTGTCCACTATCCTCTTTTTCTGAATCACAAGGATTACAAGACTCTTTTCTAGGATGTAACATATAAGATTCATCAAATTTAAAATATCTACTAATTACAAATTTGGGTTATTTGGGATCAGGATGACACAATCTATATCCTTTCACCCCTGAAGCATAATCGAGGAAAATACATTTCTTAGCCCTAGGCTCCAGCTTTCCCTCGTTAACATGCATATAAGCTGGACACCTAAATATTCTTAAATTAGAGTAATCAGTAGTAGTAACTGACCAAACTTCCTCCGGAGTCTTGAAATAAAGAGGTGCACATGTAGAGCGGTTGACGACGTGACAAGCAGTATATATGTCTTCTGCCCAAAAGTCTATTGTCAACTTGGCATTTGAGATCATGCACCGAGCTCTTTCCAAAAGAGTACAATTTATCCGCTCTACCACACCATTCAGTTGAGGCGTCATTCTAACAGTACAATGTTGAGCTATTCCTTCATTTTTGCAGAACTCATTGAATTCATTTCCAAAAAATTCCAACCCATTATTAGTCCTCAGTCGCTTAATTTGTTTTCCTGTATGTTTTTCAATCAAAGTCTTCCATTGTTTAAATGTTAGGAAAACATCATTTTTAAACTTCAAAACATATACACAAACTTTTCTTAAATAGTCATCAATAAAAGTAAGCATATATCTTGCACCGCCCTTAGTAGGAACACGAGAGGGTCCCCCAAAGATCAGAATGAAAGTAATAAAAAGTACCTTTTGTTTTATGAACTGCATGTGAACGAAAGCTAACTCTTTTCTGCTTTCTAAAAATAAAATGTTCACAAAAGTACAACTTACTAGTACTTTGACCATAAAGTAGATCTCTCTTGCTTAACAATTTCAAGCCTTTCTCGCGCATATGTCCCAACCTCATATGCCACAATTTAGGGATGTCTTCATCTAAGGAAGTTGAGATACCCACTGCCCCAGCTACTTTAGATCCCTGCAAAACATACAAAGTGCCAACTCTAAAAGCCTTCATTTGCACAAGAGAACCTTTACAAATTTTTTGTATTCCACCATCACCTGAATATCTGTACCCGAGAGCATCAAGAGTGCCCAGAGAGATGAGATTTTTCTTTAAGTCAGGAACATGCCTAACATTAGTGAGTGTCCTAATAATGTCATTGTACATTTTGATTTGAATTGTTCCCCCACCAACAACCTTACAAGGAAAATTATTACCCATCAAAACAATTCCACCATTCCATTCTTCATAAATGGAAAAACACCTCCTATCATAACTCATGTCGTAAGAACAACCCATATCTAAGAGCCGCTCACTAGAGATCTTGATTTATTATCCATGGCCACAAATATGATTCCACCACTCTCATCTTCTACTACACTAGCTTCACCAGCATTGCTGCTATTCTACTCATTTTTATATTTTTCTTTATTTTTCAATTTAAAACAATCAACCTTAATGTGCCCCTTTTTCTTGCAATAGTTGCAAATTTTATTTATGTATCTAGACTTTGACCTTCCTTTGGATCTACCACCTTCAAAATCTTTATTTTCACCTCTACCTCTCACAAACAAACCCTCAGCATGAGTTCCACTCGATACCCCCATAATGTTCCTATCGATCTGCTCTTTAGATTTAAATGCAGATTTTATACTATTGTATGGGACCGAATCTTTCCCATAAATCAAAGTATCTCAAAAATACATAAAGGACAGGGGAAGGGAACATAACAATAAAATGGCCTGATCTTCTTCATCAACTTTAGCATCTACATTCTCCAAATCCAAAATGATGGAATCAAATTTATCAAGATGTGAGAGTATAGATGTACCTTCTACCATTTTCAACATGTACAACTTTTGTTTCAAATAGAGGCGATTCTCCATTGTCTTCTTCATGTATGTAGATTTCAACTGATGCCTTTGGCAGTGTTCTCACTAGAAACTTCCTACAAAACCTCGTTAGAGAGATTTAAAATAATGGCCGGTCTAGCCTTCTTGTCTAGATCACCAAAATCTTCCGGCGACATGTCTGTTGGCCTTTACACCACTTCTTCAAGGGCTAGCTCACATCCATCCTGGATTAGGATGGCTTCCATCTTGAGTTGCCACATACCGAATTTTACACTCCGGTCAAACTTTCCAATAGAAGTCCTTGTTACTGTCATAATGGCTAATAGATAAAAAAAATTAGATATGGGTCTGATACCAATTTGTTAGGAATATGAATCCCACGAGATATCTATTAGCCTGAAAAGATTGATAACAAAAACAACATAAAGAACATAAAGGAAATAATGGACACACGGATTTACGTGGTTCAGTCAAGTTGACCTACATCCACTGCTGGAGGAGACATGAAGCTTCACTATATGTGGAGAAAGTATTATAAGGTTTTGCCTACCACCTATGAAGGAATTATGTGGAAAAATATAAAGATGAGGGCTTTGGCTTCTACAACCACAAAGGAGAGCTAAAGGGAGAAGAAAGCAAGTGTCAAAGAAATGTTATGCTTGAGGTGTGTTTGAACTACTTAGTTCATCCCCTATTTATACTACTCCAAGTTCACCAATGGCCAAGAGCTCTCAAACAAAACTTATCCCAATATCCCAAGAAATCATCCTTCTTTCTTCAAGCATGGGTTGTGAACATTAGTTCCAAATGGTTCTTGCCAACAAATATGATAGTTGAATTCCAATAATCAAAGAAATAATGCTTCAACTTGCTAAGCATGGGATGAGAATAGTTATAATTTAATGCTTTGAATAATTGTTTTTGTTATCCTCCAAAGAAGTGAATGTTCATGGACAATTGGGTGAAAACCACATTTCTTCACAGTCTTCTGGCCTTCATTGCCTTCCTCACGGTAAGAAGCTTCTCGTTGCCTTCTTGCCTATGTTTTTTATGAACAATACTGTGATTTTTCGAATTCGATCTGTAATTTTTCCTTTTGGTTTTTTTCTAAACGAGATAAAAATTGTTAATTTGGGTGGGATTCGATTTAGATTAAATTATTTTTTTGCTCCCCTACAAAGTATTGTTTACTATCTTTTGGTCCACATTTGCAAAACAACCCTTAGACGGTACCCAACAAATTCAAAATGATATGTTTTGATCCTCAGGGGTGGTTTTTTGGTAAGACTAAATGGTTTTCCGGTATAGTCGGGGGTATAATGGTAATTTTATAATCAAACATATTTTCAATTAAAAAATATTTTTTAAAATTTTTAGATTTTTGACTTCATCCTGAGCCCTCTCCCCTCTCCCCTCGAGCCCTTGAACCTCGAACCTCTCCCCTCGTGCCCTCGAACCCTTGAATGTCTCCCCTCGAGCCCTCGAGCCCTTGAACGTCTCCCCTCGAGCACTCAAACCTCATGCCTTGAGCCCTCGAGCCTCATGCCTTGAGCCCTCGAGCCTCATGCCTTGAGCCCTCGAGCCTCATACCTTTAGCCCACAAGCTTCATGCCTTTAGTTTCGAGCCTCATACCTCGAGCCCTCAAACTTCATGCATCGAGCCCTCGAACCTCCTGCCTTGATCCCTCGAACATCGAGCCCTCAAAGAGCTCTCAATAATAAATAAAATTCTCTCTCTAGCTCTGGGGGGAAAAAAGAAGAAAAAAGGCGCAGCCTTTCTTCCATCCTTTGGAGGCCGATTTCTTCAAATTTCATTCACTTTCCACAGATGAATTATGGTTTAACGGATTCTCCTCTTGAATCCGCACAAAATCATATGCAATTTGTGGCGAGTTTTTGATCTTAATCGGCCTTGGAGTAGGGTTTGAATACGGAAAGGGAGAGTTCTTGGTGGATCTTGTTCGTGATTTGGGTTTGGATCTTGGATACGGATTTGGATCGGGAATTGAGTAAGAGATCGGATTGGCTTCTTGCTTTGAATCCTTGTCCGAGTTGGAGATTTGGTTGAAAAATCCAATCTTTTTGGGTTTTGGTTTGGATTTGGTTGCGCAAAGAGGTTTAAAAGGGTTTGATTAAAATTTCCAGCACATCTTTTAATCAAATTCCTGCCTCCTTCATTGGATTTACATCAAGGGTGTAGGAGATTTGCATCGAACAACAAGAAGAACTCAAGAACTTGTGATCGGAATTACTTGGTGGCCACGGTTCCCACGGTTTCCACGGATTCCAGGTTTTCTCGATTCAATCCTTGTGGTTTTATTGTTCACGGTTTGATGCATTATTTTATTGCTTCCGTTTTGTTTCTTGGAGGATTTTGGTTTTGATTCAAGCATTGTGTTTATTTATTTTGCAATTTTCTGGTGAATTCCGATCGGTTTGGGTTAATTCCGATCGGATTTGTGCTAGTTTGTGCAAATTCCGATTGGTTTTTTTGTGCTTGTTTGTGTGAATTCCGATCGGTTTGGGTTAATTCCGATCGGATTGGTGTTTATTTGTGTGGTTGGTTGTCCGATTTGCTTTGGTGAAGCCGATTTGCTCATCGGAAACCATAATTTGTGGTTTGTTCTTGCTTCATCACAATGGTGATTAATAGGGAGTCTTCTACGGGTGGCAAGAACAATAATAATCCTCGGAAGCAAGGTACGGCCGAGGGTGGTACTAACAAAAGGCAAAATCAGCAAGTGCATCTAAGAGAATGGAATGATCCAAAACTTGAGAGAAGGAGGCTATGGAATGATCCAGACATTCTCATGAGCAAGTCGACTATTGAAATTGTTGCAAACAATGGAGATAGTGTCGACTTTGTTCTCACTGAGGATGAGATACATAAAGATCTATACAAACCCTTCTACGGATTCTTGGGTGTGTTTCCGGGCTTCTTCCCTGGAATGTATGCTATTCGAACTCTTTTGGTGGCAAAGTGGAAGGTTGCGTGCACTGTTCAGAGCAAGCAAAATGGCTATGTCATGTTCAGGTTTAACTGTGCTGAGGATAGAGATCTGGTGATGAATGGTCCTGACCATTATCTCCATGGAAAGAAACTGTTCATGTTGTTAGTGGATGAATCTGGGTAGTATGATGCGAGCATCCAAGCTACTAAACCAGTTTGGATACGGATGGAACACTTGCCAAAGACTTATTGGCACAAGAAGGCATTGGAGAAAATTGCCTCTTCACTAGGAGATCCAATCCTCATGGATAATGGTACTCTTGAGTTGAGGGGCTACTATGCACGTCTCTTGGTATGGATTGATACATCCAAAAAGCTCAAGGAGGAGGTGAGCTTTCGTGTTCCAACTGGTGAGGTTTTTGTGCAAAAAATCATTTATGATTATTGTAGGCCTTGGTGTAAAAATTGTGGTGAAAACAATCATCTCATTGAAGTGTGTGATGACCACTGGAAAGCCAAGGAGATGGAACACAAAAATCCAACGGAATTGGTAGGCAACAAACATATGAAGGCGAAGGGAAAGAAAAAATGGAGATCTCGATATAATGATCAAGCTTGGGTTAGGAAGATGTAAGCTGAAAATATTGGAGATACTCTAAGTTTGAATTCGGTTGGAGGGGGAGAACATGTGATCATTGAGGATGCCTCTTCGGACAATGAGGAGGTAGAGAGGCGAAGAAAAGGTAAGGGAAAATTAGTTGAAGGCATAGTCAAAAGCATCGAGAAAGTTGGAAGTGCTAAAAAGGGGCCTGGCATAACTATCGGTGTAATACAGGATGAGGTTAATCGGGCAGTTATTGCGCTGCCAGCAACACTGCCCACATCGCCAGCGCCTGGAGATGCAACCACTGGCGCTGAAAACCTCGCCGTAGGCGCCAGGTCTGCCCAAGCAGCGCGCGGCAGGAGCGCCGAGCGCTCGAAATCCAGCGTCCGTGCTGTTCGATAAGCAAATCCAGCGCCCAAAGAATCTGTTGGGCAGCAACACGCGTTTGGAGACGATGACAATCCGATTGAAGGTGCTGGAATTTTTCCTAAACAAATGATCCATCCGGAAGCTCGAGGCTCAAAAATTCCCAGGTTGCATAGGAGTAAGAGCAAGAGTAGACCTCCCCCTACCCCAGGGGCTTTGATTAGGTCTCGGAGTAAGAGAAGGACACGAACAAATGAGCAAGGGAAGGGCATCCAGAAAACCTTCCAACGCATGCTATCGGCTACAAGGAGCAACTCGGGTAGTTCTGGTACTCAAAATTCTGATGGCGGCGGTCCGAAGCCAAAAGGGACCTCGGTTTCCCAATGAATGTTGCATCTATGAATGTCAGGGTCTATCGGCCCCTGTAAGGAGGAGATGGGTTAAAAATATCATCTCCACCAATAGAGTTGGATTGTGTGGTTTGTTGGAGACGAAAATGGAGGATAAAGTATTGAAAATTTTCTTAAAGAGTTTTAAGGGATGGAAGTTTACGCATAATTTTGAGCTGTGGCAGAACTCGAGAATACTCATTATCTGGGATCCGAAAGGCTTCTTAGTGGATGTTCTTGGGAAATATCCACAATGTATTCACCTCAAGGTTCGTAATCTTTCTTCTGGCATTGAGTTTTTCTGTTCATATGTTTATGGGCATAGTGAGGGACGTTTGGCGCGTTTACCACTATGGGAGGAATTGAAGTCATTTGGTGTTAATCTGAATTCTCCTTGGATGGTTCTTGGTGATTTTAATGCTATTCTTAGTGTTGATGATCATTATGGAGCTACTGTTCCTAGCTTGTACCCGATGAAGGAATTTCAGGATTTTTGTGTAAAGTGTGGACTAAGGGATGCGCCTTCTTTAGGTGAGCACTTAACCTGGCATAGTGCAGATTGGAAAATTTGGAGGAAACTGGATAGGGTGCTCTTAAACCACAGATGGGATGGTGATGCTTGTCGTACAACGTTTCTACCAATCTCGGCTCAATCCGATCACTCTCCTATGGTGGTTGATATGTCGCAAGAGATCGATGGTAAGGGTAGGCCTTTTTTATTTCAAAACATGTGGTTAGGTCATCCGAATTGTGGGAAAATAGTAGAAGATTTTTGGAGCCCTTCGGTTGAGGGGGCTAAACAATTTTCGATGACCAGAAAATTATTTCGGATGAAACACCCATTGAAGGAATTGGGTAAACTTGATTTTAACCATGTGTCCGAAAAGGCCAAATTTGTGGATGCGGAGTACAACAAGGCTTTTGATGAGTTTGATGCCAAGAATGCTTCAGACAATGATATTGCGGCATTGCGAAGTTTAAAGAAAAATGCTATGTTGTATTATCTTGCAGAATCATCCTTTCTTGCTCAAAAGGGGCTGATCAATCACATTACTTTGGCGGATAAGGGATCTAAGTACTTTCATACGATGATCTCGGCAAGAAAACAAGGAGGTATCCCGGCTATTATTGATAGTGACAATCGGATTGTAACTTCAAATAGCCATAAGGGAGAGTTATTTGCAAATTTTTATAAAGGCCTGTTCGGAACGAAGAGGGATAGAGTACCTATTAATCCAATTGTTATTGGTGATGGCAACAATCTCACAGATGTGGATAGGGCTTATTTGAACCAGGAAGTTGCGACCATTAAGGTTAAACAAGCTTTATTTGCAATGGCGGATGACAAGTCCCCAGGTCCGGATGGTTATACAGCGGCTTTCTTTAAGAAGCAGTGGGGCATTGTGGGTGAGGAAGTGACAGCTGCGGTTTTGGAGTTCTTTCGGACAGGGGATCTCTTGGCCCAGCTTAATCATACTTCGGTTGCTCTGATACCGAAGAAGCCTGATAATCTGAAAGTGACTTTAGACCAATAGCGTGCTGCAATGTGGTTTATAAAGTTATCACAAAAATTATTGCGAACAGGCTAGAAGGAATTCTGCCAGGGATCATTAATCCTTGTCAGGGCGCATTCGTGAAGGGTAGAAATATCTCTGATAATGTAATGCTAGCTCAGGAGTTCGTTCGGGGATATGGAAGGGCTCGGAATTCTCCACGATGCATGATTATGGTGGATCTACAGAAAGCATTTGACACTATCAATAATAGGTTTGGATCTACGGAAGTCTTACTTGGCCTTGGATTTCCGGAAATACTGACGAATAGAATCATGACATGTGTACGTACTTCTTCATTCTCGATTGCAGTCAATGGTAAACTGTGCGATCACTTTCAGGGGCAAAGAGGAATTCGACAGGGAGATCCATTGTCGCCTCTCCTGTTTGTGATTTGCATGGAGTATTTCTCGAGATTGTTGAAAAGGAGAACGGATTCTAGACACTTCACCTTTCATCCGAGGTGTGAGTCGTTAAGGATCACACACTTGGCCTTTGCAGATGATCCTATGCTCTTCTCTAAGGCGAACACAAGTTCAGTTCATATACTCATGGAGGCCTTGAATGAGTTTGAGCGAACTTCGGGATTGGGCATTAATGCTGCAAAATCGAAGTTCTTTGGAGTTGGCATAAAGGAGGATTTAAGTTTCACGGGTATTCCTTGGGTGACATTCCCAGTTAGGTATCTATGCGTGCCACTGGATTCCAGCAAGTTGAAGGTGACACAATTTGGTACTCTATTAGGGAAGGTTGATTCGGAAATAGCAAAATGGAAGGGTCATACACTTTCCTATGCAGGCAAATTGGAACTTGTGAGATCAATTGTGGGAGGTATTGCAGGATTCTGGATTCAGAATTTTGTCATTCAATCTGCGGTTTTTGATGCTTTGGAGCAAAAGTGCAAACGCTTCCTATGGGGAGGCAAATACAAAAACAAAGTTGCGTGGAAAAAGTTGTGCGCTCCTAAATCTTTTGGGGGACTTGGACTGCGAGACTTTGGTACTTGGAATCGAGCTTCAATGGCGCAGAGATTATGGGATATATATACGAAGAAGGATAGTTTGTGGGTAAAGTGGATTCACTCATTCTACCTTCGGGATGGTGATTTCTGGGATCTAAATCCCAGGATCCAAAATGGAAGATTGGGTGAGAGGTATTCCAGTTACTTTGGTGACTTATGCAAAATCATAGATGAGTTATGTGGCATGTTTGAAGGCGATATGGGAGAAGTTTAGAACCATCTTGGTCTTTGGGCGAATTCAGGAAAATTCATGAGCAAAGCTTATGTGTTCATGCATCGCCATCAATACCCAAGGCTTTATGAGGAGAGTGGCCGCAATTATGAGAAGGTTTTCAATAGCATCTGGCAAGGTTTTGTACCTCCAAAGTTCTCTTTTATTGCATGGCTTGCAACAATTGGAAGGCTCTATACTAAGGACAAAATTCGTACTGAGGGAGAGGATAGTTCGGATACAACTTGTTCTTTATGTCACCTAGAGGTTGAGACTAATGAGCATTTATTTTTTAAATACGAATTTTCTGAGGTGGTATGGGGTCGAATAAGGACTTGGATGGGTCTAAGGAGAAGAACAAACTCGATACCTAGTTCAATGAATTGGGTTAAAAGGCATAACAAGGGTTCCAAAATTCAAAAAAAAATTGGTATCCTAGCCTTAGTAACTACAATTTATCGTATTTGGAGGGAGCGTAATAATGTTGTTATGGATGGCGCCTCCCCTAGTTCCGATCGAGTGGTCAAGTTAATTATGAAAGATTGTTACATGGTGATGAATAGGCTATTCCCAGATGATCATTTATTCTAGTACGTTGGAAGGAGTGGCTGATGGAAGGCTGGTGGGTGGTGCTGGTTGCTGTGCACTGGGTGCTTCACGCCGTGGGCTAAGGGACTGGATTCCTGGCGCTGCGGACTTGGCGCTGTACATCGGCATCTGGGCATCTTGAAGTTAGTGGTTTTCTGCGTACTGGGCGCTGGAGTAGGAATCAAGGTCAGGCGCTGTTTGACGCTGAGTGGTGCCATATCCCACGCCAGGTTGGAGTTGTTTGAGCTCGATGGAGTCAAGGTTTTTACTCGGATTCTTCTGGCGATTGCGACTCGATATCAGGATGAGGTAATAGGTTTAAGAGTATGGATTTACACTCCAATACTCTTCTCCTAAACCTAGGTTTTACTTATGAATTAACGGTTATTTATGCGCTTTATGCTCACGCTACACTCTATGTTAAATTAGCATAAAGCTGTCCATTTGCTCAAAATGGAGTGGGCGATTACATAATCGCCACGCTTGATGCACGCGGTACAAGTGTATCCGTTCTCACATCTTCAGGAGGTTGATTTGGATGGGATTTACAAAGGTTGGAGGCACGGCCTCATTTAATCTTTGCCCAACAGATCACTCTCGGTGCAAAACAGAGAATGCTTGAAGGCCAATAACATCCCTCTATCTCCATCTTAGGGATGTACATGGTAGAAGCAAATTTTCATTCGTGCCAGAAAGGTGCTAAAGATCATCGGCTTCACTTTTCTTATGTGACTTCCAAGACCCGAGACACTCTCGGTTGCACTAGGATATTCTTATCATTCGACATTGGATATTAGTTCCTTCATCAACATTCCAGCAATTATATTAGTTCAAGACCCGAGACTCACAACTCTCGGCTGCATTTTGGAATCAAAGTGAAGATGGCCCCATTTGTTAGGGGTAGAAGCGGAATTTTTATGATTATGGGTAGTGAGTTTGTTCTCACCTCATTTTCTTCGATTGTTTTATAGCCTGTGTTTTTTCAGGTTGTTTTGTGCTCCCTTTGCTCGAGTAGATTGCTTAGGGTTGGTTATTATTTTACTTAGCCAAAAGGGGGGGGGGAGATGGGGGAGTGTTATCCTTTGGATTTGCACTCTTCCATTCCCCCCCCCCCATCTCCTTGCGGATTTGCTCCTTAGGTTTACTAAGGTTGGATTATGTTCTGTATTTGGTGAGGGCCTTTTTGGGCTCTGCTGCAGGTTCCATCGTCTATACTATTTACCTATTTACATCGAACATCGAGCCCTCGAACCTCCTGCCTCCTGACGATTTTTTTATTTTTATTTTTTAAACGCAGGGGTATAATGGTCATTTTACCTATTTTGACCAATTTTACTGTTGATTTTCCCTGAAAACCACCTTTGGGGACCAAAACATATCATTTTGAATTTGTTGGGTACCGTTTAAGGGTTGTTTTGCAAATGGGGACCAAAAGATAATAAAAGATACTTTGTAGATGACCAAAAAAATAATTTAGTCTTCGATTTAAAAACAATTCCTCCCATTGTTTTAAGATGCTCAAAGATGGCCCTATTCTAACGATGACCTAGTTGAATCCCTTCTATACTTGATTTCTTTGTATCTCTTTTCTGGTTATTGTTTCTTAAATGTTTTGAGTATATAGTTTTCGAATTCATATGTATTTGAGAAATTTTCACATTCAGATTACCTGTCCTCTTTATTCTCGGATCTTATAGTATATGTTGTGCTGGATTAATTAATTTTTGATTTTGTGTTAGCTTAATGCTTTCTTCTTTGATTTGCTGTGCATTAATTGTTGTTCCTTCATTCTTGTATATAGTTTTTGAATTCATATGAATTGGAGATGTTTCCACATCTGTACACCTTCCTCCCGTTTCTTGGATGTTATAATATATTCTATACTTGTATGAAGTGTGGATTTTGTATAAAGTCCTTCTGTAGCTTTAAATCTTGGTTCTGTGTGGTTTTGGATTCGAGGTCTACATGATCACCATTACCATATGGGGGTATTTTGTGTTGGAAAATGATGGTTAAAAGGTTGAAATTTGTCAACTTTTTGGGCTTCGTTTGAGTGGGACCCAAATGGATTTTGGGTCGATGGATGTCATTTTTGAGTTCTTCTCCGCGAGTACTATAAAATCGACTATTTAAACTCTCAAAACGGATCAAGGGTGAATGAGATATAGATGTTTGAAATGTCACTCTTGAAAGAGAAAAAATTAGGCGGAAATTGGGCCAAATTAGTTTTTCTCTGGACTGTCCAAAATGCGTATGGACCGCATGGAAGTCTCTGGAAGACCCAACTGCATAGTATATATGGAATTGCTTGTGTGTAATTCTTAAGAGATAAAAATAAAATACTTCCATATTTTGTGAGATATCTTGTCTTAAATAAATATGCGGTTTACCACGTTTAATACGATGAAGAATATTTGTGCAAATATTTCTTCCTTTTCCAGCAGATTTGATTCGAGTATTCATGTAATGTCTCAGATTTGGTGAGTTGGTGATTGGAGAATATTCTTCTCTAATTACAGAAAATCAGAAAATCATGTTTCCATGATTAGGGTCTCTTAGAGTAGTATAAATAGAGCCTCTAAGTCAGTCAGAAAATACACACCATTTCTCAAGTCCCTTCATATTTTAAACTTGAGTCTTCTGTCTGTCTTTCTCGAAGTTTCCATTTGGTGCTCTGTCGAGGTGATAGTCCTTCGGGCCTTGCGTGAATCCAAGGTAACTCTTACGTGTTAATTGTTACCTTCGATGGTTTTATCCTAGGGAACGATGTCCACGACGGGACTCATTCGTTTCAAGGGCAGCGAGTGTTACTCGTGACTCCATCATTACTTGAAACGTGATTTATGCTTTGATTATTTGTAATTTAAGCGTTTCGATTATATGCTTGAATAATTAATAAAAGTTTATTATTCTTGCATATGTTAATTGCTCGTTCAATTTTGTTGTTTAATTTTTCGCATGATATAATCAATATATGTCCAACATTTTGTTTATGGAATATCTGTTCTTGCGAAGATTGATCCCGTATAGGCCTCAGGCTTGTGTTTTAATGACAGATTATATGAGTTTGAGCAGAAAGGACGATTCGAGCTACACACGGCTGAGATGTTTCGACTCATGGGTGTTGCATTCTTGGGCCGGAGGGCTGAACGGAGTTTGGAGATGGCCAGAATCAAGAAAGCACCAGTTCGTTTGAGATGGGAGATTACATGAGTTTATACTCTCTCTTGTTTTTTTAATGATTTGGTCGGAACCAGAATACCAGTTCTTGAAAATGTCGTTGTGGTAGGATTTTGCAATACATTTTGTAAATTTAAATACATGTCTACAATAGTCATTTTATAAATTTAAACCACTTTTATTTATAAATTTACCAAACAAACCAACTGCTTTTATCACTGGAAAGAGCACTAATAAGCAAATTTACCAAACACTAAAAGTGTTGTGCTTTGCTTTGCAGCTGCTTATTCTCACAGATAAACAGAAGTTAGTTTTGCTTATAAGCCCAGCCTAGCCAAACATAGCCTATATCAACTAGAGAGTTTATCTTTCTACTACTCCACACATGTTTCACAGTGCCCTCAAACTAAGGTGAAAGTGTCAACATGTTGAAGTATTTGAAAGGTCTTTTGGATTTATTTTCTCCAACATCAAATCTGATCACCGGTGGCAAGTGATCAGACATTGCCTCACTCCTTACTTCACATGCTACTTTCTCCTGTTCTTTCCACCAAAACTAATTTGCCATTCCCCTATCCAGTCTGCTCATTACTCTTTCATCTTCTTCTCTCCTATTACTCCAAGTATACAAATTCCTAGTGGTTTTAATTTCTATCAGTTCCAACTCATCCACTGTCTCCTGAAATTCCTTCGTTTCTTTCTTATCTACTGGCACACCTCTAATCCTGTCATTAAACTCAAATGGTACATTATAATCTCTAACAATCAGCCATGGTTTGATTCTGACTCCACAACTTTTCAAATACTGCCATAAAGGCTCTCTTTTCTGCCCCGTGTTAAAACCATAAACCACACTGCTAAAAAAACTGTATCTTGGATGCTTTGATTAACACATCCAAGTCTATTTATTGTTCCCCACTATTTAAAACTTTTACATCCATCATATCAGTCCTCCACATCACCCAAATCCTTCTCCTAGTAGCCACACCCACATTTGTTTTATACTCCCAGTTTAAACCAAAACTCTTCCACGCCTCATTTTCTTTTTATTTTAGTCTCTAGCATTCCCAATAAACCAATATTATTCTACAAGGAGAACCTCTTGATTGTATTGTGTTGTGAACATTCCATATCATCCAGTTACATTCCATCAGGGGGTTTATCCTCAAACTTCCCTTTCCCATTTCCAACACCCCCCTTTTTAGCCAGTTCGTCCTTCCTATCAAAAATGATTCATCATTTTCATTTCCATCTGAAATTTCAACTACTGCATGCTTTTCAGCTCCAATATTCTTCTGTTTATTCCCTTAATCCACCTGCCTCACTTTTCCATTTTGGTTAACTGGAATATATACTATCCATTTTTTCTTTACCCTATCCCCAACATTGTCAGCTCTTCGCCTACACTCATTTTTATCATTCCCGGGCTAATTACATTCACTACATTTCACAGGTTTCCACTCATAGATTACGTTCTGCAACATAATGACTTTGTGCTCATTCAAAATAGCACTTTATCAGAAATTTCATCCTCTATCTCCATTTCCACCTTCACCCTAGCATGTGCTAATCTATCCTTTTGCTGAGTAGCTTTATCCAGACATATTGGTTTACCAATAGGACTAACAATTTTATAAATCAATTAAGGCTGCCGGTAAACCGTAGGAAGATTTGGCAATCGAATCAAAACAAGTATTCTACTAGGCTCAGAAAAGTCAAAATCAGAAGACCAAGGTTTAACAATTATAGGTTTCCCATCAATGAACATTGTCCCAACTTTAACAACTTCATTCATGTAATAGTTTAACCATAAAAACATTCATATCCAACATCCATACTCTGCTGACTTTTTTACCTCATATTCTGAAGAGAAAAAAAAGGCTCCAAGTACCTTGAATTGAGGGTTTCCACCCTGAATCCTGCAAATTACTGAAGCATTCCACTGCAACGAGATTTCTTCCACATCTTCTACTATCATTTCACCTATCTTCAATCCTTCAACTTCAAATAGCTCATAAAATTTGATCTCAGATCTGTCAACTTTAAACAACAAATTCTATTTCATTTCCTCACCATTTTCTAACTGTTCACCCCATGAGAGTTTTTTTTTCTTCATTTGCCAAAGAGCTTTCTACCTCCTCTGTCTTCACAGGTTTGCTCTTAACAGGAGGTAACAGTCACAAGAATTCCACATCCCTTGTTGTTCATTTTGTTAAACCTGCCACCATAGTCACTTCTGGAGTAGAACTACACTCTCCATGTTCACCACTCAAAACTCCTTTTAAACCCTCCTTAAACCTTTCTCCATCAATCTCCTAGCTAAACTTCTCCCCTACATTCTGATTACTCAACTGAACCACCGTTTTCTTCCTCAAATTCTTCCTCCCTGAAAACACATAGTTCAACAGGAAGTCACACACATTAGATAAGAGAAAGTAACACCCACGGGTGTACCCAGTTGGTTGGGACGCATGTACTTCAGGGGGAACCCCGGGTTCGAGGCTCGCAAGCCACCGTGTGGGATGTCCTTATTCAAAGTGTGGCCTTCACGGGCCATGTGGCGAGTGGGCTCCTGGTGGGCAGTGAGTACGGGCCCGCATGCGGGTCCTGGTGACTGATTACCGTGACTAACCCCCTGACCGGGCTTGTGGTGTTGGATGGTCGGGGCGGCCCGGGGCTAGCCGTAATAGCCTTTTAGATAAGAGAAAGTAGAAAATCAACACTCTTAACATATTATAATATTATCCCCAAGTATATTTATTAGAGATGGTTCTTGTGCGGCAAACTAAACTTTAGGCAGGGGTTTTTCTACAATTCTAACAATATTCTAACTCCAGGGCCCTATTTCTAATAATTTTATAGGTACCTATCTCCAATTATTTTACAGGGACCTATCGTTAATAACTTTTCATGGGCTTTTTCATCCAATTTTTTTCCCATCACTTTTCCGTGCACCTACAACTGCAAAACAAAATCAAAAAATATTTTAAAATATTCAAAAAATCAATTAAAACTGCAGTAACATCAGCAAAAAATAGCAGAACATCAACAAAAAATCATAAAACATCAGCTAAATAACTGCAGTAAAAAATATTTAAAAATCAAATGAAACAGCAAAATTATAATATAAATAAAAAATTTGAAAAAAACGTCGACTACGACTGACAAAAAATCAACTGAAAATCATAAAAACCTCAACAAAATAAAATTATCATTTAAAAAAAACGACAAATATCAACTATATCACCCAAAAACTAAAAACATCAATTATTATCATCTAAACTTCACCCAGAAAATGAAAAACATCAACATAAGGAAAAAAACACTACAAAACATCAATCATATCACAAAAAAAGCTACAAACATCAACCCCTATCATCTAAAACTCACATATGAAATTAAAAATATCAACATGAGAGAAAAAAACTAAAAACATCAACAAAAAAACTACAATACCTCAAGAGTAAAATTATTCACTCTGAAAATCCATAAACATCAACATTTTTTAAAAAAAAACAAAACCATAAATATCAATCTATATCACCTGAAAAGCTACAAGCATCAACTCCTAATACTTGAACCTCATTCAAAAAATGAAAAACATCAACATAAGAAAAGGGTGTTGCTATTTCACGCCCTGTATTTTACTATCCACGCCCTGTATTTATACTGTATATATACAATATACATTTAAAAATATATTGTATTTGGAAGATTTTAAATTGGAAAATGTTAAATGGGAGAAGGGAAACCGCCGCCGCCGTCCACCACCGCCGGGCGCTGCCGACCACCGCTGGGCGCCGCCGACCACCGCCGCCGATGCCGGGCACCGCCGGTCCGTTCGCAGCGGACCGGGTGCGAGCCGGAGCGGCCTCCGCTCACCGTGACCCTGGCGCGAGCCGGTGCGGCCTCCGCTCGCCGTGACCCTGGCGCGAGCCGGAGCGGCCTCCGCTCGCCGTGCCTTGGGCGCGAGCCGGACGGGCGCCGCTCGCCGTGCCCTGGGCGCGAGCCGGACGGGCTTCGCTCGCCGTGCCCTGGGCGCGAGCCGGACGGGCTCCGCTTGCCGTGCCCTGGGCGCGAGCCGGACGGGCTCCGCTCGCCGTGCCCTGGGCGCGAGCCGGACGGGCCTCCGCTCGCCGTGCCCTTGGCGCGAGCTGGACGGGCTCCGCTCGCCATGCCACGGGCGCGAGCCGGACGGGCTTCCTCTCCCCAACTAGTAATTTCTACTGCTATAAAAGTGTTTGTAAAAATATGAGGAACTCGAAATTGTTACTCTCTAAATTTTTACTCTCCAAATTTTTACTCCAAACAAGGGTGTTAGAAATTTCATGTCTTCGGAGGTAATTTTACTAATTAGTTTTCT
The DNA here is from genome assembly GCA_037428765.1 of Rubia yunnanensis. NCBI lineage: Eukaryota > Viridiplantae > Streptophyta > Magnoliopsida > Gentianales > Rubiaceae > Rubia > Rubia yunnanensis. The sequence goes on from CM075069.1 coordinate 21,300,043, forward strand.
GTCCATAAGTAAAAGTTAACTTTATTAATTTTTGTAGTAGAAATTTATGCTCATCTTTGTGTTTTAATTTATTAATTGTTACGTAAAAATTATTGCACATTTATCTCCTATGAATTTATCTCATATTAATAGCAGTAACGTTAATTTTGTTGTTAATTTTGTTGTTAATTTTGTTACGTAATTTTGTTGTTAATTTATCTACAATAATTTATCTCCTATTATTATCACATTTTTTTTACAATTACATGTAAGTTTTAGCTGTTAATAAGAAATGGAGCAGTGCACCATTAAGTCCGTAAGTAGGACAATTTGAAATGGATGAATGTAATTTCAGTTTAGGGAGTTAATTCATGTACCGGACTTTTATAATTGTAATGTTATTTCTTCTAATTTAATTTTATCTTCATGTTTTCACATTTAAATATATGTTTTAACGTTTTAACTGTAATTTTATCTTTATTTGTTCATATTTCAATATATGTTTCTGACGATCATTAAAAATCAAGCAATGCACTTCTTGGTTTGTAAAAGTTATTTATGTAACGTTGTAAGTGTGAGCCTAAATTTATTTCCTCCAATATAATTTTTACTTTATTGTATGTTTTTTTTAAACAATTCATTTGTTTGAACGTTAATTGACGACGTCATTGTTGTTGGTATAGCAGTTGAGTGTAACTAATTACTTGATGTTTATTGTTGTTTAAGGATGACAATCAGTCATGTGAAGCTGCTGCAGAGCGGAATGGATACTCTCCATTTGCCACCTCAAATGTGTTTCCAAGTCACGCCGAGGCTTATTCCTGCCTGCAACGGATTGCTCTGCAAGTGGGATTTGAACTTGTCACGGGGTCCTACAAAAAGAATAGGAATGGTCCCCTGAGGTTATATTGCATTTGCAATCGGGGCCGAAAAGATAAGGTTATCGATACGAGCGATCCCGATGTAGTCCGACGGAGTAACACTTCGACTAGAAGTTGTGACTGCCCATTCACGATTGTCTTGAAAGAGAGTAGCACGGGGGACGGTTGGAATGTAGTGTCGTGCAAGGATCCTAGATGAGGGATGCACAACCACCCTTTCTCAGTGTACGCTGAGGGTCACAGACAGAGCTGCAAGCTCTATGCGGACGCAAAACAAATGATTAGAGATTTGACAGATTCAGAAACAGCCCCCAGGCATATCAATGCCAGCCTCAGTCATTCATTTCCAGACTTGCATCAGACCATTAGGCAGGTGTACAATGAGAGATCGGCATATGTAACAGAAAGGCGAGGCGGGCGCAACACAGCGGAGAATTGTTTGCATCTTGCCACCTCGAAAGGGTATGTCACTAGTCACCGCTCAGCACTTGATGGTACTTTGACTCATTCATTCATGGCTCATCCCGATGCTGTTGTCGCATTTCGCACATTTCCGTGGGTTGTGGCCATCGACTCAACGTACAAGACTAATCGCTACGGCATGCCGTTCATTGAGATGGTTGGGATGTCTCCTTGCAACACAAATTTCCTGATTGCCTATGCAATTGTTGTTGAAGAAACGGCAGATACCTATGAGTGGGTGCTGAACGCACTCAAGAACTTGCTTGTGGATGGACCGTTCCCTGAGGTTGTGGTCACCGATCGAGAGATGGGACTGATTAGGCCACTTCGGACTGTGTTTCCAGAATCGAATCATTTGCTCTGCACCTGGCATATTAACAAGGATGTAGAGGCACGTGTTACTGTGCTGACAGGGAATAAGAGGAACGGGGCAGCCTTCAAGAATGGTGCATGGTTCCGGGTTTGCAATGCGTCCACCGTTTCAGAGTACGAAGCCGCCTTGGTGGACATGAGGATTGGATGGTCTTGGAGCGAAGCTGTTATTAGTTACGCTGAGACTACGTGGCTCAACCCCCATAAGGAGAAATTTGTGCGGGCATGGACGAACAGATTTCTGCATTTCGAGAACACAACTACATGCAGGGTCGAAAGTGCACACTCGTCATTGAAAGGGTGGTTACAAACGTCAACTGGTTCACTGGATACGATATGGAGGCGTGTCGACCTGCAGATAGCCGCGCAAATTACTATGATCAAGGCCAACCTGGAGAAATCAAGAATGTGCACTGGAATATTGCACCGTAGGGCCCTTTTCAACAACTTGATCAACAATGTGTCCAAATACTGTCTGGATAAATTGACGGTCGAGTCCGGGAGGATTGATGCACTCGGAGCACAGGTATACGCATACTGTGGTTGTGTACTGCGCTCGACTCACGGAATACCGTGTGCATGCGTCATGGCGAGGGCAGTTGCACAAGAAATCCCCTTGTACTTGGACGACATTCATCCGCTGTTTAAGAGCCTGGTATTAGGTGATCTCGTGCGGAGCATGGAAAACATTTCGAGGGCTGAACAGGATCAGTCACGGTTCAACACTCAGTTGGAGGAGCTGGCACGCAGCGACCCTTCGGTCCGCCGACGAGTTTCAAGCTACATAGATGAGCAGTTGCGTCTGGAGGACAGCGGCATTGGCGAGCCGGACAATTGTATTAGTGCACGTGGGAGACCAAGCGAGCAGGTCCCCCGATCAAGATCAACCTGACGTTCACCGAGCTACCACGAGCACGTGAACAGGCGATACGGGCGTAGCTCAAGGTCCCCGGGGCGCACCACATCACGGAGCGGTAGCCGGCACGGTAAGTACAAACACCATTCTTCCTATCGTATTAAATTTCTTACAAAGAAATTAATCTTACTATTTTCTCCTACAACGACATTCCCGTTCCTTGAAAGTGTCCCCCACATTGTCCGGCGTTACATCGAAGGCTGGAACGATGTCGTGAGTGATGGAAACTGTGGCTTCAGATGCGTTGCTGATGCGTTCCATGTAGACGGTGAAGGTGAATGGTCTGGAGCGCGTCGGGCAGTGTTTAACGAGATATCAACTCATTGGCCTGACTATGTTCCCATATACGGTTCGAAAGACAACGTTGAATTAGCTAGAGCCCGTATACACCACACCAAAGGTCCGTGTGGTCCAGAGCATTGGTTCACGGTCATTGCAGACATGTTTCCTATCGCCACCTACTACAACACGGTTGTAGTTTTATATTACATTTTAGAGAATGGGTTGGCAGACTACTGCTGTACAGTCCTTCCATTGAGGGCAGGTGGGGGCGAGGATGGAACAAGGAGGGAGCTACACATTGTATACGTACGCAGTGCAAGCCATTTCGTCCGGATACACGTGAAGGAAAACTGTCCCATGCCCCCCGTGGTTAATCTATGGACCACATTGAGGAAGTCTGATGTCGTCGGTTGGGAGTTACCCTTTCGTATGAGGATAAGGGCTTGGACCAAAGCATACAATGAGAGTAATTAACTATTGTACCCAGTGATACATTTCGGCATGTACGCAACCGTTACAATTATTATCGAAGCGTTACAATTAGTCTGAAAGCGTTACTGTTGCAAAAAGCGTTGACTTATAAATTTGACATGCACAAACAATTTCGATTACATAAATGAGCAAACTGTGGGCAAACAGTGGGTACATATATAAGCAAACAGTCGCCTAGGGAATGGGTCCATAACCGAGCCTGCGATACTCATCGCGACGACCGATCCAAGTAGTCAACAACTCCTTCATGCACGGGTCGCCGAGTCCATCAACGGTTGTCGAGTCAAACGGATCCAAGTCGCTCATCATGTCACTCAGCATCTGATGCACAGGAAACACATTTTTCAATAACGGAACAATCAAATGTAATACAATTACTCAAAGCAAACAGTTGGAGAAAACTTACCGATAAATGATGATGTGCCATATCCCGTCTACTCGTGGCAGCAAGTTCAGGATTCGTGATCAATGGGTGTGAATGAGTGGCGTACCACTCCTCATAATCCAAGGTACACTCTGACGGTCTTGTGGCAATCGGGAACTCGGCAAGCTGACCGTCGTGCCAAGCGTGTGCCATATGCCATAGGGTCAGCTGCAGCATCCCTGGATAGGTCACCGAATAGCTGGCTGGATCAGCGGGCCGGGAACAAAGCTCTGGCACAATCATAAGACTCTACGGTATACCCTGTACGAGACCGAACTGGCGCACAACGCGATCTGGCATGTACGCCTCCATTGCTTCGAGGTATCGAATCACGCCGCGGTAGTGAGTCCTCCCCCTAGCAGCCCTAACCACGTCCAGTCCATATGGCAACCAATCCACCTGCGCGTGTTTCACAGAAATGTAACGTTCCTATGGAATCCAATATACCCACCACTACTATTAGAATAAGAGTAAAAGCATGGAATTCATACCTGGTCGGGCTGTAAGGCATCCACTTGACGCCGGATGGTAGCCAGCCTCCCAGTATCCCTTCCCATTTTATCCCCTGTGTGCCACCGGTTGGCGCGTCCCGGAAGAGCTGGCAGAGTACTCAGCCTCGGCCGAAACATTGGAAAGTACTCGTATATCCATGCTTGCAGCAGCGTGCAACAGCCGCATAGGCCACGCGCCTTGGACCGGGACGCAATTCCCAACTGTAGATACAAACTGGCCAATGTCGCCGAGCCCCATGACAACTGCGAATCAAGTAGAGGTAGAAGGTTGGCTCTAACCTTATTCCCAGTTTTATCCACGAAAAGCGTTGCTGAAAACAGGGTCAACATGTAGCACATAAATTGGAAGTTATCGCTCTGACCCGCCGCTACACACCTCGCCATCAATGATTGGCCATCTATGTTACCCCCGTTGCAGTCTTCCGCGACGAAGGACTCCACGTCTTTCCCAAACAGTTCAGCGCATGCTTCCTGAATACTCTCCACCGAAATGGTACTCTCAACAGCGCCACCCACGATAGGAATGCCAAGAATCATCTCTACGTCGTGCATCAGGATGGTCATCTCCCCGAAAGGCATGTGAAATGTGTTCGTGTCCGGCTGTCACCTCTCGACAAAAGCGGATATCAATGCCATGTCAAGGAACTGGAACATAATCGCAGGAAGGTGGGCCAACCCGGTCGCACGTATCCGGGCCTGTACAACATCGCTCAGGTCAGGGAGTGTAGTGACTAGCTGCTTGCATAGCGGCGACCGAGCATGGCATCTCAACACACCTCGCTCTATACCATTACAAACGTCGACAGCGACGTGTCCTCCGAAGCTCGGTATCACGAGGTCATCTTGTGGGCCACCAGCCATAGGTCCCCGCACTAGCCACGTCTCATCGGCGTGTCGCTTCCTCCTGTTCCTCGGTGCCCTTCCGATGCCAGTCTCACCGGCATTGCACGATCCACCAGAAGATTGCGTGAATTGACCAGCTCTATTCCTAACGGTGTGCCTGGCTCCTCCACCAGCATACCGTTCGAATCCAGCATCCAATGGCACACTCGTCCCAGGTTGGCCAGACGGGGGGACATTGCATGTGTTCAGTCCTTGCCTACCTTCGACATCGAGTGGGCTGCTTTCTGCCGGCAAGTCATACATCGACTGCCAATCACTATCATCACGGATTCCACCGGACGCGAGAATGTTAAGCTCCGGACCGTCCCATGTTGGCATGGGATCGAATGCATGATCGCGCCGTGGAAAAGGCCGCTCAGCTCCTACATCACACTCCTGCGGCGGAGGCGACTGTTCATCCTCGACCACGTGGCCTCTCGCCTGTCTCGCCGAGGCACTAACACCTCTTCGTCGTATAGAACGACCATGACCGTCAGGTTGACCAGCAGTGCTCATCTACAACACAAGATATGTAATTAGTATAGCAACAATTGATTTAAACTGATATGATAAAATAAATTAGCATACATTTCAACAACGTGTAAATTAATATTTTCAAACTGTGCATAATTTCAATTTACTACCGGAAACTACATATTCTATAATGCATAGAAAAAAGTGAATATAACATAAAAAAACAAACCCCACTCCAAACAGCAAATTTAATTCTCTTACAATCCCATACAACGAACTACACATTTTTTTAAATTGCAAATTGGAAATCACATTACTAAATAATCTAAATTTTTAAGCACATCACACTAGTATTAACATTCAAAGAAACAATTGTCAAAACATATCATAAGCATTTACTACACAATTGTTTTCATCGGATTGATAAACTAGATTTTCATAAAGTTAATCTAAATAAGACTATACTCTATTATGGTACATATACTTTCCAAATTACGAAAATAGTTATCATTTCCAAATTTAAACTAAACAATTTCTAAAAATAACAATTTCTTCATTTTAATTCCAAAATTGATTAAATTCCTAATATCAGATTTTTGCAAATTATTCTACTTTTTAATTTCCTATTATCTTATGAGAGAAATTAATATAAGATTAAAGCCTCCTATTTTCTTATATTTACAACCAAACCCCTCAGTTTCCTCCTCCCTTCACCCTCCGCCGCCGGCCGCCTCCACCACCGCCGGCCGCCTCCACCGCCACCGGCCGCCTCCTCCGCCGCCGGCCTACTCCGGCGCCGGCCGACCGGTACCACCTCCGCCCGCCAGCTCCTCCCCTTCACCTTCTCCTCCTCCTTCCCCTTCTCCTTCCCCTTCTCCTTCCCCTACTCCTTCCCCTTCTCCTTCCCCTCCTCCTTCCCCTCCTCCTTCCCCTCCTCCTTCCCCTTCTCCTTCCCCTACCCCTTACTATTCCACCGGCCAAGGCCACCTCCGGCCAATACTCACCACCAACCCAACATCCATTCCACATTTACCAAAATTCTAACAAACCCCAATTCTAACAAACCCCAATTCTAACAATTCCAACAAGTTCAACAAAATTCGAATAGATTGGCAACATTCAGGCAACATCCATATAATTTGCACGAAAATTTAAAAAAATTCGTCCAAAACTTACGTTTTCCGGCGGTCGGCGGCGGCGGTGGTCGGCGGTGGCGGCGGCGGGCGGCGTCGGCGGCGGCGGTCGGCGGCGGCGGAAATGGGGAGAAGGAGATGGAGAGAAGGAAATGGAGAGAAGGAGAGAAATGGAAATGGAAATGGAGAGAAGAAATGGGAGAGAAATCATCAATTTATACTACTTCTCCCAAATTTTATTTTTTATTTTTAAAATACTAATACGTGTATTTATACGTATTAGGGCGTGGATAGTAAAATACAGGGCGTGATATAGCGATCCACTAAGAAAAAAGACACTACAAACATCAACTCTTATTACCGAAACCTAAGCCGAAAAATGGAAAAAAAAACATCAACATGAGAATTTTTTTAAAAATAACTACAAATATCAATCCATACTACCCAAAAAAACTCATATCAATTAAATTTCACCCGAAGAATGAAAAACATCAACATAAGAGAAAAATGCTAAAAACATCAACAAAAAGCTACGGTATCTCAAGCTCAAAACATGAGAACATTTAAAAAAACAACAAATATCAATCCATATTGCCCAAAAAAAAACTACAGAACACCAACTCATATCAATTAAATCTCACCCGAACCATAAAAAACATCAACATAAGAGGAAAAAAAAGCTAGAAACATCAGCAAAAAAGCTACAGTACCTCAAGAATAAAAAGAATTCAAAAAAAACTTGATGGGAATTGAACCCTGGTCTCTAACCTCGAAACCCAAAGCAATAGCCACTACACCAAAGACTCTTATTCAACATAGACTCAGTCAAATAATATTAAACCTCAGCATGTACATCAAAAAAATAAAATCTTCATAAATAATAGTCACAGTGAGACTCGAACCCAAGACCTCAGACCGCATCAACATAAGTACTAACCACTAGACCAAAAAAATTTGTTGACAAAAGTCCAGTCAAGTAATTATTAAACTTCAGCAAGTATTTGAAAAAAAAAATAGAACACAATATTAAACCTCACCTCTCAGAAGCTGAAGCTCAACTCCGTCACCGTCCACCGCGTCCACGATTGTTATCATCTGTTGTCATCGCCATCACATTCTTACATGCGCGTATCATCTTCTTCATAGTTGCAAGTGGATCTGATGCGCCTGGCGGTAAATGAAGCAGCGCCTATGGCTTGCCTCACCGCCGCTTTGCGTCGCTGAAGCCCTAGCTCTGCTGTCACCTCCTCAATCGCCTCCGCTAGATCCTTTGTCGTCGTCGAAGCCCTAGCTCCGCCAGTATCTGCAATTAATTGCCTCCGCTATCATCCCCGCGAGCTCAGATCGCAGCACCGCCGACAGATTGAAGCATCTTTCAATAGCGGTTGTGTCAGAATTAGCCAATTGAACAGTGTCGCCGCCTTGAATGCCTCTCGCCAGTGCTGAAAATTGAAAATCTTTGTCGGAAAAGCTTCGTACAGGCAGTGGAGGAAGAAAAGTCGGCGATGAAACCCAACCTCCACCGATGAGTTTTATTGGAAACACAAATGCAAGATTCCGGCGAGATCCGAGTGTTCAGTCGGAGGTTCCCTCATAGCGGTGTAAAACCGGCAAAAATTCGGTGTGGAACCGGCAAAATTCGGCAGCCGGAGGTAATTATCGGTGGAAGGAGGCAGTTTTCGATCGGGATCTGAAAAAAATGAAAATGAAAATTCTGGATATTTTGGTGATATATATATAGCATTTTGATAATTGCACAGAAGGTTCGTAAATTTTTCAGGATTTTTTTTAAAAACCCATCCCAAATGGAACTGCTTATAATTGCATAATAATCCCCAACCCAAATTTTAGGCTGTCTAAAGTAAGAGTTTGTCTATTTATTATGGATAAACTTATCACAAAGTTTTGTATTTGGAAGTTTAAACTTTAGTCAGGGATTTATTGTGCAATTATAAGATGGTTTCATTTGGGATGGGGTTTTTAAAAAATATGCCAATAAATTCATGCCCTGCTATGCAATTATCAAATTGCTATAAATATCACAAAAAATTCTGAATTTTTATTTTATTTTTTCCGATCGGATATCTCTTCCTCCGATCCGAAATTCGTAACCGCCGCTAACCGCCACCGTTCCGTCGCTCTTCCGCCACCATTTTGCCAGCAAATTCTAGATCAAAGCTTCCAGCGCATCCTGAAGACGGTGATGAAATCCAGAAGATCAAAGCCTCCACTAGTTTTGTTTTTCGCATCCGCATCCACTGACTACGCCGGTGTCTCTGCAATTATGCCCTAGCTCCTCAACGCCTTTGTAATTAAACCCTATCACCGTCAGTGAGGCGACCTCGATGAGAGGCGAGGTGACCACGACGAGAATGTGAGGCAACCATGAGGATAGGCGAAGTGACGGGAAGGCAAGGCGTGGAGTTTTGACGGTGAGAACATGCGAAGCAACGGTGAGGCGTGGCGTTAAGATGGTGTGGAATTGCGATGAGGAGTTGCTGCATTTTTCGCTAATGCGCGTCAGATCCACACACCTCAGTGAAGAAGAAAACCGCACGTGCAATCACGCATGGACAGCGTTGACTACGGTGGTGGTGGCATCGAGCAGTGGCGGCGGAGCTGAGATTCGGCGTTTGAGAGGTGAGGTTTAATATTGTGTTCTACTTTTTTCAATACTAGCTGAAGTTTGATAATTATTTGACTGAGCTTGTTGTCAAGAATGTTTGTTTAGTCTAGTGGTTACTACTGTCGTGTTGAGGTATGAGGTCTCGAGTTTGAATCTCCGTAGGACCTTTTATGTTGAAGAATTAATGTTCAACATGTATATGTTGAGATTTAATATTATTTGACTGAGTGTATGTTTAATAAGAGTCTATGGTGTAGTGGTTATTGCTCTATGCTTTGAGGTTAGTGACTCGGGTTCAAATTCCACTAGGTTCTTTTTTTTTGAAGAAATTTTATTCTTGAGGTACTATAGCTTTTTGTTGATGTTTATAGTTTTTTTTTCTCTTATTTTGATGTTTTTCATCATTCGGGTGAGGTTTAATTGATATGAGTTGATGGTTTGTAGTTTTTTGGGTGATATGGATTGATATTTGTAGTTTATATATATATATATATATATATATATATATATATATATATATTCTCATGTTGATGTTTTTCATTTTCTGGCTGAGGTTTTGATAATAGGAGTTGATGTTTGTAGTATTTTTTTCTTATGTTGATATTTTTCATTTCCAGATGAGGTTCATGTGTTAAGAGTCGATGTTTGTAGTATTTTTTTACAAAAAAAAATCGTTTATGTTTTTATGATTTTCAGAGTGAATAGTTCATACTCTTGAGGTACCGTGGCTTTTTTGTTGATGTTTTTAGTTTTTTTCTCTCATGTTGACGTTTTTCATTTTCTAGATGAGTTTTAGGTGATAGAGGTTGATGTTTTTAGTTTTTTGATGATATGGTTGACTTTTTGTAGTGATTTTTTCCCTTATGTTGACGTTTTTCATTTGTTTAGTGAAGTTTAGATGATAATAATTGATGTTTTTAGCTTTTTGGGTGATATGGGTTGATGTTTGTAGTTTTTTTTAAAATGATATTTTAATTTTGTTGATGTTTTTATGATTTTCAGTTGATTTTATGTTAGTCGTAGTCTAAAGTTTTTTTCAATTTTTTGTTGATTGTTAATATTTTTTTGCTGTTTTGTTTGATTTTTTAAATATTTTTTTGCTGCAGTTTTTTAGTTGATATTTTATAATTTTTTGCTGATGTTACTAGAATTTTTTTGCTGCAGTTTTTATTGATTTTTTTTGTATTTTTATAATATCTTTTTAAATTTTTTTTAAGATTGCAGGTGGCGAAAAAATGATGGGAAAAAATGATGAAAAAGCCCATGAAAAGTTATTAGCAATAAATCCCTTTAAAATAATTAGAGATAGGTCCATATAAAATTATTAGAGATCCGTCAATGAAACTAAAATATTGTTAGGATTGGTTAAAGGTTCGGGCTAAAGTTTAGCATAAGACCATCCCTAAACTTGCACGTTTTAGTCATCATGATGGGCGGATATATTCCCATAAATATAGGGGAGTAGATTTTTATCCAAACTTTAGTGTATCCCAGGACAGCTAGGAACCAATTGCAAAATGAGAATTTGTTATGCAAAAAGTTAAAAATGGATTCTTTCGTATTAATCATCAAATTGGGAGTTATCGAACTGATGTTATCTACTCGTTTCAACACAGAAGAAGAGGTGGACAAATGTAAATTCAACTATTCTTATGCAGATGACGTTCAGAAGCTCTTCAGGAAAATTTTCCTAGTCCATTAAGGCTTTGGAAACGGTAAACATCTACAGAGAATAGCGTAGGCTCATGAACTCGCAATTCTACCTATCATGAGTACAGCATGAACCTAAACACAGGAGAAACTAACACTCTGAAGCTATGGAACACTACCTCTAGATGCTAAAAACATGAGTAATGACTACAATTAGATTCATCTTACTCGGGATATGCTAAATCAAATGTACAATGTTATCACTTGAAAAGACTAGAAAGCTTACGAGCTTTGTCTTTTCGCTTACCATTTGCAAGTTTGTGTTTCTCTGCGCCCGAATCATCGATCGTGTCTTTCTGCCTCTCGGGACTGTGTTTGCTCGCTTTACCATCAACTGGCTTCGACTTTGGCTCCACTTTCACAGTTTTATCTTTCCGCTTACCATTTGCAGGTTCATGTTTCTCTGTGCCCGAATCATCGATCGTGTCTTTCAGCCTCTCGGGAGTGTGTTTGCTCTCTTTACCATCAACTGGCTCCGACTTTGGCTCTACTTTCAGAGTTTTGAGCAGTGGTTGAATCTCATCCCTTTTCGGCGTCTTGCTACCATAATCCTTCAGCAGACAACCGATTCCTTCACTGATGGCTTCCTTATGCTTGTTAGTCGCCACTGCAAAAGCACTGTCTTTCATGGAATCTTGTTTCTTTTCAGCTCTGCTGTTCTTCTCACCGAAGCAGAAGTCTTTCATGGAATCTTGAATCTTTTCAGCTCTGCTGTTCTTTTCACCGAGCTTCTGCTTCTTACCAAAGACCAACTCTTCCTTATGATCTGCTGTACGCTTTTTACCCGACTTGTTCAGAGCATTACCCTTTTTCACATCTACAGAATGCTGATTTTTAGCAACTCCATCTAATCCTTTCTGATAATCAAGAACAGGAGACCCAGGTTTCTCATCTGAAATCAATCTAATACCCATTGTATACAAAATGATTTTACCAAGGACAAATCTTAATTCTTGGTGAATCCCTCGGTGAAGTAAATCATATCGTATCTCAAAACTTTTTCTTGGTTTGTTGAAATCTGTCACATCTGCCACAAGCACTTCTACAAGTTGGGCTACAACCGTCGCATATTTCTTGGGAACAAATACCTAATGCCAGAAAATGTATTTAGTCCTAACTGAAAATAAAAAGTTGTGTAAACAGAATCAACACACAAACAAAATGAATCAAATGTTTCACAAATGGAATTAATAGTTTGCAGAAGAACGATGCAAACTAACCCACAAGAGATGAGCAGGTCAGCAACAGAAATTTCCATAGTTTAGGTACACTATTCACATAAATCATGACTACTCACATTGCCCGATTTTGGGAATTCAGGGAATTTCTCCATTTCCTCAAGAAGGGCGTCTGTCTCAGTAAAAGTTAGCACAGACTTTTGCACATGCAATGCCAACCTGGTAACTTTTTCAGCAAGTTCATAATCTGAAAATGAGTATTTATAATTTGACATTTCAGGTACATAGCTGTGTATTTCTTGAGCATGATCTCTCGCAAACTTGACCCCTCTCATCCAGTTACCATGATAAAGTATTGATCCAAAGGTCAGAACAATAAGAGCCTCTGGAGGATCCCTAATTAATGCCAAGTGAAAAGCTAACATCGTAACCCTGTCCACCATATATTATAAGAGAATGAGATGTTTAGCGTAAAGGCATTACGTAACAATAAAACTGAGAATGAGCACGGTTCAGACCATTGCACCCAACCGGTAAAACATAGAAAAGCCAATTACTATGGAAGTTATAATGCACATCAGAAATGTCATTATATGATAGCAATCGGGACTACTCTCTAGTGTAAAAAATATTTAGTCAAGCAACCAAGATTATGAAACTGAACTGTAGCAACTCATTGACCTAATTCTTAAATCATAACACTCAAAGAAGGGACTCACCACAAGGTGCTTTCAGCAGGCCGATCACAGCTAACCAAACGATCTAAATTGGAAAATAATTTCTGAAACATAGGAAATATATTGCATCAGCCCCTTAGAAAAAGAAGAAAAGAAGATAGGGAAACTGCACGCTCACAAATGGAAATGTAAAAGTTGGCACTAAGAAAATATTACCATCAGCATAAAGGAACTTTGATTATATCCTTCCCGAGACTGTTCAGTAAGGTATGCTGCCTGTGATCTCAAAGTACATGAGCTAGATTAGTTGTATAGTCACAAGTCATGTAAAGGCATAACCCAAAATTGAAGAAATTGTAAGGAACATACTTGAACAGGCAGCAGAAGCTCAACTAGGTGGAATCTATTAAGTAATGAAAGAGAAGGCTCAGCAGCTCCATAAGCTAGCATGTAGTTTACTTCCATCATAACTCGGGCCTAGAAAAAGCAAAGAAATTAGCTTCAGTTTAATAGGTCATGAAGACTTGATACTTAAATAGGATTTTAGATACTGTGCGGGGATAATAATTTTTTGCCACATGCAGAAGGTACCTTATTCAAGTCCAGGATGGATGGAGAAAGTTTGTGTATGGCAATTTCAGTCTCTTTAGAGAAAGATAGACCAAGACGAGCTGCTAGTCTCAAGCCACGTAGTATCCTTGCTGAAGAAATGATGTAAATCAGAAATGCAGTTAGATCATATAGTGGCCTGGTACTAGCACATCTAGTACTTGGGCAACATTATCCAGTGGTAGAGAGGCACCTACCACAGTCTTCCTCGAACGACAGCTGAGCAGGTTTCAACGTCCGTAGCTGAAATGAACAATCATCATAGGAGTTTCAGATTTCATTGCATTGACAAGTGAGTTAAATAAAGTTCCATTTTGTGGACTAAAAGCTCAAAGTGAAAAGTACTCACTCACCTTGGACATCATTATATCTGACCGAGCGTCAACATAGTCATAGATTTTGTTGGTGAAAGGATCATAAAACAGGCTGCTCCGGTATTTGCAAATATATGTTGAAGAATAATAAAGAGTTAAATGACATACAAGATTGCTGGATAACATCGAGAGTGTAAAACTATCCTCTGTCCTAGGGGGTCGTGTACACCCAATGGAGGAAGAAAAGAAAGGGTAGAGTATTGTGAGCATGCCAAGGACACATTCCCAAGCCTGTGTTCCAACCAAAACAATCCAAAGGCTTTAAAACCACTATCTTAAGTCAAGATATTATTGCAATTAAAGCATTTATGGACATATAAATCCCCCAGAATTTGGATTCGACATTTTTAAGTAAGATGATGATCAAGCACACATGACATAACAATTCGCTACATCCAATCTTAGCTCTCTACAGTTAAGTGATCATAGGACTGGTAACCAGTGATACCACAATATTAGCATGAAATTACTCGGACCTATATGAAGAATTGTTAACATAAACATGTATCTGGAGAGAGTCACATAACCACCTCTCTCTTTCTGCCTGATAATTACCTGTTAACGGTAAAGTCACGATGCATGCAATTCTTCCAACGATTAACATCTTTTTCATCACAGCCTTTTGGAAGTTTAGCTACTGCAAAATCATCTTTATCACTCTGATGTTTAGCCACAGTGTCAAAACTTGATACCTGACATTTAATTAAATTGACTTCTATCAACTGAGTTACTTCGACGACTGTACGTCATCCATTACAATATTGAAAGCCATAAAATCGAGAGGATGGATTTAATTAAATTACATAATGACATTTAATTACCAGTGCTTGAACTTATCTGCCTCTAATGATACAAAAGCAATCAATTTTTTTTTTAAAAGAAAAGTTTATACACGTATAACTTACCTCTATCATACAGCCCTTTATATTCACTTGGCAAATAGGAAATCTTCTTCCAACAATTATGGAATTGTGGAATTGCTTTTTGACCTGTTATTGAAAAGCATATACTTAACTACAACATAAAGTTGTGATAGAGTATGTTTTTACCAACCACTCATAATAGATTAGGTCAGACAACAACCTGTCTAAGTGCAGCTGTAGTGATCACATCAAAATCTTTTGGTATTCTGTTCAGTAATAAATCCCTTACACAACCTCCAACTAAGTAGGCTTCAAAACCTGCCAGAATATCAATTAGGAAATGATTAAATAGATTCAGAGTGAAAAGTTCCCTAAAGTATCAGAGTATGAAAAACAGCAGTCACTATTGAAGTGATTTGTCACTAGACGCCTTGATGACTCTCAGCCTCAAGAAAATAACCAGAGCAGTCCACCTCAAATCACATCATAATAGACCAGTAGTTAATCCTTTCTCATTCTCCTTCTGTTGTACCATCTATTAGTAAATTAACTGAAATGTCTACTCAAAATATGCAAAAGATTGGTACTTTGTTGGTGATGTTACATCTTATAATCAAAGTCCAAAAGGCAGATAAATAGATGCATGAATAACTTCCTCATCCATGCGAGGAACACTTTCTAGGTGAAACATTAGACAACGAGGAGTTGCAAATTACTGTTATGTCATTATATAGTCACTTGTAAAACACGGGAGCAAAAAATGTACACCCAAGCCACAGGGTTTGTAAAGTAATCTAAAGGCAACCAATATATTCCCTTTGCATCGCTTGGCATGAGTGATTAGTTGTCTCTTATTCCAATTAGGAAAAATTATCGCTACCACTTATTTGCAGTTGCAAATTACTGTTACATCCATTATCCAATCACTTGTAATTTGTAAAACACAGGAGCAAAACAGCCTACGTTAAGCCAAAGGGAATGTCAATGTCAGGAAATCTTTAAGCAAACAATCTCTTCCTTTTAGATCCCTAGACATAAGTGATCAGTTATCTCTTATTCTAGCAATCTATGACCAGTCAGATTTTTGTCAATACATCCATAGAAATTTTCAGATATTAGTGACAAAGGGTTGGTTAGTTTCTACAGAATCAAACAGTGGAAGAATGATGCTCAGCTTTATTAAAGAGCTAACTCACTATCTAATGAAAACCGTAGTTACACTCAAAATCAAAAAGGGATAAAATGTGTTTGAGAACATTCAGCAAGAAAGGATTAAAGTTTATGTTGTTGAACAAGCATTACCTGCTTTTTGAAGAATCTTCAGTACAATCCATGGGGATTGTGGTATCCTTGATACGTTTAAACCATACTCCCTCGAATCAAGCTTCTCCCATTTTGATAATTTAATTTTATCTAAACCAACATTAAAATATCTTAAAAATCTCAAAACATAACTGGCAGGCTTCTACATTAGGATTCTTGTTTGTCAAAAACTACAAGATTGCTTTCAACAAATAAAATAGTTCGAAAAACACAGTAGATAAGTGTACATACCAGAACCCATGTGGGCATATAGCTCATCCAAGTGTTCACCTTTCACAAAAATGTGATTGAATCTCTGGTATAGAAAACACACACGGAGTTGCATAACACAACCAAGTAGACAGCAGAGTGTTCGACAAAATGCCTCAAAGAAAACACAGTGTGCAGGAAGCAATAATCCTTCAAACGTGAAAAGAAAAGGTAAGGTTCTTTGAGTTTGAATACCTGGAAATCGAGAAGGGATTTGATATTGGCGGCAACGGAGTTTTTGCGGAGTGAAAGCATGGTTGTTTTATAGGTCTGGGCGTGGCGGTGGCGGCAAGGCCATTCGAGGGATGGACCAACTCAAATTAGGCGCGCCGAGGAATCCGAATGGGAATAGGAAAAGTAAATGAACACCAAAACTTACTTTCAAAAGTTTCTATGCTTACAAAAAAAAAATTGGAGTGAATTGTCAAAATAACTCTGATTTTAAGTTGAAAGTATCAATATAACCATATAAAATCAAAATGTATTAAAATGACCCTGACTTTATGAAGTATGTGCCAGTATAACCATGAGATGTGTTGACTTCAATTGTCAACAAGAATTTTGACCGAAAATCAAGGAAATGACCTATTTATCCCTAGATTAAAAAAGAAGAAAATGGAAAGACCATTATATCCCTGCTTCTCTTCTTTCTTCTTCATTCTTCTTCTTTCTTCAATAATTCTTCACCTGAATTATCAGTTGCTCATCTGAATAATTATTCGATAATTCTTCTTTTTTCTTCAATAGTCGTTGCATTACTCATCTGCTGGAGCGTGCACCTGATGGTGGAGCGGTGAGCAATGATGGCGATGGGAGTCGAAGTGGTGAAGAGCTGGAGCGGCAAGCACCGACGGCAACGGGAGTCGCGGTGGTGGAGGGCTAAAGTGGGGTGAAGGGTTGGAGTGGCGACGGGAGCAAGTCGAGGTCGCAGTGGTGAAGGGTTAGAGCGGCGACTAGAGTAAATCGAGGGGCGGTGGCGAAGGGCTGGAGCGGCAACGGGAAATAATCGAGGCTCGGTGGAGGGCTGGAGCGGCGACGGGCCCGGGTGGTGAATGGCTAGAGTGTGGTAGTGGCGAGGGTAGGTGACGGTGGGGTGGTGGATGGGCGGCAGTGGGGTGATTTCTCGGTTAGCTGTGGTGGGTGCCAGCAGGAGGTGGTGATGTGGTGGCTGGTGGTGGCTGGTGTTGGTATGCCTTGAATATGTATTAGCCGCTTCGACAGGTTGGTACGGGGGTCTCGCTGCTCCGACGGTATAGCTTGTCTCTTTATTGGACTGCTGTTGATTTGGGCCAAATTGTGTTTTGGCCCAGTTTGTTAGGGTTTAGTGGAGACAGCATATAAAGTGTCTCTCTTCTCTCTGTAAACATTAATTCTGATGTAGTGAATCCGTCTCCCGTGGATGTAGCCAAAATTTGGTGAACCACGTAAATCTTGTGTCTTGTTATTTTCGTTCATATTTTCTGTTCTTTCTCCATTCCGCACAACAAACTGGTATCAGAGCGGTTTCTTTTTCTGGTGAGATCCGTAGTGGGTGTATCGGATTCTGGGCTCATCAGATCGGGGCTGATCGGGGAGAAAGATGTCTGGGTTGAACGTGAAGATCGACAAGTTTACTGGGAGAAACAGTTTCAGTTTATGGCAGATCAAGATGCGAGCTTTGTTGAAACAGCAAGGTTTGTGGACTCCGCTGACGAAGGATTTCGCGAGCAGTTCTGGCGATGTGGTAGGTCTGGAAGAAAAGGCACACTCGACGATTATGCTGTGTCTCGCAGACGAAATCATCACTGAGGTCTCAGATCAGGAGACTGCTGCACAACTGTGGCTGAAGTTAGAGAGTTTGTATATGACGAAATCTCTAACCAACAAGCTGCTTCTGAAACAACGCCTCTTCGGTCTCCGAATGCAGGAAGGTACGCAACTCAGAGACCATCTAGAGCAATTGAATACTTTGTTATTAGAATTGCGAAATATAGATGTGAAAATTGAAGATGAAGATGCTGCTTTGATTTTGCTAGTGTCTTTACCGCTTTCGTATGAGAATTTTGTTCAGTCATTTATTGTTGGTAAAGATTCCGTGTCTCTGGAGGAAGTTAGATCCTCTTTCCATAGTATAGAGTTGCGACATAAGGCAAACGGTACAGGTACAGAAAGTCAGGCCTCTGGCTTGTTTGCTAGTGACGGAAACACAAAGGGCAAGGGAACCGGCAGTAAGAAGAAGGGCAAGAAGTCATCTTCAAAGGGTCCCAAGGCCAATGATGTTTGTAACTACTGTAAGGAGAAGGGGCATTGGAAAAAGGAGTATCCGAAGAAGGCTAGTAAATCTGGGAGTACATCTGGTACTGCTGCTGTGGCTGAAGGGGATTTCAGTTCTGAAGATGATTTTGCTCTAGCTGCTACTGGGCAAAATAATCATCCTAATGCGTGGTTTCTTGATTCTAGGGCATCTTACCATACATGCCCAAGGAGAGATTATTTCTCAACTT
This sequence comes from Rubia yunnanensis, assembly GCA_037428765.1. NCBI lineage: Eukaryota > Viridiplantae > Streptophyta > Magnoliopsida > Gentianales > Rubiaceae > Rubia > Rubia yunnanensis. The sequence goes on from CM075069.1 coordinate 21,318,944, forward strand.
ATGAGCAAGCTGAGGGCATCATTACTACGGCAAATGGTGTTGTGTGCAAGGTAGTTGGGATTGGTTCAATCAAGATCAGGACGATTGATGGTAGTTTCTATACTTTGAACGATGTCAGGCATGTTCCATCAATGACAAAGAATCTGATTTCTCTTCCTACGTTGGATAGAAAGGGTTTCATCTACTCAGGGAGTGACGGAGTTCTGTGTGTCTGCAAAGGTTCTAGGCTAGCTCTGAAAGGTGTTCTGCATGGTACTTTGTATTTTCTACAAGGTTCCACGGTTATGGATTCTGTTAATGTTGCATCTTCGGAGGTTCACCAGGATGATATGACTAAGTTATGGCATATGAGGCTTGGTCACATGGGTGAAAGAGGGATGCAGATTCTGTCAAAATATGATCTTCTTGGTGGCCACAAGGTCAAGAGCTTGGACTTCTGTGAGCATTGCGTTTTTGGGAAGCATCACCGCGGCAAGTTTCCTAAGGCGATTCATAAAACAAAGGGCGCATTGGATTACATCCATTCTGATTGTTGGGGACCTTCCCGAGTTGAGTCACTGGGAGGTCACAGGTACTTTGTTTCTCTGATTGATGATTACTCAAGGATGACTTGGGTTATCATGATGAAACATAAGAGTGAAGCTTTCTCGAAGTTCAAGGAGTGGAAAGCTTTGGTGGAGAATCGGACCGGGAAGAAGATCAAGAGGCTTCGAACTGATAATGGGCTGGAATTCTGCTCGTCTGAGTTTGATCAGTTTTGTAGGGGTGAAGGGATTGCTCGTCATCATACAGTCAGGAATACGCCATAGCAGAATGGCGTAGCTGAGCGGATGAATCAGACATTGCTGGCGAGAGCGAGGTGCATGCTCTCTAATGCTGGTTTGGAAAGGAGATTCTGGGCAGAGGCGGTGAGTATAGCTTGTTACTTGATCAACCGCGGGCCTCACACGGGTATAGAGTGCAAAATACCTATGGAGTTGTGGTCAGGTAAAGTTGTTGATTACTCCAAGTTAAAAAGTTTTTGGTTGTACATCTTATTATCATGTTAGTGGTGGTAAGTTAGAGCCCCGAGCCAAGAAGGGTGTCTTTGTGGGTTATGGAGATGGAGTTAAAGGCTCCAGGATATGGTCTCCATCTGAGGAGAGGGTTATCCTGAGCAGGGACGTTGTCTTTGATGAAAATTCTTTGCTTAGATCTATGGTGAGGCCCACAGTTGTGCCAGAAACTAGTGGAGTTGATAAACAGGTGGAGCTTGAAGTCACTCAAGGTGAAAATAGATTGGAACAATTTGAGGTGGATCAAGAACCACAGACAGAATCTGAGATACCGGAATCTCCACCACTAGATCCTCAACCATCAGGATCTATAGTCCGCAGTTTAGCTCGGGACCGACCCAGGAGGGTTGGAGTTGGGGCGCCCAAGAGATATGGGTTTGAGGATATGGTGGGTTATGCACTACAGGTTGCTGAGGAGGTGGATACTCATGAGCCATCCACCTACAGAGAAGATGTTTCAGGTACTGATGCTGACAAATGGTTTGTAGCAATGGGAGATGAGATGGAGTCCCTCCAGAAGAATCAGACATGGGATTTGGTTCAACAGCGTCAAGGGAGAAAGGTTATCACTTACAAATGGGTTTTCAAGAAAAATGAAGGGATATCACCTACAGAGGGAGTCAAGTACAAGGCTAGAGTTGTTGCTAGAGGTTTCAGTCAGAGAGAGGGAGTAGATTACAATGAGATTCTCTCACCAGTGGTCAGACACACTTCCATCAGGGTGTTGCTAGTTATAGTGACACATCAGGATTTGGAGCTTGAACAACTTGATGTGAAGACCGCTTTTCTACATGGAGAGTTGGAGGAAGAGATATACATGACTCAACCAGATGGTTTCCAAGTTCCTGGCAAGGAAAAATATGTTTGCAACTTGAAGAAGTCCTTATATGGGCTTAAGCAGTCTCCGAGGCAGTGGTACAAGAGATTTGACAGCTACATGCTTGAGTTGGGCTACACAAGGAGTTCATATGATTGTTGTGTCTACTACAGCAAGTTGAGAGATGAGTCATTCATTTATCTGGTGTTTTATGTAGATGACATGTTGATAGCCTCAAAGAGTAAGCATGAGGTTCAGAAGTTGAAAGGACTTCTTAGTGCTGAGTTTGAGATGAAGGATCTGGGTGCAGCTCGGAAGATACTAGGAATGGAGATTCTTAGGGATCGAAGTCAGCGGAAGCTTTTCTTGTCACAGAAAGGCTACATTTAGAAAGTGTTGGCTAGGTTTGGCATGTCTACAGCGAAGCCTATAAACACTCCTAGTGCTGCAAATATCCATCTCACCACCATGTTTGCTCCTCAGTCAGACGAGGAGAAGGAGTATATGTCTCGGGTTCTTTATGCCAGCTCGGTGGGGAGTTTGATGTATGCTATGGTTTGCACGAGGCCAGATTTAGCACAGGCAGTCAGTGTTGTGAGCAGGTTCATGGGGCAACCGGGAAAGGAACATTGGCAAGCTGTGAAGAGGATTTTCAGGTATCTTAGAGGTACGTCTGATGTGGGTCTCATTTATGGAGGTGATACCGAGTGCTTAGTTACAGGCTACTCTGATTCTGATTATGCTGGTGATGTTGACACGAGGAGACCGATGACTGGTTATGTATTCACTTTGGGAGGTTCTGTGGTTAGTTGGAAGGCGACTTTGCAACCTACAGTGACGTTGTCTACTACGGAAGCAGAGTACATGGCTCTGACAGAGGCTGCAAAGGAGGGAATATGGCTGAAAGGGCTGGTTAGTGATCTTAGTCTACATCATGATCAGGCTACTGTGTATTGTGACAGCTTGAGTGCAATCTGCCTAGCCAAGGATCAGGTCCATCATGAGAGGACCAAGCATATTGATGTCAGATATCATTTCCTGAGGAGTGAGAGGAGAATCAGGGTGAAGAAAGTGGGAACTGCTGACAACCCCGCTGATATGTTCACCAAACCTGTTCCACATAGCAAGTTTCAACATTGTTTGGACTTGCTGAACATCAGAGCTGATTAGGTGCTCTATGGGCAGTCCCGGGAGTGGAGGGATAAGTCTGCTCATCTGGCACTGTAATGGTGCGTCTGGAGTTTCTGCTTTGAGGATTCAAGTCAAGGTGGAGATTTGTTGGTATGCCTTGAAGTGTCTCTCTTCTCTCTATAAACATTAATTCTGATATAGTGAATCTGTCTCCCGTGGATGTAGCCAAAATTTGGTGAACCACGTAAATCTTGTGTCTTGTTATTTTCGTTCATATTTTATGTTCTTTCTCCATTCCGCACAACAGCTGGTAGTGGTGGTAGAGGTGGTGGTCGGAGGGTGGCAGTGGGTGGTGGTAGCTGGTAGCAATAGAGGGGTAAAATGGAAAAAAAATGTAAGGTGAAATGGCCGAGGGCATATTTGTCATTTTAAATACAGTCAACAACCCAATTGGTGAGTCAATGCTGGAATGTGTCTTGAAGGATATGTCGGCACAATTCATCTTAAAGTTAGAGTTAGTTTGACACCTTTTTGTTTTACAGAGTTATGCGCAACCTAAAGTTAGGGTTAGAAAAATATTTAACCCAAAAAAAATTTAAGAAGTTATTTATCCAAAAATGATTTCAGATATTTAAAAGACCTTTCACAAAGTATTATTTTAGAGCGACTAACCGTTAAACGAGGTCATTTTTATAATCGATGTAACTAATGAGGTGATTTTATGTTTGTTACTATTATTTATTGCAACGAGGTATTTATAACTTAAAAAAAAACTTTTAAAATATATTGTAACGTATAAATAATTATATTTATCCTTAAAAGTTATTGAAACAAAGTTTTTCATAATTGATCTCACTGTTAGTCGGTGTAACATGATACTTTCTCAAGATCTTTTGGTTTTAATAACAAATTCTACATGAATTATATTCTAGTTATAAGAGAGAAAAGAAGATTACACTTATTTTGAAATTGAAAAAATATAACTAACAAATATTTTAGCAATGTACAAGAACTAAAAAGCCTTATGAATATCTTTCATTGTTTATCCCGGGCAGAATATAATAGAAAAAAAATCTCAAGAAATTCGACATTTTTATGAGATTATGAACTGGGATAGAACCAGGAATTTCATATAGGGGGACCAAAGTTATATAAAAAAAATTGAATTGACCATTAAAATAACATATCATAGCAGATTATATCATTTAAAGGACAAAAAAATAAATACTAAAGATAAAATAGAGCTAAAGAAAATACAAAACTGATATTTTTGAAATGTATGACCTTGTTGTTTTTATTTAAGTTGTGCTCTTATCTCTTTGATCATATAAAAATTATCGATGATTGAATCAGTTTCACTTTCAACTACTTCAAATGGAGTAGTACGGTGTGTATCATCTTCAACAATTTTATCGTTCTTTTGAGGTGTGAAGTAATTAGAAGTGATTTATTTTCTCTTTGACATATTTTGAGAATAGACCTAAACGAGGAACAATTATGAAGTCAAATTTAAAGTTAATATAAACACTCTAAAATACATAAATAATTGATGAAAAAAAAATAAAAATTATTACCTTCCATTGATTTTTTTTAAAAAAAAATTTTGATTTACTCCTTGATATCTCATTTGAAAGTTTATGTTTCTTTACAAGTTATGTCACATCTATTTATACTATTTTGGTATTAATCAAAAAACCAAATCTTAATTAGAATCATTTTTATTAAATAAATGTTGTATGTAACGTACTACGTACAACTTGTATTTGGAATCAAAATCAATTTTTACCTTTAATATTATACTGTTGTGTACTGCGCACAAGTTGTACAATTTGTATTAGGAAACTTTTTTTTCTCCAGTTAATGCTATATGGAGTTCTTGCTTAATTGGAATCACATTTAATTAATATTAGACAAATACAACTTGGATTACGTAAAAATTAAAACCTTGCGTATAATTAGATAAAAATAAAATGAGTGCGTCTCTTGAAAGACGGTATTTCCATAAGTCATGGAAAGACCAAGGTTTAAAGTGTAAATTAGAAGAAATTAAGATAAAATTTTCGGGTTGCATGAACCGGGTTATAAATTTTATAACAACTACATGTTGCATACTAAATTTTTAATGTTGCAACTAAGATCTTTTACCTTTTATTATTCGAATTAAACCCCGTCTTTCCATAAGCCTATGGAAAGACCGTCTTTCCCAAGACTTTGCCAAATAAAATATCCTTGGATAAGTATTAAAGGCAGTTTTAAAAAAATTTATATTTTTTGTTGGACTCTAAACATATGTTTAAACAAAACTGTTTTTCTTTACTTATACAATATATCTTGAGGTTAGGAATTATTTGGGGGAGACCACAACTTTTTCTTTTACCATACACAAACACATAAAACACAAGAAAAATACAAAATACTACTGATAAAAAAAAGTTGGCTGAGACCAGGCACCCCTCTAGTCATCCTTAATGTTCCACCACTGCTTATGGACAGTACACAAGGGCTTATACCTTAAATGTTGTAATTTTTTATAAAATTTAAATATTATATTTTATAATTTAAAACAAGTAATAATATGCATTTGAAGGTGAAAACATAAAAACATATGATACAAAAAAATATTTTTAAAATTTCTAAATTTTATGTATGTAATTTAACAAATGCAATGTATAAGATAAAAAATAAGTGGTCTGTCCATAAGTTTATGGACAGGCCGCCTGTAAGGAGATTTACTCTAATAGAAATTCTTTGTTTACAGTGTTCGCTCGGATCTACCCTCAGTTGAGGGTTTTCACATTTTAAATCCCTTAATTATTAGTCTATTAAAACGATATTGTTCTAAAAATCTAAAACGATATCTTTGTGTTTTGATCTCCTCCCCTCCTCACTCTTTCGTCTTCTTAACTGATATTCATTCTCAAATTATTCTTTACTTCGCGACTTTGTTCACAGTGAGGTCCGGGTATGGAAGTTGCGGTGGTTGTTCATGCATCACTGGCACAACAACGGAGGCGAAGCGGTTGTGGGAGGAAATGGTGGAGATAGAGAAGCAGACCAGGACGTCGATGATGGAGTTGCTGGTGCCAGAGAGCACAAGACGTAAACATCTTACTTTATATCTAAACTAGGAGGCACTTGAATCTCTTTGTTATTGAGTCGATGAATTAACCGCCCAACTAAAACTTGATTCACCAATCTTTCAATGTTTTAGATTTAAGTTGTATACTATAGTACTTTATGCAATAGGGTTCATCCTCTAATGCATGGGGATTCAATATCTTAAATTAATTAACAAACTTGAGTGATATTCATTGGATCGCTCGTAGTTTATGTGTGATATTGATCAATATTTGACTGACTTGTGATTTGATCAACTTTTAAGAAATATATTTTATTATCAATTTATTGAAGTACTAGTACAGTTAAAAATCATATTTGAAGTTATATATGTTTTCATGACTATTGTTTTTGGATAAATAGTAACATTCTCTTCTTAAATTCTGTGCATCTAGCATTATAATTTAAGAAGACCATAATAATTCAATTTCAATGAGAGTGTAGTACGGTCTAACCAGGTGAGCAAACCCAAATTTAATGACTAATCAAATAGGATATGTGTATGTTAACAAAATAAAAGGACATATTCATAATACAACATCGTTCCTTGAAGAAAAAAAGCAAACAGAAAAACAACGGTATCGATCCATCTTTTCTTTTTTTTTTAGTTAAGACCACATGACGTGGGGGAGATATATTAGGCTTCACAAACCTTGTAAAACTATACAGATATAGAAAATATTCAAGTGATAACTTGACCTTGACAAAATTAGTCCTTATACTAAATGTTATACAAAACATGTTCCTAAGGTAGCACCGCGATGATGCTAGTCTGAGAGAAGGTTTTGTGGTTGAAAATGTGAGCTCTTAGAGATAGCTTTGCAATGCACGATTCCTAACAACACGAACTCCACCCTCGTATCATTCGTGATGTAGGCCAGGTGCATTGAAGCTACCTAGAAGAGCTTATGTACTCCACCTTTGATCCGCCCTGTCTCCTTTGATGGCCCTGGTATTTTTCTTGAATCTTGAGAGTGCATGCTTCTAAACCTGCCTTCAAAAGTACCCAACTTGCGTGATCTACTTCTTGGAATGATTTATGCCGCAGCTTGTTGATGTATCCTGATTGAGTGTATTCCCTGTTTGTCTGCTGCAATCGCCAATCTTGTCAAATTTGTGAGTTCATGCGCTTACAAGATATCAGGTGCAGAAGGGATTTCTTGATGATTTCGTGTCAGGTGGCGTTCAGCATTGTTTTGCTGCCTATAGATATATCTCCATATGATGTGTTTGTCTCCAATTAGCTTGTGAATCTCCCAAATAAGTCTCTGTAATTTCCATGGAGCCTTTGGGCAGTTTGTCAGTATGTTAATCGCCTGCAAAGAATCAGATTCAGCGATCAGAGGAAAAAAATTGTAATGTACACAGAAATTGACAGTATCAATCCATCAAAATGTGAATAGGCAAAAAAAAACACAAAGTAATACAAATCCACCCAATTGTGCTGTGCAACAGTGCATGGAAAGTAGAAGAGAATGATGAGTTGAGAATTTTGATTCCTTGATGAAAACTAGGCTGCCCAAAAAAGAAACTGAGAACTCTCCTGAATTCCTGATGACTTCTGAAGCTGCAAAAAATAAGAAATGAGACATTAATAAAATGAGTATTGAGAGAATGATTTTCCATGACTAATTGTATTATTAATTAATGAATATACAAAGAGTACAATAGAGGTAAAATAAGAAAATAACTCTAATCATAATAAATCATAATCTAATCATTAATCTAATTTATTCTAACATACCCCCCCCCCCCCCCCCCGCTTCAAGCAAAGCGTCGGAGTCTCAGAGCCGCAAAGCTTGGACCTGAAGAACTCAAACAAGGGACGAGAGAGACCCTTGGTGAAGATGTCCGCAATCTGTAGAGACGTAGGAACATGAGCAACACGAAGCTTGCTCGAAGAAACCAACTCGCAAACAAAATGATAATCAATGTCAATGTGGTTAGCCCGCTTGTGCGCTATCGGATTCTGAGCCAAGAAGCTCGCATTGTTGTTGTCGCAAAGCAGAAGAGGCGCACCAGAAAGAGGAACATGAAGATCACGAAGCAAATGAGTCATCCAGATTACCTCAGAAGCAGTGTTGGCCAAAGCATGATACTCCGACTCTGTGCTGGACTTGGATACAGTGGGTTGCTTCTTCGCACTCCAAGAAACAAAGTTGCCACCTAAGAAAACAACATAGCTATAAGTAGAACGATGAGTCTCCAAACACCTAGCCCAATCTGCATCAGAATAACCGAGCACCTCCGGGGAAGAGGATGCACGAAAACTGAGGCCAAGATGTAGAGTCCCTCGAACATAGCAGCGAATCCGAGTGACAGTCGAAAAATGATCCTCCCGAGGGTCCTGAAGATACTAGCCGACAGAATTAACTGCAAATGCTAAGTCCGGATGAGTGATGGTCAGATACTGGAGATCACCAACCAAAGAGCGGTACATCGTCGGATTCTTGAACTGTGGACTCGTACTTTTCCGTTCGCACATACTGCTCAATCATCTTTGTAGCTTCCTTGGGTTTTCAGGCATGTTCTTCGATAGTTCTTTATATAACTCTCTTGATCGCATGTCTCCTGTGAACGCTCCTAATGACGATTGGAAGGACAAGTCGCGAGCCTGCAAACTTTCCGTAACAAATTGATTATGATATTCTGCCAGGATTTCATCACTTCGCTTGGGTATGTTATTGAGATATGTGATCGTCTTAGTAAACTTTTGTTTTTGGTAGAAGCGACCTAGGAATAAGTCAGACAACTGTGCCCAAGATTTGATACATCCATTTGGAAGGTCTTCATACCAAGTGATCGTTGTTCCCATAAAAAAGATGGGAAATACCTTGCAAACTAATTGATGTTTGCGTCACGAAATCTCATGTTGTTTCTGTATGAGTGCAGAAACTCTTTTGGATCTATGGTCTCATTGTAGATTTTGACATGCAACGGAAGCTTGAATCCTTTGGCATTTTAAAATCACATAAATGTGGAGCTCATGGTGATTTATCTGCATCGTCTTTTGCAACGATATCACACAACTCTTCTTTATAGTTAAGGATTCCGCGCTCTTGATTTACCCTCTTTTGAAAAGTTCTTATATTTTCATGCTCTACAAATATGGTACAATCCATGTTTGCCAAAACTCGGTGCTCAGATAATATTTTGGACTAATTTCTTTTTGAAAAGTTCATATATTTTTATGCTCTACAATGTGGTACCTTCCGTGTTTGCCAAAAATTGGTCATGAAGACTTTCTCTGTTCGCTTCCAAGAATGCAGGGAACGCCCTTTTTTCCTTGTCATATTATTGTTTGGAGACTCTGCTTCCTCTGTTTCCTCCTTGTCGTGCTCATTTTCCCTATTCGAGGTGTGTTCCTGCTGATGATGTACTTCTCTATCGTGTTTCAGTGTTTGTTCGTGTGACTTGTGGTTATGGCTCCTCTCGCTCCTAGTGAGCACCATTATCTACCTGAACGGTCTTGAAACGAAAAAATTTTGATTCCCCGCAGACGGCGGCAAATGATGTAGTTGACGGCTAATGCAAGTAGGTTGTCCTCTCCAAGAATTTTCTTACCTGCAAACTTATCCCGGAAATGATTCCGGGTGAAGGGCTCCGACGATCAAGACAGACTTCTCTTGCTAGAACTGGAATTTATAGAGATAATTGTGCTTACCTTAGCTCATCTGAAGCTTGTTGTATTTATAGGCTAATATGGTTGTGGTTTCGTGCTTTCAGGAATTGAGATCGTCATACCACGATCACCACGTTCTGAATTCATAGGTTCGTGTTCATCATTCGTTCCATGTTTCCCGGCCCACGTTCTCCGGCACGACTAGAAGTCCCATGCGCAGCTGATCTGTGCTTTGGGCTGAAATGGCTTCGCTTGGAATAATATTGGGATGGGCCTAGTGGCCATCACTCATCAGCCCTTTTTAACCGCTGGGCTACATACACACCAAGTACCAATAACCTTGTGATCTGGTCATGAGCGCTAGTTAGAGAGCAAGTCGAAATTAGGCATATCCCAAGGGCTGGACTCCTGAATTTCGTGCGGCACACTAGCGTTTGCGAGATCCCCTGTTTTGCCGAAGATCTAAAATCCCACAATCCAGAGTCTTCACAGGGAGATTCATATCACACTCACTCAAAGATCTCGACAAAACTTGTTCTTGAGGTAGAAGCACCACATACTTCCGACTGATTGAAGGATGAATGCAACATTCTGATGTATCAAGAAGACCTTGACAAAATAAATTCGAGGTAGTAGCAGATTAACCGAATCACATTATTCGGTTGAATTGAAGGCCTAATTGCTAGGATTTGGTTTTGCCTATAGATACCTATAGTTTTGATTCTACTTAGTTCCTCTTTTCATTTTATATTGTCACTTCGATTATAAAAGATGTTAAATGTGTGGAGTAAAATGGGATGAAAGTTGAAAAAGTAAAATGAATGGTAAAAATAACCTTATAACATACCACATTTAGAAAGTGTCAAAAAAATTTGAAAAATATATATATCTCAAAATGATAAATGTGCCAAAAACAGTTGAACCTGGGATATAAGGGGGCTCACAGCCCGTCGACACCACGGTCTCATATTCTATTTACCACATCATTTTAATGGAAACCCACAAATCTGGTAGAGTTAAGCATAGCAACCTACCACCACCAGCACATTAGACTCTGATCCTCCATAAACTCATCCATTAAACTCATCACAATACATCACCAAACACACACAGAGACCTCAAACAGAATACATCAACACACACAGAGACCTCAAACAGAATACATCAACACACACAGAGACCTCAAACAGAATACATCAACAAACACAGGTATCAAACAGAATATATCAACAAACACAGGCATCGAACAGAATACATCAATGAACACACAAGCCTCAAACATAATCGGCCGTGAATCAAATTCGAAAAATCATACCTTCTACCTACGGGCAACTGAAAGACCGAGAGCACCACCATCGCAAGAAATCCAATCCCAAAAATCAACCACTGCTCCAGTTTTCTAATGCTGCCAATTTTTAAAAAATTATCCCTCAACCCCGTCGGATTAAATAAAATTATTTTTATTAAATAATATTTTATTAAAAATTAATTTATTAGCCCCGCCAGATAAAAATTCTGGCTCCGCCCTGCTAATAATATATGATACATCATCAATCTTTGATTGTTATAAAACATACAAAACGTCTACAAGCTTGTAAACATCTGAGAAACTACAAATAAGCCATCCACTGTTATTGGCGGTTAATTTATTTTATTCTTAAATATCTCCTCTAAATACTGCCCAAAACTTGCATTACTTAAACGTTTATGCTAGCTATCGAACGACCACTAATCAAACATTCACACTAAGAACCGTTACAGCTATTGAGAGATTATTACACTGGATTTTTAGAGTTCATGAGTGCTGATGATAGCGCACCGGAGAATTGAATTGATCCGTATCTGTAGACTAGCATTGTCAACTAAAACATCTGTCACCGTCTTCCTGATTTCATCATCTGCACTCTCTACATCTCCAGCAAGGAGTTGTGCCTGTGCAATCCCACGAAGCCAGCCATTAATAACAAGGTAACAGATATATTCTACGGTCATAGACAGGAAAAGATTCTGTAGGATATTCCAATATCTCTACAAGTCTGGTGACCTCTCTCTCTAATAATGTTTACTAATCTCCTTAGCTTTCCCACTTCATATTAGAACGGTAACAAGCTTGCTTGTGATTCAAAAAATATGCTATAGGATGATATAAATTGAAGAAATGGACTTACCTCTTCAAGCAGAAGACCTAAACGATTATCGGATGCACCTAGTAGGTCAATAGCTTCAGATGGATTCGAAGTGTCTACAGTCAGCTTATTTCCTTCCTCGATCATGAGACTGACCCTGCACACTTCAAGCCGACTGCGAAGAACTTGGCATTCATGAAGCAGCTTCGCATTAGCAGCATGAGAGAGCTCCCTTCTTTGTGTTTCGTCTTCAAGGATCCCCTGACAGGTTGATAAAGGACCAGAATGGAGACATTTGAGTACACAAACATATTTATCAGAGGGCAAACAATTATATAGACTCGTGCTTTCAGAAGCAATAAGAATCAAGGCTTATGGACGATAATAAGCCATAAAAATATACTATTAATTATAGTAATAACAACTCCGTATCAACCTTTTCATTCGTTAACCTAACAAGTTCCTGCCTCAATTCTGACTGCGAACTTCGTAGGGATTTAACTTCCTTAGCTAGGGCCCTCAATTCCAATTTGGACGTTGCCACTGAATCCTCATTTTGCTTTAGCAGAGAGGAAACCTGCTCTCTAGCAGCATCCAAAGCCTGCCGCAGCCTATCATTCTCAAAAGTAGTGGACTTTTGGGTCGAATCAAGAGCATATTTTTCCTCCTAGAAGTTTTGTCAAGTCAATAGCATCCAGATAACATCCAAAAAAAAGTGAGGAAGAAAATTACAAAATTTCACCTGTTCAATCTTCAACTTCAACTCCATCTCCCGGCACTTCCTTCTAAGTTCTTCCATATCCCACTGCATCTGTGTAAAAATCTCCCTTTCAACACCAATAGCTTGCTCTAGACCCCCTTCCCTACTTAGCTTCATGGTCTCCAGTTCCAGTTCTAAATCCCGAACCTTACAATATAATGCATGGATCTCTTAGCAATTAATGCATTTCATCAGATTTTACAAAAAAAAAAAACTTCAACCATGAGAAAGCTTTTTAGACATTATCTGAGGCGGACAGGTCGTGCCATCAATTTTAGGATCTTACATGCGACCTACATATTTTAAATCAACTAGGAGACAACACCTTATTTTCCTTTATAATAGTTTCACAAATCCAAGAAGAAAGAAGACCTTTCTCACTGCCAGAGATTACTTTAGTCCCACCCGACCCCAACACAAAACACAAATTTTGTCATGTCAACTACATGTTTGGTTAATAATCTGTGATCCACGTTTATAAAGTTCACAAAAGTTTAGCTTGTAAATACCTTTGTTGAAAGCTGTTCTCTAACAGCAAGCTCTTGATCTAATCTTGCTATAAGATCTTCCACATTTGTAGGAAATATTTCAGGACTAGCAGGAGAGTCACTGGATTGAGGAATATCAGGCCTTGATGTTGTGATCTCACCTTTGAGACATTCCCCTGACACTCTTGTACTGTGATACACAGTTTTAGTCATATGTTCCATTTCATCGTCATCATGAGATTTGGCTTCCAACATATTCTTTACAAAAGTGTACTGGTCAGTAACAGTTTCGTTATTTCCCAACGAAGTCTGATCATGAAGAATTTTCCCAATCACTCGCACAGACTCAGGCCTGAGGTTGCTATTTTCAGGCGGCCCATCCTCAATAGCTGCTACCGGAACACTGGTTACTTCTGGGTGATGTGTTGCATTATCCACACCATACTCAGGGTAGCTTTTCATCCCATGCGTTGGATTCCCTCTATCAGATGCCTCATAACCAGAACCGTCTCCACTTTCTGGTGTGAATGATAAACCATCAACTAAAGAACCATCTAAGCAGTTCAACATGTCTTCTGTAGGAACCACAAAACCAGGAGGAGAATTCTCAACCGAAGCAGTCTGATTTGCCACATAGAAGGCTGAGAATCACCACCAAAAGACAATTGCATGTCAACTCCACTGTTGGACAAGCATGTCAAGTGAACAGAAAGGAACATATACTGTACACCACATATCTAGAGAACAAAAAAGAATATCAGTATATGCAACTAACAAGTAACACCTACATGACCTTGCAGCTGCTTCAAGCTCGAGAAAGATTCCAACAGTGACGCTCCTCGATATATCAATATCTGACAGCAGTTTTCCAATCCAATCCCCCAACGAGCACCTACGCTGATATGGAGCTACCCAACTTAAATTCAATGCTACAAATTGTTCTCATGAAAGTAAGTAAGAATCTATGAGTGGGCATATCCTCACATCATAGCGATACAAATATGTCTTACAGGTTATAAGTTTGACTTCATAAGTATCAATCAAGTGAAACCTTTCCAAACAAAAAAACCTACATCTTACGATTATGCACAACAAACATATACTCCTTGACCTTCTAGATTCATGAGATTCAAGATAGGACAGAAGGAGTAAAGGGTAAAGGTTAACACTTCTTGACCAACCCTATGACCAGAACTGACCAACTCCCATAAAGGCATACTCCATTGATGATAGCTGGATAACACTTTCTGAATATTTAAAAAACAGCAGATTCAAAACTCTAGAAAATGCATATGCATGCACAAAATCGATCATCACAAGACAAAGTGATCTCTCAGAACCTCAAGCATATAAGCAAGTATATTTATATACAGAATATTTACAAACCTCTTCAATCAGATCCTTGCTTTTTATCTTCAAAAAACCTTTAGGTGGAGTTGGGGCCAACTTTTTCTTCGGAAATTCCTTTTTAATCTGCAAGATCATCAGATACATTTATAATACATTTAAACCTAAAAAGAAGAGTGATATATGTACATCGGTAAGTTACTGGAATCCAACCAGCTATATACAAAAACAAGAGTTTGATGAGAAGCAAGTACGCTAGGAATCAACATTTAGTAGTTAATCCAAAATTATTTATAGAATACAACAAAAATATCAAGAAACTAGTTAAAACTCACATCAGACGATAGTTTCAGGAAATCACTAAATCGCCTCAATATCCATCGTGAACTACTGATTCCCTCGGGCGACTGTATTCCAACTTGAATCCTGTAGAACTGCCATTTGCATAGGTTAACACGTCAGTAACAATACCATACCACTCTTCAAACCTTCCTTTCCATTGAAGAGTATGATAACATGCAGTTCGATTCCTCAAAAAATTACAGTTGCCTTTAGGTTGCTTAGTTTCATTATCTAACAAAAACAGAGGGGATAGATCATATTACTTAAAGCTCTAATTTTCTAAAAATAACTGCATTTGAGGAGAATATAGATCCCAATCGATCAATATATCGTATGTCACTCGATATCATCACAGTTGGGGATACTTCAACTAAAACTGAAAATGGAGGGAAAGCAAATTGGATTACCACAATCGGGTCTAAACCTCTGGCTTTAGGTAAGACGGTCCAAGAAGGAATAGTGACACAATAACTCCATCCAGTATGAAAAGCGTGTGGCCAAACAGAGTTCCTTCCTTCCTGCAACAAAAAACACACGCATTTTGTATTTATTACACATAGATAGCAAACCATCCTCCAATCAATTGTCAATAGGATAGAAATGCAAACAACATATGTATTTTCAGAACTACTCCCACCATTACTGTCATTCACCGTTTCCAAGAATCATTTTTACCATCAATAATTTCATCTTTATGATCAGAACTGTTCAAAAAAACAAACTTTGAGACTTCTATCAACTACAACTAGCAGTTTATCTATTTAGAAAAAGTGACCCCAAGTGGATAAACAACATGAAAAGGAAAAGCTGAGATGATTTGAAGAGTACCCAAATGGCGGGAGGGGGGCTCCAATCCATGCCCAAGGGCAGAGGTGAGGCGCCGTCGTGGCGGTGGTGGGGCGAAGTGGGTTGTAGCGGGGCATTGTCGGGCAAGAAACCGTTGGTTCGAGCTATGGATTCAATGAGAGTAGGATCCGTGATGCCCAAATCCAACAGACACAGTGAGTAGTCGTGAAACCTCGCATATCCGTTCATCTTCCTCTGCTGCTTTCGTGTTTCCTGAAACAGCTATGACTTTTGCTTAAACAGCACTTCCTCTGCGGGAAAGTCGAATTTCCAAGAGTAATTTTGTTGGGGGAATAGGAAAATGTAACTCTCTTTCTTTCAAGGAAAAAACACGTGACTGCTACTTGAGTTTTTTTTATATGTCCATATGATTTAGACGGTTGGAAATAATTAAATGCTCATTAGCAATAAATTAGATTTGTGATAATTAATTATATTACTATTTATTTATCAAGGGGAATACTATGTCATCACCCCAAATTCTACTATAAGTACTTCTTAAATGGTGAAGAAAAATGCACCTCTCATTCTCTCGTTTCTCACTTATTCCCATCTTATCTTCTTCTCCATTCTCTCCTTCTTACTTTCCACATCAAACCATTTGCTAATTTCTCAATAAATTGTTGCAAAATTAGTAAAAATCACAACGCGTTATCAGCACGATCACTCATCATCTTCATCGAGTAAGTCTTTTTCTAAAAGTTGTAAGATTTTTGTGATAATGAATCAAAGTAGTTGGTGTTAAGGATACTAGTCCAAACATTTCTATTGATTTGTAGATGTCTAGAACCTCATGTGTTAAAACTTGATTATATTTGACTACACAGATCAACTTCACATAAGTGTCCAGCAACTATGACCTACAGTTTTTTTCCTCATCCAAGACACTCTTAATTAGGATCCTCTTGGTTGACTCATTATCACAACATACTAAAATGTCTAAAAATAATAATAATAATAATCAATCACAGTAATAATGATGTGATGCATAATAATTAACTTTCTAACTCCATGACATCATTAACCTTCCAACTACATAACACTACTAACTTTCTAACTACATAATACCATATTACTATACACAGGAGGTTTTGCCGCCTTATGGTAATGTGATGTGATTTAGTAACTTTCTAACTACATAACACCATATTACTATACACATGAGGTTTTGCCGTCTTATGGTAATGTGATGTGATTTATTAATTTTCTAAATGCATAACACCATATTTCTATACACATGAGGCTCTGCCACCTTATAGTAAAATGGTGTGATCTACATCTAACTAATATTTAACTTCTTTATTTTAATATTTCTATGATTAATTATGTATCTAATATATTTATCTATTTATTTGATGATGTTACATTGCTAATCTACTCTTAACATTTTAACTACAATTAATTAATATAACGGTTATAAACGGCTATATTTTTAGCGGTAATATAATGACTATAAATGGCTATATTTTACACTATAAATACAAAACATCAAATGATACAAAACCACATCCTCTCTTCTTTCTCATATTTTTGCTAACCGATAAAATGTCCAGACTAATATTTATCTTTGTTGCTGTAATTATTTTAGTATTACATGTTACCATTCTCACCGTAGAAGTTTCACCGAAAGATTTTCGTTTTTCTTCATTGATGATCGGAACCGTGTATTACTCTTTATTTTTCGCAATCATTATAGACTTTTGTATTTTGAATTATATCTAATGAACTATTTTACTTTCCCTACTAATTATCGCCATGTCAAACCTTGTGAAGTTTGAATTCAGTCCACTCGACATTAGTGGAAATAACTATATGCCGTGGATGATAGACATTGAGATGCACTTGGAACCAATGAACCTCCTTAGGACAATCCAAAAGGGGAATGACTCATCAATGATGGACAAGGCAAGATCTTTAATCTTCCTTTGTTGACACCTTGATAGGAGTCTAAAAAATGAATATCTCACTATGAAATATCCACTTGAGCTGTGGAAAAATTTGAAAGAAAGATATTGTCACACAAGAGATGTAATGCTCCCCATATACCGACTGGAACAATCTACGGTTCCAAGACTATGAGAAAGTCTACGACAATAATTCTACAATGTTCACAGCAGTAATGCATTTGACATACTATGGGGTTACAATAACTGACAATGAAATGCTGGAAAAGACTCATTCTACTTTCCATGCATCAAATGTGACCTTGCAACAACAATATCGTGTGCGGGGTTTTAAAAAATATTCAGAATTAATTGCTTGTATGCTCATTGCGGAAAAGAATAATGAGTTACTGATGAAGAATCATCAATCTCGCCCGACTAGTTCAAGAGCGTTTCCTGAAGCAAACGTTGTTAATTCCGACGAACCTGAACGAAAAAATTATTTTCAGGGTCGAGAGAGAGACTGAGGTCGTGGCCGAGGTCGAGGTCGTGGTCGTGGTTACGGACGCGGTCATGGTCGTGGTTACGGACGCGATCGAGGTGGTTATTATTTGTCCTATAAGTCCGGTAACTACTACCATAAGAAGCATCAATATGAGAGGAACCATGAAAGTACCCATAAAAGGGGAAAATACGCCAGTTCATCAAAGGGATCTGGAACCTCTTGTTTCAGATGTAGTGGTAAAGGACATTGGTCAAGAGTCTGCAGAGTCCCAGAGCACTTATGCGAACTCTACCAAGAGTCCATAAAAGGAAAGGGGAAGGAGGAAAACTTCAATGAATCCACTCATCTCGAAGCTTCTGATTTCAATGATGATTTCATGGATATAGTTGGTGATTTCACTCAGCAGCCAAGTGGTGGAAACTAAAAGAAGGACAATTATATAACTATTATTGGGATTGAAGCTAGATGGTCTGATGTGTGTTTGTATCTCTTATATATATATAAATGGTTTTATTTAAAGCCTGCTACTTTTAAGTTTATTATCTTTCTTATCAAATTTGTTTTGTTTTTAGTTAAAGAGGTGAAATGGATAAAGCTAATCGTAAAGCCAACCAAAGGATTAAAAATGAATAAATTTGCATACTCACTTGTGGAACAACACACACTATATTTAAGGATAAAAGGTATTTCTCAAAGGTAAAACCAACGCAGACCATTGTGAATACAATATCGGGTCCTGTAGATCTAATTGAAGGAGTTGGCAAGGCAGAATTTACATTGCCAAATGGCACAATGTTTACAATAAACAATGCCTTATATTTGCCAAAGTCAAAAAGGAACTTATTGATATATATCTCGTGGATTTGATACTCAGTCTGTAACTGAAGGTGCCATGAAATATATGATTCTCATTGTGTATAAATCTGGAAGGAAATGCATACTTGAGAAACTACCAATGCTCCATGCTAGATTGCATTGCACACATATAAATGCAGCAGAATCAAATGCGGTAGTGATCAAACCTTCAATATTTACCATATGGCATGATCGGTTGGGCCATCCTGGTTCAACTATGATGCGAGGAATTATTGAAAGCTTACATGGGCATCCATTGAAGGACCAGAAGATCCCTCATGGAAAATTCTTTCAATGTAAGGCTTGTTCCCTTGGAAAGCTAATCATATGGCCTTCACTGGGAAAGATTGAAATAGAATCACCAGCGTTTCTTGAACGTATTCAAGGTGATATATGTGGACCTATCCATCCACTATGTGGACCATTTCGTTACTTCATGGTATTGCTAGATGCTTCTAGCAAATGGTCACAAGTATGTATGTTACCAACTCGATGGCATTTGCTAAATTACTCGCTGAGATAATCAAATTGCGAGCTCAATTTCCTGATCATACGATCAAGGAAATTAGACTTGATAATGTCGGTGAATTCACATCTCAGACTTTCGATGATTATTGTATGTCAGTTGAGATTGTTCTTGAACATCCTATTGCTCATGTGTACACACAAAATGGTATGGCTAAATCACTGATCAAACATCTCCAACTTGTTGTTAGACCATTAATAATGAGAACAACGCTCCCTACTTCAGTATGGGGTTACGTAATATTACATGCTGCAGCATTGATTCGCATCCGGCCAAGTGCATATCATAAATACTCCCCACTACAACTTACATCAGGCCAAGAACCAAATATATCCCATCTAAGGATTTTGGCTATGCTATTTTTGTGCTTATTGCACCACCGCAAAGAACAAAGATAGGACCACAGAGAAGTATTGGCATTTATGTAGGCTTTGAAAGCACATATATTGTTAGATGCCTTGAACCCCTGACTGGGAATAGCTGTACAGCTCGTTTTGTTGATTGCCATTTTGATGAAGAAAATTTTCCAGCATTAGAGGGAGAAAGAAAACAGCTGGAAAGGAATATTACCTGGTATGTACCAGCATTATTGCATCTTGATCCTTATACAAAAGAGTGTGATGAAAAAGTCCAAAGGATTTTGCATATGCAAGATATAGCAAATCAACTTCCTGATGCATTTACAGACACAAAGAGAGTGACTAAATCTCACATCCCAGCTGAGAATGCTCCTGCTCATATTGAAATCCTGAAAGGGCAAATTGAAAACAAAGTCACTCATGAAATCACGACACACCTGAAGCGTGGAAGACCACTCGGTTCCAAAGATAAAAAATCCTCGTAAAAGTAAAGGATCAGAGAAACAAGATGACCCCAAAATGGAGGAACATATTCCTGTAGAAATACGAAACGAGGAAAATCAAAAAATTTCGATTCATTATGCCAATATAGGTATAAGGTAGAACCGAAATGAGGAAATCGATGATGCATTCTCTTACAATTTGGCATGCGATATTATGGACAAAAATAATGGATATCTTGAACCATTGTCTGTTACTGAGTGTAAAAATATACACTATTGGACTGAATGGGAAAAGGCCATTGAAGCTGAGTTAGACTCTCTTAACCGACGCAAATTTTTTGGGCCTATAGTACTCACCCCTGAAGATGTGAGACCCGTTAGATACAAATGGGTATTTGTGCGAAAAAGAAATGAGAAAAATGAGATTGTGAGATACAAGGCTAGACTCGTTGCACAAGGTTTTTCTCAAAGGCCCGGAATTGATTTTGAGGAAATATATTCCCCAGTCATAGATGGAATTACATTCAGATTCCTTATCAGTCTAGCAGTTCACGAGGATATTAATATTCACCTTATGGATGTTACCGCATACTTATACGTCGCTTGATGCTGAAATTTACATGAGGATCCCTGAAGGATTCGAAATTCATGAAGCATTAAGATCAAAACCCAGAGGAATAAATTCAATCAAATTACAAAGATCTTTATATGGGTTAAAGCAATCTAGACGCATGTGGTACAACCGACTAAGCGAATATCTGTTACAAAAGGGGTATGTCAACGACCCTCTCTGTCCCTGTGTTTTTATCAAGAAAACAACATTTGGGTGTGTGATTATCGATGTCTATGTTGATGATTTGAATATCATTGGGACCAATGAAGAGATTCTGGAAGTAATCTCTTACTTAAAGAATGAGTTCGAAATGAAATACCTTGGAAAAACAAAATATTGTCTTGGTTTGCTAATTGAGAACTTGCAAAGTGGGATACTTGTGCATCAATCAAATTACACGAAAAAGGTATTAAAATTATTCAATATGGATAAATCAAATCCATTGAGTATCTCAATGGTCGTAAGATCCCTTAATTTGGAAAATGATCCATTTCGTCCTTGTGAGGAATCTGAACAGGTCCTAGGTCCAGAAGTTTCATATTTCAATGTAATTGGTGCACTTATGTATCTCGCTAATTGTACTCGACCTGATATAGCTTTTGCTGTTAATTTATTAGGGAGGTTCAATTCGTATCCTACCAAAAGGCACTGGAACGGAATCAAACAGGTGTTTCGTTACCTTCAAGGGACAATTGATTTGGCATTATTTTAGTCCAACACTACGGAACCAGTTTTTGTTGGCTATGCAGATGCAGGTTACCAATCAGATCCACACAAAGGGAGATCTTAAACTGGGTGTGTGTTTGCTTGCGGAGGGACTGCAATTTCTTAGCGTTCATAGAAACAAACACTCATCACAACATCATTAAATCATGTTCAGGTTATCGCATTGCACGAACCAAGTCGAGAGTGTGTGTAGTTGAGATCCATAACGCGACATATCAGAAATGCAAGTGGTCTCCTATCAAATGATAATCCCATCACACTTTATGAAGATAATACCGTGTGTGTTAATCAAATGAAGGAATGATAGATCAAAAGCGACAGAACAAAGCACATTCCTCCGAAGTTCTTTTCATTTACTCAAGAGCTGGAAGAGAGTAATATTATCAACATCCAATATATATGTTCCTGTGAAAACTCAGCAGATCTGCTCACAAAGGATCTTCCCACTTCAAGGTTCAGAAAACATGTTCATGACATCGAAATGCGAAGACTACGAAATTTATGAAGAAATCACCAATGCCAACAAGGGGGAGTTATATGTGGTCGTACTCTTTTTCCCTTACTGTATTTTTTATCCCATTGGGTTATTCCAAGTAAGGTTTTTAATGAGGCAGCATGAACACATAATTATTGAAATGAGCAGTCCAGGGGGAGTGTTAGGAATAATGAAATGCTCATTAGCAATAAACTAGATTTGTAATAATTAATTATATCACTATTTATTTACCAAAGAGGAATACTCTGCCATTACCCCCACTATAAATACCCCCTTAGATAATGAAGAAAAATGCACCTCTCATTCTCTTATTTCTCACTTCTTCTCATCTTATCCCCTTCTCCATATTATCCTCTTCTCTATTATCTCTTTCTTACTTCCCACATTAAACCCTTTTCTAATTTCTCAATAAATTAGTGCAAAATTAGTAAAAATCACAACATAGAGTAAGTTTTAGAGATAAATACATTTTTAATAACCATGATTTCATGGTTAATATGTTTTGGATGAAAGTGTAGAAACCATGAAATTCGTTAACCAAAGTGTCAGCAGCTAAATTGGCCGAAAATTGGTGAAAAGATCATATTATCCTCGAGTTAAAAAAATTCAAAAAAATATAAATATGTGAAAAGACCAAATCCTCTTCACCCCAACTCTCATTCTTCCGTTGTTCCTCCCCTAATTCCCTCCCCCCATTTCCTCTGCATCCGCTCCTCAGGCCGGACCTCCGCCTAAAACACTCAACCCGGCCGGACCTCCGCAAAATAGTCAACCTAGCTAATACCTCCCTCATTTTCTCCGCCTAATCCCTCCCATTTCTTCCACCTAAAACACTCAACTCTGCCGGACCTCCACCGAACACTCAACCCGGCTTCTCCCGTCCCCCCAATCCAAATTTCCTCCTCCTAAAATTTATTCCTCTGCCGGACCTTCGCCTAAGTGAGGGTGGTGCAAACGGCAGGCGAGTTGGCTAGGGTTCCGGCGTGGTGATGGGCGTCGGCTATTACCACGGTGGGGCTGTTACGCTATAGTAGTGGGGTTGTTACGCTGTGGTAGTGGGGTTGTTACGCTGTGGTGATGAGAGGCTTTTACGCACTAGTGGTGGGGCTGTTACGCAGTGGTGGGTGGAGGCTATTACTGCGGTGGTGATGAGGCTAAGCAGTGGTGTTGGGCAGCTATGGTTGAGCAATAAGGTTGAGCGGTGGTGAGGGGTGGCTAAGGTTGAGCGGATAGGGATGAGCGAAGGAAGAGGTGGTGGCTAGGGTTTTTGGGCAGAGAGCTTGTGGTGGAGTTGCGGTGGGGATGGATTTCATGTGGCGGGGCAGGTGGTTCTGGGCAGCGAGGGTGGTGGTGGTGGTGGTGGGTGCAAGTAGCGGCATGGTGGCGGCAATGTGGCGGCGGAAGTGGATTTGAAGACGATCTGTAGGGGTAAAATGATCTATTAGTTTTCAGATTTAAACTTAGGGGTATTTATGTCTTTTATTGTTTGGTCAATGGCTAATATTTTGAGTCAATGCCAGAATTGAGCAAAATGGGTATAATTGTACAATTATTCAAAAACATAGGGTTAGTTTTGCACTTTCAAATTTTACAGGATTATATCTGCACTTTCTCAATTTAATGGGTAATTTTTGGACTTTTCCAAAGCTTTGAATAGTGTAAATATAACTTTTTGACCGTCATACAAATTTTTATAGTACACATGTAACTATGGATTGGTATAAAAGTATAAAGTGTGAACTCTCTCTCACCGTCTTTCGATCATAAAATAATGAAATGACAAAGATATTCCTAGTAATATTTTGTTATATTTCGTTGGACCAGTGCCACCGCACCACTACTGCTGCTTTGTCACCCAAACCCCTCGCAACTGAAATTTCACCACACATGATGTTATTCCTTCCATCACTCGAGTCGGAATTTCACCACCCTTGGTAGCGGGGATTTCACCACCTGCAACCCAACCCCAAAAATTCACCAGACAATCTTAACCCCTAACACTGCCACACTCACCTTGGATACTTCATCTCACCATCATCCATCCTAACACCTCCATCAGCCGCCATATCACCCCTCGCGTGACACTCCCATGCAACTACCTTTTCCCCCGCCTCTATCGCCAACCTCTTCCGGCCTATGCCCTTGTTATTATTGACCTTATGACCCATCACCAAGTTCCAATCACATAATTTTATTGCGAAGAGTCTGAAAAATCCAATGATGATGAGTTCCGTCCAGTACCACCACCATCAACGATGAGTATAAGTTTGATCACCGTCATTGTTCTCAATCATCTTGGCCTCAAACCGCACACTGGGGTACCATCATCATTGTCTTTAAATTATCACCACATGGTGGCGCTTGAGCTCTCTGCGATTTCTGACTAGGGGGGTTGAGAAAAGCTCAATAATTTTTTACGGGATGAGGGTTGAGGAAGGAATGCACAAGGTGGGATGAGGGGTTTTTTCCCTTTTTTAAAGTCGATTAGTTAAGGAGGGCTATTTGATCATTTTCATTTTTGGTGTTGACTTTCATCGTCGACAGGTCTAGGGTTATTTGACTATATTTTTTGGGTCATATTGTTAAATGCCAAGAATTAAGATGTGTTTGCAGTATTTATACGTGTTTATTTATAAGTAATGCGGTTTTTTTAGACACCTTTATAAATTATATGTTTTACTCTAAATATGTAATGTTTCTAACCGAAACTCAAATAGGTGTATAAGTTTATCCAAATAGCTCATAAAACAAATTTGACCCGAATTTAATTGATTTAACCCGCAAAATTTTCATCTTTTGTAGTAAAATTGCACTTGGTCCCTTGTCTTTTCATAACTTATAGAAATACCGTATGAGACAAACTCAATTTTTTATATAACGAGCAAAAATAAAGAAGAAACATTCATGCGTAACTACTATTTTAACCAAAAATATCACATGAATAAATCGAGTCGGTGACAAGTTAATCAATAGGATGAAAGAACTCTTTTCATGTGAGAGCTGATAATCAATTGACACAAGCTAGTAACTCGTACATCAATAACACACTACAAAAATGATTTAGAAAAGGGTGATATGCAAATATAACCCTATATGTTGGAGAAAGTGTAGATATAACTCTAAGTTATTTTTTTAGTGTAAATATAACCCTAACGATTATACATATGTGCAAATATAACCCTAAGGTCATTATTCTGGCATTGACTGGTCATTTCCATCCATTGACCGGCCGAAAAGGACCAAAATGTCCTTCTAACCTAATACACAATTTTAAAAGATAAAAATGCCCCCAACAATCTGCCACCACCACCACTGCTCTGGCTTCACCTTCACCATGCCACCGCCATTCTACCACCACCACTACTCCGGCTCCACCATGAACCAGCCTGAGACTTCAGTACCATCTATGTAATTCACTCTATTATTTATCATAATTAAGCAAGTTGCATAAGTCGGAAGTCTGAACTAGAAACCTAGTTCAATTACCCAATCAAACGCATACACACACACACCCATACTCAATCAAACAATGAATCAACAAAGACTGTGAAAGAGCATTCTCGACATTTAATCAAAATTTTAGTCACAAATTCCACAAAACTAAAAATTATCACCATCAAATGGGAACATTTCGCTTCATCACATGTTTCCCTGTAACCGCGAGGCCCGCCACCACTCCGTCGATAGCTCCCACCACTGCTGCTGCCTTGTACAGCGTGTCGGTCACCAGCCCCGCCATGTTGTTGATGACGTCATTCGTGTCCCTCACAATTACCATTCTGCTCTCCAACCCAGCACACATCATCCCCAAAATCCCCATATGGTTCAGATCTGCCAACTCGAGTGACCCAACGCATTCAAAATTCGATTAACCTTCAGCTTGAAGGAATCCACAGCTCCACATCTGGCCCGCTCAATCTTCTAGCGACGTCCGTGAAAGGCAGCGGTGTGGATTGGAGATGGAGATTGGAGGGGAAGAAGAAGATTGGAGACTGGGTTTTCTGGAGATTAAAGCAGAAGAAGAAGATTGAAGATTGGAGCGGAAGAAGAAGATTGAAGATTGGAGCAGAAGAAGAAGATTGAAGCGGAAGAAGAAGATTGGAGGAGGAGGAAGAAGAAGATTGGAGGAGGAAGAAGATGGAGATGGCTATAGAAGAAGATTGGAGGAAGAGATGGCAAAAATGTCAAAATAATTGCTTTTTCTTTTATTTCTAAAGGGTAAAATAGTCTTTTAATTAAATCCAACCACAAATCACTGGAAAAGGTTATATTTGCACATAACCTGAATAGATAGGGTTATATTTACACTTTCAATTATCGCAGGGTTATATCTGCACTTTCGTCAATTATATAGGGTTACATGTGCACTTTGCTCTTTAGAAAATCATCATGAAAGGCACAAGCAAGAACAAAAACCCAATCCTAAAAACCTTGTCAACACCATTTTTTGCACCAATTGCCGGAGTTGCAACATTGCAGTCGGTGAGGCCGACAGAGTGGCCACAATATCCCGAAAGCAAGATGGTTTGTGTAGCATTAATGTCAAATGATGTCAAAAACTCTTCATTTCCAAAGACGGTACAGAGGCACGGAAACTCCGCGACTACTACCACTAGTAGAGAGTTGTTGATTAAAGACACTCAATCAAAGATGGTTCTTGAAGGAATCGCCTTTAATAAGGATCCAATGAGTTTCAAATTCGAAAGTCTCTCCCAAGTCCTAACCAAAAATTTTAAAGTCATTTATTGATTAATCAACCGCCTTTTATTAGCATCAATTAAAGGTGGTTCTACAAAAGAATCGCCTTTAATTGAAGATATGAAGAAGTTCCGAGTTCGGAACTCCTATCCTAGGTCCCTCTTTTATTTTAGAGGTGGTATCAATTGTAGAGCCGCCTTTAACGGATGACTTCTAGGCACAATATATAAGCAACCCTTAGTTATTTTCATTCTAAACCCTTTCTCATTCCCGTCGCTGAGAGTGAAACCTTTCTCCTTTTCCCATTTCATGCCACTACCATTTTCTCCTCCTTTTCACACCGCTTCTGAGTCCATTCTTCTCCATTTTCATTTCCTCTGATCAGAGCCTCTCTTGTCGTTGCTCCACCGCTGCCTTTAATTGGTGTCGCTCCACTCCGCTGCTGCCTCGAGAAGGAGCCCCGTCACTTAACCAATCCCGGCGCTGCCAATGTCTCTCACCACCGTAAAGGCGTATTCCCTGCCGACGTGCCTCACCACCGCATCATCCCTTGCCGGCAGTGTGTTTACAGATTTATGTGTTTTATTCCTTATTCATTCTTTTTTTATTCAAACAGATGTGTCCATATCTTTATTTGTTTTTGTTCAGATCTATGTTGCTATGTTTTAGGTTTTAGATCTATTGATTTTGGCAACTAAAGGGCCATATATGTGTTATTTTTGTTGTTCTATATTAGGTATTCGTGTCTGGAATTGATTTGCTGTCGGAAACCAATTTTTTGGGACTCTGAAATAGGTTCCAAATTTGGAACCTTTTTAGGAGCAGATAGAAGGCAGTTTTTGGAACCATCTTTGATTGATTTCGATCAAAGTCAAGACCAACGACGATACCTGAAAAGTTTCTTCTTTGGTCCGATAAAACTGTCTTTAGTTGACCATTCTCTACTAGTGTACTTCTGTAAGCATATGACAACACTAGGATGGAGGGGTGGTAGAGTCGAGATAATTCACACAATCAGCCACTTTTGTTATCTATGACTGAAGTTCTTGTCCTTCAGTCATTGTGGCAGTGCCGGTGATCACGATCACCAGCAAAGCCTCTTTTAAAATAAGAACGTACACTATGGTGGAAGCAATGAAATAAGATGGTGTTCCCTCACAATAAAATCACAGTTCATAATGTACATGAATATAAGTGGATGGTTATTGAGGGAAATTACAATGATCGTGTTATGTGAATCGCCCTATGGGCTCATTTATATGTTCATTTTACATTGTAGAGAATAAGAATGTAATGAATATTGTGATTGTATTCATGTATGGGTACATTATATAGTGTCATAAGAGTTCTAAGTAAATAGGGAAAATGATACTAATCTAAATACAAGTAATTCACAAAATATTTTATTTCCTCAATACACCTCCTCAAGTTAGAGCATGTAGATCGAGAATGTCCAACTTGCCAAGTAATAGTTGAAACTGATTATGTCCAAGAGCTTTCGTGAATAAGTTTGCAGGCTAATCACAAGTATGGATATGATGAGTAACAATAGTACCAGACTGTACCAAATCTCTGAAAAAATGACATCCAACCTCTATGTGCTTCGTTTGTTCTTGATAGACAGGATTAGCAGGCAATATGAAGTGCAGATTGACTATCACAAAACAATCGCATGGGGGCAGAATGAACAACGCCAAAATCTTTAACCAAAGACTTAAGCCACAATAGCTCATAATAAGTAACTGACATGGCACGATACTCCGCTTCAGCAAAAGAACGAGAAATCGTGGGTTGCTTCTTGGTCTTCCATGAAACTGGAGAATTACCGATCATCACAAAATATCCAAAAAGTGAATGTCGTGTTATAAGGCACGCAACCCAATCAGAATCACAGTAAGTAGTTAATTGTAAAGAACTATGTGAAGAGAGAAATAAACCTTGACCAGGATGACTCTTTAAGTAGTGTAAAACCCGCAGTGCAGCTCGCCATTCAGGAACACAAGGTGACTTCATGAACTGAGAAAATGTATACACCAATAACTAAGCTTCGGTCGCGTAATGGTAAGGTACAGAAGATGACTGACTAGACGCCGATACTGCTCCGGATTATTGTATAAGGGGCCCTTCCACGGGCGCGAGATAGGAGGCATAGGACAAGCAACCAAAAACTTTCAGGAGCTTATAGTTTGGAGCACGTCCGTAAAGTAACTCAAATGGTGTGCGACCATTAAGTTTCTTTGTAGGTGTCCGGTTAATCAAATAGGCCTCAATGAGAATACATTCTCCCCAAAAATTGATAGGTAGATTAGCTTGCAAACGCAAAGCACAAGCCACATTTAACAAATGACAATGCTTGCGTTCTACACGGCCATTCTACTGTGGTGTACCAGCCATTAATGTCTCCAAAACAATGTTGGATTCAACAAAGTAGGATCTCAGGGGCAAAAATCATATACCATTATGACAAATGGTGCGCCCAAACTGTGTATTGATCAAAGCACAAAATTCTACAAATCTAGAAGCTACTTATGACTTACCACTAATAAATAAATCCAAACAGCTCAGGAATAGTCATTAATTGTAGTTTTAAAAAAATGCACCACTAGAAGACGGTGAACTACAAGGCCCCCAAACATCACAATGTATTAATTCAAACAAAGAAATAGCATTTAAAGTACTCAAAGGAATACTATGTCTACTTTGTTTTGCTCTATAACACACCATTATTTGTGCTAAAATCAAGAATAGAAACAGAATACACCACCGTAGATGATGGATGTCCAAAACGCTGATGCCATAAATCAAATGAATATGCAGAAACTGAAGCAACTGTTGGAACTAACTATGGAACAGGAGACCAAACACGTGTATCCAGCAGACGAAGCAAGTAAACCCCTCATGTTGTTCACCCACGCCAATCCAGTCCTCGTAATGATTTTCTGTAAAATGCAATAATTTTCAGTAAATAAAGCTAATCATTTGAACGCTAATAACAATAAAAAAGTATGATAATAAATGACATTGCAAGGTAGGGATGTAGAGCACATGAGTAAGAATAGTATCTCCAAAACGTATAGATCCATAATGTGTTGTAGATGATACAGATCCATTAGGTAATATCACATTAACATAATAAAAAACAATAGTAATATCAGTAAGAGAACTCTTGTCACCAGTCATGTGATATGAGGCTCCCGAATCAATAACCAAAGGTGAAGTAAATAAAAATATACTAATCTAAATACAATTAATATTCACAAAATATTCTATTTCAAAGGTAGGAGACGCGGCGGCACGTGAGATTCACGGTGGCGGCGCGTGTAGATTTGGATCACCGCGTGAGCAAACACAAGCAGGAAAATTGGGTAGCGGATGTCAAATAATCACGAAAAATGTGCTGGTGGCAGTGATCGGCCATCGTCGAGAACGGCAGGGAGCGGCAGCGGCATCAATGGAAAATTTTTCTCAGGGTTTCAATATTTTAGGCTCTGATACCATGTAGAAAATAATGATGTAATGTTGTGATTGTATTCCTGCTCTGGGGTACATTATATAGTGTTACAAGAGTCATAATTAAATAAGGAAAAAAATATTAATCTAAGAGTGGGTCTCCTGACAGGCTGCATGTCTATAAACTTATTGACATGTCACTTATTTTTTATCTTATACACTACATTTGTTAAATTACCTATTTAAAAATTTTGAAAATATTTTTTATATTATATATTTTTATATTTTCACATTAAAATACATATTATTATTTGTCTTAACTTTTAAAATATAATTTTTTTAAAAAAACTACAACATTTAAGGTAAAAGCCACTGTGGACTATCCATAAACTTATGGAAATGTCATCTTTCCTAAGACTATCTCCTAATCTAAATACAAGTAATACTCACAAAATATTCTATTTCCTCAATATACATCAATAAAAATATGTGGGTAGAAAAATTACAATAATCGCACTCCCTATGTCTCAACTTAACCTGCACACTTACTATTTGACAGTCAACACTGTCAAACTTTGATCACATATTTAAATAGATATATAAACATTAATATTATTGTATGTGATATTATTGTATTCGTTGTAATAAGTAGTTTATAAATATCAACTTTTTATCTGCCGCTATGATACCTAGTTAAATATATGGGTTATTTACATTTATAACCCTAACTTTAGGCTGAAAGTGCCAATATAACCCACAATCTGAAAAAGTGTCAATTTAACCCTAACTAATTATCGTATGTGCTAATCTAACCCTAACTTTCTAAAAATTTATGCCGATATACCAAAAATCCCTATTCTGGCATTGACAATTCCGGCAATGATAGTATACTGAAATGATTAAAATACCCTATTCTAGAAGCTGAAAATTTTATCCTCATAATACCCTTGCAACCACCAGTTACCACTTCCGCCAACCACCAGCTCTACCACCATCTCCACCAGCCACAAGCCACCACCTCCTTCACAAACTTCACCAGCCACCACCACATTTGCTATTACCCACCATCCCACCATCATTAGCCACCACCTCCGCCACTATCTCAGCCACAACCTCTGCCACCACTAGCCCCCACCTCCTCCACCATCTCCGCCACCCGCTCCACCTCATATTTTCTCAGACCTCAGCGTCGCTCATCCAAGCGATAAAAATCCGCCCCTGACCACCATCAATGGTAGTTCACCCCCCCTAATTCACCACCATCCCTAATTCAAATAGAAAACTCTAGACTCAATTCAAATCAAATTGCCGCCCTAGACTCGATTCAAACGCTGGAGGAGGAGCCCAGCAGTGGCGGAAATGAAGCTGCAACGGAGAATGGAAAAAATGGGGAAAATGGGGAAAAGGCGATGGAAAAGACGGGGAAAGGAAAAAATGATAAAAATACGACAAAAAAGGGAAAAGATGGGGATGGATAAAGGAAAACATGACGGAGAAAGGAAAAGATGACAGAGAATGATTTGAAAAGAAAACGACGGCAATGATGAAGCTTCTTTTTCATTTTTTTAAAAAACATTTACGCCATGGGAAAAATCACCTTTTCACATAAATCCGGCTATAAATCAGTTGACTGAAAAAGTCAAATGAGTCAAAGGTTATATTCACACTTTCTAAAATTGCAGAATTATATTGCCACTTTCAGCCCAAAGTCAGGGTCATTTTAGCACTTTACTCTAAATATATTAATGGTCAAACATATTTTTTGGAGACCATGAAAAAGATTCTGTGCATGTTTTGATGGGACAAAGGGAGTTGATAGTGCATAAATCTTCAGTGGCCCAATAATATTGGGCCACAAGCTAAGATAATGAATAGTCATATAATATTAACAATTTGGCCTACTTAGCACAGTAGGGTTAAAGGATAATCCCACAAAAAACCCTAGGGTTGATAGAGTATATATACTCAGGTACGTCTCCTGTTGATAGAGTATATTCCTCATTAATCATATTGGGGTTGACTTTACCATCGAAGACTCTCCCCTCGGATAACCCCCGGAGGCTCTGTTTTACAGGTCACAATGAAAGGATAGGTGGTATTGCGTAATTGGGTTTCATGTAGCATTAAGTGGCACGCTCAGTGAGACGCGAAAAGTTAGATCCTTCACCGGGACTACTCTGTTTAATAGTCTCGACTTCGCCGGTGATAAGATCAACTCTTGCTAAGTTTTGGAGTCTCAACCTACACATAATATTAACCAGGTCTGCAAATGTTTCTTTTCCAAATGGGTCTCACCATTATAGGCCTGCCTTTTTGTCTTCTCTGGGGGGTTTATGGTCTCTCTCGGATGGCTTGCCTCAGGAGAGTTCAACCCTCGGGTAACAAAGCTCCAAATCAAGTAGAGAGCTCCTCCTACCAATCCAAAGTTTGGGTAAAAGATTTGGTGAGCTTTGAATCAAAATTCAAACACGAGTAACTTTGAATGAAGGTATTTTGGGAGAGTAACAAGGCTCGGTTATCCCCAGCACCTTGTGCGCGCCTCTAGCAGGTCCGTTATATGCAAAAAAGGTACACACCATAAAGTGGATAAGATCTACACACTGAGCTGAGGAAGAAGACCCGATGCGTGGACTCCACGCACCCAGGATTACCACTACATTTTGTCATCGGCGAATGAGATTCACGTGCCAAGCTCTTTGCTCCACCTTCTTTGTCCTCACCGATGCGGTCTCCGAGTCGTCCCTTGACTCGCCGCCCCTGGCTTCGAATTTGCCAGTGCCTTTCGATGGAGTCCTCTCAAACTTGCTACCCATGGTTTTTGAACTCACCAGTGGCCGGAGGCCCCGTTCGAATCCACCCTTCAAATTCCCGGCGGTGGCCAACGGAAATCTATTTGGTACCCCTTGGAAATTCTACCCTACAACTTAGAAGTTTGCACACTTGATGCATATAATTCATCAAACCAATGGCTTGTGGGACCCTTGTATGCATAATAATTCATGATATGCAAATTTCACATGATGTGGGGCCCGCCCTTGATCACTCAAAGCAATTAAGCAGGGCTCAATGGTGCCATCGTTGAATTCGATGGTTCCCCCGTTGAGTTCAATGGTGCCCCTGCTAAATTCGGTGGTGCCTCCGCTGGGTTCATTAGTGCCCCCCGTTGGATTCAATGGTGCCCTCTCTGAATTTCTCAGCTTATTGAGAGGGGATTTGCTGTCCTTGCTGGTGCCCCCGATGAGTGGTTGGTGCCCCCACTGAGTGCTGGTCCCCGCTGAGTTGGTGGGGCCCCATCTTGGTTAGCCAGTGCCCCTGCCAAGACGGCTGGTGCCCCCACCAAGTTGGTGGTGCCCCCACAAAATGCACACAGATAAGTTTGAGCATTGAATTAAAATTATTCAATTTTTCTAAAGAATGGCGATAAATTAGCCTTTCGTAATAATGACAATAAATAATTACCTTAATTTCTTCTTGGTGAAAATCATGTGACCATGTAACTGGTCTTTTTGCCTAGCTACACCACGATGGGTGCTAAGTTTGTGCTCAACGCTTTCTTCAGGAAAGACCCTAGATCACACCTAAACCTTGAAATGTGCAATATATCTGCTCGTGTTGCGATTTTTGTTAAGTAATTGAAAATCTACCAATGACTGGTGCTCTTGGATAGTGGGTAGCACACCTCGGGGAGGGAAAACACCGTTGTAAATCCAAGAACACCCTCATTGGTACCAAATTAAAGTGATCCTCAACCGAGGTATAGCGCTAACCATAAACACCGCTATATGTTAAGGGATTCTCCTTGAACGACTTTCACGGCCTTGTAAAATATTTGAAGGGCCAACACAGCCCATCGAACGCGCATTAAGAACCACTCTCCTCAAATTAGAGCAGTACATATTTGAAGGGCCAACACAACCCATCAAACCCGCATCAAGTACCATTCTCCTGAAATCGGAGCAGTACATTTTCGAAGGGCTAACACAGCCTATCGAACGCGCATCAAACGACACTCTCCTCAAATTGGAGCAGTACATATTTGAAGGGCCAACATAGCCCACCAAACAATTCGGGGTCGAAATCCCCTTAACACGCATCAAGAGCTCAAGGCACATACCTTGTAAACATTTGTATGGCCAACAAAGCCCATCAAACTTTTTGGGGCCGAAATTCCCTTAACGTGCACCAAATGCACAAGGCACAAACCTTGTAAACATTTGAGGGGTCAATATAGATTATCGAGCACTTTGGGGCCGAAATCTTCTTAACTCACAACAAGCGCCCAAGCATAAACCTTATAAGCATTCGAAGGGCCAACACAGCTTATCAAACACTTAAGGGTAGAAATTCCCCTTTACGTGAATAAACTGGGTGAAGATTCGAAGAACCTCCAGGACCCATCGAGCGCTTAGGGTCAAAATACCCTACATATATGAGCGCTCAAGAATCGAATCCTTGAATGCATCAAAATTGTCTTCGATCAGCCTTTCATTTCTAGTCTTAGCTCCAAATGGGATTCGATCAGCCTTTTATTCTTGAGTTTCGGCCCGCTAGCCCTTTTATCTCAAGATTTGGCACAACCCAAAATTGGCTTCGATCAGCCTTTGACTTTCGAGTTTTCAGCTCAAAATGGGTTTCGATAAGTCTTTTGTTGTCGGGCTCCTACTCGAAATGGGCTTCGATCATAATTTTATTCTTGAGTTTTGGCTCGTTGGTCCTTCTATCTCGAGATTCGGCACAGTTCAAAATTGACTTCGATCAGCTTTCCACTCTCGAGTTTCAACACGACGGTCCCTCAAACTAGAGACTCGACTGCAAAGGCCTTTCACTCTTCTTAACAAAGAGCATCAAAAACTTATAAGACCTCTGCAGCCCACCGGGCGTTAGGGATCGAAATCCCCTTTTACATGAATAAGTAACGAGGATAAAAACATTGTGGTTACTGATGAGTGGTACCATTCGATTGGGGGCCGAGGGAAAGCACCACTGTAAATCCAAGGACACCCTCATTAGTACCAAATTAATGAGTCATTCACCACGGTATATCGCCCCCAACATGAATGGCGCTATAGGTCAAATGATTCTCCTTGAAAGGCCTCCACAGCCTTGTAAACATTCAAACCCATATAAATAGGCATTCGGGGTCGAGCTTCCCTTTCACGATATGAGTGCCAAGGCATTCATAGCCTATTTAGCGCTCGGGGCCGAACTTCCCTTTCATGATATGAGCGCCAAGGCATTTATAGGAAAGTGGAGCACATGGAACCCAACCTAGACTCCACGCGCTCAGAAGTAAGAGTGATCATCACACCCTTGTGACCTTTCCACTTCCCCCTCTGAATTCGAACGCCTTTGGATTCTAACAAAGATTAGAAGGCCAAAGGTCAAATCCCCTATTCCTAATTACAGGGATTCGAACACCCTCTGATTCTAACACAGATGAGAAGATCGAAGGTCGAATCCCCTATTCCTAAGTACATGGATTTGAACACCCTCATATTTTAACACATATTAGAAGGCCTAAGATCGAATCCTTTATTCCTAAGTACAGGGATTCGAACATCCTCAAATTCTAACACAGATTAGAATCCAAAGGTCAAGTCCCCTATTCCCAAGTATCTAGATTTGTACAATTTCAGATTCTAACACAGATTAGAATCCAAAGGACAAATTCCCTATTCCTAAAAATCAAGATTCTAACGTTCTCGGATTCTAACGTAGATTGGAAGATCGAGAGTCAAATCCCCTACTTTTGACCAATGGGGATCAAAGTCCCTCGGATTCCAACGGATTGGAAGGCCGATGATCAGACCTCTTATGCATAACCTCTGGGGCATGAAGGCTTCACAGGGAGTGAATGAGGCCAGATCCAAGCCCTTGGGCTCTGACACAGATTAGAAAGCCGAGGGTCTGACCCCTGACACATTAATCCGCTCAAAAAACATATTTGAACTCAACCTGGAGCAAAAGCTCAATGCACCGTAGGGACACAAAAATCGCCCCCATAGCATTATGGGATCCCTAAGGGCAAACTCTCACTCAATTATCAATTCGAAGCAGCCCCGTCAAAGGGCAAAACATTGAACCCGCAGATGTGAGCATGGATTTGAACTCAGAGCCCGAGGATAAATTCAAAGGTTGGACCCACAAATTTCCAGGGCCTTATTGATAATGTGTAAACCGTTATTGAGCCCAAGTGACTAATAATGGCCAACCTCTGGTCGTTAGCATTACCCTTTATGTAATGACCTTTGGGCCAACCCAAAGGTAGGAGTACTTGCTCCACAAGCAAACAAAATAGTTATCCTACTTGCCTAGCTATATAAAAGTTAAAGGTAACCCTACACACCACTCGGGGCCGAACTCCCCTTTCATGATATGAGCGCCAAGGCATTCATAGCATGTTTAGTGCTCGGGGCTAAAATCTCCTTTCATGATAAGAGAGTCAAGGCATTCATAGCCTATCGAGGCCGAACTCCCATTTCATAATATGAGCTCCAAGGCATTCATAGCATGTCTAACACTTTGGGGCTGAAATCCCCTTAACACATGTAAGCGTCCAAGATGAAAACCTTATAATCAAAGGGCCTCCGTGGCACATTGAATTCTTACATGTGTAAAAGTGCCAATACACGAGCGCTTGGGGTCGAATCCCCCATATGCATAAGCGCTCAATGATAAAAATCCTTTCATACACTTGGACGACCTCTGTGGCATGTCAAGTGCATGGGGTCGAACCCCAAACACACATAAGCACTCAAGAATCATATCCTTGCATACACTTGAAAGGTCCCAATGGTCTTCCAAGTGCTTTGGGTCAAACCCTACATATGCGTAAGCACTTAAGGATCATATCCTTGCATATACATAAGCGCTTTGTGTCAAACCCCCCATGCATACTTAAGTGCTAAAGGATCAAAATCCTTACACGCACTCGACATGCAAATCCTCGACCAGGATGTAGTGCACCTTACACAAACGTTGCTATAAGTCGCATAGTGCCCATACTTTTAAGGAAGCTGGGGCCACCTTTGTCAAACGCCACAATGGCTTTAAGGGACTTGGAGCTACCATTGAAAAATGTCACGATGACTTATAAACAAAAGTGTTGAATCCCTTACCTATATATAAAGATACCACGGGGACTTGTAAACGAAAAAGGTTGAACCCCACACATTTATCTAAAAATTCCTTAAGGGCTCAAAATTAAAGGGGTCTAAATCCCCCTCTTATGATTAAGCGCTTAAGGGATAAAAACCCTTGTACATAAATGAAGAGTCTTCAATTATTGTTACGCACTTGGGGTCAAAATCCTCTCCTTGTGATTAAGCGCTTAAGGGATAAAAAACCCTTGTAAATACTCGAAGGGCCTTCAGCGCTTGGGGGTCGAAATCCCCTTTCATGAAAATAAGCGCTTGAGGTCAAAATCCCCTTCCATATAAAAAAGCACTTGGGGTTGAAACCCCCTTTTACATGTATAAGTACTAGGGATAAAAACCTGGAAAATAATCCAAGGGCCTTCATGGCCCGTCAAGCGCTTGGAGCCGAAATCCCTTAAATATATGAGCGCTGAGGAATTGAATAA
Organism: Rubia yunnanensis; assembly: GCA_037428765.1. Lineage (NCBI taxonomy): Eukaryota > Viridiplantae > Streptophyta > Magnoliopsida > Gentianales > Rubiaceae > Rubia > Rubia yunnanensis. The sequence goes on from CM075069.1 coordinate 21,356,731, forward strand.
TTAAAAACACTTGAGAAGCCTCTGTGGCCTATAAAGCACTCCGGGATGAGATCCCCTACATATATGAGCGCCTAGGGATTAAACCCTGAAAAACACTTGAAAGGTTTTCACGGCCTATCAAGCGCTCGGGGATAAGATCCCCACATATATGAGCGCCGAGGGATTAAACCCCTAAAAACACTTGAAAGGCCTCTGTGGCCTATCAAGCGATTGGGGCCAAGATCTCCCACATATATGAGCACTGAGGGATTAAACCCCTCAAAATAATTGAAAATTACTTCGATCAGTCTTTCATTTTTTAGTCTCGGCTCAAAATGGGCTTCGATCTGCCTTTCGTTCTCAAGCTTCTACTCAAATGGGCTTCAATAAGCCTTTTATTCTCGAGTTTTAGCCCACTGATCCTTCTATCACGAGATTTGGCACAACCCAAAATTGGCATCGATCAGCCTTTTATTTTTAAGTCTTCAGCTCAAAATGGGCTTCGATCAGTCTTTTGTTCTCGAGCTTCTGCTAAAAATAGGCTTGGATCAGCCTTTTATTCTTGAGTTTAGGCCCACTAGTCCTTCTATCTCGAGATTCGGCACAATATGAAATTGGCTTCGATCAGTCTTTCATAGTCTTAGCTCGAAATGGGCTTTGATTATACTTTCGAGCTTCAGCTCGAAATGGGTTTCGATCAGCCTTTTGAGCTTCTACTCGAAATTAGCTTCGACCGGCCTTTCATTTGTGAGTCTCAACTTGAAATGAGATTCGATCAGCCTTTTATCCTCAAGTTTCGGCCCGCTGGTCCTTCTATCTCAAGATTTGGCACAACCCAAAATTGGCTTCGATCAACCGTTCATTTTCGAGTCTTCAGCTCGAAATGGGCTTTGATAAGTTTTTCATTCTTGAGTTTTTGCTTGAAATTGGTTTCGATCAGCCTTTTACTCTCGGGTTTTAGCCTAGTGGTCCTCCTATCTCTAGAAATGCTCACATGAGAGAATATTTTATGACAAAATCATATATGTAGTACCTATTCAAAATACCAAACGTCGTATCAAGGATAGAATCGTAAATCCCTCGAATGGGTCCCCCCGAAAGGCTCGTAAGGTATCAACCTAGTTCGAGATCTTCTCAGACCTCAAAAGGACCTATGATTTTCTAGGGTCTTCTTGATAGTGCATACCACAAACTAAGATAATGACAAATCATATAACATTAACAGTTGGGCATACTTGGCCTAATAGGGTTGAAGGGAAATCCTATAAAAACCCTAGGGTTGATAGAGTATATATACTCAGGTATGTCTCATATTACAGATTATGCTATGTTATTCCTCATTGCTCGTATTGGGCGTAACTTTACCATGATACTCTCTTCTTAGGTAACCCCCTGGGAGCTCTGTTTTACAGGTCACGTGAAGGGATAAGCGACACTACGTCATCAGGTTTCATGTAGCATTTGAAGTATCGTGTAATGCAATAGTGTACTTTTTGGCTCATTATTAAATGCATCGTCTTTATTAAATATCAACTAAAATTAATTTTCATTTTCATTCACACTAATGGTCAACATATATGTATATATTATTTTTACTATAAATAATGTCAATTAACTTTAGAATAATAATTCATTAATTTTATATCATTCAAAAATAAACTTCGTAGATTCAAAAGTAAGTACTACAATTATCAATTATACAGTGTGTGATATTGATCTAACTAGTTTTTTTACATTGGGTGTTGCTATATCACGTCATGTATATTACTAGTTTATGCCCTAATATGTACACATACATATATTATTGTTTTTTTATCTTTATATTTTTATTGTGGAAATAATTTTACTTTCTATGAGGTAAAAAGTTTTGGTAATAAAATTTCACCTACCTTCTTCACCATTCCACCTCCTCTCAACCTCCATCCGCAGGTGACCACCGCCCACCCCGGCCACTGCCTGCCGGCGACCACCGCATGCCACCTGCCACTAACCACCATCGTACATTGATAGAATCTCCGGAAAAGTTAGTTTTTTAATGAAATTTGAATTATTTGCCGTAAATGTAGTATGAATCTCAATTTTTTGGCCGAAATGTCGATTGAATCTGAAATTTTTGCCCTCGTAAGATTCTGGAATTCTGGCAGATGGGAATTGCCCAAAGGAGAACCAGATCTGGGTAGAAGAATGGCAAAGGAGAACCGGGCAAAGAGATAAAAGAGAATCATAGGAAGAAAACAGAACTGGAAAAAGAAAGAAAAAAGAATGGAGAACCAAAGGAAGAAAAAGAAAACCAGGAAAAGAAAGAAAGGAGAAAAGAGAATCGGAGGAAGAAAAGAGAACTAGAAAAAAGAAAGGAGAACCGGAGGAAGAAAATAAAATCGGGTTAAGAAAGAAAAGGAGAGAAGAGAACCGGAGAGAGAGAAGAGAACCGGGAAAAGAAAGAAAGGAGAAAAGAGAACAGGAGGAAAAAGATGACACCGGGTTAAGAAAGGAAAAGGAAACGAGAACAGGAGGAAGAAGAGAGAATCATGCGGAAGAAAGGAGAGCCGTGCGGGGGGAAATTGAGGCATCGAAAATGAGAGCCATAGCGGAGGAAGTACGATGGGATCTATGTCGAAGACGGAGCAATGGGAACCAAGTCGGAGACGGAGCAAAGAGAACTGGATGGAGGAAACGAGGTTGGCGGGGATGACGTTGTCTAGGGGAGGAATCCGCCTGGGCATTCGAGATCTGAAACGACAACGGCCGGAGAAGACACCGGAGTCGACGCCGAAAAAATGGAGAAGACGTCGGCGGACTCTTATGGACGACCACCTTCGTCGCTGGCGACCATCGTCCACCGCCGCCAATCGCCGTCCTCCACTGCGGCCAACCACCGTCCTTCACTGCCGCCAACCACCGTCCTTCACTGCCGCCAACCACCTCCAACGGCGGTGCTGTAAAACAAAACATTAAAAATAGTTTTTCTTTTTATTAATTATTTCCTTTTTTCGTTTAAATTAAATACATGTAATATCTTAATAGTATAAATGCATGGTGTGGTTAGTAAAATATAAGCTATAATATAGCGATTCACTTTATATTTAATTAGTAAGGATGAATCGTATGGTTAGTATAACTGGTCGTTCGGACCAGCTTTTTGATTTGAAATGTTCACTCTAGTGAATGGAGATGGGTAAGGTAGAAAATAAAATGTTCATTCTAGTCAATCCAAAAGGACTTATATCTGTTTTACTATGTTTGACATCATAAATTTAAGTGTTTATATATATATTTTGTAATTTAAAATAGGCAGGTCTTGGGAAAAACTATTTTTTCATAAACTTAGGAAAATACGGGGTTTCATGAGAATAATAAAAGGTAAAGGGTCTTAGTTGTAACATTAAAATTTTATTATGCAACATGTTGTAGCCATAAAGTTTATAAACCGATTCATGCAACCCAAAATTTTATCTTCAATTCTTCTAATTTGCACTTTAAACCTTGGACTTTCTTTCAAGAGACAGATTCTTTAAAATATGTGGAAAAAATAGAGTAAAGAGAGTAAAAGTTTTAATTAATAGTTGAAAATAATTTATTTTTTGACATTAAAAAAAATATGACAGTTTAAAAATTTATTAAAAAATGACAAGCATACCAAAATTAGTGAAACAAAGTGAGTACTATGCAAAACATACAATGAAATATTAAATTGTAATGTCCCTTACGTCAGGTGGAAGCATAAGAAAATGATACGTTTGGTACAAAAGTATAAAAAAATGATACTTCTTTGACTTTGGATTTAAAGTAAACCCCCAATAGCGAACTTGTGTTAAATTGTTTACCAACATTAAAGGCCAAAAATTGCCTCCATGCCTGATGATAAATAAAAGAAAAAGGAAGCTTCTCAGTACAAATTACAATAACTCCCTTTCCCAACATTTCTTTTTCAAGCACCATACCCTATTGGTATTCTAACCATTTCCACTATTTCCATATCTCCACCCATAAATACTATTTTAGTGTTACACTCCTTCAAATTTAGTGTTGTACGGTAACTTTATATCATTTTTCTCCAATAATTAGTATTAAATTTTACACTAAAATGAATATTTCATTATATATTAATTTAAATATGATACTTTATTACTTTCTTCTACTTTTCATTTTATAGTATTTAATTTACTCCATTTCAAATTTATAGTTAACTAACACAGTACATAAAATTAATACTTTTATTCACAAAATTATAATTTAAGTAATTCTAAATTTGACCATATACCATTAGAGATTTATTATGTTTATAACATTAATAAAATAAAATAATAAAATATTAGTTATGGAATGTATGTAGTTATTTTCAAATTAAAATTTTAATTTAAGTTATTAAGATTTTGATCTAACATATAATTATTATATTATTTGTATTTATATCAATAAACTAGAATAAAGATAAATATAAAATTAAGAACTAACTAAAACTAATGAAAGTAAATAGAAAACAATAAAAGATTCAGACGTTGAAATAAAACACTAATATCTTATATTTGGTATAGTGAATAGTAAAAAATAAATATAGTGTTTTACTGTTTATCCACACCAAATATAGTCTAATTCAACTAACTGTTAGAGATGCAAAAAATATAGTGTTGCACCTGTTACTCATATACTACACCAAATTTGGCGCACCCTTGTAGATGCCCAACGAACCAAAGCAAAGGCAAAAAATGTAAACAATATTTAAAGCCAGATAACAATACACATTGGGAGATTTAGGAGATATAGTCCATGTTGATGGTTCTTGTTGTGTTGAGCTCAGCGATCTAACAAACTGTAAGATTATTTGAGATAGTTGCTCGACTTGCTAATGCGTAAAATTACTTCTTTCCTCTTTTCGTGACATGATTTTGCCACTAGTTTTACTAACATAATAGTTTATCACTTCGTGAATTCAAGCTCCTGATGATGTGACACATTCTATATTTTTCAGATATTGCAGCGAGATAGAAGAAGATTTTCATCATCTAGAGAATCATGAAACCATTTCAGAAACCATTCTTGAATTTTTAAAAATGGATCATAGTTTTGTTAGGCACGTTTCTATGAATATCTAGTCCTTTAAACTTGATATCCTAGCTTGACTTGAAATGATCCAATTGGTAAGGCTGACCATATTAATCGATATTTTTATATCTCCCTGCAAAGGAATATGGTTCTTCCTTATGTCTAGGTGTTTTAAGGTTTGTCTTTTTGTCTTAGTCTTATAACTATTAAATATCAATCTTACACATACTTATGCAATCAATAGTTTAACTCGAGGAAAGCCTCCCAGTTATAGAAAGGGCCTAATCGCATTAAGGCGATTAACTTGGATAGTGTACAAAACACATTGAAGTTATAGACACAATGTGCAAGTCTATTAGCACTTCATCTTAATACAATCGGCTAATGGGGAAACAATTTACTATGCTTATATACTTTGCAACTTATCTCTACACTATCAGCGTGAGGTATCTATTTCTAACATGCCCTTGCAAGGGCAATAGACGGGTAAAACCAGACCCGGTTGACACTTGGACAAATGGTTGTAAACAGACTTTGGGCAAACATGTTATGTTACCATGTAGAGAAAGAAGCTTGATAAACACCGGGGGGGGGGTGTCATATGCACAATTGCATCGGTGCCATAGGTTCACACACAAGTCCAACCTAAAATCAATTGGATAGTAAGAAGAGTAACCCGAAAAGTTTAGAGCATCTATCACGAGCTACAAATTCTTAGCAATTACTCAGGAAAGAGGGAAAACTGGAGGTCACCCACAAGCTCAAACATTTGGCTCTCGAGAGAGCTACTTGATAGGGTCAAAGTCGAAGCTCTCCCGTTGGGCCGAAAAACATGCTATTATTCTATACTTGGGCCAAAGACCACATCACTACATTCTATTGGGCCAAAACCCAAAATTGGAGGGAATATCTTCAAATTCGATTCTACTTACGAAATATACTTCTTTTAGGGTTCAAACAAACTTAAAAATCATATCGAAATCGAACTGGATCCAAGTCGATTAACCGGTTAAATGATCATTAGTTAATGTCATTTACGATTATCTGGTTATGTTAGTTAACAAGTTTAATTTCAATTTAAATTATTTAGTAACTGGTTGAACTGGATAACTAGCAAAGAAACTTACCATACATTTAATTATTTATTTATTTCAACCCAAGACAACTAATTCATAAAAACATTGGGCTTTGGTTATAAACACAATAAGACAACTTTAATTTTTTAATACAAATTAATTTATTCCTTAAACTACAAGCTGTTAGCCCATTTAATATATTCTTTAAATAATAATTACTTAGCCCTAAATTAATAATTATGTTGCGGATACTCGTTGCACAATTATAATTCCCAAATTTACCAATTCTCACACAACACAGTTATTTAATTCTCATACTTCTTACCTTTTCTTTTGAGTTTCGCCACTGGTGCCAGACGGAAGCCATCATTGGTGGCTTGGTACCGCTACAGGGCTAAGAGAAACTGATTGAAGTTATTCGTCGTTGTTCTCGATCTTGTTGCTTACCGGTACTTTTCTTTCATTTATTTGTAGTTTTACTAAGTTGTTTTATATAAAGTCATCCATTTTCTCTTTATATTCTTATGTAGATGGTTTTACACGTAAAGATCACGTGCAACAAGCACTTGAAGATTTTGATGGTGAGGAAAATCAAAAAGTTTGAGATGTAGATTGATATATGTCGTTACCGGTTATAATCGACACCTTATCAAAAGCTGATACTAACCCAGATGACATAACTGACAATGTTATCGATCGGTTACTCAATTCATTTTCTAATTTTATAAACCAGTCGGAACCAAAATCGATTAACTACCTAGCAAGCAAATTGACCTATTGAACAACCCTAATTTATTTTGCCACAAGAGGAGGAGACCCTTATATCCCCTCTATTTGATATTTTATTCTTAGTTTTTTTTATATAAAAAATTCAATGCGTTGGAATCAAGCATGAGAACTCTTTTTGGAATAAGCTGTGCCCTTGGCTAGCGCTAAATTGAGAAATCAAGTTTCAAACTTCAATGACTTTTCGCCAAATATACTCTAATTGGATATTTCCGTGGCAGATCTACTCCCATAGCCATTGATGAAATCATTTTCCAGCGAAGTAGATGATCAGATTGTTGGATTTGATTTTTGATTTGTTCTAGAAAGAGTTTGAATGGATAGTAGGTAGGTTGGTTTTGAGTTTAGAATCTACATCCTCCTAAGATCATGATGTTATTTAAGTGGTTAGACGAAACACTCACCGGCCGCCGAGGTGCTCAAATTTTGGCAATTTTTAGATAGTTTCTAGTAGCCGTTGATGCAACTTTATTATGCAAATCAGGTATTTCAAATTGATTCGCATCAAATATCCAATTTATAATTGATTTGATATGGTTTGAGTCGGTCCGGTTTAAATGAACCTGCTCGGTAGAATCTGGTAGTTTTAATTTGGATTTGCCATCAATCATTAGTTTTTTTTCGTCTCTCCTTTTCTGGTAATATAAATTAATTTTCACATCATCACAAAGTTTTAGATTGTATTGAGTATATTTTACAAGGATTCAGTCCAGCAGGTTCCTCTACAATTACCTTGCTGCGACTTCATCCCAGTCAAAGACTCCACCATGACATGTGCCAATAAGACCACCAAAGCCTTTGTGGTGTGACATAGAAGTCAAGGGTGATCATTGGTTTGATGCTTCAGACGAAACCAACTCCCAGGATATGATGAGCGGTATGTACAGGGCCCAGATACATGTTAACCATGGCATGCTGATTAGCGATTACTAGCAATTCCAAGTTCATGTTCCCCGAGAGTTAACTAAGATCTTCCCCACACCAAGAGCATATATTCAACTATTATTATATTGGGTTGAGTAACAAAACCCCCATCCCTGTAATATATTTCCTTTTTCAATTCCTATGCGGTACACCGGATAAATTTTTAACGGTATCCCCTGTAAATGAATGAGATAAGAGTGCGTCTCTTGAAAGACGGTCTTTCCATAAGTCATGGAAAGACCAAGGTTTAAAGTGTAAATTAGATGAAATGAAGATAAAATTTTCGGGTTGCATGAACCGGATTATAAATTTTATAACTACTACATGTTGCATACTAAATTTTTAATGTTGCAACTAAGACCTTTTACCTTTTATTATTCGAATTAAACCCCGTCTTTCCATAAGCCTATGGAAAGACCGTCTTTCCCAAGACTTTGCCATGAGATAATAACAATAAATTAATTGAAAATAAAATTACTTCCCATGAAAATACGGTAGTTTACCATATTTCGGGTGCAGGGTATAATTTAGTCTTTGTATTTTATGCCGCACAAAGGCTAAAAGTCAAGTTCATAGATTCTTAGTCCAATTGGAGTACTTACCTTCTTAATTTAGTTTTTGCGTTACTTATTAAACATATAGATATATAAGGCAATATATTCCATCCGTTTCGCCGGACCTTCTCCAAGATTACTGAACGCCCTACCTGTCTCCCTCGCTTTCCCACTTTGTCCTTTCTGCTATTTCTTTTTCTATTCCTACATCCAATCAATCCAAAATTGTGTTTATAAACCAGATTCAATTAAGCTAGGGTTTTTTTGGGATCTTTAATTCCAGTCCCGAGCTTCTGAATTTTTTGATTATTTTTTTCTTTTCGATTCTCGGACCTCCCGATTTGGTTGCGTGGGAGGGATTGGAAGTATGGGCGGCGGCGATGCTAGTGGAGAAAGGAGCGAGGAGAACGTCTCCGGCGCCGGTGAGGCAGTGACAGTCAACGTCCGGTGCTCCAACGGTACGAAATTTTCCGTCCAGGTTAGCCTGGACGACGCCGTTTCATCGTTCAAGTCGGTGCTTGCGGAGAAGTCTGAAATCGCGGTCGAACAGCAGAGGCTGATCTACAAGGGCAGGATCTTGAAGGACGATCAGACCTTAAAAAGCTACGGTACGGCGTCGTTCTGTGTTTTTAGCTTTGATGACATTAGCTTAATTAATTGATTGATGTTAGAGTTAAATTTGTAGTAAACGTTTTCGATTTGTGGAAGGTAGCAAAATTTGTGCGGGTGTTTGTGGGGAATTATTGTTTGTGTGCTTGTATTTAAAAATCTATTTGAAAAGAAGCCGTTTTTAACCTAGATTGAACAGTAGCCTCGAGATTATGCTGCTTAGATTTATTAGTATGTTCTAATTGGGTTGATTACAGGTCTGGAGGCTGATCATACCGTTCACTTGGTTCGAGGTTTTGCCCCACCCGCTGTTCCGAGTGTGACACCGGCTGGTGGTAATGCAGATTCGAATACTAGCTCTACTGCTGCAACGAATGCTGGTTCTACTGAAGGTGGACCGTTTGGTGCATCTGGCTTTGGAGCTTCTTTGTTTCCAGGTCTTGGACTTGGTTTGAATGGGTTAGGAACTGGTGGTGCTGCTGGTGCAGGTGCAGGTGCGGGAGGAATGTTTGGAGCCGGGCTCCCGGAGTTTGAACAAGTTCAGCAGCAGTTAACTCAAAACCCTAACATGATGAGAGATATCATGAATATGCCTGTTGTCCAGAATCTAATGAACAATCCGGATATTATACGTAATTTGATTATGAACAACCCTCAGATGCGCGAGATCATGGATCGGAATCCAGAGCTTGCGCATGTCTTGAATGATCCTGCTACTCTACGTCAAACCATGGAGGCTGCACGGAACCCTGAGCTGATGCGTGAGATGATGCGTAATACAGACAGAGCTATGAGCAACATTGAGTCATCTCCTGAGGGGTTCAACATGCTCAGGCGCATGTATGAAAATGTCCAAGAGCCTTTTTTAAATGCTACTACCATGGCTGGAGAAAATAGAAATTCAGCGGGTTCTAACCCGTTTGCTGCCCTTCTTGGTACGCAAGGGGCTACTTCAGGCAGAAATCAGACTACTAACCCTACTACAACTACCCCCGCTACCGAGTCAAATGCCAATGCACCTGTGCCAAACACCAATCCTCTTCCCAATCCATGGGCCTCCGCAGGAGGTGAGTATTAGTCTGATGTAATTTACCAAATTCTGTTGTTTTCACTTATTGGTTGGATAAAACTCTGGTGGATTACTTCTCTTATATATCTCTGGGATTCTCCGTACACTTTTTAGACACTCTTGTAAACTTGTTTCATTTAAAATTCCTATTTGTGAACTTATGACATATCTGGGATTCCTTGTGGTTGGAGTCAATGAGCCTTCTCAAAGTAATTGGTTACCCCCTGAGTATTCCCTTAAAAATTAAGGTATAAAGAACATTGAGGCTGTTTAATGCCATGAATATCATATGGTGCTTTGGAACTTGTTGGCAATTTACAAGATCTCTCATGTGTTAAAGTGTGATTTATTCTTTCATCTTAGAGCTTGAATGCAAGCTTTCTTGAAGTCTGTCTATCATGTCTAAGCACATCATATGATCTTTTGGCTTGTCATTTGTAATAAAAATCATGTAATTATTCACCCCTCTATCAAGATCCGAGTGTTAATCCCTGCTTGTAAGAGGAATGATATTTAAAGTTGTAGTAGAGAGGTGTATGGTACAAGTATGTACCTATATCAAGTAATCAGAAAATTCAGCTGTGATTTATTCAGCGCATCATAATAAAATTTGACGTCTCCTGGTACATGTTGTAGGTGGAGTTGCACCAGCAAACACTGCTGCAAGGTCAAATCCTGCTGCAGATGCCAGGCCCCCACCACCACCACTGGGTGGTGATTTAAGTGGACTTGGATTTCCAGATATTCAGAACTTGCTTGGTACTATGCCTGATCCCAACAGTTTGAATCAGATGATGCGAAATCCAGCTTTGAGTCAACTGATGCAAAACCCAGCTGTGACTCAAATGATGCGAAGCCTTCTCTCCGATCCTCAGTATATGAACCAGGTAAACTCCAAACATTAAATAATATATACGCGTGTATGTGTTTATTCAGTTTTGATAGATGTAACGTCCTTTTAAGTTTCTTACATATTCATCTTAACTCTTCAGGTTATTGGGGTTAATCCACAGCTCCGCAGTATGATGGATAACAACTCTCAGCTGAGAGAGATATTTCAAAATCCCGACTTTCTTAGTCAATTGTCTAATCCTGAGACCATGCAGGTAGGCAATACCATCTCTCACTCTTACACATTCAATACTTAAATTTCATCGGCCTGCTTCTGGTTATTGATGATCCCAGTGACTGGAAATTATATGAAGTTACTGTAAAACTTATCCTTGTTTGGGGTGGTGGACTGAGCAAGAAATTTTACTTATCCTTATTGATGTTCATTGTCTTATAGTGTGTGTGAAAAATGGCTTGTTTACCCATACTTTTGTGGATGCAAGAAATATTACTCCTGGATTGCTTGTATATTGATTAAGTTGTTTGCTTAAACATTGGGATTCTGAAAACTACTGATCTTTAACCCAGTGGCCGAAAAATCCATGAAGTTACTACTGATCTTACATATGTTCTTTGTCTTATCATGTGTGTGAAAAATGGAATTTTTACCCAAAGTTCCTGTGGCTGCAAGAGATTTTACCCTTGGATTGCCTTTATTCTGATTTATTATTTGCTTAAACCTTTGGATCTTGAAAACTTCTGAACTTTAAATCAAAAGCAAGAGAGTGTGATAGCAGAAGCTCTAATACCATGATTTAGATTGAGCTTAAATATAAATCTCTTGGCAAAATGCATTAGTATTTCTGGGTAAACTTTAACATGATGAGATGTATGACATGTTCTTTTGTTCATTTTGTGCATGTGTTTTCCATCCACTACGTATTCTTTGGGGACTTTGCGCAAACCTTTAACATGATGAGATGTATGACATGTTCTTTTGTTCATTTTGTGTGTGTGTTTTCCATCCACTACATATTCTTTGGGGACTTTGCGCAAACCTTTAATTAAGCTGGGGAATGTGACCAGGGCTTTGAATGTATTTTAAGAGCCTCATAAAATACCTATGTTGTGGTACTATTGAATCCAATGTTACTGAACATTGTTTTGTAAGATGGATTTTAGATGGACCCATTACTTTTTTTTTTCCATGCATTGAGTGATTATTGCAGTGATAAGAAATTGGCCGGACAGCTTTATGGTTCGCAATTATGTGTGTGATTTACGTGTTCTGATTTTTTTTGGTATTAGCATTTCTCTAGCCAAAATGACTTGCCAGATTCCTGCACCCCACTATTTATTGTTTGTTTGGCTTTGTGACCAATAATGCCACTTCGCGTTGATTGTGTTCTTTTACTTTTGCTTTCAGCAACTTATGGCGTTACAACCACTTTTATCTCAATTCGGTCTACCGCAAGGAACTCAGTAAGTTTCTACCGCCTATTATAATGCTTGAAAAAAATGAAACTGCATCAACACTTACTTGACAAGTTTACCATATATGGGGCCATTTCTTATTCATGATAGTTTTACCTAGCTTGGCTGACCTCCTTTAGACCTGTTGGATGTAAATAATCATTTTTCCTTGCACATATCTGATGGCCTCTACTCTAAGCTTTAATAGCCTCATATAACCAATTCTGGATATCTGCTGACTCTGTTATTTTATTGCGTGCAGACAACCGGGCCAGAACACGCCAGGTGGAAGAGGTATTAGCTGTTATGGAACTACTCTATCCACCTTCATACTATGATACTACTCATACTATATCATAGTTTGTTTGCCTTTGGATTTTTTGTATGTTAAATCTGTTGCTTCAGTTTAACTGAGCTAGATTTAGTTTGTCAAAGGCTCACTTAAATCAGTGAGAGGCTTGTATGATTTAGATACTGCATTATTGCATAGCAATTCTTTTCAAAATCATATAGAAGTATACTATGTCACAGTTTGCTTGCCTTGGAACTTTTTGTATTTTAAGTCTGTTGCTTGGGTTTAACTGAGCTAGATATACTTTGTCAAAGGCTCATTTAGATCAGTGAGAGGCTTGTATCTTTTGGATACTGCTCTCACCTCATAGCATTTTTTTTCAAAATCATGCAGAAGTATACTAGTATGCCATAGTTTGCTTGCCTTTTGGATTTTTTTATATGTTAAGTCTGTTGCTTGGGTTTAACCGAGGTAGATTTACATTGTCAAATGCTTTACTTAGAACATTGAGAGGCTTGTATCTTTTGGATACTGCTCTCATTGCACAAGTTTTGTTTTGTTTTTTTTTATTTTTTTGCATGTATCAAACTAAAATTCAGTTTGGATGACTATTGTAACCTGAATGCTATTTTACCAGCACACACACAATTTGATTGATGGAGGTGATCTGTGTTGTATGAGGACTATATGTGAGATGAATGAAAGTTCTAATCTCTGTCTGTCTGTTGCTAGTTATGAAATCTGCAAATAAGTGCTACAGATGGGTGGGTAATGTTTAAGGAGGAATTAATATTGTAAGTGCCTCACCTGTTGTTTTTGAATGTTATCTATGGTAGCGCCAGTTACAGGTGATGGCATAGGATTGGAGGCATTGATAAACATGTTTGGTGGACTTAGCGGACTTGACACCGGAGGTTTGGGTGCTCCTAATAGACCAAATGGTTAGTATTTTGTAGAGTCCACTTTCTCTGAATCCTTTGGTATCAAATGGATACGTTTCCATATCCATAATTTATGTAATGTTTGGTCATTTTTTATTGTAGTGCCTCCGGAAGAACTTTATGCGACTCAGCTGACCCAACTACGAGAAATGGGATTTTTTGATACTCAAGAAAACATCAGGGCATTGATTGCTACTGCAGGCAATGTTCACGCTGCAGTGGAGAGGCTCCTTGGAAACCCGGGGCAGTAACAGATATCTATATAGTGTGTCTTGTACCCGAGACCAGACGTGAGGAATATTTGTTTGGAAATAAATAGTTCAAGTTAGTAGTATCTGAAGTATTTAACATTCCTTTCTTCTTCCCTTTCTCTTTTTGCTGGGCCAGAAGGGATTAAAAACAAGACAGAACAGCATCCTCGGTGCCTTGTACATACAATATGGTTTACAATTCAGAATTATTTGTACAATTTATTAGCAGAAGAGATGGTGTGCTGCGCTGCTTGTTTGTTTGCTGTCCAATGAACCGATGAGATTTTCACTGTTTTAGAGAAAAATTGCCTCTAGGAAAAGTAGCCTGCTTGACAAAGTATATACTGGGTGACCGAAGGGTGAAATTTGTGGTCAGATATTGAGCATGGTTGGAGATTGAGCATGGTTGGAGGAGGCATGGGAGAAAAAAACTGGAAGAAGAGATTTTTTTTAAAAAATAATTTAATTTTAAAAATTATTAAATTGTACTCTCTCCGTTATGGGGGAATTTGCACACTTTTCTTAAAGGGGTGTCCCAAGTAAATATGCATTTTTTTTTATCTTTTCATATTTGGCAAAAAAAGTGACATGAATTCCCAAAACTACTACTAGCATATTTTAAGTTTTACCAAAAGACCAAAATGAGTTATTCTAATTTGGGCTAAAATCCATTCTGCTAAACTTAATTTAACTAATCCGATCCACCTAATTCACCAAACTCATTATCTACTCTTTAATACTCCCAACCTTTTCCAATTCAAGAATAAGATCTGTTTTGATCTTATCCCTTCTCCACCGAAAGTAGCATCCAATGAATGCTTCTTGTGATTGTAAAAAGCCGAACTCTCCTTTATGTGTTCCACACTTTTCCACGCCTCGTTCATTTCGTCTGCTTTCCTCTTAGACGCTCCTCTCTATCTTCCTTTTCCTCTTCCTCCTCAAACCCTAGTTCTTAATTTTGAGCATCTTCTCCCAGTTCCCGTTGCTATTTTCACCAGTTTTTGTTAGATCCGTTTAATATCATTCATCTTCTCCCTATTGTCGCTGAGATTTGGTGCGTTTTGAATGTCGTTTCACACGAATTCCACCGGTCAATCATGTTAGAGGTGTTCGTTGTGCTACGTTTTAGATTCATACAGTAAATCGGAGTTTGTCCCTGAGACGGAGGTGGATGATGCCACCTCGGCCTGGAGGTTTGACGCAGCCCTTAGGGAAACAGTGGTCAACGACCACAGTGAAACTCTCTCCACTCCAGATCCGGGGAATCTGGTTTTGTCGAGCCTCAGGATAATGTTAAATCTCCCACCAACGACTTGCATGGTGAAAAAAAATGTTGAAACGCACCACGGTGATCACGCTTTGGTGCCTTCCGACTGGGATATCGCCGGTGGTGAAGGTACATGGCATATCGCCGAGGCAACGCGCTTCCCTTGGGACACAAATGTTCCAGAGGACCCGGAGGACACCTTGTATGGCAGCAACAAGGTGCTTTACCTGTTATGCCCTTGAAGCGCGACACCAGGCGGCGCAAACCCTAGATTTGGTGGCATTTCATTACATATATGCCCGAAAAAAGATAAGTCCCCAAGGTCATATTATTAGGGTTAGTTCCTTTTCAGTCTCGTTGCGGTGGTACACATATTTTCCTCCATGAATCTAACTTTTGTGTTCTATGCTAGGATATTCTCATAAATATACAGGAAGCATTCATTGGATGCTACTTTCGGTGGAGAAGAGATAAGATCTAACCAGATGTTATTCTTAAATTGGAAATGGTTGGGAGTATTAAAGAGTTAAAAATGGAAGACTTCAGTCTTTAACTGAGGTGAAATCGTTCCTCCCATGAATGTAACTTTAAATGTGTTATGTGCGAGAGCCACTGTTTGCTGCAGTTGCTCGATGATATATTTGTGATATTAATGTCCACATTTTGTATAGAAAATAGTGTATACTGCATATTTATATGCGAGAACACCTGATTGCTTCAGGTGTTCGAGGATATACGTGAAACTGTTCTCAGAACCTTTGTATTTGTGCATCTTGCCTAAATTTTGCTGATGTGTTGAAGCCTGAGTTTGTTGTATCATCTTCTACCTTTGCCGTGTATTTGAACATAATAATAACTTTGAGCATCGTCCTTGATTGTTGCCTGGCTGTAACATTGAGCATCATCCCTTAATATGGAAAATATCAGAGAGTCTGTGGTTTTCAAAAAAGGTTAAATTTCATTAACAAAATGAACATTTAACAGGGGTTGGTCTCAGAACATCCCATTCACACCAAAAGTGGGATGTTCTTGGCTTGCAAAATATGCCATCAAACCAATCCCCAAAATGTTTACACTTTTTCATCTAAGGTCTATAACCTAAGGCATGCATAAGTGGCGGCACAATTTCATCTACTGCCCCTTTACTGGTTAGATACTCAATGCTGCCCCTTACAACCTCCTCACTGACTTGTAGTGATCTTGGTAGAGTTCCTTCCCTTATGTGTTTGTCCTTGTTCATGTGAGGCATCTTGTAGTTGTTTGACCTGCGTGCTTTCAGCATTTCTATTATTGACAGTTGATGTGTAAGAAATACCTTGTTCAAAGTGACTGCATCGTCTCTTTCGTACGCTGATTGCACTGCTGCCATTAACTCCTCAACATTAGATGATGTCTATTCTTGTTGTAAGCTTTGGAGTTAAAAAATCCCAAGTCTAGGATGTTACAGTTGGGTGAGTTTGCTGGTTGGCTGACTAAGTGTATGTTAAAACCATCTGATTCAGCAACTTCCCTGAAATCTGGATCATGGTTGAATATGTGTGGCTTTGCACTGTCTTGTTGAATATGTATGGATTTTCCCAAGATGTGAGATGGCCACCTTGCCTTGATTGCTGGGATGACATCTGTGATTAGCTTCTCTCTTGTGACATATCTTGTGATTTTTGGTACTGGAGCCTTTTCAACTGTCCCTACTGGCCTGTTCTTGCTGTTTTTTATTGCTTCTTGATCTTGAATGACTGGAAATATGCCTAGTTTACCATCAAATAACAGTTCACCACCTTCCCCCCATATTGGTCTGCTTACCGCACATATAAACATTAACTTTGGGATATGTGACTTGTGTTTAGCTGTGTGATATGGCTCCGATTCATCCGGGGCCAGTAGGTACCTGACTGTTTCTTGGATTAAATAAAACCATTTCTCATCTAAGTGTATGACATGGTCCATTTATCTAAATCTTAGTTTGGGATCAAGCTTTTCTAAAATGAACCACATACGTGATACCCTATTGTATTCTGTGAGAGCTGGTTTGATGTTGTTTGTGTGTCTTTTTATCACCTTGGATGCCACTGCCCGTTGAACACTACTTTTCCCTATTCTGAGTGCATTTGCTATACCCCTAATAGTGCACCTCTTCAATGCAGACAATGATTTCAATTCATTGAGGTTGATTTCCTTCTTGTTCTTTGGAGGGTGGCATGTCATCTGATGATGCAAGTCCAGTGGTCTTCCTTGTGACATTTGAGCTCGAGTAAGAGCCCAAATGGTGCTCACTGTTCGTATAGAACAGTCGAACATTGCTGCTGTCAACAAACATGTCGAATGCAAGAGCTTCCCATCCTTGTGATGTTCCAGCAAAAACTCCCCCAAATGCTGCCTCTCCTCGTTTGTCAGATTCTTCCGCATTGACCCTAAAAAAAACCACCTAATGAGGAATGGGAAGATACAAAACACTGAGAGCAACTAGCACCCTCGGGTGAGTCAGGACGGCTCAATGAAGTGTAAAACCATACCCGAGGGTTCCCCATATACCCAAACGTTTATTGGGTTTGGGGTTTGAAGCCTTGACTAAACCTTTTTGGTGCCTTCCTGAGTTTTTTCTTTGTGTTTTTTAACCATTTATGGTGCCTTAAATGCGTATGTATTTATAGAGTAGTGGTTCTTCTGTTGGGTGCAAATTTTTTTATCTGTAACAGTTAGAGTACAGTTCACACAATAGTTTTTGGCGCCTACCCATGTTGACAAAATAGCGGGAAATGCCCAGGAAATAAAAAGGAGGGAAGAATTATCCCTCCTAATTGGCCCTTAATTTTTTCCACAGTACCAGTTTGGAAGTAGCACATGGGGGAGGGGGGCTCAGTCTGCAGTGGGGCCCAGGGGAAAAAATCTGCAGAGATTTCTCTCTCTGCAGATTCCCCTGGGACGGAGGGAGTAATATGTTTGAATCTTGGTAACTGTTGATGGGTTTGTCAACTTAATTTAAATGTTTGTTATGTCCGATGAAGGTACCAAACGAGAACATTTCGTAATAATCTGAGAACCTTTTAGAAATATGGTGCAAAAAGAGGAATGGAATTTGTAATTTTGCCTATAAGTGGGCACCCAAATTGTCATTTTCTTACTAGCATTTTCTTTTGAACTTGCTTGTAATATTAAAAAAAAAATTTGTAGTAGGTTTCTTACTTTTTTTGAGGTAAAATTACATACTAGTATCCGAACTAATACAATCACAAAGACAAAATTAGGAGATACTGCCATTAAAATCTATTGTAATCTAGATAAAAAAGTTGGAGAATTCTCATGACTCCAAGATCGAAATATCCTGTTGGGTACTATTGGAGAAACATGAACCTTTATCAGGTTACTATATAAAAGAAATACTTCGAAACCAAACGCTTGTGTCAACCATCGTCAGGGGTATAGTGGTCATTTCGTAGGCAAGCCGAACATGTTCCCCTGCATGTTCTCTCAAGTGGCTGCCCAAAATGACGTCATTTTGGGCACCATATTTGTCATTTTGTGCATCCCATTTGTCAAACATTGCGGCGCCGCCATGTGCGACTACATGTGCTGCCAGGTGGCTGCCCAAAACGACGTCGTTTTGGGTACCCATTGAAGGGGTGCCCATTCGATACGTACCCATTTGAGGTTCCAGAGGTGAAGGTTCCAATAGAGATTCGAGAGGTGAGAATTCGAGTGAGGGGGGTTCGAGAGGTAATGGTTTGAGAGTTACCGATTTAAGAGCTGAAGGTTCAGGTGGAGAGGTTCAGGAGGTGAAGGTTCAGTTGAAGAGGTTCAAGTGGAGGGGTTCCATTGGAGGGGTTCGAAAGGTACCCATTCGAGAGGTGAATATTCAGGTGGAGAGGGTTCAAGTGGAGGGGTTCAGGAGGTAGCAATTCGAGAGGTGAAGGTAGAAGTTCAGAGGGTTCAGGTGTAGGGGTTCGAGATGTTAATGATCCAGGGGGGATTTGAGAGGTTAGAGTTCGAGAGGTAACCATTCAAGAGGTACCAATTCGAGAGGTTCCATTCGAGAGGTACCCATTCGAGAGGTGAAGTTTCAGGTGGAGGGGTTCCTTTGGATGGGTTTGAGAGGTACCCATTCGAGAGGTGAACTTTCAAGTGAAGGAGTTCTATTAGATGTGTTCCAGAGGTATGCATTCGAGAGGTGCCGATTTGAGAGGTACCCTTTCGAGAGGTACCAATTCGAGAGATGAAGTTTCTGGTGGAGGGGTTCCATTGGATGGGTTCGAGTGGTACCCATTCGAGAGGTGAACTTTCAGGTGGAGGATTTCCATTGGATGTGTTCGAGAGGTACGCATTCGAGAGGTTCCATTCGACAGGTACCCATTCGAGAGGCGCACTTCCAGGTGGAGGAGTTCGAGAGGTACCATTTTGAGTGGTAAACTTTCAGGCGGAGGGGTTCCATTGGATGGGTTCGAGAGGTGCGCATTCGAGAGGAACCATTTCGAGAGGTGAAGTTCCAGGTGGAGGTGTTCCATTGGATGGGTTCGAGAGGTGCCCACTCGAGAGGTCCCCATTCAAGAGGTGAAGTTTCAGGTGGAGGGGTTCCATTGGATGGCTTCAAGAGGTTCCCATTTAAGAGGTGAACTTTTAGGTGGAGGAGTTCCATTGGATGTGTTCGATAGGTACACATTCGAGAGGTACCCATTGGATGGGATGGGTTCAAGCGGTACCCATTCGAGATATGCCCATTTGAGAGGTGGCCATTTGCTCTAGAGGTGAAGTTTTAGGTGGAGAGGTTCCATTGGATGGGTTCGAGAGGTACTATTCAAGAGGTGCTAACTCTAGAAGTACCCATTCGAGAGGTGAAGGTTCAGATGGAGAGGTTCCATTGGATCCATTCGAGAGGTACCTATTTGAGAGGTGAAGTTTCAGGTGGAGAGGTTTCGCTGGATCCATTTGAGATGTACCCATTTGAGAGGTGTTATCCCGGGTGGAGGGGTTCCATTGGATGGATTCTAGAGGTACATATTCGAGATGTATCCATTCAAGATATGAACTTTTAGGTGGAGGGGTTCGATTGGATGGGTTCGAGCGGTACCCATTCGAGAAGTGCCCATTCGAGAGGTACCCATTCGAGAGGTACCATTCGAGATGTGCCCATTCGAGAGGCACCATTCGAGAGGTGCACATTCGAGAGGTACCCACTCTAGAGGTAAAGTTTCAGGTAAAGGGGTTCCATTGGATGGGTTCAAGAGGTATCATTCGAGACGTGCTCACTCGAGAGTTACCCATTCGAGAGGTGAATGTTCAGATGGAGAGGTTCCATTGGATCCATTCGAGAGGTACCCATTCGAGAAGTGCCCACTCGAGAGGTTCCATTGGATCCATTCGAGAGGTACTCATTCGAGATGTGAAGTTTCAGGTGGAGGGGTTCCATTGGATGAGTTCGAGAGGTACCCTTTCGAGATGTACCCACTCGAGAGGTGAAGTTTCATGTGAAGGGGTCCCGCTGGATCCATTCAAGATTTACCCATTCGAGAGGTGTTCTCCCAGGTGGAGGGGTTCCATTGGATGGATTCTAGAGGTACTGATTCGAGATATACCCATTTGAGAGGTGAACTTTCAGGTGGAGGGGTTCGATTGGATGGGTTCGAGCGGTACCCATTCGAGATATGCCCATTTGAGAGGTACCATTCAAGAGGTGAAGGTTTAGATGGAGAGGTTCCATTGGATCCATTAGAGAGGTACCGTTCGAGAGGTACCCATTCGAGAGGTACCCACTCTAGAGGTGAAGTTTCAGGTGGAGGGGTTCCATTGGATGGGTTTGAGAGGTACCATTCGAGAGGTACCACTCGAGAAGTGCCCACTCTAGAGGTACCCATTCGAGATGTGAACTTCTAGGTGGAAGGGTTTGATAGGATGGGTTCGAGAGGTACGCATTTGAGAGGTACCATTCCGAGAGGTGAACTTTCAGGTGGAGGGGTTCCATTGGATGGATTCTAGAGGTACCGATTCGAGAGGTTCCATTTCGAGAGGTACCGTTCGAGGGGTTCGATTAGATGGGTTCGAGTGGTACCCATTCGAGATGTACCTATTCGAGATGTGAACTTTCAGTGGAGGGGTTCAACTGGATGGGTTTGAGAGTTGGCCATTCGAGAGGTACATATTCGAGAGGTTCCCACTCCAGAGGTACCCCATTCGAGAGGTACCGATTCGAGAGGTACCATTTCAAGAGGAGAGCTTTCAGGTGGAGGGGTTCCATTGGATGGGTTTGAGAGGTGCCTAGTAGAGAGGTACTCATTCGCGAGGTGAAGGTTCAAATGGAGAGGTTCCATTGGATCCATTCGAAGGGTACCATTCGAGAGGTATCCACTCCAGAGATACCCATTCGAGCGGTACCCATTTGAGAGATGAACTTTCAGGTGGATGAGTTACATTGGATGGGTTCGACAGGTTCGCATTCGAGAGGTACCATCCGAGAGTTACCCTTTCAGGAGGTTTCCATTCGAGAAGTGAAGGTTCAGATAGAGAGGCTCCATTGGATCCATTCGAGAGGAACCCATTCGAGAGGTGAAGTTTCAGGTGGAGGGGTTCGATTGGATGGGTTCGAGAGGTACCATTCGAGAGGTACCCATTCAAGATGTGAACTTTCAGGTGGATGGGTTTAATAGGATAGGTTCGAGAGGTACGCATTTGAGAGGTACCATTCCGAGAGGTGAACTTTTAGGTGGAGGGGTTCCATTGGATGGATTCTAGAGGTACCGATTCAAGAGGTTCCATTCCGAGAGGTACCATTCGAGGGGTTTGATCAGATGGGTTCGAGTGGTACCCATTCGAGATGTACCCATTCAAGATGTGAACTTTCAGGTGGAGGGGTTTGATTGGATGGGTTCGAGAGGTGGCCATTCGAGAGGTACCCGTTCGAGAGGTTCCCACTCCAGAGGTACCGATTCGAGAGGTACCATTCCGAGAGATGAACTTTCAGGTGGAGGTTCCATTGGATGGGTTCGAGAGGTACCCATTCGAGAGGTGAAGGTTCAGATGGAGAGGTTCCATTGGATCCATTCTAGGGGTACCATTCGAGAGGTACCCACTCTAGAGGTACCCATTCGAGAGGTACCCATTCGAGAGATGAACTTTCAGGTGGAGGAGTTCCATTGGATGGATTCGAAAGGTTCGCATTCGAGCGGTACCATCCGAGAGTTACCCTTTCAGGAGGTACCCATCTGAGAAGTGAAGGTTCAGATGGAGAGGTTCCATTGGATCCATTTGAGAGGAACCCATTCGACAGGTGAAGTTTCAGGTGGAGAGGTTCGATTGGATGGGTTCGGGAGGTACCAATTCGAGAGAAACCATTCCGAGAGGTGAACTTTAGGTGGAGGGGTTCGAGCGGCACCCATTCGAGATATACCCATTCAAGATGTGAACTTTTAGGTGGAGGGGTTCGACTGGATGGGTTCGAGAGGTGGCCATTCAAGAGGTACCCACTCTAGAGGTGAAGTTTCAGGTGGAGGGGTTCCACTGGATGGGTTCGAGAGGTACCATTCGAGAGGTGCCCACTCGAGAGGTACCCACTCGAGAGGTACCCACTCGAGAGGTACCATTCGATTGGATAGGTTCGAGAGGTACCATCCGAGAGTTACCCTTTCAAGGGGTACCCATTCGAGAGGTGAAGGTTCAGATGGAGAGGTTCCATTGGATCCATTCGAGAGGTACCCATTTGAGATGTGAAGTTTCAGGTGGAGGGGTTCCATTAGATGGGTTCTAGATGTACCCATTCCAGAGGTGAAGTTTCAGGTGGAGGGGTTCCGCTGGATCCATTCGAGAGGTGTAGTTCCAGGTGGAGGGTTCGATTGGATGGGTTCGAGAGGTACCCATTCGAGACGTCAACTTTAAGGTGGAGGGGTTCGATTGGATGGGTTCGAGAGGTGGCCATTCTAGAGGTACCCATTCTAGAGGTACCCATTTGAGAGGTGCCCACCCTGTGGGGCACACAAATCGATCCTCGAGGGAACCACCCCCTCGAGGATCTCGCATGTACCTCTCAAGCCTTCTACCTCTCAAACCATTGCCACCAACTCGAACCTGCAGTACCCTCGAGGGTAATCCACGAACCACCCCTCGAGGGGTTACACATCCAGCATTCGAGATTACGTCATCTTCGAGGGGTTACGTCATCTTCGAGGGGTTACGTCATCTTCGAGGGCCTAGATATGCAGCAGTCCACGAACCACCACTCGGGGAGTTAAACATCCACCCATCGAGAGGTTACACATCCATCCCTTGAAGGGTTAAATTACCACCCCTCGAGAGCATTGCATGTTATTCATACCACCTGTCCAAGGGGTTAGTCAACCACCCCTCGAGGGGTTAGTGAACCGCCCTTTGAGGATCTAGACATCCAGCAGTCGAGGTTACATCCACATCATCTTCGAACAACCACTCGAGGAGTTAAACATCCTCCCCTCAAGAAGTTATACCTCTAGCACTCGAAGGGCTACCCCTCGAGAGGATAGCTATCCAGCACTCGAAGGGTTACACAACCACCCCTCGAGGGTTAAACATCCAGCACTCGAAGGGTTAAACAACCGCCCATCGAGAATAGACATCCAGCACTCGAGAGGATAGACATCCAGCACTCGAGAGCACATCAACACACGAATCACTCCTTGAGGGTGTAGATTCCCGCCATTATTTTGATCCATGTACCTCTCCAGACATTCATGTCTCGAATCAGTAATCATCCATAACTCGAGAGTGCATGTTCCTTCTCGAATCCATTATGCACGATCCACCTGTCATGGGTACAGTTTCCACTTTAAGAGTATCCACACCTCGCGAGTACATTCATTTGAGAGCAATTGTACCTTGCGTCCACACCATTCGAGGTATCATTCCACCACTCGAACTACTATTCGAGGCTTCAAGATGTTAGGGTTTAAGACCCATGACCTGGCCTTATCTTTTAACGGGTCATTTGACCCGGCCGCCTTGAACCTAGTTGGAACCCTAGGGAGCCTCTGCCCCGTATCTTCTTTCTCAGGTTGAATGGCCCGACGGTGCCCTAAAATGGGTCGAGCACCTAGATTTGATTCCTCTCCTAGAATGCTTTTTTCCGGCACCGGTGAGTTGCCGGAAACTGGGAAAAATTCAAAGAATCCACCAATTATGAAAAAAAATCTGCTCCTCAATTCGTCTTAATCTGGGCATTCTCATGAAATTGAAAAATAAGGAAGACACATTGGGTATACCATCATTGATGATTCCGATAAAAAACACAATCCACCATGGTCAGCCGCCGAACGGCTCAATTCAACCAACACATAGCAAAACATCTCCTAACATCCATCTTGAACCTGACTAGCCCTAAAGCATGAGCCCCATCCAACAATAACATTCCAACACCCAAAATCAAGAATTCCACTTCTCGAACCTACCATGGAACCTTCACCACTCGAATCTGTACCTCCCGAACCTTCCGCTCCAACCAACTACCTCTCAAAATTCCACTGCAACCTTCATATATCGAATCTGTACCTCTCGAACCCTCTCCACCTGAAACTTCACCTCTCGCCATCTCCACACTTCAATTACATGTATAATTGGTACATTTATAGCTTAAATTACAGCTCTTTTAACATTCCTATAAAATTTCTATAATTTGTTATCAAGCTCACCACACAATGCGCGGTGTAGCC
This sequence comes from Rubia yunnanensis, assembly GCA_037428765.1. Taxonomy (NCBI): domain Eukaryota; kingdom Viridiplantae; phylum Streptophyta; class Magnoliopsida; order Gentianales; family Rubiaceae; genus Rubia; species Rubia yunnanensis. The sequence continues at coordinate 21,381,488 of CM075069.1, forward strand.
AAACTAGTCATTTGAATAGTTAAGGACTAAACAGTTTAAATGATAGACATGGTTAGCATTGGAGATACCTAAAAGGGAAAAGAGAAATTCATTACTACATATAAAGTTGGACTTTAGATAGAAAGTTGGACTAAACACAAGAATAACCTAGTAACTGAACCGAGAACACTGGAAGGTGGAATAATCCTAGGCAGAATATGATTTTTCCTTAGTTTTTATTTAGAGAAAAGTGCAAATATAACCCTATATAATTGAACCAAGTGCAGAATAATACTGCGCTTTTCAAAAGTGCAAATATAACCCTATCTATTCAGGTTATGTGCAAATATAACTTTTTCAACCGGTTTGAGGTCGGAATATATTGAAATGACCGATTTGCCCCTGATATTTTTATTTAAAAAAAGAAAAATACCCTCTTTGTGTCTTCCATTCCCACCCTAACTTAGAACCCTCATTTTCTCCCACCCTTCTAAGCACGGAACAACCCAAACCCAACCCGCTCCACCCGTTCTACTCATTCCCGTTGCTCGTGGCTGATCTTCAGTTGCATTCCGGTGATGACATAGGGAACCCACTGAGGTCGACGTAGTGAGCCCGGTTGTGGATGCCGTGATTCGAAGGAAACCCATATTTGCTACAGTGAAACCCTCGAAAAGGGTAAGCCTTCATAAAATCCATGGAAATGTATAGATTATTGTTTGTTAGAGTCTGTTTTTGTGTATTTTTTAACGTTTTAGGCCCTTGAATATAGAAAGACCGCATATTTCTTATGAAACGAGGGTTTTTGTCCGATTTTGTTGTGTATCATCCGGATTGGTGATTTGAATATGTTTAGTGTTATGCGTGTGGCTGTTGTGAAGATGCATTATTGTCGATGATGTTGAACCTGTTTGTGATATATCACTATTTTTTATTATTCTTCGGGGGTGTGTGATAATTTTGAATGATTGTTGGATAATTGTCATGTTGTTGTGTGTGTGGGGTGGGCAGTTTGGTTCAAGTTTGCGGACTAGATTTAGAAATATAATGATTGTTGTAGATGGAAAATCTGGTGAAGTTATGTATCCAAATGATGAATGTTCAATGTTTCTACGATGTTACCAAACCTGGACATTAGGCCTTGTTGTTGGGTAACCAAACATTAATACTCCCTCTGTCCCAGCTCAAATTGCAAGGAATCTTTTTCACGCTTATCAAGAAGCTTGTCTAACCGTTAATATGTTTAACTACGTATAACAACGATAAACAAAAAGTTACTTTTGGGAAACTACTTGTTTCGACGAATCCAACCATATAACATATGATAATATTATTGTTTATATATCTATTCAAATATGTGGTCAAAGTTGGACAGTGGATAGTGACATAAAGTGAAGTGTGCAGTTTGAGCTGGGACGGAGGGAGTAGCAAGTTTGGTGAATCGGCTCTTTGTAAAGTGTTTCATGTTAGTGCACATATAACCCTGTCTGTTGTTTATATGTGCATATATAACCCTGTATGTTTTCAAAATGTGCATATATAACCTTGTATGTTCAAGATATGTGCGTATATAACCCTGTCTATTTCTTATATGTGCATATATAACCCTGAAAATCTAAATTAAGTGCAATTTTACCCCTGTCTATTTCTTCCATGTGCATATATTACTACGTGTAAATCTTCTATGTTCAGATATCACCCTAAATGTAATTATATGTATTTTAATTTTGGATTTGTTTTTCAATGATGTAAGATGAAGTGTACACAATTATCCTCCGTCATGGTACCCGTTGGAAGAGGCTTGACGGAATTGATCCCGACATATACTTTCTTGTGGTCTTGAAATCGGATTGCACGGAGAATTTCTTTGGGGACATTGAGGCGTGGAAAACACTGGAATTGAAGTTGAGTTATGGTGAAGATAAGGTCATCATGCAATCAGAAGAGGATGTCACAAACATGTTTGCCTCAAGTTGTGGAGGAAAGAATTTGGAGGTATATTGTGAGGTCCTTAACTCTCCTGAAGGTGGTTATCGAGGTGTGAGCAGCAAAATGGGGAAGTTGGAAAAATCAAGGAAGAAAAATAGCGAAGAAGGTGGTAAAGTTGTGGCCGAGGGTTCGATAGAAGAACACAACTCCGAAGATGAAGATTATGTGCAACCCATCTCGAAGAAGGGCGTGAAGAACAAGACTGGGACTGGTATCATCGTTACATTGAGGCAGGTTCCAAGATTGAGTTGGATGGAGATGGTGGCAGTGACACAGGTCGGGATTTGGACGAAGACACTGACTTGGAAGACAATCCCATGAAGAACTGTACCAACAAGGAGAAGTTTAAAATCAAAGATGGGGACAAAATTAAACTCTTCAAAGGGATGAATTTTCAAACCCAAAAAGATTTCAAGGCTGTGTTGCTCGACTACTAGTTACAGGAAGGATTTGTGTATAAACATGTGAAAAGCGAGAATAGTATAGTAATAGTAACTTGTGTGGTGCATAATTGCGGATGGAGGCGCAATAGCTCGACACTCCCTGACGGCCATACATTTAGAGTTCAATCGGTGGAAGGGAAACACACCTGTAGGAAAGAGGTGAAGGCGCTGTAGGGATGGATATCGAAAAGGCTTGTGAAAATGCTTCAGGCTGATCGGCAGGTGTCCAATGAGGTGGTGTTGGAACACCTGAAATCTTTTGTTGTTCAGCCAAACCGCTACAAGTTGATGAGAGCAAGGCAATTGGCCAAATTAATGCTAGATGGTAGGCACAATAAATCATTAAAAGACCTACCACAATATTGTGAAGAGGTGCTTAAGAGCAACCCAGACAGTCAAGCGATGATGCAGTACGACCCCGGCCAATCACTGCCATTTGTGAAAAGGTTGTTTATTGGATTTGATGCTATGAAGAAGGGATTTCTGGCTGGATGCAAGCCATTTCTGGGGTTTGATGGTTGCCATCTTAAGGGTTGGTACAACAAGGTTTTGTTTAGTGCAATTGCCAATGACCCAGATGATGGCATTTTCCCTCTCACTTTTGCTTATGTGGGGTCCGAATCCAAAGATAGTTGGATGTTTTTCTTAAAATAAGTGGAGTTTTTCTTGGGAGGATTTGTAGAAAACAAACTATGGACATTCATGACTGACCGAAAGAAGGTGAGTTATGTTATCCCTTTTATTTAGGAGTTTGAATTTGTTAGCGTATGGTTGAGCTCCGTGAATAGGGTTTAGTGACTATTTAGTTTAGGATTGGGGTGGATAAATTGTGCAGGTTGTACTGTTTTTGAAAATGTCAATGGTTTCATAAACTGTCAGGAGTGTGTGCAGATATAACCCTGACAGATTGACTTATGTGCAGATATAACCCCGACTGACTGAATTATGTGCAAATATAGCCCTTATTGATTAAATTATGTGCAAATACAACCATTTTTAAGTTAATTATGTGCATATATCACCCTCACTAATTTAATTTTGTGCAGATATAACCCTTACTGAATTTGTTATGTGCAGATATACCCGTATATGATTTATACCATTTCTGATTTTACCCTCACTGTTTGTTCTTTTAAACTAGAGCCTTGATAAAGCGATTGATGATATTGTGCCTCACACCACACAGAGGAGATGCAACAATCACATCTATGCCAATTTCCGTAGAAAGCACCCTGCGGATATTTTCAAGAAGTTGTTTTGGAGAGAAGCTATGGCATAAAATAAAAGGGATTTCATAAAAGCAATGAAGCAGATGAAGGAATTGAATGAGGAGGTTAATGTTTACTTGAATAACATCGGTGACGATTTGTGGGCTAGATACACTTTCTCGATGGCCTTGAAGCGTGACAACGTAACTAATAATCTAGCAGAGTCTTTCAACAATTGGGTTGGTGGAGGGTTGAGAAACCAACCTGTACTTACTTTGATAGAGGGGTTGCGGAAGAAGGTAATGGCAAGGTTAGATGAACGTTACAAGAAGTGTGTAGCCTGGGATAGTGTAACGTGTCCACAGTCTGAAGAAATGCTGAAGCTTGTTTCAAAACAATCTCGCCGAGTTACCTTCACTCCTTGTTCAGATACAAATTATGAAGTATATGGTGATGTTAATTTCAGGGAGAGGCTTGATAGGCAGTCATGCGACTGTGGTGTTTGGGATCACATGGGGGTATCATGTAGACATGCGGCTGTGATACTATTGCACAAGAGACACCCCTCCACAAATCATGTGATCCCATGATATCTAAAGACACATTTTAAAAAGCCTACTCCCACCATCTGTAACATCCCAAATCCACAACCTACCAGCTCAACGCAAGTATCAGGTCAGATCTGGGTGCGCTACCAATAATCCCACTGGTTGGATTACTCAAAAGCAGTAACGAGCAAAAAAAGTTTATGCAGAAGAAAATTTGGAAAACTCAAAACCCATTTTAATGTTACAGTGAAAGTATTAGTACAAGTGTTAAACAAGAGTTTCAACTAAAAGTTCTAGACAAAAGTTCTAAAGGACCCGGTAAGGACCAGTTCACGTTCTTTTAACTATTTTAAAATCTAACCAAAAGATTCTGATGGTCCACCAAGGATCCTTCCGCAAAAGAAGTAAAGACACCAGTGCACTTCTCTCTTACAGTTTATTTACACCTGAGAGAGGGTTCATTAAACTAGGGTAAGCTACTTGCTTAGTGAGGTTCTATCACCAGCATTTACCAAGTTGAGTTTTGGTGGTCACAGAAAACAAATAACAACATAAGTCCTAGCACACAGTAAAAGGATACAGGTGGTTAGTGCCAAATTGCTGCCAAGTGCCTATATGGCTACTCTGACTAACATACAAGGCATAGACTTTTCAGCAGTGCCCGAAGGCTATCAATCAAGAATTCAGTCTCACCAACCACACCCAATCACATGTTCAATTATAAGCTCGTATCATATCCAGATGGTTATGCTAGCATACCAGAAACTCCACGTGTAGCCGGTCTAATCAGACGATCAGGTCTACACCGTTCCCCGCCGACTTTGACCAACTACAATCGCATCGAGGACCCCAAAAAGCACAGAAAAGCAATCAGGTAGCAGATAATTCAAGTTTGTCACGGCAAGATAAAGTACAAGCCGGCCATCCACACATAAAATACCATATCCATGCATGCACTCAGTTTCACAATAATTAAGCAATATATATATAGTTCAAAGTACAAGGTTCGAGTAGAGTGGATTTGAGTACAGAGTTCAAGTACAGGGTTTGAGTAGAAAGTTTGAGTCATACTGGGTTCGAGTGGTACATGTTCGAGTGATGAGGGTCGAGTACAGGGTACGAGTGATATTGGTTCAAGTGGTACAAGTTCAAGTGGTGAGGGTTGAGTACAATGTTCGAGTGATACTGGATTCGAGTGGTACAGGTTTGAGTGGTGAGGGTCGAGTACAGGGTTCGAGTGATACTAGGTTCGAGTGGTACAGGTTCGAGTGATGAGGGTCGAGTACAGGGTATGAGTGATACTGGTTCAAGTGGTACAGGTTCGAGTGGTGAGGGTCGAGTACAGTGTTCGAGTGATACTGGGTTCGAGTGGTACATGTTTGAGTGGTGAGGGTCGAGTACAGGGTTCGAGTGATCTAGGTTCGAGTGGTACAACTTCGAGTGGTGAGGGTCGAGTACAAGGTTCGAGTGGTACAACTTCGAGTGGTGAGGGTCGAGTACAAGGTTCGAGTGATACTGGGTTTGAGTGGTATAGGTTCAAGTGGTGAGGGTCGAGCACAGGGTACGAGTGATACTGGGTTCAAGTGGTACAGGTTCGAGTGATAAGGATCGAGTACAGTGTTTGAGAGGTACATGTTCGAGTGGAGAGGTACATGTTCGAGTGGTGAGGTTCAAGAGGAGGGTTCGAGAGATAATGGTTCGAAAGGTGAAGGTTCTAGTGGAGGGTTTGAGAGGTAAAGGTTCCAGTGGAGGTTCGAGAGGTGAAGGTTCCAGTGGAGAGTTCGAGAGGTGAAGGTTCCAGTGGAGGGTTCGAGAGGTACTGGTTCAAGATGTGCTCTCTGGTGGCATCATATATATATATATATGAATATAAATATTCATTTTAATTAGATTCGTGATAAGGCAATACATACACTCACCTCAGTTAGACGTGGTTTTGTGGTTGGAACTGGGCGCAACCTCTGTTCCTACGCTACCACCGCTTAATCACTGTTCTTATTTTGGTAAGAAAATGGTTTAAGGCTGTAAGTTTTGGGGGGCGGTGATTGCTATTTATACTAGATGATGGCATGATGGGAGACATAGGTGTACTGACACCTTACACCAAAATTTTATCCATTTACCTTCATTTGGATAAGATTCATGTCCACTTGCCCGAATTTCACTTTGGATATTTTTTCACGTCTATTTGCTCGAATGTTAATTTTTTTTCATTACGGTTGGGGGTTTTCACAATCTCCCCCCCTTAATGAATTTCGTCCCCAAAATTCCCATTCCCAGTGAACAACTCTGTGTAATTATCCCTCATGGAAGCTTCTAGCTCCCAAGTTGCTTCCTCGACCTTATGATTTCTCCACAACACCCAAAACCATAGGAATCTCTCTGCTTTGCAAGGTTTTGATTTTTCGATCCAATATCTTTACGGAATTTTCCTCATACATCATCTTTTCATTCACTGCTAAGTCTTCATGGTTTAACACATGTTTAGGGTCAGGGTGGTACTTCTTCAGAAGCAATACATAGAAAACATTATGTAATTTCCCCAACTGGCTAGGTAGGTTAAGTTGGTATGCAACTGGCCCGACTCGTTGTACTACCTCGAAAGGGCTAATGTACCTAGGACTCAGCTTTCCTTTCTTACCATGCCGAACGAAACCCTTGTGAGGGGTTACCTTTGTGGAAGAGCTTCCAACAGAAGAGGACCAAGATTCGTACTTGGTCAAGGATCCAATAACCGGGGACCATGTATTAGCGGATGAGGACACTGGCAAGAATGAGGGTCCAACACCAAGTGCTGAAACTTGGGCACGTTTACCACGCCAGTGCAGTGCCGATGTATTATGATTTTCCATCATTATATTTCTTCATCAAACAATGTCTACAGATCATAGTTATAACATAAAAATTCATTTCTTCAATTTTACTATGCTCAATATTTCCCCCTCCAATCGGAGGCGTATGGCCACTCGTATTTCACACAATACCAGGTAACACGATCAAAACCGTCAACCATCTGGATCCATCAGACTCGTAGGTAATTTTATTATGCAGGGTCATAATTGCACTGACATGCGATAATATAGGGTTATATCTGCACATATTGATATTATGTAGGGTTATATATGCACATATTCATATTACACAGGATTATATCTGCACATCTTTATACTGTGTTGGGTTATATCTGTGATTTATACAGCCTATTATATCAGCACTACCTTTTATTTTCAGCTACGTGGGCCCCCACCACCAACATAGTTCCCTATATTTGGTACGAAAGTGGAGGCTAACCGCAACAGAATTTGAGGAAGGACTTTTCTATGCAGTTCGAGGATAGCGAGGTTGCTCGGCACAACTTTGGCTCCATCAGTGAGTACCACCCCTTGTGCTGATGTCCCACATTCCAGCTTACAACCACCTCTTCCTGTCACACTCGGCCCAAGGAGCGAAAGAACAAATCCAAGAAGAAGTTTGTCACAGCCACCACCAGATGACCGCGCTTGACCTTATCATCAGCATCTTTTGGGTCTAATTTATGTCTTAAAACTTAACAAAGTACTTTTTCATTTGTGCACTTTCCTGTAGTACTACGACTCATGTAGGGCACCTTCTTTTGGCTATTTTTCAAGATTCATTGCCTTTAGTAGATGTTTATAGGAACTATGTGGCACACTATATATTGGGTGTGGTCCACTTCCATTGTCATACATTTGAACCTATATTAATGTAGTGTGATGTTTGTTATTCGAAATGTTTTTCAAATTATCTACTAAACATGTATTGGTAATAATTGAATGTGGATGGATCAGTTTTGTTCGTATAAACAAAATACCTGAACCAAGGGTTATATCAGGACTAGTACTATATAAGTAGGGCTATATCTACACATCAATGAATTAAGCAGGGTTATATATGCACTTAATAATATTAATTGGGATTATATTTGCATTTTAATGAATTAGGCGGAGTTATATCTGCACTTTTATAACTTAGGTGGGGTTTAATCAGTACTAATATATGTCACTGAGTGACACTATGTAATTCATTACAACTACAACAAACGATCAAATTCATACATCAGCCAACAAGTTCAAGTGCTTTTGCACCTCGAATAAATTGAAGACAAACACTCGACAAGTTTAAACCTAGTCAAACTACAATTACAATAAACAGAATGCAAACCAAAACAACAACTACAACATGTTTGAGCCAAGTCAAGAACTAATTGAAGCCACCAACATTCACTTTCCAAGCAACCCCAACAAGAATAAAGTCATCTTCGCATCAAGCAAAACCAAATTCAATACGATCAATGCCTTAAGAATGAATGAGAAGTTGCAACCATTTTGCGGTGCAACATAACCTTCAACTGGAACAACCACAACTTCTTCGACCTCAACTTGGCCAACAGTACTGCCTCTTAGACCTCGATTACGAAACTCGTGCTGTGGCATCGAACTTCCAGTACTCTCTTCCCGAATCAAACATATCAGACACAACCCAACCCTGAAATCCATGATTGCGAGGGCATCGATAATAAGGTCTCCCACAATTGTTGGCCGGCCGAGACACACAAACAATCACTCCCTTCTTACAAACCCGACATTTGAATCCTTCGTAATGCACACCATTCAGACTGTAACTTGACGAAGCCATTTTAATCCCTCATCAAGAATAGAGAAACAACAACTTCATTAAAACAACACTCTAAACACCATTAACAAACGTATCTACCGCAGTTTAATCTGCGGAGATCGGGAAATCAATTTTCTCCAAATTCAAATCTAGGGTTTAACTTAAGAAATTGGTTACCTTCAGTAGAGGACAGACAATTTGAATCTCCGATAAGGGATGCCTGTGCTGTTGACACGAGTTTGTCGGGAAAAATATGGGGGAAGAAGACCTAGGGAACCGCAGCTGTGAAGTGGAGGCTGAACGTGGTGGCGCTACCACCTGGGCTTATCGGCACTGACAGGAGAACGAACGTGCACTTTTTTTTGAAAACAAAGGAAGTTTTCATGTGGTTTTTTGTGGGCCCAATGATAATAAGGGAAAAATTATCCTTCCGGACCAAGGGTTCAGTCATAAGGGTATTTTAGTCATTGAAAGTAGGTCAATGGACGGATTCTGATGGTCAATGCCGAAATCATGGTCGAAGGATTATATTTGCACTTTCATTCAACATTCAGGGTTATATTTGCACTAAAAAATAATTGAAGGTTATATTTATACTTTTCTTAACATATAGGGCGATATCTGCATATCACCCTTTTATTTATAATTGGGAGATATAAGGCTCTCTCTAAAGTTTGTTGGATGAATGCAGATAGGAGGAACACCAGAATTGGCTATATTCCTCCAAACTCCAGTTTTCCAGTTATAAACAGCCAACACTTCTCTTTCGCCCTGATAAAAAACAATCTCATCCTCAACCCAAACACCATAATTGCAGTAAAAACTTTCACAGAAATTGCAACAAAGCATGGCAGGAGCAGTGACAGTGTATTTTGTCCAAGGATCTTCAACACCATACTCTTTCATCACCCTAAACTCAAGAGAATTCCTACTCACACACACCACAGCAAGGCAACCTCCAACAAGGGGGATCCACTCGCATCTTCTCTTATCAAAGCCTCGAGGAGGTGAAAATTTTTGAGCTTCTCCCGGGCCACACTGAAAGCTGTAGGAATCAGCCGACCTTCGTCGGACCAGGTGGACCAGTATATGCAGCCATTTAGAAAGAATCAAACAGTATGATGATCTCCAGACTCTTCCAAGTTCCCTCTTCACACTATAGATACTCCCATTTTTGGGTTCAAACTAGACGGCATAGACAGACATACGATTTTGTAATCATCCTGGAAACTGTCATAGCCCAAGGAATAAGGGGATAGGCGGTCCAAGCATGATCCGAGATGTTCAGAGTTTCTAAAGGGATGGGATTGAATAGATTCAAACTCCACCCATCGCTCTGACTTTCCACTAGGACTAGAACCAGGCCATGGCAAGAACCTGAGAGTCCTAAATCCATCCTTTTCACATCACAAATAGATGAAGGAATAATTACCTCCCTAAAAATAGGGCTGCTTTCGTTTGCCAGATTTACAGTGCAAAAAGCATGATCGGAAAGTATATCTGTGAGGATGGTGCCCTCGGGTGCATTATCGACGTGAATTCAGGGGTTGAGAGCAAAGAGCGCCATAGTTTTGAAATGCACCGGAATCTGCCTACTGACTTGACAGGAAGGCGTACTAGAATGTTACCTTCAGAAAGAAATGGGAGGGGAGGTTCGGCCATTGTTAGGGTTCTGACAGCTCTGAACACGAAGAAGAGGGTATACGGTCCGTGGATCTGAAATCACCCAAATTTCATGTGCTCCTCCAACTGAAAACGGTACCATTTCGCTCAGTTTTATCCCACTTCCTTTTTCTTCATTAAAATTGGGCATTACTATATCCCGCCCTGTATTTTACTATCCTCACCCTAATACGTATAAATACACGTATTTTGAATTAAAATAAAATAATTTTAAATTTTAAAAAAACAGGAAAAAGAAAAAAAAAATATTAAAAACCCTACAAAAAAAACTATAAATACCCCTCTCCCCCTCCCTCTCTCCTTCCCTCTCCCATTCCCTCTCTCCTTCCCTCTCCCATTCCCTCTCTCTCCCCCTTCCCTCTCCCATTCCCTGCCCTCTCCCCCTTCCCTCTCCCCCTTGCCTCTCCATTTCCGCCTGCCGCCCGCCGCCGCCGGAATCCCGCCGGAATCTCGCCGGAAAATGTAAGTTTTTGAGAATTTTTTTTTCTTTTCGTGGGAATCGTTGCCCGATCTATTCGAATTTTGTTGAACTTGTCGGAATTGTTAGAATTTTGTTGAGCTTGTCGGAATTGTTAGGATTTTAGTTATGTGACATAATAGAAGTTATTGAGAAACGATTTTTTAGAAATTGTGCTTCTTTGGAAATTGTTTAGCTATGTGACATATGTGGAATTAATGACATAATGACATAATTGGACATGATGACATAATTGGAAGCTTATTGTGTTTTTTAGTAATTATTTAGTTTAAATTTGGCCATAATATTTTAGAAATTGTATTTTTTAGAAGTTGGATTTTTTAGAAATTATGTAGTTATGTGACATAATAGAAATTACTTAGGAATTATTTGTTTAGAATTTGTGTTGTTCTGGAAATTATTTAGGTATGTGACATAGTTGGAATTAAAACGAAGAAATTGTGTTCTGTGTAAATTACTTAGTTTAAATTTGGACATAATATTTTAGGAATTGTTTTTTTTAGAAATTGGGTTATTTAGAAATTATTTAGTTATGTGACATAATAGAATTTATTTAGAAATTGTATTTTTTAGATATTGGGTTATTTAGAAATTATTTAGTTATGTGACATAATTGGAATTAAAACGAAGAAATTGTGTTTTGTAGAAATTACTTAGTTTAAATTCGGACATAATATTTCAGAAATTGTATTTTTTAGATATTGGGTTATTTAGAAATTATTTAGTTATGTGACGTAATTGGAATTGAAACGAAGAAATTGTGTTTTGTAGAAATTACTTAGTTTCAATGTGGACATAATGGTTTAGAAATTGTATTTTGTAGAAATTGGCCAATTTAGAAATTATTTAGGTATGTGGCGTAATTGGAATTAAAACGAAGAAATTGTGTTTCGTAGAAATTACTTAGTTTAAATTTGGACATATTGTTTTAGAAATTGTATTTTTTAGAAATTGGGTAATTTAGTAATTATTTAGTTATGTGACGTAATAGAAATTATTCAGAAATTATTGATTAGGAATTGTGTTTTTTGGAAATTATTTAGTTATGTGACATAATAGAATATAGTTCTATGTAAATAAACTTTAGTAATCCGATGTAAACAATTGTGTAGTAAACTGTTACGATATGTTTTAACTATTGTTTCCTTGAATGTTAATAATAGTGCGATGTGGTAAGAAAATAAGATTATTTAGTTATGTAATCTCCAATTTGTAACTAGAAAAAATGTTCCAGTTCGTTGATGCACTGTTCGAAAATATTAGTTCACACGTTGTTGAAATGTATGTTAATTTATCTTATCATATCAGTTTGATTCACTTGTTGTTATACTAATTACATATCTTGTGTCGTAGATGAGCACTGGTGGTCAACCTGACGGTCATGGTCGTTCCATACGACGAAGATGTGTTAGTGCCTCGGCGAGACAGGCTAGAGGCCGCGTGGTCGAGGATGAATCGTCGCCTCGCCCGCGGGAGCTTGATGTAGGAGCGGAGCAGCCTTCTCCACCGAGCGTTCGTGCATTCGATCCCATGCCGACATGGGACGGTCCGGAGATTAACATCCTCGCGCCCGGTGGTATCCGTCATGAAAGTGATTGGCAGATGAATTATGACCTGCCCGCAGATGTCCCCCCGGTGGGCCAACCTGGTTCGAGTGTTCCATTGGATGCCGGGATCGAACGTTATGCTGAAGCTGGAGCCAGGCACACCGTGAGGAACAGAGCTAGTCAATTCGCACAGTCTTCTGGTGGATCGTGCAATGCCGGTGAGCCTAGCACCGGAATGGCACCGAGGAATAGGAGGAAGCGACCCGCCGCCGATGAGACGTGGCTAGTGCGGGGACCAGTGGCTGGTGGCCCGCAGGATGACCTCGTCATACCAAGCTTCGGAGGACACGTCGCGCTTGACGTTTGGAATGGTATAGAGCGAGGTGTGTTGAGATGCCATGCTCGGTCGCCGCTATGCAAGCAGCTAGTCGACACGCTCCCCGAACTTAGCGATGTTGCACAGGCCCGGATACATGCGACCGGGTTGGGCCACCTGCCTGCGATTATGTTCCAGTTCCTTGACATGGCACTGATATCCGCTTTTGTCGAGAGGTGGCAGCCGGACACGAACACGTTTCACATGCCGTTTGGGGAGATGACCATCTTGATGCATGACGTTGAGATGATTCTTGGCATTCCCATCGATGGTGGCGCTGTTGCGAGTACCATTTCGGCGGAGACTATTGAGGAAGCGTGCGCTGAACTGTTTGGGAAAGACGTGGAGTCCTTCGTCGCGGAAGACTGGAACGGGGGTAACATAGATGCCCAATCGTTGATGGCGAGGTGTGTAGTGGCGGGGCAGAGCCAGAACTTCCAATTTATGTGCTACATGCTGACCCTGTTTTCATCCACGCTTTTTGTGGATAAAACTGGGAATAAGGTTAGAGCCAACCTTCTACCCCTGCTTGATTCGCAGTTGTCGTGGGGCTCGGCGACGTTGGCCAGTTTGTATCTGCAGTTGGGAATTGCGTCCCGGTCCTAGGCGCGCGGCCTATGCGGATGTTGCACGCTGCTTCAAGCATGGATATACGAGTACTTTCCGATGTTTCGGCCGGGACCGAGTACGTTGCCAGCTCTTCCGGGTCGCGCCAGTCGGTGGCACACAGGGGATAGATCGGGGAGGGGTACGGGGAGGCTCGGTGCCATCAGGCGACAGTTGGATGCCTTACAGCCCGACCAGGTATGAATTCCATGCTTTTACTCTTATTCTGACAGTAGTAGATAGATCGGATTCCATAGAAACGTAACATGTCTGTGAAACTTTTTGCAGGTGGATTGGTTGCCATATGGAGTGGACGTGGTTAGGGCTGCGGGGGGGAGGACTCACTACCGCGGCGTGATTCGACACCTCGACGCAATGGAGGCGTACATGCCAGATCGCGTTGTGCGGCAGTTCGGTCTCCTACAGGGTATACCGCGGGGTCTTGCAATTGCGCCCGAGCCTTGTTCCCGCCCGGCTGATCCAGCCGGCTATTTAGTGACCTACCCAGGGAGGCTGCAGTTGACCCTATGGGAGATGGCACACAGTTGGCACAACGGTCAGCTTGCGGCGTTCCCGATAGCCACGAGCCCATCAGAGTGCACCATGGATTACGAGGGCTGGTACGCGACCCATTCGCACCCATTGATCGCAAATCCTGAACATGCTGCCGCAAGTGGACCGGACAGGATACATCATCAGTTATCGGTAAGTTTTCCCGTACTGTTTGCTTCGAGTAATTATATTACATTTTACTGTTTCGTTATTGTAAACTCTGTTTCCCGTGCAACAGATGCTGAGTGACATGATGGGCGACCTGGATCCGTATGACTCGGCGGCCGTTGATGGACTCGCCGCCGACCCCCGCCTGAGGCAGTTGATGACGACTTTTGTCAGTCGTCGCGATGAGTACCGCAGGCTCGGTTATGGCCCCATTCCGTAGTCGGACGTTTGCTTATGTATGAACCCGCAGTTTTACCATAGTTTGCTCATTTATGTAATCGGTAACTGTTTGTGCATATCAAATACATAAGTCATCGATTTTTGCAACAGTAATGCTATCAAAATAATTACTCCATGCTTCGATAGTAACTGTAACGGTTGCGTGCATGCCAAACTGTTTCTGGCGATTTACAACAGTTAATTACTCTCAGAGTATGCTCTTCTCCAAGCCCTTAGCCTCCTACGAAAGGGTAACTCCCAACCTACGACATTAGCGTTCCTCAACGTGGTCCACATATTAACCACGAGGGGCATGGGACAGTTTTCCTTCACGTGTACCCGGACGAAATGGCTTGCACTGCGAACGTATACAATGTGTAGCTCCCTACTTGTTCCATCCTCGCCCCCGCCTGCCCTCAGTGGAAGGACCGTACAACAATGGTCCGCCGACCCATTCTCTAAAATGTAATATAGAACTACAACCGCGTTGTAGTAGGTGGCCACAGGAAACATGTCTGCAATGACCGTAAACCAATGCTCCGGACCACATGGACCGCTGGTGTGGTGTATACGGGCTCTGGCGAGTTCAACGTCATTTTGCGAACCGTATATGGGAACATAGTCAGGCCAATGAGTTGATATCTCGTTAAATACCGCCCGACGTGCTGTAGACCATTCACCTTCACCGTCTACGTGGAACGCATCAGCAACGCATCTGAAGCCACAGTTTCCATCACTCGCGACATCGTTCCAGCCTTCGATGTAGCGCCGGACAATGTGGGGGACACTTTCGAGGAACGGGAATGTCGCTGCAGGAGAACACATTAAGATAAATATCATGCGCAGGAGGCGTTCATTAGGAAGAATGGTGCTTGTACTCACCGTGCCGGCGACCGCTCCCTGAACCGCGCCCCGGGGACCGTGAACTACTCCCGTATCGCCTGTTCACGTGCTCGTGGTAGCTCGGTGAACGTCGGGTTGATCTTGATCGGGGGACTTGCTCGCTTGGTCTCCCACGTGCACTGGTGCAATTGTCCGGCTCGCCAATGCCGCTCTCCTCCGGACGCAACTGCGCATCTATGTAGGATGAAACTCGTCGGCGGACCGAAGGGTCGCTGCGTGCCAGCTCCTCCAACAGAGTGTTGAACCGCGACTGATCTTGTTCGGCCCTCGCAATGTTGTCCGTGCTCCGCACGTGATCACCCAATGCCAGGCTCTTGAACAGCGGATGAATGTCGTCCAAGTACAAGGGGATTCCTTCAGCAACTGCCCCTGCCATGATGCATGCACACGGTATTCCGTGTGTCGAGCGCAGCACACATCCACAGTAAGCATATACCTGTGCTCCGAGTGCATCAATCCTCCCGGACTCGACCGTCAATTTATCCAGACAGTATTTGGACACATTGTTGATCAAGTTGCTGAAAAGGGCCCTACGGTGCAATCTTCCAACGACAGTTCTTGATTTCTCCAGGCCGGTCTTGATTATAGTAATCTGCTGGGCTATCTGCAGGTCGACACGCCTCCATACCGTGTCCAGCGAACCAGTCGACGTATGTAACCACCCTTTCAATGACGAGTGTGCACTTTCGACCCTGCATGTAGTTGTGTTCCCGAAATGCAGAAATCTGTTCGTCCATGCCCTCACAAATTTCTCCTTATGGGGGGTGAGCCACGTCGTCTCAGCGTAACTAACAACAGCCTCGCTCCAAGCCCATCCAGTCCTCATATCCACCAAGGCGGTTTCGTACTCTGGAACGGTGGACGCATTGCAAACTCGGAACCATGCACCATTCTTGAACGCTGCCCCGTTCCTCTTATTCCCTGTCAGCACAGTAACACGTGCCTCCACATCCTTGTTAATATGCCAGGTGCAGAGCAAATGGTTCGATTCCGGAAACACAGTCCGAAGTGGCCTAATCAGTCCCATCTCCCGATCGGTGACCACAACCTCAGGGAACGGTCCATCCACAAGCAAGTTCTTCAGCGCGTTCAGCACCCACTCATAGGTATCTGCCGTTTCGTCAACGACAATTGCGTAGGCAATCAGGAAGTTTGTGTTGCAAGGGGACATCCCAACCATCTCAATGAATGGCATGCCGTAGCGATTGGTCTTGTACGTTGAGTCGATGGCCACCACCCACGGAAACGTGCGAAATGCCACAACAGCATCGGGATTGGCCATGAATAAATGAGTCAAAGTACCATCACCTGCTGAGCGGTGACTAGTGACATACCCTTTCGCGGTGGCCAGATGCAAACAATTCTCCGCTGTGTTGCGCCCGCCTCGCCTTTCTGTTGCATATGCCGACCTCTCATTGTACACCTGCCTAATGTTCTGATGCAGGTCCGGAAACGAATTACTGAGGCTGGCATTGATATGCCTTGGGGCAGTTTCTGAATCTGTCAAGTCTCTGATCATTTGCTTCGCGTCCGCATGGAGCTTGCTGCTCTGTCTATGACCCTCGGGGTACACTGAGAAAGGGTGGTTGTGCATCCCTCGTCTGGGATCCTTGCACGGCACTACATTCCAACCATTCCCCGTGATGCTCTGTTTCAAGACAATCGCGAACGGGCAGCCACAACTGCTGGTCGAGCTGCTACTCCGTCGGACTACATCAGATTCGCTCGTATCTACATCCTTATCCTTTCGGCCCCGATTGCAAATGCAATATAACCTCAGGGGACCATTCCTATTCTGTTTGTAGGACCCCGTCACAAGTTCAAATCCCACCTGCAGAGCAATCCGTTGCAGGTAGGAGTAAGCCTCGGCAACGTCTGGGAACACAGCTGAGGTGGCAAATGGAGAGTATCCGTTCCGCCCTGCAGCAGCTTCACATGACTGATTGTCATCCTTAAACAGCAATAAACATCAAGTAATTAGTTACACTCAACTGCTATACCAATTACAATATCAAAATTAACGTAAAAAATGTAAATTAACGTTACAATAATTAACAAAATAACAAAATTAACAAAACAACAACATTAACGTCACAATAATTAACAAAATAACAAAATTAACAAAACAACAACATTAACGTTACAATAATTACAATTAACGTTACAATAAATAAAATTAACGTTACAATAATTTTTACGTTACGATTAATAAATTAAAATACTAAGATGAGCATAAATTAAAAAACTAAGATGAGCATAAATTTCTTTCCCATTAACAGCTAAAACATACATGTTGTGGGAAAAAAATGCAATAACATCGTGGCTAGAATTAATATAACATTCTTACGGTTCAACAAATTAAAATATCAAAATAGCGTAAAAATACGTAACTTAACGGTACAATGATTAACAAAATCACAAAATTAACAAAACAACAAAAATAACTGCTTCAATAATTAATAGGACATACATTAACGTTACTGCTTTTAACAGGAGATAAATTCATAGGAGATAAATGTGCAATAATTTCATCGTAACAGTTAATAAATTAAAACACAAAGACGAGCATAAATTTGTACGGCAAAAATTATTAAATTTAACAACTACTTACGGACAGAAAGCTAATTAGTAAAATTACCTCCGAAGACATGGAATTTCTAACACCCTTTTCGGGGTAATTTTTGCTCGTCTTGGATAGCAATATTTTTCGAGTGCCCTTTGAATGAGTAAGGATTCGAGTGCCCTTTGAATGAGTAAGAATTCGAGCTCATTTATAGCAGTTCGTTTTTTGGAAGCAGGCTGGCACGGCTCGCGCCCAGCCCACGGCGAGCCGAGGCGCGTCCGGCTCGCGCCCCAGCCCTGGCGAACGGACCGTGCGCGGCTCGCGCCCACCGCACGGCGAGCCACGGCTCGCGCCCCAGCCCTGGCGAGCGGCCCGGCGATGGCTCGCGCCCTGTCGGTGGCGACCGGCCCGCCGGCGGCTCGCGGTCCACCGGTGGCGGGCGGACCGGCGGCGGCGCGCGGCCTGTCGGTGGCGACTGGCCCGCCGGCGGCTCGCGGCCAGCCCGCGGCGACCGGACCGGCGCCGGCTCGCGCCCAGGCCGTGGCGAGCCGGGTCCGGCGGCGGCGAACCTATTGACAAAAAAAAAAATACTGTATACGTATTAGGTAATTTACCTATTGAAAATGAAAAAATAAAAAATACTGTATACGTATTAGGGCGAGGATAGTAAAATACAGGGCGAGATATAGCGATCCACTTAAAATTATATCGGCTCATGTTTGCCGAGTCACTTCACTATTCTTTCCCCTTGGTTACACAGTAGCAGTTGTGCCAACAGATTCCGTACGAATTCTAGATTCATTGTATACTTCCTAGCTATTTTTGCACTTTTCCCTTTTGGGACGTCCCACCTGTTTTTGCACTACTTCATTTCTTGCCATAAATGGGTTATTTTTATTAATTGTTTATTCAATCTGGGCCCAACTTCTGGATTCTAACTCAAAACTATTAGTCCAAATTATCCCATAACCCATCCTAATCTATTTTTAACCAAATCTGCCACTAACATAACCCTTCCCACCGAATTGAAATCTCTTCAACTACCCAACCACCTTCATTACACTCCTCTCCCATTAAACACACATGTGACTGTTTTCTTCCCAAAGTCTTCATCGGGATTTTTCAACTCTTTGAAAAGTTGTCTCACTTCTTATCCCTTTACGCCATCAGGGTCTCACTCAATAATTTCTTCCCACCCATTTATCTTCCCTCTCAGCTTCTCGGATTCTCTAAAATTGGTCTTCCCATTCCAGATCTTCCTATTCTCTCTCCTTTTAAATTTTTTCTGGGTTATGGAAATTGGCGATTTCGTTGGTTGTGGGTTTAAATGTGGTGGGTTTTGTTCAGAATGTTATGTCTCAGATTCAGGTTCCTCATCTCGATCTGATAGCTTCTCTCCGGCGGGTGATGGTCCGCCCTTGAAAGGCCCTGGCGCCGGAGAAGAAGGATCCAAGGCGGCGCTGCTCACCCACCGACGTGGTGCGCAAACTCGCAGATCTGGTGGGTATGTAGGCGGCACCACCACTGTCAAGCCATACACGGCCTCTATTTTGATTTCAGGGAAACAAATCGAGGTGGCGTTGCCCACCCGCCGGCTTGGAGAACTAACTCCCAGTGGGTCTGTTGGTGGCACCACCACTAGAACCAACTGTGAGGCTACTGTTGGTTATGGAAATGATGACGAAGAGTTCTCTTCTATCCCTTCGATTTATGCACTTACCTGGTATACGAGACAGTCCAGGTCTCCTTCAGACCACATGCTAGAAATGAAACCTCTGAGTTTGGATCAGATTAATTTACCTTTTCGTGTGGCTGAGATAATGATACTGGGTCTGAGAGAGCTTCTCGGCTAGAATAGAGAAAGGGAAGAATAAAAAGTTAAGTCTTGGGATTCAACTTCATGTAATAAACTTGTGCTTGTATGATTACCTGTTTATGATTAATAAAATAGCCTATTCTTCTTGATTTCCAAGTTTAATTACTGATTTTAGCTACTTGTTTTTTTTTGTCTTGTAGAGCCACAATTGTCTGCGATCAACTTTGGCTTAGTTGAATGTGCTTAATCTTTGTTCTAGGAAAATGGAGATCTCCCATTCACAGCCCCTTGGACATGTTTGTAAACAACAAAAAAGGGAGTATATTGGTTCATGTTTGCGTCTTTTGTCCTTGTTGTGTGATGGTTTGTGTTGGGGTGGCTGCACCCCAACACCTGTTATGTGATTGTTCTTTGTCTCATTGTGTTCTTGTTTGACTTTCGACTTACATGTTGTTTTTCTGTGGGTGTGCCTGTTGTTTGCCTTTCTACTTAAATGTACTTTTGGCCCTGAATGTGGAAGAGCCCTAGTTACAAAGCTGCATTTGTTTGCCTTTCTACTTAAAAACTTTCATTAGTTTGAATTGGGTTACAAAAAAACTTGTTTATCACACCAAAAGAAACAAGTTTTCAGGTTTCCAAAATGTCACCCTAGTCTAACCCAATAAGAATACTGAAATCCCTTACTGCTGCAGTTGATATCCCATGGCTTGCATCATGTCCCCCATTCCTTGAGTTTCTTGAATTGTATTAAGGTATTCCAGGGCATCACGAAGTATTCCCTCATCACAACTTAGCATTCTAGGCAGTTCTCCTCTCCTTATCAGCGCATCCTTTGACATGTGGGCAACTTATAATTGTTGCATCCCTCGACTCTTATGATTTCTATCATTGAAGCTTGATGGGTGAGGAAAACTTTATTGAGTGTTGCTAGATCTTCTCTTTTATATGCATTGTACATTGTTGTAAGTAACCCATCCAGTGTTGTGCTTGGGGTTTCATGTTGTAGAGACTGTATAGATTAAAAAAAACCAAGGTCTAGTACATTAAGATCAAGTGATTTAGCTGGTTGACATACCAAGTTGATGTGAAACCCGTCGGAGTCAGCTACTACTCGGAATTGAGGAGCTGAATTCTTTATGTGTGCCTTGTAATTATCTTGTTGAATATATATGTGCTTGCTCATGAATGGTGACCAACGTGCTTTTATTGCTGATATGATTTCATCTATAATCATTGCACGTGTCACAATTCTAGTGATATTCTCCACATGCTTATTTCCATAGTTCCCCTCGGACGATTAATGCTGGTTCTTTGTGCTTCAACCCTCTCAGTGAATGGGAACACACCATACTTCCTGACAGGCGCGGGCGGTCGTCGGGCCCGCACGCCAAAAGATAATTTATAAGCCCTTTTTGCTTACTTTCTACAACTAGGTAGATAGTGGCAAATCGGGGTCGTCCAATGAGAAGAGGGATCTTCCTAAGCGTCTAAGCACACAAATGGTTGATATACTAGGCTAGGAGTAACTATATTTACACACACTTAAAAGCAAGTAAAAGAGGGGGGGGGTTGGTTGGTTGGTTTCCTAAGTTAACAAAGATAACTAGCAACGTCAAGTGACTATGCTAATCATCAAACGAAACTAGAGAAAAGGGGTTTTAAACTACAAAGATAAAATGCCTTGGGGGCAACGGATATCCACTTCCACATCTAATGTAGTTCATCGAATCATTCACACATTCCATCATATAGCATTCATGACCCAACGCTCACACACCCATCTAGCAAGTACCACAACACACACACCACAAGGAGTTCTAAGTTCATGCTCGTAGATCTTCATGCAAAGGTGCTACAGAGTTCGTCACGTTCCTACACCTAAGCAATTCAACCACACAAGCACTCCCTATTCTCAAACCACTCATGGCACACATGCAGTGAAACACACCGTCAAGAATACATAAACGCCAAACAACAAATGCTTCAAGAATGAGTTTAAATCACCTATTCAATACTTCAACTACTTGTCGTGGAGACTGAACTCCTATCCTTCTTAGTTCGTAGTTTGCGAGAGTGAGTTCGACATCTCTCGTCAAACCTCACCAATGGCTCCCGAGTCGCGACCACGACTCAAGGTGTCATTGGTGGCATTTAGCACGAAGGACCAATAAGCTTGGCAATGCCTATGACCACTACACCGTGACTAGGCATTGAACCAATTCATGCAATTACACGAGATTGGATGAACGTGCAACGCACATTCATCCGCGAGCATATGGCTCTCTCGTTTGCTACACAAACGAACATGACGAAGAGTTCGACATCAATCACATTCGCCTAGCACATTGTCAACACACTAACACAATCAAAAGCTCTAATTCAAACTCTCACATTGCTAACGAGAACAGGGGGGAAATTAACCCAAATCCCCCAAACCCTAGCTAGCAATTAATCCAAGCATTTCATATCATCAAGATCTCAATAACATCAATGCAATCAACAATTAACATTCAAAGCACAATAAATGCACAATAGCAAAAACACCAAATAGATAGATATAAATGAGTCTCAATACATAGAAGTGGAAGCTTCAATCCTTTGCTCCCAAGTACAAGAACTACTCTAGAACAAGAAAACACATAAAAACTAAGAAAAGAAGAAGAAAAGAAAGAAGAGAAAAAAAAAACTAGGTTTGGCGCCCAAAACAGAGAGAAAAGCGGGCTGGGAAAGCTGGAGAAGAAGAGGGAAAAAAGATTGTATTTATAGTGCAAAGAAAATAAGAATGATTTCTGGCCGCCCGTTGGTCGCGACTCGCGACGGGGTTCGTCGCGACTCGCGACGGTGTCGCGACGGGATCGCGATGGTGTCGCGACGGGGTCGCGACAGCAGCCACAGTTTTGCATTGTTTCTTTGTCTTCTTCATAGCCATCCCTCTCACTCTTCAAGTCTTCAACAGCTCCAAAATGGTCTTCAACGGCCTCCGGTCTTCATGTCTTCGAAGTGAGTATCCAAAAGTCTTCGAAAGTATAGTCTTCAAT
Source organism: Rubia yunnanensis (assembly GCA_037428765.1). Taxonomy (NCBI): domain Eukaryota; kingdom Viridiplantae; phylum Streptophyta; class Magnoliopsida; order Gentianales; family Rubiaceae; genus Rubia; species Rubia yunnanensis. Next base: position 21,404,239 of record CM075069.1, read on the forward strand.
GTCTTCCGGTCTTCGTTGGTTCCGTGTTCTTCCCTTGTCACACAAAATCCACTTAAAAGAGGTAAAAGAGTACAAAGTTGCTTTTACCTCTCCTAAGTGAATTTCAAGGTAAAACACAAGCTCTCGATAATAAAAGAGCACAAAAGTGATCCTAAATACTACTAAATAATGCGCCTAAAATGGACACATCAAACCTCCCCACACTTAAACCTTACTCGCCCTCGAGTAAGAAAAGATTTAAGCATACGGAGGAAATGGCATATCCACATCCTAAAACCCCCAAAATAACCACACAAAATGGACATATCAAATCTCCCCACACTTAAACCTTACTCGCCCTCGAGTAAGAAAAGATTCAAGCAGGCGGAGTAAATGATATATCCCAAAACCTAAACTAATCCCCCAATCAAAGCCCCACAAAAACTCTCAATATCAAAAATCCCAAAATAAAAGCTCACATGAGAATTTTTTCACACACACATCCCCAATCCTAAATCTAACCAAACCTACCACTTATCAATTCACTACCCATAAAAATATTTCACAGCCCAGAATTGATATTCCCAGAATCCAATGACACAAAAAGAAGCTAAAACCATAGAGGAAGTTTTAACACATGCTTCACTTAATGCCAATATATCAACCAAAAACGAAGTATAAAGAGATCAAGAATTTCATAACCATACTTCGTTTCCTAACCCACTAAGCTACCCAATCCCAAGAGGTCTAAAGATATTGAGCTACCCGATCCATCCGTGTGACAACCGCAACCTTATGACTCCAACGCCGGCAATTGAGTAAAATCATAGCATTTTTCAATTTCCCTCAATTTCTCTCATTTTGCCTAGGAGCTCTTTCGAGTTTTCATCCTAGCCACACATCATGTTTCTTTAGCTCACATCTCACCTTTTTCCGCACATTTTAGCCTCTCATTTTTGCCTAGGCCGCCCTTTAAGGGTTTTCGACCTATCCGGGCCCCCAATGTTGCCTAAATTGCCCTCTCGGGTTTTCAACTTAGCGGGTTTTCTTTTTCTTTTTTTTTTCTTTTTCTTTTTCCAATTTTTTTTTGTTTTTCTATTTTTTTTCTCATGTTTTTCCAATGAAAAGTAGCAAAAAGCATTCCAAAACAATCTAGCATGCATATGAGTCCTCTAACCCCTCCCCACACTTAAAACATTACATTGCCCTCAATGTAAACACGTAAGGCAAGAAGAATAAAAATCAAGGGAAGGGAGTTAGAGTGACACCCGTATCTCCGCAAATTCGCCGGTGATATGGCGATATCCAAGTACTTGGATGGTCCCAAGATAGGTTTCGGAACCGGAAGGGTGAGCAAAAAATGCTGTAGAAGAACTCACCCCTCGAGAAAAGCATTGTCTCCATGGCGCCGTTTGATCAAGACTACACCACGAAGAACACATTAAACTCACGAGTACATAAGGATATGTAATACTAGGTTTAGCATCAAGAGTTAATAACCATAGTATTGTCAAAGAACAACCAATCAACCCTCAATCACCACTATAAGATTATGCATGAAAAATATCCAACATATATTGACATGTATACAAACATCATTATAGGCTAAGAACTTATGCTCACAATGATGTAGTCGGCATACTACAATCAACAAATGTACTATAAAGATGCAAGAATGTTCATATGCCAATATATGTAGGATGGTGGAAGAAATGAGAGGTATGTGATGTTCTTGGGAGTGTTGGGTGGAGAAGAAGGAAGGATCATGCAATGTTTAAAATCATTTGGAAACTTGGAAGCTTGGAAACTTGTAATCCGGCTCAAAAAATTTTCGAAAGTTACTGAGCACGTCGCGACTCGCGACGAGGTTCGTCGCGACTCGCGACGAGGTTCGTCGCGACTCGCGATGAGGTTCGTCGCGACTCGCGACGAGGTTCGTCGCGACTCGCGACGAGCCTCGCGACGTCATCGCGACGCGCGGAAAGTGGAGTCCGGGAGCTCGAAATGTTCTGAGCTCGTCGCGACTCGCGACGAAGGGCGTCGCGACTCGCGACGAGCTTCGCGATGCCATCGCGACTCGCGGAAAGTGGAGTCCGGGAGCTCAAATTTTTCTGAGCTAGTCGCGACTCGCGACGTGGTTGGTCGCGACTCGCGACGGGCCTCGCGACGTCAGGGCGACTCGCGGAAAGTGGAGTCCGGAAGCTCAAAATTTTCTGAGCTCGTCGCGACTCGCGACGAAGGGTGTCACGACTCGCGACGAGCCTCGCGAAGTCATCGCGACTCGCGGAAAGTTGGCGCTGGGAGTGGATTTTGCTCCCCTGTTCGTCGCGACTCGCGACGAAGCCCATCGCGACTCGCGACGGCAGGGTATCCCAGACTTAAAATTTTTTCTTCTTCTTACCAACTGTCCAAGCTTTCTTCCCTCGTTCATTGATCTCGTTCCTTCATCTCCTTCATTGCAATGCACTTCACTTTGCCACAAAATCACAGAAAAACAAGCCATAAAAAGAACAAAACAAAACAACAACAAAAACAAACTAAGAAACACAAACTAAGAAACAAAAACTAAAAGAAATGCCGAATTTATTTAACGTCGTCGGCACGACGAAGCTCCGTATTTTTAAGGTCGTCGGCACGACCCTAATGTTATCCGTATGGTGAAGGCTTGAAGCTCTTCACCATGAGCACCCAAAATAAGAGAGGTGGGGGCACAAAACTTCCAAGAGGAAAGTCTTGTGGAGGTGAGATGGTTCAAAGGGAATTAAGTGGTTAGGGAGCTTAGAATAGTCTTTTGGCTCCTCTCTCGTTTCCCTCAAAACTTCCGAAGATATTAGAGTTGGTTCACTAGGTGGAAGAAGGGGTGATAATGCTAATGGATAATGTAGCACTATCACCTCTTCCTCCATTTTTCTATCCTCTACAACCAACTCCTCATCCCTTTCAAACTCAAAATCATTTTTATTGGTGACTTCACTCACCGAATCATCGAGTTCAAGTTGGGATGGTGTGTTTTCGGAATCACGAGCTTCCATTCGGGCCAATACCTCTAATATGTTCCTCACATGCCCCTCAATGGCCTCAACACTAGAGGAGAGCTGGGTATCCGGCTCCTCACTAGTAAAGGAGTTCAAGTTTGCTATGGTATTTAAGACATCCTCACGTGTCAAACTTGAACTTCCTTGTTGGGCTTGGTTTTGGGGTATGGTATAGGGTGGTGATGGCCAACTAGGTAGCTCGTAATATTGGTTTTCCGGCTCATTCTCATACCACAAATCCGGACTACCATTCCATTCCGGATTGTAAGAGTTGTGGTATGGATAGCATTCCTGAGCTTCTTGCCCTTGAAAACCAATATCTCCTACCTCTGGATAGCACTCCTCATAGTACCCATGGTTTTGGAAACCAAGGGTTCTTTCTCGGTCATCGTGCTGTTCCCACAACAAATGGCAAGATTCGGTAGGATGGTCAAAATGACACATCCTACAAAACCTTGCTTGTTGAGCTTCTCTTCTCATCATGAGTTCCCTCAAGGTGAGACGCTCCATTAGAATTTTTTTTTGTTTATTTTTTTATTTTTCAAAAGTTCGGAATCATAGTGCAAGGATTCTCGATAAAATAAATTACCAAGAACTCGAGCAATACCTACTCCGAACAAAAACAACCACCAAGTAGTGGAAAATAAAAACAACTAGCTAATACACAACCAAATACACCTAAATACTTAAGAATAAACGCCTCTTCCCCGGCAGCGGCGCCATTTTGACAGGCGCGGGCGGTCGTCGCGCCCGCGCGCCAAAAGATAATTTATAAGCCCTTTTTGCTTACTTTCTACAACTAGGTAGATAGTGGCAAATCGGGGTCGTCCAATGAGAAGAGGGATCTTCCTAAGCGTCTAAGCACACAAATGGTTGATATACTAGGCTAGGAGTAACTATATTTACACACACTTAAAAGCAAGTAAAAGGGGGGGGGGGTTTGGTTGGTTGGTTTCCTAAGTTAACAAAGATAACTAGCAACGTCAAGTGACTATGCTAATCATCAAACGAAACTAAAGAAAAGAGGTTTTAAACTACAAAGATAAAATGCCTTGGGGGCAACGGATATCCACTTCCACATCTAATGTAGTTCATCGAATCATTCACACATTCCATCATATAGCATTCATGACCCAACGCTCACACACCCATCTAGCAAGTACCACAACACACACACCACAAGGAGTTCTAAGTTCATGCTCGTAGATCTTCATGCAAAGGTGCTACGGAGTTCTTCACGTTCCTACACCTAAGCAATTCAACCACACAAGCACTCCCTATGCTCAAACCACTCATGGCACACATGCAGTGAAACACACCGTCAAGAATACATAAACGCCAAACAACAAATGCTTCAAGAATGAGTTTAAATCACCTATTCAATACTTCAACTACTTGTCGTGGAGACTGAACTCCTATCCTTCTTAGTTAGTAGTTTGCGAGAGTGAGTTCGACATCTCTCGTCAAACCTCACCAATGGCTCCCGAGTCGCGACCACGACTCAAGGTGTCATTGGTGGCATTTAGCACGAAGGACCAACAAGCTTGGCAATGCCTATGACCACTACACCGTGACTAGGCATTGAACCAATTCATGCAATTACACGAGATTGGATGAACGTGCAACGCACATTCATCCACGAGCATATGGCTCTCTCGTTTGCTACACAAACGAACATGACGAAGAGTTCGACATCAATCACATTCGCCTAGCACATTGTCAACACACTAACACAATCAAAAGCTCTAATTCATACTCTCACATTGCTAACGAGAACAGGGGGAAATTAACCCAAATCCCCCAAACCCTAGCTAGCAATTAATCCAAGCATTTCATATCATCAAGCTCTCAATAACATCAATGCAATCAACAATTAACATTCAAAGCACAATAAATGCACAATAGCAAAAACACCAAATAGATAGATATAAATGAGTCTCAATACATAGAAGTGGAAGCTTCAATCCTTTGCTCCCAAGTACAAGAACTACTCTAGAACAAGAAAACACATAAAAACTAAGAAAAGAAGAAGAAAAGAAAGAAGAGAAAAAAAACTAGGTTTGGCGCCCAAAACAGAGAGAAAAGCGGGCTGGGAAAGCTGGAGAAGAAGAGGGAAAAGAGATGGTATTTATAGTGCAAAGAAAATAAGAATGATTTCTGGCCGCCCGTTGGTCGCGACTCGCGACGGGGTTCATCGCGACTCGCGACGGTGTCGCGACGGGATCGCAATGGTGTCGCGACGGGGTCGCGACGGCAGCCACAGTTTTGCATTGTTTCTTTGTCTTCTTCATAGCCATCCCTCTCACTCTTCAAGTCTTCAACTGCTCCAAAATGGTCTTCAACGGCCTCCGGTCTTCATGTCTTCGAAGTGAGTATCCAAAAGTCTTCGAAAGTATAGTCTTCAATGTCTTCCGGTCTTCGTTGGTTCCGTGTTCTTCCCTTGTCACACAAAATCCACTTAAAAGAGGTAAAAGAGTACAAAGTTGCTTTTACCTCTCCTAAGTGAATTTCAAGGTAAAACACAAGCTCTCGATAATAAAAGAGCACAAAAGTGATCCTAAATACTACTAAATAATGCGCCTAAAATGGACACATCACTTCCCATAAAAAAATTAACACACCACCATGGCTGTAAATTGGCCTACTCACTAGGGATGGGCAAAAAAATTGAAAACCGAACCAAAAATTGAATTATCCGAATTCGAATAACCCGAATCGAATTTAATATACGATTTTTGGATATCCAAATTGAATAAACCGATTTCTGAATATGGTTTTTGGTTTGGTTTTGGATATTAAAACTCAAACCGAAACCCGAACCGAAACCCGAACCGAATTATAATTAATTAAATTAATTAAATATATATAACAATACATAATTTTTAAAACTACAAAACTAAATTTATAAGTAAATAAAAGTGGGAGGACTAATCTATAAATTTTTAAAAATTACCCCAAACATCTTAACATTAAATGGATCAAATAGACAAAAGACTGATATTCAAGTAATTTATAATCCATATTCATTATAAACAAGTTTAATAAATTAGTTCGTTTAAATTTCTTATAAATTTTAAAAACAAGTATATATATTCTTATAAATTCTTATTGGCATGAACGTAAATGGAAAGCATTAACTATAATCAATAAATATCCATATCTAAACTACAGTTTTCTTAGTAATTACAGTGATAAGGTGCACGAATAATTGTTTCTTCAACAGTAAACTTTCACTACACTAAAGCATTCCTCAAACAATGGACATTTTCCTCTGCTCTAAAAAAATTAACAAGCTACAATGGACACAGAAGATATTACTTGGTGAAGAGATGAAGACGGTGAGATTACTTGGTGAAGAGATGAAGACGGTGAGATTACTTGGTGAAGAGATGAAGACAGATATATATAAATATCATACTCCCTCTGGTCCTCTAATATTGGCCCCCTTTCCTTTTAGGGAAGGTTTTTTAATATTGGCTCATTTCCATATATGGCAAATCCTAGATTGTTTCATCCACTCAATTTACTTTTTGTATTTTCAATGCAATCCTCACCATTCATTTCACTCTTTATAAAAAAAAGTGCCCAAAAGTAGGAGCCAATATTAGAGGACCAGAGGGAGTAGTTAATTTAGGAGAACGTCTCCTATTAGACCATCTAAATGCCAGACCAATCATGAAAAATCTCGTTTAATAACTATTAGGGTCAAATTATAATTATTTATACATTACCATACATTTTAAAAGTTATAAGAAATTTGTTGCAATAAATAAAAACAAATATCAAATCAGCTTATTAGTTATATTAATTATAAAATAACCTTGTATGATGATTTGTCAGTCTAAAATAAGACGTTGTGTTAATTTAATAGTGGAGTTTTTGTATCACCCTCTAAATGTATTTAAATTACTTATATAAATAGAAGAGAAAGAAATCATAAAAATATATGAGTTCGTCTCTTGAAAGACGGTTTTTCCAGAAGTTATGGAAAGACCAAGGTTTAAACTATAAATTAGAAAAAATGAAGATAAAATTTTTGGGTTGCATGAACCGGGTTATAAATTTATAACTACTATATGTTGCATACTAAAATTTTAATATTGCAACTAAGACCTTTTACCTTTTATTATTCTAATTAAATCCCGTCTTTCCGTAAACCTATAGAAAGACCGTCTTCCCCAAGACTTTGCCAAAATATATTATAAACACATTCATCATGTATGGAAAAGGTAAAAACATAAGTCAAATTAATAGGGTAATAATAATAAAAAGGATTTGAGATCAAACGGTATTATATAATCCTCAGTCACAAAATACTCCTCAAATTAAATAATGTAATAATAAATGGAAAAATCTTGGAAAATATCGTCTTTCCATTATTCCGTAGGCTTATGGAAAGATGGAGTTTAATTATAATAATACAAAGTAAAAGGTCCTAGTTGCAATATTAAAATTTTATTATTCAACGTGTAGTAGTTATAAAGTTTATAACCCGATTCATTCAACCCATAAATTTTATCTTCATTTCTTCTAATTTTCATTTTAAACCATAATATTTTCATGACTTATGGAAAGACCGTCTTTCAAGAGATAGACTAATTATAAATTCAACAAAAAAAATAATGGCAGAAAAGGTGAAAAATGGCAAAATGGAACATGAATGAAATCGCAGAGATGAATGAAGCAAGGCAGCAAAGGCAGCAAAGGCTTTAGACTTAGCCTTACTATACTACATTAGTCCCACATCAGAAGAGAGGAGACTTAACCTTCAAATTTCAACTATAAATACTAGGGAATTCCTCCATTCTTTCAAGGCAAAACATAAGATGCAAATGGGCCTTTAATGTCAAATTACCTGGCCTTTACTTTTGGGCTGTAATTATTTATTTGGAGTTAAAATTTTGGTATGTTTATGGGTTGTTTGGTATGATTCAGAACTGATTTAATTGAATTCAATTTGATAAAGATTGGAATTAATTCGGTTTATTTGGTTTCAAACCGAATTCGAATTTTAAATTCGGATTGGATAATTAGGATTATTTGAATTGTTTGGGTCGGATTCGATTTTTGATTTTTTAGAAAAAAACTGAATAACCCGAACCGAATAGACTGAAACCCGAATAAACCGAATCGATGCCCACCCCCACTACTCACAGCACATATAAACATAAGTTTTGGAATGTGAGACTTGTGTTGGGTGGTTCTTAAGGGCTCAGGCTCACCCGTTGCCAAACAATAATGGACAGTTGGCTTAGTCACGTAAAACTACTTCTCATCTATGTGAATTACATTGTCCATGGCCTAGAATTGAAAGTTGGGTTGCAATTTAGATATACAGAATTTCAACCTTTATACCTTGTATTGAAAAGGTAAGTGCAGGCTTAATACTGCTTGTATGGCTTTTAATGACCTTTGCTGCCACAACTCGCTGTATTATGCTCTTCCCTACCCCCATCCATGCACTTGTTCCTCTGATTGTTCTTCGTTCAGTTGCAGGTATTGCTCTCAAGGCCTTAAGATCAATATCCTTCTTGTTGTATCCCTGATGGCCGGACATCCTGTTTCTCATGTCCAGCGGTTGACCCATTGAAAGTTGGAGCTTGGTTTTTGACCAGATGTAACAGATGGTTCTTTGGCTGCAATTGAACTTCGCTGCTGCCTCGATAGAAACTCAGTAATATGTTGCCTCTACTGGTTTTCCATATTCTTCCCCCCCTTATATTTCTCAAATACACGATGATGAAGGGAAGATCCGGCAGCAAGAGAGTAATCAGCCTGCAAGGGCTTGGTAGGGCTCGATGAATGCCGACATTTGACCTGAGGGTATGGAAAAAATAGACTCGTATTCTTGTTACTAAACTTTCTTGTTGGATTATGACAGATGGAATTGAATGTTAGTGAAAAGTGGAATGCAGATGAACAATTTCAGAGGAGATTTGTTTGCTAGTGGGATTGTTTTGGACCTTGTAAATGTATATAGAGTGGGGTAGAAGTGCGGGGTTTGATGTTTGTAAATTCAAGTTTTTTTTACTGTTCATGTTCTTGGCTCTAAAATTTGGAGCCTTATTTTTTAAATTTTGCATATGAAATCAAGACAATTTTTGGAGATCTCTCCATTTTTAGTGTGTTTGGGCGCTGACAATTAAAGCCTAGCGAAAATGATTAGTGGCCCAAATTATGGGCTAAATCAAATTCAAAATAACGGCAAAAAGAAAACAATTTCTGGATACCCCACTTCAAAAGCATAAAATAATATATCTTTAAAAATACTTCTAGTTTCTCTCTTCGCAGAAATAGCTAGGACGGAGGGAAAATATTGTACATTATATATGGTTAATACAACAGACTCACTACCAAGGTGAATTACACATTTTAATGGTATCAGATAGGTGATCAAAATCATGCCATAACCCATCCCATTTCCTTTATGAAATCTTGGACTCTCACTTCTCTCGTTTCTCCATGGCTGCTACTCCCCTCAGCTACACTACCCTAGTTCACATGCTTCCTATCAAGCTTACCTTAACGAATTATCTTTTTATGAAAAATCACAAGTCCAAGTGCTTCTTGAATCCGAAGGTTTATTTGGGTTTCTTGATGGCTCCTTCCCATGTCCACCAGAGGCTTCGGTTTCCAGGGCTTCGTCTGACACTTCCAGCGACTCCGGAAAGTCAACCAGAGACTCCTCTCTCACGCTGGCAATATGGACAGCTCAAGACAAATGCCTCCAAGCGTTGCTTCATTCATCACTCATCGAAGAAACCATATGGGAAACAATTGGCTGTAAAATTGTTCAAGAAATGTGGGCTGCTCTGATGGCGGTCTTTGACAATGTTTCGGTGGCTAGAGAACTTCAGCCCCATGAGGAATTTTTGAATCTCCGCCACTATTCTGACACTATGCTGGAGTTTCATCGCCGCTTCCAGGAAATTTCGGACGACCTTACCTCTGTTGGATCGGAGGTCTCTACCAAGGATAACGTAATGATTTTTCTTCAAGGTTTGGGGCCGGGATTCTTAGAATTTACCACCATTCAACTGGCTCAGAATCCTTTTTCGTCGTAAGCCGATGTTGTTACCCGTGCTAGAAGCCACGAAATCTTCAACCAAACAGGTTCATCTGTAAATAATAAGCCTAACTCTATGGCCTTTTATTCTGCAAACTTTGGTCCGGTTCTTCAAAATTCCAAATTCAGCGCGGGTGAGAACTGGGCGCATGACACACATATCACCCCACGACGTATTATTCACCACGCGCGGCCTTGGTGGTGGTTCTAGTGGCGGAGATCACAACAATCGCTTCCTTTCATCATATAAAAAATGTTGGAACCTCAAGTGTCAACTCTATAGTTACTTTGGCCATGTAGCTCCTAATTGTTTTAGGTTTTCAGGTGCTCGTCAGATAGAATCTGCCAACCTTGTTGATGCCTTTTAATAGTCGGTTTCCTTGGAGAATACTACTGCGTATGATTGGCACCTAGACTTGGGTGCAACAAATCACATGGTTTCCTCATTCTCGGGTCTTGACCGTGTTATTCCGTATAATGGTAATAGTTCTGTTACTGTTGCTAATGGTCATCCTATTTTAATTATTCATATTGGAAATCATCGGTTTTCTTGTGACTTAATGTTAAATGATGTGTTGGTTGTTCCAGATGTTACGAAAAACCTCCTTTACATTACTAAATTGACCAAGGATTTGAATGTCGTCATCAGTTTTGATGAGAATTCATTTGCTATACAGAATCGAACCACAAAGGAGGTAGTGGACCAAGGGAGATGTGGCATGGTTTATATGTGCTCGAACAAGGTGGTGCTGTTTTTGCTGCTTATGTTTAGAATAATACTCATAAACCTTCTTTTGAGATTTGGAATGCTAGATTAGGCCTCACTCTTTTTTTCAGTTATTTCCATATTAAATATGGTGAACCTTGTTAAGGTCACCTCCGTGTTACCTAAACCCTCATTTTGTTTGCCATGTGAAATGGCTAAAGGAAAAAGTCTTTCTTTTATGGACAATCCCCATTAGGCACAATCTTTGCTTGGTTTGGTGCATTGTGATTTGTGGGCCCTGCCCCGATTTTATCTGAGAGTGATTTTTATACTATGCTACATTTTTGGATGATTTTTCAAGATTTACCTGGTTTTATCTCTTGAAAAGAAAATCGGATTTCTTTGACACATTTTCAAAAGCTTGTGTAAAATTAATTTTCTTGCGCTATAAAAGTGTTTCAAAGCGATGGTGGAACATAATTCACAAGCGGGCGACTCCAATCTAATTTTTCCGATAAAGGGATTTTGCATCAGATACCTTGCCCGTTTACGCCAGAACAAAATGGTAGAGCCAAATGCAAACATCGTCATGTCATAGAGATGGGGCTCTCTATGCTTTTTCATTCACGTCTTCCACTTTCCTATTGGTATGCTTCTTTTGCCACTGTTACTTATACTATCAATAGGCTTCCAACACATATTCTCCATAATGTCTCCCCATTTTTTCTGGTCTTTGGACGTCATCCAGACTACTCAAACTTTCATCCTTTTGGGTGTTGGATTTTTCCCTTTATTCGACCGTTTGCTCCTCACAAGTTGGCTCCACGAAGTACTCCTTGTGTCTTTATCGAATATAGTCCTTAGTATAAGGGGTTTCGCTGTCTAGACCTAGTCACAAAGATGATTTATCTCACTCGCCATGATCGTTTTGATGAATCTTCATTTCTAGCTACTTTTGATGTTCTATCTGTTACCCAGGAATATTTGGATGTCTCTATTTTTCTTGATCCAGACTTAAAATTTTCTTTCGTCACTCCACCATCGTCTCCTATTGTTTCTCCTGCTCTATCGCATGAGAGTTCTCCTGCTCCATCATAACAGGGTTTTCCTGCTCCATCACAAGAGGGTTTGCCATTTTCTTTGCCCACGAGTACTCCTTTAGCATCATCTCCTTCGACCTCTCCACCGTCGTCTCTACCTAGACCAAGTCATCACATGGCAACTCGATCTTAGACAGACACTCGTAGAGCCAAGGATTATTCAGACTATGTAGTCACTGGATTTCTTGCGACGCGCATGGCTCAGTCTGAACCTCATGGTTTTCGTTCCCCCTTTAAGGATCCGCTTTGGGTCGCCGCTATGAATGAAGAAGTTCAATTTTTTTGGTAGCAACGTACATGGGATCTTGTTCCCCCTCCAGACGGTGTTAACATTGTAGGCTCCATATGGGTTTATCGCCTCAAGCATCGTCCTAATGGTACTATTGATCGATACAAGGCTTGCTTTGTGGCTCAAGGATTCTCTTAGCTTCCTGGATTTGATTTCACTCACACTTTCAGCCCAGTTGTCAAGGCTTCCACTGTTTGAATCATTATCTCCCTTGCAACAAGATTCAGATGGCCCCTTCATCAATTGGACGTGAAGAATGCATTCCTCAACGGTTTTCTTGACACGCCTATCTACATGAAGTAGCCCCCTAGTTAATTGATCCAGAACATCCTGATCATGTATGCTGACTTTGGAAAGCTATTTATGGTCTTAAACAGGCACCCGAGCATGGTTCCATTGCTTTAGATCCTACTTATGTCGACTTGGTTTTCAGTGTTGCTCGACAAATACATCTCTTTTCGTATTCTTTCAGGGATTGAAGATTATGTATCTTCTCATGTATGTGGATGACATTATCCTTACCGGTAATGACCCTGCCCTCATTCGTCGATTCATCTTGCGAACTAACACTAGGTTTGCGATCAAGGATCTTGGTTCACTACACTATTTTTTGGGTTTAAAGTGACTCAATCTTCTTCGGGAATGTTTTTGGGTCAAGCTAAGTATGCTATGGAGATTCTACAGTGTGTAGGGATGATAGATGATGCTCCTGTTTCCACTCCTTTTGTCCCTGGTTCGCAGCTTTTGAGTTCCTTGAGTTCCTTGAGTCCAGAGTTCTTAAACCCTATGTTATATAGATTTCTTGTTGGTGCCTTGCAGTACTTGACCACTTCTCGGTCTGATCTTGCCTTTTTGGTCAACTCTGTCAGCCACTTTCTTCAGGCTCTTCGTGCTGATCATTACCAGGCTGTCACTTGTATTCTTCGGTAGGTTTATGGCACGCTCTATTACGATCTCTTGTTTTGGCTAATTTTGAGTTCTCTCTCCATCTGGGGTTACTCTAACGCAGATTGGGCCTGATGCCTTGAGACTCGTCGCTCCACATATGGCTATGCTATTTTTCTTGGCAGCAATCTTGTCTCTTGGAGTGCCAATAAGCAACCTATTGTTTCTAGATCCAGTTGTGAGTCTGAGTATCGAGCTATGGCAAAACTGCTGCAGTTGCTTCAAGAACTTTGAGTGCCTCTTCAATAAACTCCTCTTCTGTTTTGCAACAATAGCAGTGCCATTTTTCTTTCCCAAAACCCCATTGCTTATAAGCGGGCCAAGTACATCGACATTTACTACCATTTTGTTCGGGAATTGGTTGCTTCTGGCAAGCTTTGCGTGGGTCATGTTCTAACTTCCTTGCAAATCGCTTATATTTTTACCGAGGGTATGTCTAATTCTCCTTTTGTTTTGTTTCGTTCCAAGCTTTGTGTATCTTGTAATCCTACGCTTAGCTTAAAGGGGGTGATAGAATATGTTGATTGATCTTGATTGATTTAGATTGATCATGTACATAAATAGGATAATCTAGATTCATTGTATACTACATATTGTACATTATATATGATTAATATGACAGACTCACCATTAAGATGAATTAAAAACTTTCAGTCAGAATTACAGGGCTTCACCGGTAGCTTCTCCACCTATCATTTTCATATGGACGTGGGAGACGCCAATTCATCGAAACCGCATCGAGCTTCAGAGTTTTCGTGCCCATCAAATATTGACATGTCGAATCTTCGGTGATAAAGCAATGATGACACAACAATAGCAGATAGTAGATGATGGCTAGTGAATGACATCAGCGCAATGTCGACGACCGGTGACAATGAATTGAACAAGGGAGGCGAGGATTTATGTTATTGAAAAGACCACACAACCCTACAACATTTTATAATGACACTAGGATCCTCATAGAATACAGCAATGATAGCCACATGGCCAGGCCTGGACTTTGTAAGAGGACGAGCATGTGATACTCCCCACTGACCTCGCTCCTTTATAACACTTCTCAAGAATGGAGCTCTGTAAATGCCATTAAAATCCAGCTCGTAAAACTTATCAGCATGCAAGCCATCAAGTGCAACAATGGAAAAGTTCAGTATAAAAAAAACTCATTGAGGAATATTATCAAACAATTGTGTTACGATAAATCATATTATTGATTAGATTATGATTTATTATGATTAGAGTTATTTCCTTGTTACACCTCTATTGTACTCTATATATATTCACTCATTAATGATACAATTCCTTATGGAAAATAATTCTCTCATGGTATCAGAGCCTCTTCTGATCCAAAACCTAAAAACTTAAAATTCTTGTCGTCGTCGATCACCAATGTCATCGTCACGCGCTCTATTCTCCTCCGACTCGTGGCTCCACGCGGCTCCCTCCGGATGCATGCGGCTTATTTCCACTCTATGCGGCTCCTCTCGGATGCACACGGCTTCCCTTTCGATGCACGCGGCTCCCCTCCACGCTCTGCTCCAGTGCTTTTCCTCTAGTCATGGCTCAAGGTAAACTCTCCTACAACACTCTGCTCCAGATGATGTGAATTAAGCTCACTCCATCAAATTATCTTCTCTGGAAGCGTCAAGCAGGTTATGTCCTTCATCCTCAGGTCTGTACGTTTTCATTGATGGCACTAGATTTCGTCCCGCTCTCCAATCACCACCACCAACACTGCAGACCCTGTCATTTGCTGCCATAGTCTCAACTCCTTTGGGTGGCAGCAAAGTTGATCTCCAGGAGGCTTATTTGAAAGGAAAGGAAGAGTGTGATCAATGGGTTGATGAAGATCAACGTTTCTGCAGTTTCCTGTTTTCCTCTCTCACCGCTAAAGTTCTCGCAGAACTCCCAGATTGTGACATTTCCAAAGATATCTGGGATAATCTTGCTCTCATCTATCAGAATAGCAGTGCCTCTACCATTCTCCATCTTCTTGCAGATGTGCATGGTATTCGTAAGTCTGGTACCGTTCATGAACTTCATCCCAAATTTAAGGAGGTTTTTGAACAACTGTCTGTCATAGGTATTCCGGTTTCAAATGTTTATCAATTTTTATGGTTCTTGACTGCTCTTGGTCCTGAGTATAAAGATTTTTCTGCTCCTTTGATTAATGTTGTTCCAACCCCGATTTATGCGAATGTTCTTGCCCATGCCAAAAACCACGAGGCCTTTTTGATGAATTTACAGGAACACTCAGGACTAGCCGCAAGACAGGTCGCGTTCCAGACCAGCGATGCATCTCAAGCCGACTGTGCATAGGATAACGCGCTAAGTCGAGGTGGTCGTGCGTGGCCTTCTCATAGTGGCTGCAGCGGTCGCTTTGGTGGCAGGCACGACGGTGATCGGTAGTTCTTTTCTGGTTCTCAGGCGGTTGGTTCGGTCCCTGGTTGTAGTCGTCCTCACTGTTCCTGGTGTGGATGGCTCGGTCACTATGCTGTAACGTGTTACCAGTGCATGCACAAATTGGTCGTTCTCCAAGCACTCATTTGGAAGAAAATCATCACTCTTCTCAAGAGTCCGATACTTTTTCTCATCTATCATATTGGTACGATTCTGGCGCTACCAGTCATATGGAGACTTCCACCTCAGGCTTTGGCAGTTTCACTCCTTATATCGGTAAATCTCAAGTTCGTGTTGGTAATGGTGCTCCAGTTATGATATCTTATATTGGTGATTTTAAAGTTTCGGAGAACTTGCATTTGTCTGGTGTGTTTGGTTGTGCATGAAATTACTAAGAATTTACTTTCTATTATTCGGTTAACCAGAGATATGGGTGTCCTAATTACATTTGATGACCAGAATTTTGTCATTCGGAACAAAGTAACCAGGGTCGTCGTGGGTCGGGGGCCCAGTGTGGATGGATTGTACGTGTTGGACAGGGGAGATGCAACAGTTGTTTCAGTTTTACAGCAGAATAAGAGTCAAGCTTCATATGAGTTGTGGCATGCACGCCTAGGTCATGTTCCTAGTGCAGTAATTACTAGTTTACATAAGTCTAGTTTACTTTCAGTTTCTTCCTTGTTGCCTAAACCGCATTCCTGCGCCTCCTATGTTATGGCGAAAGGTCAACGGTTGGCTTTTGTTGAGAACCCTAAACATACTGACAATGTTCTTGATTTAATACATTGTGATTTGTGGGGTCCCTCCCTGATTTTACCTACAAATGGTTTTTTTGTATTATGCATTATTTGTGGATGATTTTTTTAGATTCACTTGGCTGTACCCCCTTTGTCGCAAATCAAAATTTGTTGACACTTATTTGCAGTTTGAGGCACTTGTTGAGAATCAATTTTCTGCAAAAATTAAAGTTTTCCAAAGTGATGGTGGCACTGAATTATTGAACACTAGATTCAGATCACACTTTGTGGAAAAAGGTATTCATCATCAAGTTTCTTGTCCGGCCATTCTGGAATAGAATGGGCGCGCAGAAAGCAAGCATTGCCATGTTGTTGAAATGGGTCTCACGATGCTTTTTCACTCACATCTTCTGATTTCTCATTGGGATGATGCATTCACCACTGTTGTCTATATTATCAACCGTTTGCCTACTCCAATTCTGTAGGGATTGACACCTTATGTTCTTCTTTATCAGCAGAATCCTATCTATGGTAACTTTCATCTTTTTGGTTGCCGTGTTTTTCCTTTTGGTTGCCCCTTTGCTGATCATAAGTTATCTCCCCATAGTATTCCATGTATATATCGGTTATACCTCGCAGTGTAAGGGATTTTGGTGTCTCGACCCTACCACTGGCAAGGTTCATGTTACTCGACATGCTTGATTTGACGAGGCTTATTTTCCTTTGGCTCCAGCATTGGGAATTGGGTCTCCCTTTTCAGGTTTGGATGTCTCTGCCCTTACTGATCCGGATCATGGGACGATGTTGTCACCAGCCTCGGCTCTATCCTCACCTTAATTCCAATTTCCTGATAATGAGCCGTCTCAGCCAGCTACCCCACAAGCTGAGCTGTGTTCGTTGTCCCATCTCACATCCGACTATGGTGGCTCTTTGCCCGTGGCCAGCCGCGGTGGTCTCTCACTTGTGCCCGGTCATCTCTCGCCCATGCCCGCACCCAGCCGTGATAGCTCATGCCCAGCAGCAATGGGATCATGCTCCCCGGACGGCTAAGGCCACAAACGGCCACGGTCCCCCTTCCCGCCTTGGCTGCTGATGACCTCCTTCCCACCTCGGCCACATCCACGGATGATCACGGCTTGCGCCTAGAAGCCACAGGCTCATGAGCCCCAGTCGGCCACAGCTATAGACCTCCTTCCCACCTCGGCCATGGCCACAGACGGTCATAGCTCCGCCATCTCGGCCACGTTCCAGATCTTGGGTTCTCCGCATCCAGAAGTTTCTCGCATGGTTACACACTCACCGGAGTTCTTCAACGCCGAGATTATTTAGATATTCATGCTTATGGTCTTCTTGCGTCTCTTCTTGCTCAGAAAGAATCGAATGATTATTGTTCCGCAAACCAAGATCCTTCTTGGGTTTCTTCCATGAATGATGAGATGACCACTCTTCGTAGTTAGCATGCTTGGGATCTTGTTCCGTGCCCTTCAGACGTCAACATTTTTGGGTCTAAATAGGTTTATCAGCCGAAGTACACGCCTGATGGTTTGATTGATCGCCATAAGGCACGTTTGATAGCTCAAGGCTTCTCTCAGATTCCTGGGTTTAACTTTGACCATACTTTCAGCCATGTGGTTAAAGCATCTATAGTTCAGGAAGTTCTTGCTATTGCTACTATGCGTGCTTGGTCTCTACATTAGTTGGATGTTAAGAATGCCTTTCTTAACGGTGTTCTTGATTCTTTGGTTTTTATGGCGCAGCCCATTGGTTATAAGGATCTCACTCATCCGGACTATGTTTTTCGTCTACGGAAGGCAATTTATGGTTTGAGGTAGGTGCCTCAAGCACTGTTTCAGCATTTTAGTGCTTATCCTTTGCAGCTTGGGTTTCGTTGCAAGACTTCTGATACTTCATTATATGTGTTGTCTCGTGGTTCGTTATTGTTGTATCTTTTGGTCTATGTTGATGATATCATTTTGACTGGCAATGATTCCACTCTTATTCGACAGTTAATTGATCGCACCCATCGGGAGTTTGACATAAAAAATTTGGTTCCTTACATTACTTTCTTGGCTTGGAGGTCACGCTCAGTGCCTCGGGACTTCTTCTGTGACAGATGAAGTATGCTCAGGACATTATTTCTTGGGCTGGTATGTTAGATGCAGTGCCAGTCTCTACACTGTTTCTGCCAAATTCCCAACTTCACAGCAGTATGAGTTCCCAGTTCAAGAATCTGACAATGTATCGCTCTTTGGATGGTGCTCTCTAGTATCTAACCATCACTCGTCTAGACTTAGCATTTGTAAGTAATTCTATTAGTGAGTATCTTCAAGACCCTCGAGAAGATCATTTTTTGGCTGTCACTCGGATTCTCTGCTATGTTCAGTGGACCCTACATTTTGGTCTCAACTTTCGTGCAGCTTCTTCTGCGGAGGTGCTCGGTTATTCTGATGCAGATTGGGTCAGGTGTTTGGAGACCCGTCATTCTACTTATGGCTATGCTATCTTCTTAGGCGGTAACTTGGTTTCTTGGAGTGCGAAGAAATAGCCGACTGTGTCCGGGTCCAGCACTAAGTCGGAGTATCGTGCTTTGGCTAACACTGCTTCTGAGGTCATTTGGATGACTCATTTGCTTCGTGATCTTCTTGTTCATCTTTCTAGTGCGCCTATTCTGCTTTGTGAAAACAACAGTGCCATCTTCTTGGCCCGGAATCTGGTGGTGCATAAACGGGCTAAGCACATTGACATTGATTATCATTTTTGTTCGCGAGTTGGTTTCTTCGGACAAGCTTCATGTTGCTCATGTTCCTATATCTCTGCAGGTTGCGGATATCTTCACCAAGGGTCTTTCTCGTCCCTTGTTTGAGTTCTTCATATCCAAGCTTTGTGTCTCTGAGAATCTGACGCTTCACTTGAGGGGGGGGTGTTAGGATAAATCAGATTACTAATTAGATTATGATTTATTATGATTAGAGTTCTTTCCTTATTACTCTATTGTACTCTCTATATATTCAGTCATGAATAATACAATTCCTTATGGAAAATTATTCTCTCAAGTTGGCACGTAAATAGTACCGATGAAAAGGACGAAACGCTTCACCGGAGCGGTGAAATGTGGCGATTCCAATATGCTAAAAAGAAAATTCGTGACAGGGGTCTCGTGATTGGGAGATCCTATCGGCGATGTTCTCCGGCGAAGAATAAACATAGTTTTCGATCACAAAAAAAATCCCAATAAAAATACGCACACACCTTCCATATTCTACACTCCACCGATAATGCTTCGCCTCCAATCCGAACTCCATTGAGCTCCAACAATTTAGCTCCCACTGTACAAATCTCGGGGACCCATAAGAAAGAAACCATGAAAAAGCTTTGGAACTGTGCAAATCTTCGGCACTCGCAAACAGTGAAACGAAAATAGCTTTGGGGTGGTGGCCGTCTGGACTGTGGGAGGTGGTCGTTGCGGTAGAGAGATTCTACGACGGTGGGGGTGGTGAACCGAGGGGGTGGGGGGTGTTTGTGCGGCGGTGGGGGATTGGAGCAGAGCACGATGACAATATTTGAAGAAGAAAGATATGTTGAGGGGTATTTTGGGGATACAATTTTTAGCTTATAAGTAAGGCTATTTTAGTCATTCTACTTTCTTCCCATTGCAAGAATTTAGAGGGTCAACTCCGAAATAGGGATCTCGGGTATATCGGCACAAATGTTCTGAAAGTTAGGGTTACATTGCATATTCAATAATTAGTTTGAGTTATATTGAAATTTCTTGAGATTGCAGAATTATATTGACACTTTCAAGTTGAAGTTAGAGTTATAAATGCATTTATTTCAAATATCTATTACGTTTCGGTCAAATTCTGTTTTATATCAGACGTTAAAGTAAGATTTATTTTCTTTTCAATTTTGAATATTGTTGAAGATTTATTGTCGCGAGTCAACTTATGCATGAGTCCCAATCAAAAGTGCTGGCGAAGTGTAATTGATGCTCATAAAAATTACAAAAAAGACAATAATTATCTTGATGGGAATTTATGGTATTCACAAACGCAATATCCGTCAAAGATTTTGAAGTTTTCAATTTGGGCCAAATCATCCGCAGCCTCGAGTTTCATCTGTTATCCACAACTCCAACGTTCATTTCATTTTTAACACTAATGGCCCACCTATGATTTTTTCGTAATTTAAGTTAAATTTTGAATTAATATTATGAATTCGTCTCTTAAAGCACGATTACAAAAAAGACAATAATTATCTTGATGGAAATTTATGGTATTCACAAACGTAATATTCGTCAAAGATTTTGAAGTTTTCAATTTGGGCCAAATCATCCGCAGCCTCAAGTTTCATCTGTTATCCACAGCCCCCACGTTCATTTCATTTTTAACACTAATGGCCCAATTATGATTTTTTTCGTAATTTAAGTTAAATTTTGAATTAATATTATGAGTCCGTCTCTTAAAAGACGGTCTTTCCATATGTCATAAAAAGACCAAGGTTTAAAGTGTAAATTAGAAGAAGTGAAGATAAATTTTCGGGCTGCATGAATCGGGTTATAAACTTTATTACTATTACATGTTGCATAATAAAATGTTTATATTGCAACTTAGACCTTTTATCTTTTATTATTCTAATTAAACCCTGTATTTCCATAAGCCTATGGAAAACCGTCTTTCCCAAGACTTTTCCCAATATTATTCAGATCAGTTTACGTTATGGCAAATTCTTGGGAAAGACCGTCTTTCTATAGGATTATGGAAATATATGGTTTAATTAGAATAATAAAAGGTAAAAGATTTTAGTTGCAAAATTGAAAATTTATTATGAACGTGCAGTAGTTATAAAGTTTATAACCCAATTCATACAAGCCAAAAATTTTATCTTCATTTCTTCTAATTTGCATTTTAAACCTTGGTCTTTCCATTACTTATGAAAAGACCGTCTTTCAAGAGACGAACTCTTACGTTATTATTCTTATGTTAAAACATATTTATTTTTGCAAAGTCTTGGAAAATACCATTTTTCCATAGGCTAATGGAAAGACGGTGTTTAATTAGAATAATAAAATGTAAAAATGTCTTAGTTGCAATATTAAAATTTTATTATACAATGTGTAGTAGCTATAAAGTTTACAACTCAATTCATGCAACCCAGAAATTTTATCTTTATTTCTTCTAATTTGCACTTTAAACCTTGGTCTTTCCATGATTTATGGAAATACCGTCTTTCAAGAGACAGGCTCTTTTTTAGTTGATATTTTATTTTTATTTTTTTAAATGAACCCATATTAATGGGAGGATTATATATTAGGTTCCCACACCAAAAAATGGTAAAATATTCTTTTACAAAACTTTGCTTCAAATAATTTTGAAGACTTTGTTCCAAAAGATAAAATGTAATTGTCAAAATCTTTGACCGAAAGTTTTCTTAGGGCGTTTTTGTAGATGATTCCATTTTCCATGTCTCCACCCCTCGTGTTATCGTGGGTAAATGGCTAGATCTCCAAAAAGGCTTTAAGTAAAAACAATTCGAGTGTTGGAAATCCTGTTTGTAACTTGTGTCTCGTCATCTTCTTTGCCGCCTGGTTCGAGTGCTCAAGTGTGGAGATTCCAGTGCACGAGTCTTGAGGTTCGAGTGCTCGACTTATTGGTGGTTCGAGTGTTCGAGTCTGGAGGATCGAGTGCCACCTGATTCGAGTGCTCGACTGTCCTCGAGTCTGGAGGTTTGAGGGCCTGATGGTTCGATCCTCGATGCCTTATGGTTCGAATTCTGGTGTGCGGAAAATACACCCTGGTGTGTAGTAGACCTGGATTCCACCAGTGTTCCATCTCGTGTCTCCTTCTCTTTGCCTCCGCCACATGATTCGAGTGGTCGAGGTTCTAGTGGTCGAGGATTAAGTGCTTGATGGTTTGTAGGCTCGATGGCTTGATGGCTCGAGGTCTCAAGGGCTCGAGAGCTCAATGACTCGAGGGCTCAAGGGCTCGAGAGCCTGAGTGCTCGAGGGCTCGAGGCTCCAATGCTCGATGGTTCCAACCTGCATTTTCATTTTAAAATCAGCAGTATCCATCAATGATTTTTCGTTGATGTTCTGCAATTTTTTGCTGATGTTTATAATTTTTAGTTCGCTGATCATTTTGATTTTTTGTATTTTTTATAACTACTACGTGTTATAATCGGGTTGTAAACTTTATAAATATTACATGTTACATAATATTTTTTTAATATTGTAACTAAGACATTTTACCTTTTATTATTCTAATTAAACCCCTTTATTCCATAAGCATATGGAACAGACGATCTTTCCCATGATTTTGCCCATCAAATAAGCCTAATATTTACACAAATTATAAAATAATTCCATTTAATGGTTAGACGATCTAATAACTTTCGTTAAATGTTTTTGATATGTTTTATATGTAGAGTGCGTTTCCACATGAACGCTATGTTTCATTATATTTGACATATTTAAATTTTTTGATAACACACATTTCTTTTGCTTTTCAATTTCATTCATCTATTTTTATTACGGAAAATTCTTATGAAAGGCCGTTTTTCCATAAGCTTATGAAAATATGGGGTTTAATTAGAATAATAAAAGGTAAAAAGGTGTTAGTTGCAATATTAAAATTTTATTATGCAACATGTAGTAATTATAAATTTTATAACCCAAAAATTTTATCTTCATTTCTTCTGATTTGCAGTTTAAATATTGGTGTTTCCATGACTTATGAAAAGACCGTCTTTTCAAGAGACGGACTCTTTTATTGTTCTTTTTATATTCAATTTCATTAATTTCTTTTTTTGACCGTAAATTCAAGTGAAAAATTAAGTGTGGTAAATTAATATAGAGGGAGTATCCAGCTATCCATCAGAAAATATAAGAAATTCCTGTTGCTTCCCTCCCATTTTTGGTACGCTTTATCCTCTTCCTCTGCAAACAAAAGGGTCGCCATGGATCCTTACAAGGTAAACCATTAACCTTGACAATGCAGTCTTAATCGTTTTCACTATTGGGCTTTTCGAGTTAAACAAAATAAAGGTTACATTGTCTGTTTCAACTTACACTGTATTGCATGGTGAGCTATGGAAATGGAAGAAGTTGGTTCTAATGTTGTAATATGGTCCAGTACCGTCCATCAAGCTCATTCAACTCCCCATTCTTCACTACCAATTCCGGGGCGCCCGTGTACAACAACAATTCATCCCTTACTGTTGGAACAAGAGGTTGGCACTTGTTAATTAACCTGGTATCAGAGCTCCGCCTAGTACCAATTGGTAATTGAGACCAGAGTTCCACTTTGCAGGGCCAATCTTGCTGGAAGACTACCATTTGGTGGAGAAACTTGCCAATTTTGACAGGGAAAGGATCCCAGAGCGTGTTGTTCATGCCAGGGGAGCCAGTGCCAAGGGCTTCTTTGAGGTCACACATGACATATCTCATCTTACCTGCGCCGATTTTCTCCGTGCCCCCGGCGTCCAAACTCCTGTCATTGTCAGGTTTTCCACTGTCATCCATGAGAGGGGTAGCCCTGAAACTCTCCGGGACCCGAGAGGTTTTGCTGTCAAATTCTACACCAGAGAGGTATTTTCATGACATCGCCTCTTTTTGTAACACTTTTTTGTACTGAAATGGTTGTTTTGATCAGGGAAACTTTGACATGGTGGGGAACAATTTCCCTGTCTTCTTCATCAGGGATGGAATGAAGTTCCCTGATATGGTGCATGCCCTAAAACCAAACCCGAAGTCCCACATTCAGGAAACCTGGAGGATTGTGGACTTCTTTTCCCACCATCCTGAGAGCCTGCACATGTTCACTTTCCTGTTCGACGACATAGGCATCCCTCAGGACTACAGGCACATGGAGGGATCCGGCGTGAACACGTATACCTTGATCAACAAGGCCGGAAAAGCGCTGTATGTCAAGTTCCACTGGAAGCCAACCTGTGGGGTGAAGAGCTTGCTGGAAGAAGATGCTGCCAGGATAGGGGGCGCGAACCACAGCCACGCCACGCAGGACCTCTACGACTCCATTGCAGCTGGAAACTACCCTGAGTGGAAGCTGTTCATTCAGACCATTGATCCTGGTTGCGAGGACACCTATGACTTTGATCCACTTGATGTTACAAAGACCTGGCCTGAGGACATTTTGCCACTGCAGCCCGTGGGACGGCTGGTTTTGAACAACAACATTGATAACTTCTTCAATGAGAATGAGCAGCTGGCCTTCTGCCCTGCCATTGTTGTTCCAGGGATATACTACTCAGACGATAAGCTTCTTCAGACACGAATCTTCTCCTACGCTGACACGCAGAGGCACCGGCTTGGTCCCAACTATCTCCAGCTTCCTGCAAATGCTCCCAAATGCGCTCATCACAACAACCATCACGATGGATTCATGAACTTCGTGCACAGAGATGAAGAGGTTAGTCCACCTCTCTAGCTCTTCCCTTGCATTTTCGATGAATTTTTACGTGTAGTATTTTCTTATTCATTCTCTCTGGTTGATCTGCAGATTGACTACTTCCCCTCGAGATATGATCCTGTCAGGCACGCGGAAAAGTACCCGATTCCTCCTGCAATCTGCACTGGCAAGCGCGATAGGGTACTTGCATACTTACACTTCTATGTTAATGTCTCTATGCTTATTTTGCATGATTTGTGATTTCTTGATTGCGTACCATTTCAGGCTATAATTGGAAAAGAGAACAACTTCAAGCAAGCTGGAGATCGCTTCCGTTCTTTCACACCAGAGAGGTACTTAAACACATATTCTTATAAACAGCTTCTGCATGTTTGCTCAATGTATGTACATGTCTGCAGACAAGAGCGGTTCATCAATCGCTGGGTTAGCGCATTATCTGACCCGAGAGTCACTCACGAGATTCGCAGCATATGGATCTCTTACTGGTCTCAGGTGAGACAGCTACTGATGTTTATCTATACATGACATTGTTGTTTGAGTTTCCTGTGAATGTTTTGTCTTCATTTCTTGACTTTGGATTTTGCAATTTGCAGGCCTGCAAATCTCTTGCCCAGAAGCTTGCATCTCGCCTCAATATGAGGCCAAACATATGAACACAATGCTGCCGAGAAAAGGAGACAGAAGAAGCTTCAGATGCACTATATATCTACATCTCTAGTCTTTGGATCACTCTGATCACTTGTCATAAATACTAAACCATATTGTAATAGGCTCACAATTGACGCTCCTGAGTGGCCTATACACCGTCCAAAACTGAAATTTTGAAGAATTTCAATTATTATCTTTCTTTGTCTGTATTTTGCAAGAACATCTTGAACCATTTGAACACATATAGGACGCCTTATATAATCGCCCTCATCACTTATCTGGATTTTTATTCTAAACGACTTGCATTATAGGAACTATCAAAAAGATATTTAAAAATGAGGAGTAGGAAGATTGAGTAATAATTTAAAATTAATAGATATAGAACTGGTAAAGCAGTCAAAACAGGTATGAGGAGACTATGAATACTACTCCCTCCGTACAGTATAATGTACAGTATGTGTCAATCTCACCTGAGAGCCATTGACTCCAATAGCCAAGGCTGGAATTGGCCGGATTTTAAGGGAACGATGAATTTACCCTTGAATTAAAAGCAAAGAAAAAAAGAAAAAATGGAAAAGACTTGAAGTGCCCTTTTATACTTCTTCTTTCCCATTCCTTTTCTTCTTTTCCCCGTTCCCCCATTTATTCTTCCTAACCGGCAAGCTGCTAACTTGTTCCCTCATTTCTAAAATTAAACAAGTATATGTTGGCACACTTTGAATTAATGCTACTTCCCGCAGATACCATCTGAACAAATTGCTACTTGTTTGGTTCGCCGGAGGTTGCATTTTGAAGACCCACGCCACCGCTAAAACCCAGCACCTGTTCAAGGGCTATTGTTCGAGGTCTGTTGTTCGAGGGCTGCTGTCCCATTTTCGTCGCACCTAATCGAACCTTCGCAACGACTGGGGTGAACCTGCCAGCGAACCTGAATGCAAATCTTCCGGCAAACTCGAAGGCGGTGAGTGAGTGGTGCTTCAGATGGCTGGAGGTGTTGGTTTGGCCAGAGGCGTAGCGTTCAAACAGAGGCAGGGTGTTGGACTATGTCACCCATGGACATTCACCTCTTTGAAAGATAGCAAAACATTAAGTTGAAACACTATTATCATCACATGCTTAGCAAGTTTAAACTTTTTTTTACGGTTGGATTCAACTATCATGATTTTTTTGCAAGAATCATTTGGAAGTAATGTTCACAACCCATGCTTGAAGCAAGAAGGAGGATTTCTTGGGATATTGGGATAAGTTTTGTTTGAGAGCTTTTGGTCATTGGTGAACTTGGAGTAGTACAAATAGGGGATGAATTTAGTAGTTCAAACACACCTCAAGTATAGCATTCCCTTGCTACTTATTTTCTTCTCCATTTAGCTCTCCTTTTGTAGTTGTAGAAGCCAGAACCGTTTTCTTTATATTTTGCCTCATAATTCCTTCATAGGTGGTAGGCAAAGCCTAGTAATACTTTCTCCACACATAATGAAGCTTCCGATCTCCTCCGGCCGTGGATGTTAGGCAATCCTCTAACTTTTTCAAATACCTCAGCACCAATTAACGGTACAGGCACACCTCGCAACTCTATGTTTCCATTGAACCACTTCTTGGCAAAACGCCACGGATGACCCTCGAGGAGACAACATCGATGTCCCTGGTAAACAATTTTAGAACCATGCTTAAGTTGACAAAATGAGGTTTCTTTCTCACAAACTGGACATGCATGGTGGCCTTTCACTGAATATCCCGACAAATTTTCATAAGTGGAAAATCATTAATGGTGCAAAACAAAATGGCCTACATCGTGAAAATATCATCAACACCACCATTGTAGGTACGGACTCAATGTTTGAACAATGTCAAAAAATCATCCACTAGGGGCACAAGATATACATCAATGTCATTGCCAGTTTGCTTGGGGCCTGAAATCATCATGGATGAGAGGACATATTTTCTTTTCATTATCAGCCACGGTGGTAGATTGTATATCACCAACATTTCAGGCTAAGAACTGTATGCACTGCTCATGTTGCCAAATGGATTCATTCCATTGGCAGACCTAAGCTCAAATATCGGGAATTCGATCTGAACTCCGAGTATATGGTGTCAAGCTTTTTCCATTGCTCACCATCAGACGTATGCCTTATCACATCATCCGCTGAAATCTCATTCCGCATGCCATCGTAGTAACTTTCCATCATCTTTGGAAGCAAACAATTTTTACAACTGTGGAATTATCAGAAGATACCATAAAACCTTAGCGGGTGTCTTCATCTTCATAATGGTCCCCACCTCCGCACAGACACCAATTTCACCACGCTTTAACTTGTACCGAGATTCACCGCATACCCTGTATGTTTCAAGTTTCTCATCCGCCTCCCCCCTAAACAGCAGGCAATCATTCGGACATGCATGAATTTATTCTAATTCTAAACCCATAGGACAAAGAACTCTTTTCGTGGCATAAGAATTCTCAGGCAATCGATTTCCCTCGCAAAGCAATTCCCGAACCAATTCTAGAGTTTCAGTCATCCCTTTTTCAGTCCAACCAAATTTGGCCTTCAAATTCATGATCTTCAACGCCGCACTAAAAAAATGAATGTTTTGGCCCCACGTACAATGGGCAATTCTGGTCATTAAGCAACGACTCTAGGACCTCGGGTTTACCATGGAATTCTCTAGCAACAGCCCTTACCATCTCATCAAATTGATCAAAACAATCTATTCAACCCCTTCCTTGATTCCAACATCTCCTCCTATAGCCGTCGGTACCTCCACGTGCCATATCCAACAAGTGTAACTTGTTTGGAAACCCTGAGTTATGAGGTGTTCATGCAAATTCTTCCTCCCTAAATAAGCATCATTCTTGCAATCCTTGCATGGGCACCGTGCACGCACGACCCCGTATTTGGCAGCATGTTCAAAAGCCACCACAATAAATGAATATACTAAATGAATGTAATCGGGTGATGTCCTAAGGTCGCCCTCGTTGAGTCTGATTCTATCCATTAACTACATGAAAATTACATCACCACACATTTCAATCATATATGCAGCACAATTCCGATGAGAAAGATTTCAAATCAAAACCCTAATTCAAAACATTACAAAACTTAACACAATAATAAAATCATTAGTCCAATTAGGTAAGACTATTTGTATATGTAGAATTACCTTAACCTTTTCCTTCCAAAGAATGCCCTAAATTTTCAGCTTATTTCTCCTAATGAAAATGGGATTGGCCGTCTGCATTTATTGTTAGTTTATGAGTTCCAATCTCGGAACTTCAAACGGACCTTAATAATGCCAGGTCAAAACTAGTCCGATATTGTTCTGAATACGGAACATCAAAACGACAGAGCTTATGAGCTCGGAAAGAAAACCGTTCTTTTAATTATGACGCAAACCTACTAGTTTCGGACCCGGAACTCCAATCGGCTCGTTGTTCCAAACTCAGAACAAGCCGCATTCCAAGTCACTTCGACAGAACCTCCTTCCATCTCCCACAATCAAAAGCGGTTCTAGATAAACCGCCTTTGATTAGACAATAACCGCCATTAAAAAATTAGGCGGTCCGATTCACAGAGGTTCCGGGCTCGGAACCTCTTCTAGAAGGCGGTTTTAACAAATTCTCGCGGAACCACCTTCTAATATTGTCTTTAATAAGCATCCTCCACTAGTGAATATTACAATATTTCTTTACAATTTTTATATATTGATAAATTTTAATAAATTTTTCTTCAATAGTTCAATAAGATATGCTTTTTTCGGTTAATGCAATAAGACAATCATGAACTTAACTAATAACATTTCATTGCATTGCACGTGATTAGTACATTATTAAGAAGCATATAATGTATATTTAAATTCCTCCTATCAATATTTTTCTTGCAAATTATCTCAAAATAAAGTGATTAGAAGAAAGAGGGTGCAAAGGGACTTTTAAGGCAAGTAATCCCGTGAGTATTTTGTTTTATGATGATGAATGAACAAAAAGATAACTTGCTAAAATTCTAAATTTATAAACATAAAAGAAAATTGTTCAGTACTTGTAATAGAAGATAAAAAAAAATCAAGTTTAAAATTTATGATATTGATTGAAATTGAAAAAATAAAAAGGTGTAGAACTAATAAACTTCTTTAAAGCTGCTGCTGAAAATTTATCTTTATATTGAGAATGTATACAATTAATCTTTTTTTTTTAAAAAAAATTAATTAAAAAATAGAACTACAAAACATTAAGGGTGGGTCAGTGAGGGCACGTGCCCACCCTTAATCCGCTCGTGACTTGAACCCTCCTATTTGAATCTAAAGAGAGATAGTTTACCAATGTGATTTATGGGATATAAAAGTTTTATTTCCATATCCAAAATCTCCAACTCCTGTGTTAAAATTGTCATGGTCAAACACCTTTCAACTCCCAAAATGTTGAAAACATATTGTTATAGCTCCCATAAAGTTACCTTCTAGCTCCCTGCATTTAATTTCTTTCAATAAAATATTAATACTAAAGTTATATTTAAAAACATATATTTTTAAGTTTTTTGAAAATTTGATTGTTTATTTGTACTTTTAAATGTTATTCCTTTCTTAAAATTTTACATTATTTAAATTTACATTAAAATTTCAAAATATAATTTAATTATTTATGATAAATATTTTATTATCAATTAAATATTTTTATGATTAAATAAAATAAGAATTTAAGGTTAATATACAACGCAAAGTCTTGGTAAAGTCTTTCCATAGGGTTATGGAAAGACGTGGTTTAATTAAAATAATAAAAGGTAAAAGACCTTAGTTACAACATTAAAAATTTAGTATGCAACATGTAGTAGTTATAAACTTTATAACCCGATTCATGCAACCCGAAATTTTTATCTTCATTTCTTCTGATTTGTGATATATAATAAAATTCATAAAGAATGTGAAGAAATATTTGTTTAAAGGAAGATATAGATTAAATCATTTGAGTAAATACATTGTAATAACTAGAAAATATCATTGTAGTAGATGAAAAATTGAGAAACCTATTGGAGTTGCTCTTTGACCTTTGAAGGTGAGGCCTTCACTTTACAGCTCATTTAGTGCTAGCTTTTTTTTTTTTACATTTAAAACTTTTAATCTCTTTACATTACTTTTTATCTGTTTTAACATTTTAAATTTTAAACTCCAATACACACAAATATGCCAATTTCATACTTTAAGATAATTAGTATCAATTATATTAATAACATATAAAATGTTTGAAAATTAAAATTCTAAATATAATATATTTTTTAAAAAAATATTTATAAAAATAAAAAATAATGTTGAATTTAAAATTATACTACCAGAATAATTACAATTTATATGTACAATATTTTAAATATGGTTATGTAATTATAAAATATATAGTTAAATAAAAATTAAATTAAAGTTTTCAATTACTCGAATAGAAAATGCAATACATTAACACGTCAAAATTTTGTAAAAATGAATGATATTTAGACTCTCTTTATATTTACACGTCATATTGAAGTTATCATTATGAAGAGACCACCGGAGATGAAAATCCCAAAAGACATCATCCGTTTATTCTATTTGCTTACATGATACTGAAATACTAAATAAAATTTGACACGTGGTTTTAAAGACAAGGAACTATTGGAGATGCTCTTATCCTTAGCATGTCATTCTCAGTGTCACTTAGGCTTTGCTTATTATTGTAAATCAATCAGTGACATTGTTTATTTTAGCCATTGATGTCTTAAATTATAATTGTAATATTTAGATTATGTCTCAGCGTAAATGAGAGTATGTTGTAATCACACAAACATGCAAAATTAAATTTAATAGAGAAGGGATTCAAACCATATAAACCTTCGTTCTAGTGATAATTTTTTTAAAAAAAATTTATGGACCATTCATATGAAAAGGAGGAAAAAAGAAAAACTTATGCACATGGATTTGCAGATGCATGATGAAGGGCATTTGTTCTCAAGTTACGTCATCTCTCAGTTTCCTATTGAAGTGAGAGAAGATTGGTGATGTGAGATTTCTTTATGTTCTCGTTTCTCAACAAGCTCCTATTTCTTCAATGTTTGACCCCTCCCTCACCCTCACACGCACCAACTTCATTGGAAATCACTCCATTCTGAATGTTGTCTTGATAAGGAAATATAGTTCCCCCTATTAAAATGCATTTTGTTCATGCCTAAATTTTGATTTAACAATGAAGTTAAAATTATGTCACCTTGTGCAGGTTCATAGTCAATAATAACAAGTAAATTTTGTATACCAAGATATGTAAATATTTAGGACTAAACACAGAGATAATTTTTTCAAAAAGCTTAATAATATTACAACCGACACACCCTAAATAATACTTTAGGTTACATTTAAGTAAAATATAACTACAACATTTGAACATACAAAACAAGAGTTGATGTATACATACCTCCAACGACATGACTTTATTAGTAAACTCGTACATTAAAAACCAACACACAATTTTATTACTGACCTCGTATATTCAAACCCTTCAACTTGTTTGAAGTTTGAAGTTCAAGATCAACACGAAAATAGCATCTATCACGCTCTCTGATATAAGAGACGCGTCCGTGCATCATGGTGACCACACGTTTGTAGCAAATATTGAGAGTCATCCCTAATTCTTCGGTGCATTCATTTCTCTCTCCACACATCTCTTCAATGAGGCTAGAAGGAAGACCCTCTCCCGGGTGAGCCAAACTATATGAAAACCAATCAGTTCCAATCAATGTAAATTAAAAAAAGAAATCAACAAACACAAGTTAAAGATAGGATTTACAGACATATGATACAACTGTTAGCTAATGATCCTTAGTAATTTCTAAAACTAAATTATTTCTAAATTCCATTTAGAGAAGTGTTTTCATTTAGGTAATGACAAGAAGATTTCATAAAGAGTTGGATTAAAACAGACTATGAATAAGCTACATTTTTAATTAAGTTACCATCCACTCTTTGAAGATGCTACATTGATACTACCATATGAAATCACACAGTTTTCCCAGCAAAATTTGTCAGCAACCCGCAGACACCGGAGAAAGAGATTCAACACTTGCACTTTGCCAAACAACACTGTAAGTATTTAAATTGAACTTATCTTCCTATACTTAACGAAGTCCTGTTTGTAGGATTCATCTTCAGATGCAATATGCACTCAAACATGTTATATATCACTGTGATGGTTAATTATTCGGATAGAACGAGGGTTCTCATTTCTTCCATTCACTAGATTAGGAGTAGCAATCCCTTGTCCCAGGAAGATGAACCATCTATGCACCGAAACTGAACTCTAAACGTAAACTAGAAACAAACCCTGTGCTATGTCAAATGTAATAACCAACTGAGCTAAGGGACCATAAGTTTTTCCACATATGAGGCAAGTACATACCTTATCTGTAGATGGATGTACTCATGTCGACCTTGTATCAGTTTCGATCCAGGGATGACCTTGATTTCTACCCAGCCATCACAAGGCGTATGATGTGCTATGCTATTCAACAAATCTGACAAAACCATCTGAAGCTTTATGCCATCTCCAAATAGGACTAGTGTCTTTGTTTGCTGTGGGATAACAGCGCTCAATCGTATGTTTTTTTCTTTCAGCAAAGTCATAACTTGGCTAACGACAGCATCAAAAACACTCCCCAGGATAAACTCTTCACATTGTAGTCCCCTCTCGCTGCTGAAAAGGACAAGAGAAATCACTAAAATGGTACACCTGGTTGATTCTCCATTCAACAACAAGGTTGATGGTAAATTGAATGTATGTCCAGATATAGTAAAACTGTAACTTATAGATGGACTTACCCTTCCACTGGACCTCCCAAGTTGATGTCATCAAGGAAAGACATTAACTGTCTTTCACAAGCACCACAGGTTTCGAGAAGCTTCTTCTGATCATCTGATACAGCCATTTGCTGGAGGATTTTGTGGGCGTATCGGATACCATTTAAAGGTTTTTTAATCTCTTGGCACACATAAGCCACCTCTTTATTTCTGACCATGCTACTCTCAGTTTCTAGTGAAGGCGGTGGTTGTTCATCGGCTGCAACTAACTGCAAGAAGCACAAGCATCTGACCACAGCTCCATGCTCATCAACTCTCTTGTTTGCAGTTACGAACACCTCCACAAACTTACCATTTCGATCAAAAAAGGCAAATGGCAGATTCTGTACATCATGACCACCAATTGTTCTATGTAGCAAGATCATGAACTTTGCGAGAGAATCTTGATCCTTGAGTTTACATAGATCACCAAAAATTTCCCTAGGAAGGGTCTTACCAATAACCTCATGTCTCATGAAACCAGTTAACTTTTCCATGGCTGCGCTCCACTCAGTACAGCAGGCATTCCCATCGCAAGCAAATATGGGTGGAATTAGTGGATTCGGACTATGTAAAATAGCCTCGTAATCTCCCTGCAGCTGGATGAAGTTATCCAGGACCACTTTCTCAGGAGTAAGATCTTGACCCACGAAACACACTCCCACGACGTCATTCTTGTAGTCCTTGCTTGTACATGCATTAACAACAAGGTAAATAGCTGTCTTTGATGGCTGTGTTTGAAAATTCTGCAGCTGCACTTGTATATCCTGCACTTCCTCACCTATAAATGGATGAGAATTAGTCATATAGATGAATCCGAATCTCCTCAGCTACTTTTAATTTGGGATAGTGCTCAATTAGCCACAGCAGATGCGTACTTAGAACAGTGGCATCAGGTGAGGGAGTTCACCATATAAATAAAGAACAAATATGACAGCAGCAATCATGTTGAGGATAAGTATATGTTCCATACTTCAAAGGAAAAGAAAGTATATTTGCCTTGCAAAGCTGTGTGTAGAAGGCTTCCAAAAGCTGCGCGTGAGTCTGCGTGAATGATTTCATCAGAAAGTGACTTTCCCATAGCTTCACTAGCTTGTAGACCCGTTAATTCAACCATCTTGTTGTTCCAACCATTGATAGAGCCAGATTTATCGACTCCAAAAATAGGAGCTGTTGCACTCTCTATCAGTCTAACAACTTCATTAGCAACTAATCTGAGCTCAGCTCCGCTACTCCCTGCAGAATCGACCCGTGTTTTGGGAGCATTATCGCGATGGAAGTCTCTCATTATAAGTTGCAAAGAATGAATGGCATTAATCTCTGCAGTGTCCCAGGGCAAGCTTTTGTTTTTGATCACTTGAAGAAACACTTTGAAGGAAGACCTCGGGTGCATTGTCTCACTATCAGCTTGAGGCATAGCACCTCCCCATCTGATTTCCTTTCCAGCATTGGACCTGAACCAAAACAGAAAATCGGACGGTGCTATTCTAGCAGTGGCCATGCCGCAAACTGCATCCCCAAGCAGAGCTGCACCTGGACAACCAGCTTCAACGAGGCTGTCCGTAATCAATCCAGTGGAGTCTTTATGGGTATCTGCCAGCCACTCTACTATGTCCACCACTTGAGACTCCGCCGGGGTCACACCAAGCAAACCACACTTGCCACCGTACACCATTGCAGCGCCGTCGCATCTCACCAAATCCATCATGTTGGGAGATTGGGTCATGATACCGAAAGGGGCGTTTCGCAGTAGCATGTCACACAGCATAGCCTGCATTTGCAGGACTCCCTTCTCAGCCTTTTGGGCGGCCAATTGCAGTTCCATCTGAAGCTGAACCGAAAAGGCCTGCATCAGAAATTGAAGAGCCTGACGGACAGGGAAAAGGATGTATCTTGGGGAGCTGTGGTGGCAGACTGTCAGTCCCCACAGCTTTGAAGGTGTATCTTGAGCTACCACGATTGCCAGCACTAGGGACGCAATCGAACCCATGTTTGCCATGTACTTATTGTGACAATCATGTGCTGCTCGAAGGGTGGAACCAACCAAGGTGACAGGCCTCTCTAGTGTTTCGCTTTGAACGATCTTCACAGGCGGAGCATTGCAATCACATATAATCCTCACACGGCTCTGCTTGAATAAGAAGCGAGCTGCTTGTGGAATATCAGCAGCAGGATAGTGCAGCCCCAAGTATGCTTCCATATTAGACCTTCTAATCTCTGAAACAACCTCCCCATGGTCGTCCTCGTCGTGAAACTTATAAATCATCACCCGGTCATACCCGGATAGTTTCTCAACTTCTTGAGCCAAAACGTCACATAAAATACCCAAATCTCCACCAGGTAGAGATTGCAATCTAGATATTGCCGTCTCAGCAAGTTTTTGTGACTGCACAGTATGGTTCATTGCCACCTCGGGATGACTGGCTGGAGCAGGCTCAAAATCAATCATAATACCAACATCAATTGGTTGCAATATAGCATAAAAATACCTGCTCCTGAAGTTAGTACATACAGGGTTTATCATAGACGTGTCCATAGACGCTGCCACCTCTACTACTGAAGCCATAAGATGTGGGCTAAAAAGGGTTCTTGCATCAACTCCAACAAGGCTCTCTGACTGAGGTTCTAAACCCAATAAATCGCAACAATTTTCACTGAATGCAATTATTTCATAGGTGGATTTTTCAACTGTAATCATACAACCAAATGGCTGGATCAGTCCACCCCTTTGAATTTTTGATAAGTAAAAATTCATTTCGCTGTTACTCATACGGTTTGGCCCTTTCACGTTTGACACTGATGAACCGTAATTGAACGACTCACCTGATTGCTCAAATTCAGAACTGAGTTGCGCATCTGATTCCGTTAGCCTTGCCTTGTCGACCTTACTAGCACTCGACGATAAAATTTTTGTATGCCGATCATTTCTCCATCTTTCGATCATTACCTTCCTACTATTTTCTTCGATTACCTCCATGGTTACAAACCAATTTTTTTTGGATGGGTGAGCAAAGAACAATATCAAGTTTCATAGAAAATTGTGCATTCTTGATTCATGTATCATCATTTAAGTCTCAATTATGTTCAGGCGGTGTCTGAACCAGCTCAACTACTTGCATGTAGCAAATATTTTTCATTATATCGTGTGTTCGTGGCTTCTTCTCCGCTATCCTGGTATGTCGTGGCGTCTCCGTTGCATGCGTAGCTACGTGGTTTTATATGTATTTGACACGTTTCATTTAACCGCTATTATCAGTTAGGTTTTGTTACTGTCCCACTTATTTTTACACTTGCACCTTTTTTTTACATTATTCTCTATCAAAGTATAACCGCATATTTTAATACACATGTGAACAACAATAGTTTTGCACTATTAAGTGTTTTACTTTATTTATAGGCAAATTTAACCTATTTTTTAAAAATAGGGTGCAACTTATAAGCTCGGCGACCAGTTATATTAAGGTTATCGTCTGTGGCATATTTTATCATGGTTGATTGTATTACTTTTTCCATCCCAACTGATTCTGCACGGTCAAAGTTCGACCACATATTTAAATAGGTATATTAATAATAATTTTATCGTATGAGATATGGTTAGATTCATAGTTTCTAAATATCAAATTTTTGCGTGTCATTATTGTCCATAGCAATACATATTTACAGTAAAACATGCATATGGGAGACCGTGAAAAATTATGTGCAGCATAAACTGGGACAAAGAGAATATATTTTGTGATTTCCACATTAATATTCTATCTATTATATAATAATTTTACTGCATAAGTAACATGTTTTTTAACTAATATCTAATTTCAATAGTTATTAAACTAGTTGGAGTCCCACATCGCGTTGCGCGGTATTTTTGATGGAAAATTTTGATTTGAATAAAATTTGTTTTTAGATTTCAGAGATTAAGTATAAACTGAGTCACACACTCACACCCCTCCACTTGAACCATCTCCACCTGAACCATCACCTTCACTTGAATCAGTAGCTCTCGAACCCCTCCACTCGAACCCTCTCCACCAGAACCTTCACCACCAGAACCTGCACCTCTTGGATCAGTACCTCTCGAACCCCTCCACTCGAACCTCTCCACTCGAACCTCTCCACCCAAACCATCACCTCTCGAATCGGCACCTCTCGAACCTCTCCACTTGAACCCTCTCCACCTGTACCTTCAGTCCTTCACCTCTCGAGTCGGTACCTCTCGAACCCCTTCACTCAAACCCTCTCCACCTGAACCTTCACCTCTCGGATCTGTACCTCTCGAACCCCTACACTCGAACCTCTCCACCTGAACCATCGCCTCTCGAATCGGTACCTCTCGAACGCCTCCACTCAAACCCTCTCCACATGTACCTTCACCTCTTGAGTCGGTACCTCTCGAATCAGTCCACTCGAACCTCTCCACCTGAACCATCACCTCTCAGATCAGTACCTCTCAAACCCCTCCACTGGAACCCTTTCCACTTGAACCTTGTCCACCTGAACCTTATCCTGTCGAATCGGTACCACTCTAACCCCTCCACTTAAACCCTCTCCACCTGAACCATCACCTCTCAAATCAATAGCTCTCGACCCCTCCACATGTACCTTCACCTCTCGATTCGGTACCTCTCGAATCAGTCCACTCGAACCTCTCCACCTGAACCATCACCTCTCGGATCAGTACCTCTCGAACCCTTCCACTGGAACCCTCTCCACCATAACTATCACCTCTCGGATCAGTACCTCTTGAACCTCTCCACCTGAACATTCACCTCTCAGATTAGTTCGAACCCTCTCCACCTGAACCTTCACTTCTCGGATCAGTACCTCTCGAACCCCTCCACTCAAACCCTCTCCACCAGAACATTTTTTTTTTTGGAAATAAGTATGTATATTCTCATTACCAAAATTGTGTAAGTACAAAGCGAGTAATCTCCAGCTTTCTATCCTCCTACATAACCTCTATATGGTATTTATCATTCAATTTGCACATTTCC
This sequence comes from Rubia yunnanensis, assembly GCA_037428765.1. NCBI lineage: Eukaryota > Viridiplantae > Streptophyta > Magnoliopsida > Gentianales > Rubiaceae > Rubia > Rubia yunnanensis. The sequence goes on from CM075069.1 coordinate 21,442,397, forward strand.
CTCTAATTTTTTATATACTCCACAATCTATACACCATACAATCAATTATACAATCAAATATATTCAACTTCCCAACCTTACCAAAAGCTTTATCATTCCTATCCACCAAAATACCATAAACAACCTCTGAAAAGTCTGTTTTGATAGCCTGATTTTTCTAACCTTTTCCTCTAGTTTGCTGCAGAATCCAGCTCTTCTCCACATCCCATTCACTCGGCTCTCTATCCATACCCATCCATAACAGCACTCTCCTCCATATCTGGTTTGTTACTGAGCATTCAAAAAACAGCCGAACCTTAGTTTCTTCCTGGCCACAATACACACATTTGGCATCAATCTCTATACCAAATCGCCGAAGCCTGTCTTTGGTTGCCAACCGCTGCTGCCATCCCATCCACATGGTGAATTGAGCTCTCGGCCTAGCATGGTTTCCATAGAACAGCCTCCTCCAATTAACCATCTCCTGCTCCCCTCTCATTTCTTTATAAAACTTACCAACTTTAAAATTCCCCACCTTTTGAGATTCCATCTGAACCCAGGCTTGCATAACATCTCTACTCTTAAACAGCCTTTTTAGAATCCACGAATAGTCATTTGGTAATCTCACTGCTAACAGTTCCTTCCCCTTTATATAGTACTCATGCACCCACTTCACCCAAAGTTTATCAAACTTACAACTCAAATTCCAGAGCAACTTTGCCAAACATGCTTCATTCCATTCTTCTAATGCTATAAGGTTCAGGTTGCCTTCTTTTCTTGGCCTGCACACCTTTTCCTATGCCACAGGTGCTTTCTTTGTGATATTTTCCTTCCCACTCCATAAGAATGACATGCAGACAGCTTCAATATATTTGAGTACCTTTTTTGGTAAAGGTAAACATTGCATCCAATTGTTTGTAATAGCAAAGAGGACACTCTTGATCAGCTAGACCCTACCAGCATAGCTTAGAATTCTGGAGCTCCAATGTTGTATTCTTCCAATTATCCTGTCAATTAAAGGCTGGTACATATGTAGGGATAACCTCCTGGTAGTCATTGGCACCCCTAGATATCTGAAAGGCAGATCCCCTTCACTGAAACCTGTAAGTTCCTGGATTTCCCCTTTCTGCTCCTCATCCATAATAATTTTTGCATTTAGCCTGATTAACTTCCAATCATGTGGATGTAGTGAATTTATTAAATGTTTTCATCATTTCCCCTACAGATTCCTTGTCTCCTTTTGAAAATAAAAGAAGATCATCAGCAAAGCTAAGATTAACAATACTCAGCTTGTCACATCTATCATGAAATCTGAAAGTTGGATTTGTTTTGAGCTCCTATAAACACTTGTAGAGATACTCCATAACCAACACAAACAATAGAGGGGAGACAGGATCCCCTTGCCTAATCCCTCTCTTTGCAACCATGATTCTGGATGGTTCCTCATTGACCATATACCTGAAAGAAACTGTGCTCACACATGCCATAATCCATTCCATAAACTGCTTTGGAAATCCAAGCTCTTTCAAAATCTGTTCCGATGCTGCCCAATCCATAGTATCATAGGCTTTCTGCAAGTCAAGTTGTAACATACACTTTGGTGGTCCTCCTTTTCTGGTATACCCTCTAATCAATTCATAGGCAAGCAATATATGATCATGTATACCCCTTCCAGGAACAAAAGCAGCCTGGGATAAGTCCACTAATTCCTCCATTACAGTACTCAGTCTCATAGTTAGAATTTTAGAGATAATGTTATAAAGAGTGGAGCAGCAAGAGATAGGCCTAAACTTAGAAGCCTTCTTAGCATCTGCCTTTTTAGGTATCAGAGTAACTATTGTGCAATTAAGAACCTTGTACATCCTACCATCATCAAAGAATTGTCTTACAACATTCACAACATCATGTTTCACAATATGCCAGTTACTTTTGAAAAACTCTGAGTTAAAGCCATTCATACTTAGAGCTTTCAGGTCACCTATGCTCTTGACTGCATTCCATATCTCTTGTTCAGTTACCTTTTCCACCAGCCTTCTTCTTGCTTCAGTTGTAAGAGATCTGCCCTGCCTCAGTACCCTTACATCAACTCCATTCAGTTTACTTGCCCTTGAACCCACCAACTTCTCATTATTCATAACTATTTGCTCAGAAATCTCCTGGTGCCCATACATAAGATTTCCATTCTCATCTTCCACTTTTCTAATCCCATCCTGGTTATTTTTAGCCTTGACTGTGGCATGAAAATAGGAGTTATTTCCATCACCAAGTTGAAGCCAGTCTATTTTTGCTTTCTGTCTGGCAATTTGCTCATCAATCACATTCCATTTCAAAACATCTTCTGTACATTGAATCACTCTTTCTATTTTTCCCACATCCATCCTTGAAGCTGCCAAGTCTTATTGAGCATGAAGTAAATCTTCCCTTGCTTTGATCAGTTTCCCCTGAACACCAGTAACACTACTCATGTTCTTTCTCAAAATCTTCTGTAACCTGATCAGTTTTCTCCACACAGCACACATTGCAGTTCCTCTGATAGGACTTTCCCAACTAGTTTTAATGATCTTCTGAATCCTCTTTTCTTCCATCATACAATTAAGAAACTTAAACATTCCAGCTTTCCTCCTTTGTTCTTCAAATACACTAATACTCAGTAAGCAGTGATCAGTGATCAGAAACCCCTGCTTCCTCCACTTTGGCCACGACATTTGGAAACTGCTGAAACCACTCAATATTTGCTAGGATTCTGTCAATTCTAGAATATATTACTCCATCTTTATGCCTAACTCTAAGTGTAGTACTCTCCCACCATATCACATTCAAACAGTTCCTTCTCACTCATCATTTCCTCCAAATAAATGTACTCACTTCTCACAACTTCATTACCTCCAATTCGATCATGTACTTTGAGTACATTATTAAAGTCTCCCATCAGAATCCATGGTCCTTCCACCAGATCAGCAAGTCCTGCTATATCTCTCCATAACTTCTTTCTGTTATTGAGCATATTATTTGCATATATAGTTGTTAGACTTACCATCTTGTCCCCTTTTAAATTCAATATCTCACAATGTACAAACTATTTAGAGCTACAAATCATGTTAACCTATACTCTATTCCAGTCCCAAAGAACCCATATTCTGCCACAAATCTCCATTTTGAGCCAAATCTTTTCCTCACCTGCTCTGCTTTCTCTTTTTTCACCCTAGTTTCTACTATCACATCAATAAAAACTTTCAATGCTATGAGACGGGAGCTAATCTCACTATTCTTTGCTGGATTGTTGAGCCCTCTTACATTCCAAGAAACTATCATGGGACAAGCTCATGTACATCTGCCAGATTATTCCAAATCTGCAGTTGTACTGGTTTGTTCCAGCAAAGTTTTGTACTCAGATTCTCTGGCCCTCCATTGACAATCAGTTTATGGATCCCCTTGCTTCTCTGCTTCTCCAGCTTTTCAAGTTGATTTTTCCCAGAAATTCCAGCAACCCCAGATATACCAGAATATGAACTTACAGGTTTCTTGGCAATATCGTTGTTCAGCACATCTATCTTCTCCTCAATTTTCTTCCCAGCCAGTTTCTCAGGTCTAGTGTTGGTTTAAACCATCAATTTCTGGACTACTTTTTGCTGCCTCTCCTGTCCCTTACAAATGTGTCCTCCCACCTGACAAGTGTCACAATAGGGAGGTCTCCATTCATACTCCACGGTCTGCAACAATTTCTCCCCATTCAAGTCTTTGATACTGATTGAATCCTTCATCTTCTGTGTAATATCAATATCTACCAAGATTCTAGCATAAGAGACTCTTAGCTTGCTTGCAGTACATTCATCAGTTACTAGTGGGTTTCCCAGAACACTCCCAATCTTACCCAAGCTTGAAGCACCCCATAGATGTAAAGGTAGGCTAGGCAGTTTAACTCAAATTGGCAGGGTCTTAATCATATCTTTCCTCAATTCAAAATTAGGCTTCCAGTGGTGCAAGAACATATACATATTGTAAATCATATAGGGGTCATTGCTCATCACTGAGTCCCTATCCTCCCTGGACTTAAACCTCATCAAAAAATAACCTTCCTCATTATAGAATAGGTCAGGTAGTGCTACAAATTACCAATACTTAATCATAAAGTTTTTCACAGCTAACATAGTAAGGTCACCCCCTAGCACATACATTATCAGAGTATTTTCCCAAAATTTCAATTCAGGTTTGACATTATCTTCATCAATTTCAACTTTGATTTCACCATTAACAATCATAGGAGCTTTGAATTGTATTTTCATTCCATTAGCTTGTACCCCATTCCCCTTGATCACATCAACCCATAGCCTATGCCAATTTTCTTATCATTACTTTCATGAGGAATACATACGTCAACCTGAGGCTGAATCTTCTCCATCGCTGCCCCATCCAACTCTGCATCTGGTTCCATCATCCCAAACACTACGATCTCCGCTGGAGTTGGATCAGCGTTCAACTTCTTAGCTCCGTCTTGTTCACATCCCACTTCCGTACCACTAGTAATTTTTCTTCCCAAATTATTCCCCTGACTACCGGTGTTGGTACCTGGCCCCTGTACCTCACCTCTTCTCCTCACCGCCGGCGTGACCACCTGAGTTGTTGGCCTGCCACGACCTTTCTTCAAGCTGAGCAATTTATCGCATTGTTGTTGTGTGTAAATTGCCCATAGTCAAGGTCTTTTCTCTCCGTCTATTTTTCAATTGAAAGATTATCCCTGCCTAAATTTTATCTCCACCAGAACCTTTAACTCTCGGATCAGTACCTCTCAAACCCCTCCGCTCTAACCTCTCCACTTGAACCATCACCTCTTGAATCAGTAGCTCTCGAACCCCTCCACTCGAACCCTCTCCACCTGAACCTTCACCTCTCGAATCGGTCCCTCTCGAACCCCTCCACTTGAACCCTCTCCACATGAACCATCACCTCCCGAATTAGTAGCTCTCGAACCCCCTCCACCTGTACCTTCACCTCTCGAGTCGGCACCTCTTAAATCAATCTACTTGAACCTCTCCACCTGAACTATCACCTCTCGGATCAGTACCTCTCAAACCCCTCCACCAGAACCATAACTTCTAGGATCAGTACCTCTCGAACCCCTCCACTCAAAGCCTCTCCACCTGAACCTTCACTTCTCGGATCAGTACCTCCCCCTCCACTTGAATCTCTCCACCCGAACCATCACCTCTCAAATCAGTAGCACTCGAACCCTCTCAATCTGAACCATCACCTATCGAATCAGTAGCTCTCGAACCCCTCCACTCGAACCCTCTCCACCTGAACCTTCACCTCTCGAATTGGCACCTCTCAAACCCCTCCACTTGAACCCTCTAGCTCTCGAACCCCTCCACATGTACCTTCACCTCTCGAGTCGGTACCTCTCGAACCCCTCCACTTGAACCCTCTCCACCTAAACCATCACCTTTCGGATTTGTACCTCTCGAACCCCTCCACTTGAACCATCACCTCTCGAACCACTCCACTGGAACCTCTTCACCTGAACTTTCACCTCTTGAATCAGTACCTCTCGAACCCCTCCACTAGACCCCCTCCACTTGAACCCTCTCCACCTGAACCATCACCTCTCAAATTTGTACCTCGCGAACTCATCCACTTGAACCCCCTCCACTGTATTTTTTAACTTATACACTGCATTTGTTAAATTACATACTAAATTTTGAAATTGAAAACATATTTTTACATTATCACTTTCAAATACACAATACTTCTTGTTTTAACTTTTAAATAACAATATTTAATTATAAAATAAATCACAACCTTTAAGGTAAAATATTAGCGGTCATTTTCATAAGTTTATGGATATGGCACTTTTACTGAGACTTTCTCTTACATGAAATATATTTATAATTTTATTTTCATTTTCATTTTAAGTATGGTATGTAAATACTACATTTTAATTAAGAAAATATTTTTAATTAAAAACACCGCTCAACGAGCTACTTTATTTCATGGAATTCTCTTGTGAAACCATCTCCTGGTCTGGCTCTGCCTGAATATAGATAGGCTTCCCCTCTGTTTTTTTCTTCTCTTTCATAACATATTGTCTTGGCATCACTTTAAGTAAGAAGTTCCCCCCATTCCATACGGTCACTGTGACTTTGAGAACTTGGAAAATGATGGACAATCTGTAAGATAAGAATATTGGGACAGTTAATGCCATTGTGGTCGTTGTAAAAGCTGCTTGAATGACAATATACATCAGAAGGAAATTATTATCCCTAAAAGTTATTGGCTTTCGGTGCATTCTTAGAGAGCTCTTTGCCAAATTGAGAATGATAGAAAGGGTGAGAATGGCTGAAACATAAAACAGAGAGGATGATCTAGATTATCAGTTACAACAACCATATAATAATATTACCTTTGAGAATTCATGACTTCTGGATCCTTTATGATTCTCTGGCGACGTAGGACATCTATGATGAGAAAATAAAGAGCCTGCCAAAAGAAGTAAGCAACTAAAGGAACAAGAAACAGATAAGTCCAGAGATTGTATTTCCTTTCAACATAAGGCCATGAAGGTCTTCGAGGGGTTCCAACAGGATGCATAGCTTCAAAGAATACAGGATCCCACCATTGAATTGTGAAGAAAACCACACTTGACCCAAAAAATTATATTAGAATAAGCATGGGAACCAAGAAGCATATTCATCTAAAAATATAACATGTGAAACAGATTAATGCCAAGTATTAATAATGATATGTGCAGACTGCGGTGCAATGAAACTTGCACCAAGTATCTTAGTTAATGTTACATGCAGTATCGTGTTGGTCAGAGATACTGCAAACACATTTCCAATCAATCTCCAGCTCTGTTGATATTAGGACAGAACTATCAGAATTGGCACTTTGTTGCTTTACTATAAAAGATATAACTAAGCCTAGCTAAATAATACTAACAAAAATAGTAAAAAGAAATCAATTTCAATAAAAAAAGAGATACAGTAGAAGTACACAATTATTGACATGCAGGTGAAGAAATACGATAAAATATGCTTTCAACATATTGGACTTCCAGTCACTATATTAGCAAGGAACACCGTAGTTCTTGGCTCCAACTTTAATGTTAATTTTCTCGATTTCAATATCCATGTATGGTGATATTACACCATTACATATATCTTACACTCAAAGAAGTGTTCAATTGTTGCCATAAGTTAATCCAAGACGGGATTAGACAAAAGATATGAACAAATGCAGAATCACTTGCCAAAACTGATTCATGATAGAAAAACAATAACAAATCTTCATTAAGCAGTCAAAAGCAATATAAATCTAGAAATAGAACCACCACTTTGAAAGAATGAAGAACGGGGCGAGATTTGATTTATCCTCGACAAAAATAACCTCGCTTTCAAATAAGAAAATGGGCCACACTATGAAAGGAGAAAAGGCCATCCAACTTACCAAGCAAAAGGTGTATGAAGACGCTCACAATTTTATCAAAAAGGGTTGAACACTAAGCTACACCTCCATACAATCAGTGCCCAAGCTAGAGGCGCCTGCATATGCATTGGAGGAAGTTAAGATATCAGAGAGAACAAACACAAGATCATAAAATTCTACCGAGATAGCTGCTCATCAATAGCCCACCTCTGCAAATGAGAAGCAAATCATGAAAAACTTTTCATTTCTAGGGTAGAAGAGAAGCATGACCAAGAAGATTGTGTTGGCATAGTAGCAGAAATCTTGTTGAAAATGATCGTTCATTTCCATTAGAAAACAACAATAAAACATAAAGGAACGCTAAAAATTCGGCGGAGAGAGAAATGAAAAAAAAAACAACTCACAATGTAGAATGTGTTTCCACCATAGGCGAAGGCCTTGTAGAGCTTCCTCCTCTCTTTTCTAGTTCCCATAACTCTATTAGGCTCGCTGACGCGACGAGGACACTCCGCCGGAGTATTAGAGGTAACTTTGTCTTTCCCTTCATCATCTTCTTCTTCTCCCTAAAAAATGTTCAGTTTGGGGATGAGGCTGCAGGCGAACTCCTGCGATTCACACGCGATGAAGTTGTTCTCGTTAGCGCTCCATGAAACAATCTTACACGCGCTAGGGTTCTCCAGCATGCCGTACGTATTCTCCAGGAAAGGCAGCGACTCGATCACGCTAGCTTCTAAATTGGAACCAGGGCAACACCATTCACATCTTACTCTTGCCGTTGGAATAGAATAAGGCTACCTATGGAGTGGTCGGGCACGATGCATTGCAGTGGAGAGGTTCAAACGGTGAAGAAATTGCGATGAAGAAGAGGAATAGAGAGGAAACAGTGAATTAGAAGGCAAAACGTCGTCGTTTTTGCAAAGTAAGAAAGTCAAATGATAAAATCGTCCATGGTTGAAGAACCATCCAAAGCAATATCTATTATAGAGTGATTTGGATAATCTACAGAGTAAATAATTAAGTAGAAAGACTAACTTTAAGAATAATTTTTAAAAAGAGGTGGCGGCCCACTAACATCGTAACAGCGATCTTTACAGCCGAGGCGGCATTGCTGTGCTTTTATCGTCGTAATCCACAACCCATTTGGTGCCTGAATTGTTGGAATTATTGGCCCATTCCGAGGTGTAGCGGGCCGACAGCACAACATAGTTATTCCGTTTAGCGTAACGAATTTCAGTTTTTTGTGCGCAAGAAAATCTCCCTCCCTCCCACTTATGCTTCTTCCTTCCCTCCCTCCAAACTTCTAGTAGCCTCATTTTCCTCTTGACTCTTGCCAACTTCCTTGGATTTCCACATTCCGGTGGGTACTTTGTGATTGGTTATGCGTCGTTTGATCTTTGATTCGTAATTGCTGTGATCAGTCTGGTGTTTCTTGATGCATTGTGATCTGGGTTCTGGTTATTTTTTTCATTTGGTGCTGGAAAGATATTGTCTTGCTTGGATCATACTTATGAAATAGAAGGAAGCTGGAAAAAAAACTGTACTTTTGCATTGCTAGTGTTTGAATCTAGTAGCTGATTTTGGCTGATCCAGTTTTGCCTTCTCTATGATCTATTGACATCTTCAACAATTGCTACCCTTTTAATATTTGATATAGAAATAATGATGTAGTGCGTTTTGCAACTTCCTAGGTGATGTAGCCTGTGGATCCATCTGTCATTTGGTTTTCTATGCTAATGGGTGCTTAGAGTTCAGTTTTCGTTGGTATAGGATTCGTTTTTTATTTGGTAACTCTGTAATGAGGGCTGTGCAGAGTTTGAAAGATTGGCTTTCAATGGAAGATGGCATCCCTGCTTGAAATATACATTACATAGTTCATTTTACCGATTGAAAACATTATTATTGACTTGTGCAGCATGCAATGTTGTTTGTGTTATAGTGATGGAATAATTGACTTTGGAATTTCTTTTGATGTCATAGTAATGATGGAGAAGGCAGACCATGGTCAGAAGCTCTACGCGAGGATGCGGTTGTGGGAGTTTCCTGATGAATATATTGTTGAGCCTACAGATGGGTCTTCTGGTTCTTGTTTGTCCATCAGCCGGGTGGATGGATCTATAAAGACTATTGGTTGGCATCTTCATGCTGAGCTTCTCTTTATGCTTTTATCTTTTGATTTTGTAGAGAAACATTAAGGAGAGAAATCTGTTTCTTTCAGATGAAGTCCCACATTGCACCTCTGTTCGTGTTCCTAAAATCCGGACAATTTTTGGCGTTGTTGGGTATTTAAAGCTTCTAGCAGGCAAGTTTATTTTGTCTTACAAATTCTAAATTGTAAGGGTTACAAAAAATTTGTCCAAGGCTGGTCTCGTACAGCTCCATGGCGTCTTTAGAATTAGGTTATGCAGATAAAAGATTCAGTATTATCACTTGGAACCTTACATTTTCTTCCTTTTATATAAAAATATTTTTAATGTGTACTTTAAAATTTGGAATTGTTTCCGGGGGATTCATGCAATTATTGATCTCAGTCGAACTGTAAATAACTTCTGTTTTCAACATTTTCTGTGGTTTTAGGGTCATATCTAATGGTTATAACAGAGCGCGAATGTGTTGGTTCTTATCTGGGGCACCCAATCTTTAAAGTTACATCTATGAAAGTGTTTCCTTGTGATCATTCTCTGAAAAACACACCAGTTGAACAGGTGCATCTATATTTCTTTCTTTTTTCCAATTTTTTATTAGGTTGGTGGTTCTCTTTGTGAATGGATTGTTATTGGTAAAACTTGGCAGAAGAAGATGGAAACTGAATTTTCTGGGCTGCTAAGTGTTGCGGAAAAGACCCATGGTTTGTATTTTTCTTATGATGTCAACGTCACATTGAGGTAGGTAAATGTTGTCTTCATATTTTTCAGCTGCCCTTCAACCCCTTATTGCTCTATAAAATACTGTTAAAGATATCAAGTTTTCATGAATTAGTTCTCCAAATATAATGCATGTGTAAGTGTTTGATTTGAGGGGAAATATGAGTGGAGTCTTATCATATAGGTTTAAAATTTTCAGCATTATGATAAGCATTTGATCGTGGTGATATGAAAACCCAGGTCGATGTAATTTTATTCCTATGTGAAAATTTGGTTGCCAGCAATGTTGCTAAGAGGTTTAAATTCACTTTATAGAGTTAAGTGTATTATATGCTCTTTATGTGTTACCCTTTCCGTGGATAATTTTACTTTTTCCTACCATTTTATGCGTGTCAGCATAATATTATTTAAGCGACGGTAATTTAAGTTGAATTATTTCAAGACATGAATATTAATTTTGTCTATTTGATATCCATAAGAGGGATGACTAAGTTATTTTATTCATCCTACAGTTCACAGAGATTAAATGATTTAGGTGATGAATCGAAGCTGCTCCCTCTCTGGAGACAAGTAAGACATGTTTATCTCAACTATGCTTGATGAATCCCGCTTACGCACAAATTCGCTATCATTGCTTACTTTTCAATCTCGGCTAAAATTCTTAGTTGTTTGGTTGACCATCAAAACTAAATAAGCGTGACTTAGAATTTTATATTTGTACATTATATTGAGCTTTAAGTCATATTAAATGTATTTGGCAGGCGGACCCTCGATTTCTATGGAACAATTATATGCTGGAAATACTTATCGATAACAAGGTTAAGGCTTTACCCAAACTAATGCTTTGATATATTTCCATTGCTGAAAACCACTCTCCTGATCTGATATTATGTCATCACGTGCAGCTTGATCGCTTCTTGCTACCTCTTCTCCAAGGGAGTATCCTTTTGTTTGTTCACGGATAGTTATAGCACCATCTCTGCTTCTGAGCTGTGAAATTATTATAGCTTATTTTCTGCCTGGTTTAAAGAGAAGCATTGTGTTATATACCTTGACTGACAATCAGGTTTTGGTCACTTCCAATCTGCTATTGGAAAAGACATCATTGATGTCACTCTGATTGCTCGTAGATGCAACAGGAGAGCTGGTATTATTACTCCCATTTTGTATTTGCTTTATCTTCAATTTATTCATTTACCTTTCTGTTAAAAAATAAATGCAGAGTTTGGGTGACCAGAAAAGGGTATAACAAAAAGAGATCATCTCCAAAATAAATGAAAGGAATAAAGTTTACCATGTCTCGTATTCTGATTTTAGATCCGAAATTTCTCTTGAATGTTAAATCTTAGCATGGTAGGTTTCAGTTTTTAGCTTCATGTGTTGTATTTTAATTTGGTAGTGTTTAGAAACCTGATCGATTAAGAAAGGTTGGATGGTTAAAGCTATAAAATTATACTTTGAAAGAATATTAGTATCCCATTCCGTAACAAGCTAAAAGGAAATTTTTTTAAAAAAAAAATCTCTTTTTTTTTGTGTGAAACAAATGCTTTTGTCTCAAACTCTAGATTCCTTATTCGGCCTACTTAACCGGAAATTGAATTGATCTCTATTGTAACTATTTTGTCTCTTTCATGATATGCTGCTGTTGCCGTTGTTGATGATATATAGGTCCTTACTAGAATTTAGCAGTCTAATACATTTGGTAGCATGCAATGTGGTTACATTTTACGGGTGCTATGAGGTTTTGTACGAAAGAACTATAATGATTTTGTTTCATGTAAAGGAAAATTGTGTCAGTTATAGTGAACATTAATTAAACAAACAATTTTCTTACAGTCCCAAAATCCCAAGTGCTGAAGTTAATGAAACTGTTCAACCAGATACTTTTTGACTAATCTTCTTCATTTCTGAAGGTACAAGAATGTGGAGAAGAGGAGCTGATTCAGATGGTTTTGTTGCAAATTTTGTGGAAACTGAACAGATAGTGCAGTTACATGGGAATACAGCATCTTATGTTCAGGTATAAGTCCTCATTTTATTTTCTCCTTGTTTTTCTGTATCAGATGCAATCTTCTAGTCTCTCTGAAAATGAATGCAGTTTAGCACTTTAGCTAAAGGTCTCGCTGCAATTTGTAGTAAGTTGGTCTTGTCAATCTAAAGGTCTCGCTGTAATTTGTAGTAAGTTGGTCTTGTCAATCTTGTTATAGTCCTACTAATAGCATTGAGGTTGTGTAGTAAGCAAGCACAATAATAAATTGATCTTTTTGAAAATTATATTTACGTGGCCAGTGAAATCTTGATACAAGATAAGCAATGCCAATCCAACTCGGTCCTTCTATTATTGTACAATAGCTTTTCTTTAATATCATTCCAATATATAGGTCCGTGGGTCAATTCCATTACTTTGGGACCAAATTGTTGATTTGACATACAAGCCTAAATTTGAACTTGTGAGAGTAGAGGAAGCTGTAAGTGACAGTACTCTTTTCTTTCTTTTTATTGTTTCTATTTAATGTAATGTCTTTTGATATAAGTGAGTTTTGTGTAATTACTGCAGCCTCGAGTGGTTGAACGCCACATTCTGGATCTAAGAAAGAAATATGGAAATGTTTTGGTCGCTGATCTTGTTAATGGGGTATGTATTCCTTTTCCAAGTATTAGTGACTCAATAGCATAATGTAGCTCTAGATTTTGAGATGATTTGAATTTAAATGTATGAGCATTAATATGCGATAGTACCTGAAGGTGTTGCTCATCACTTGTAAAATAATTTTACCAGCATGGAGGTGAGGGGCGCTTATGCGAAAAGTTTGCGAGTGCAATGCAACATGTTGCTAGTGATGATGTGAGGTAGAATCTTATTAACGGATATGTTCAGTAAAAGTTTGGTTCACTTCAGTTGGTTAATTTCTGCCTAATTTTGTAGATACGTGCACTTTGATTTCCACCAAATATGTGGCCATGTTCATTTTGAGCGCCTCTCCATCCTCTATGAGCAAATTGAAGATTACCTCATCAAGAATAGGCATGTGCCCTTCTCTTTCTCTGGATTATCTTGAATTAGTAAAGTATGTATATTGAAGTTGCAAAGTTGCAAAAGGAAATCTTTTTATTCTTAGATAATTACTGTTTCCACATATGTTTGGCTCTCAGATACTTCTTAATAAATGAGAAAGGTGAGAAAGTTGAGTCGCAAGTTGGAGTTGTGAGGACCAATTGCATTGATTGTTTGGACCGTACCAATGTTACCCAGGTATGTTGTCAACTTAGAGAATAATAAACTTCCTGGTGTGTTTATATACTTATTTACATGCCTTCTTTCCAAATGGTAAACATGTTGTATTATAGCTCAAAAGACATGAGAGAATCTCTGGATAATGTTTTGAAGTTCATTTTGTAGATTTCCCTAGCAAGGTTACTTCGTTTCCTTGCTCACATTTTCTTCTAAACCCTGATAATTATGGTTCCAGAGTATGCTTGGTCGAAAAATGTTGGAGTATCAACTTCGAAGGCTTGGTGTTTTTGATGCTAACGAAACTATCAGCACCCATCCTAACTTCGATGACAGTTTTAAGATTTGTGAGTCTATTTTGCACCATGTAGTCTATTATTCTGTCTTCTGGTGATACTGTTAACTTCCCTCATTTTTCAAGCTCTTTTAACGATCAACATCTTCTAGTTTCGTATTTTTAATCTTTAACCTTTCTTTCTCTAGTGTGGGCTGACCATGGTGATGATGTAAGCATCCAGTATTCTGGTACTCCAGCTCTTAAAGGAGATTTTGTCAGGTAGAGTTTAATGAGTTTACTTTGGCTATTTGCTCTGGATGTGGGCCATTCACTGTCGAGCTTTGATCAAATAATTGATGGCTATTTGCTTCCTTTTCTTGCACTTGTTTCTTGAATGAGAACTTGTGGTGCGGATCTTATATTGGAAAAAGATTTTGCATCTCATGCAACTTGTGAAATATTGAAATCTAGCCAGTTTTACAAGGATAGATGAAAAGAGAAACTCAAGGCAGTTAGCTTTTTTGTGTAATTATTTTGTTGTCTTGTTGATTTTTTAGATGTGGTCAGCGCACCATGCAAGGAATTCTCAAAGATGGGTATAATGCTCTTATGCGCTATTACTTGAACAACTTTCGTGATGGTACAAAACAGGTCGGTATATTTTATCTCCATGCATAGCTACTGTCTTTGTTACGTTATGTGTAGACAGTCGTTCTGGTTCTATATTAATAATCACAAAGTTTTGTTTATAAACATGTTCCTGGAATATGATGGTTTTCTGAGTTCTTGGAGACGAACGAAAATAGTATGCTTAGCAATTTTCAGTTCTGTCATTTGAGGAGTATGAACTAAATGTCGGTGTAATCTGTATTGTGCATCTTACAATAACTTGTTTTATTACACGTTTGGCTAACATATTGTGCTCATTTTCTTGTGCTCGTGTTTTTGAAGGATGCAACTGATCTTGTACAAGGACATTTCATTGTATCTGTGTCTCGAGATATAAACTCTGCAGCTCAGAAGGGGGGAATCGAAGCTATTGCAGTGAGTAGAGTCTCGTTATATTTCTTCGTTTTGTCTCTATCCCCACACCCGTGCTCTCCTAATTTCATGTTCGCCTCTTTGCGAATGGCTGTACTGTACAATAATGATCATGTTTGTTTATGCAGTCATTTCCAGTGGCATTTTTGCTTATCCTTACTGGTTTGTTTTTCACTATCTTGTCTCTTCGACGAGGTGAGTGTATTCTAGTACAAGTATATTGCTCATTATGCATTTCACAGCTCTAAAGTCTCTTACTCTATTCACAGTTCGAAACGATATCTGGCAATTGCTGTTCTCAATCCTGTGGGCAAGCCTAAGTATGGGAATTGCAGCATTCGTGAGGGCATATGGTCGAGTCTTCTGCAATCGCCCACGTTTGGACCAACCTCGATGATGATTCTTGCAGATATTTTTGCTTAGAATGTCATGTTCCACACACCTCAAGGTTGCATTCTCTACACACAAACTTTCTGCTTGTAAAATCTCTGACCTCGAGCCATATATTACTACAATACATAGAGCATTCTGTTCATTAGCATTGATCTGTAAAAAGCTCAACATTCTGAACATTACATCAAAACTATATGACAAAGATGCAAACTTTATTTACTACTATCACTGTTCAGACAAGATCAGAACTGCTTCTTTCTCTTCTCAAACGTTGGATATGCCCTCTGGAACTTGAGGATAGCCCAGACCAAGTGCGTCAGACCGACCTCCGGCCACAGCACTTTCGGTGAATACAGCAGCCCATTCCAGGTCTGCCAGAGCAGGAAATTGCTCAGCCTCGTCTCCCCTGAAGACCTCACCAAGATATCAACATCAGGAGCCACTCCCATGTACATGTTTGCCTCAATGTCGGAAACCCGTATAACTGGCTGCAACACTCCGCTCTTCAATCCACCTTCCTTTTCGTTGCCATTTGGCGCCTTTTCTTCAACTATCTCACTTATCTTGCCATTCTTTGCGGCGTGAACCTGCTCACAGGACTCTTGAGCCGCATGAACAATCTCATCAGTCGAAGTATAGGCCACACAGATCAACAGGATGCTCCTGTTGTTCTTCGCGGTGGCCTTCATCGCCTTCTCAGCAGCAGTCCTCACAGTAGTGTTCAACAGGTTCAGGTTCCCGATGAAATACACCCTCACGCCATACTTCTCCACGATGCTTTCTTCCTTGAGCATGCCCTCGATCTTCTCCAGCATCAGATCCATCAGAGACTTCACCTCGTTAGGCTTCCTCTTGAAGTTGTCGATGCTGAACGCGTAGAGGCTGATGTACCTGATCCCCATCTCGTAGCAGTACTTCATCAGGGACATGAGGGACAGGAATCCAGCCCTGTGCCCCATCCCTTCCCCGAGCTTGTACTTCCTCGCGTACCTTCTGTTTCCATCCAAGATGAATGCGATATGGCTTGGGATCGGGCCAACAGACAGGATATGGAACAGAAATCTCCTCATGTAGCCTATTGAAACCCCGCATATCTTCCCAACAAGACCGTAGCCTTGGTTCTCCATATCGCGATGATTTCTGCAAACAGATTTGAAGCTCACTCGAGTTAGAAACTACAAAAACATTCAAGAACTGAGTAGAAAAGGCCATACTTAAAGAGGAAAGAAACTAACAAACATTCAAAGTGAAAGTACTATGTTTGCGGGGATTGCACCTAACTCAGCTAGCATACATTAAAATGCATTAATTCAAGAACCAAAGTTGTACACTATGTACTTCTTCATTTCATGGATCATATAAAATGTGAAAATGTTTTCACCGGGCAACCACGAGAAATTAAAGATCGCTGATCAGTGTACAAACTAATAAAAACATCAGGGATTGCAAGAAAACCACCCAAAAAATTCAAGATTGATCGTTCTTAATTGTATAGTACTCACATAATCATGATCAAATGGATATGCGAAAAGGTTGAATCTGTTTCTCACCAATTTCAAAGAGCAAGAAATAGGTGATTAAGAAAGGCAGAGACCGATACGAATGGCTAAAGTTGTTGGATGCAAATTAGACAACGTGCGGATTCGAAGCTGAAACTACGAGGTGGTTAGAAATCAAATCACAGTATTCGTGTGTGTGTGTGTGTGTGTGTGTAAAACAGAGCTAAAAAATGGTGTTAAAGAGCAGTTGCTGATCGAGTTAGATATAAGCCATGCAGCCGGAATGGATCCAAAACATGGACTCTTCTGGAAAAAGAAAATCCTGATTTTTTTTTTTCCTGCTATTTTTGTTTTATGTGAACTGTATTGATTGCTGTTATCTTCCTCTAATTTTTTACATGGAAGGCTGATTTTCTTTGTGGATCACTATATCTCGCCCTGTATTTTACTATCCTCGCCCTAATACGTATACAGTATATATTTTTTTTAATTGAATTTGAATAACTAAATTAAATTATATTATAGTTTTAAAAATTTAATTTTTAAAAAATCTGAAATCTGGGGGAAAAAAAAAAAAATTTCGCCGCCGCCGGACCGCCGGGCGCCGCCGCCGGACCGCCGGGCGCCGCCGCCGGACCGCCGGGCGCCGCCGCCGGACCGCCGGGCGCCGCCGCCGGACCGCCGGGCGCCGCCGCCGGACCCGGTTCGCCACCGCCTGGGCGCGAGGCGCCACCGGTCGGCTCGCCATGGCTTGGGCGCGAGCCGTGGCGGAGAGTCACCGGCGGTCCGGTCGCCACCGCGGGACGGCGAGCCGCCGCCGGTCGGCTCGCCACGGACAGGCCGCGTGCCGCCGGCGGACCGCTCGCCACGGTCCGGGCGCGAGCCGGACCGGCGCCGCTCGCCTTCGCCAGCGCGCGAGCCACCGCTCGCGGTTCCTTCGCCGCGAGCCGGACGCGGTCCGCTCGCCAGGCCGTGGGTGCGAGCCGGACGCGGCTCGGCTCGCCGTGGCTTGGGCGCGAGCCGGGCCAGTCCTTTTTTTTTTTTTTTTTTCAAAAATCTGACTTCTATAAATGTGCTCGGATTCCATTCTTTCCAATGGCACTTGAATTTTTTTGCAGTCCGAGACGAGGAAAAAAAACTCCAAAAAGGGTGTTACAAATTCCATGTCTTCGGAGGTAATTTTACTAATTAGTTTTCTGTCCGTAAGTAGTTGTTAAATTTAATAATTTTTGCTGTAGAAATTTGTGCTCGTCTTTGTGTTTTAATTTGTTAACAGTTACGTAGAAATTATTGCACATTTATCCCCTTTGAATTTAGCTCCTATCAGTTGCAGTAACGTTAATTTTGTTGTTAATTTAGCTACATAATGCTGTTTTGAATTTATCTACAGTAATTCATGGCCTAATTATTGTAATGTTAATTTTGTTGTTCCGTTAAAATTCTTAAGCATTGCTGTAGAAATTTATGCCCGTCTTTGTGTTTTAATTTGTTAACTGTTACGTAGAAATTATTGCACATTTATCTCCTACGAGTTTATCTCCCATTAATTGCAGTGCCGTTAATTTTGTTCTTAATTGAGCTACGTAATGCAGTTTTGAATTTATGTACAGTAATTTATGTCCTATTAATTATTGTAGCGTTGCTTTTGTTATTCTGTTAAAATTGTTAATTATTGCCGTAGAAATTTGTGCTACTCTTTGTGTTTTAATTTGTTAACTGTTATGTAGAAATTATTGCGCATTTATCTCCTATGAATTTATCTCCTACTAGTTGCAGTAACGTTAATTTTGTTGTTAATTTAGCTGCGTAATGCTGTTTTGAATTTATCTACAATAATTTATGCCCTATTAATTATTGTAACGTTAATTTTGGTTGTTCCGTTGTAATTCTGATTGGATGGAAAATACTATGTTAATTTAACTACGTAATGCTGTTTTGAATTTGTGTACAATAATTTATGTCCGATTAATTACTGTAGCGTTGATTTTGTTGTCCTACTAATTACCTGATGTTTATTGCTGTTTCAGGATGACAGTCAGTCATGTGAAGCTGCTGCAGGGCGGAATGGATACTCTCCATTTGCCACCTCAGCTGTGTTCCCAGATGTTGACGAGGCTTATTCGTACCTGCAGCGGATTGCTCTGCAGGTGGGATTTGAACTTGTGACGGGGTCCTACAAACAGAACAGGAATGGTCCGCTGAGGTTATATTGCATTTGCAATCGGGGCCGGAAGGATAAGGCTGTAGATACGAGCGAATCTGATGTAGTCCGACGGAGTAGCAGCTCGACCAGAAGTTGTGAATGCCCATTCGCGATTGTCTTGAAACAGGGAATCACGGGGAATGGTTGGAATGTAGTGCCGTGTAAGGATCCTAGGCGAGGGACGCACAACCACTCTTTCTCAGTGTACCCCGAGGGTCACAGACAGAGCTCCAAGCTCCATGCGGACGCGAAGCAGATGATCAGAGATTTGACAGATTCAGAAACAGCTCCAAGGCATATCAATGCCAGCCTCAGTAATTCGTTTCCGGACCTGCATCAGAACATTAGGCAGGTGTACAATGAGAGATCGGCATATGTAACGGAAAGGCGAGGCGGGCGCAACACGGCGGAGAATTGTTTGCATCTGGCCACCGCGAAAGGGTATGTAGTTAGTCACCGCTCAGCAGGTGATGGCACTCTGACTCATTTATTCATGGCCAATCCCGATGCTGTTGTGGCATTTCGCACGTTTCCGTGGGTTGTGGCCATCGACTCAACATACAAGACCAATCGGTACGGCATGCCATTCATTGAGATGGTTGGGATGTCCCCTTGCAACACAAACTTCTTGATCGCCTACGCAATTGTTGTTGACGAAACGGCAGACACCTATGAGTGGGTGCTGAACGCTCTGAAGAACTTGCTTGTGGATGGACCGTTCCCTGAGGTTGTGGTCACCGATCGGGAGATGGGACTGATTAGGCCACTTCGGACTGTGTTTCCAGAATCGAAACATCTGCTCTGCACCTGGCATATCAACAAGGATGTGGAGGCACGTGTCACCGTGCTGACGGGGAGTAAGAGGAACGGGTCAGGGTTCAAGAACGGTGCATGGTTCCGGATTTGCAATGCGTCCACCGTTACAGAGTACGAAACCGCCTTGGTTGATATGAGGGCTGCATGGTCTTGGAGCGTGGCTGTTATTAGCTACGCTGAGACGACGTGGCTCACACCCCATAAGGAGAAATTTGTGAGGGCATGGACGAACAGATTTCTGCATTTCGGGAACACAACTACGTGCAGGGTCGAGAGTGCACACTCGTCACTGAAAGGGTGGTTACAAACGTCGACTGGTTCACTGGACACGGTATGGAGGCGTGTCGACCTGCAGATAGCCCAGCAGATTACTATGATCAAGACCGGCCTCGAGAAGTCAAGAACGTGTATCGGAAGATTGCACCGCATGGCCGTTTTCAGCAACTTGATCAACAATGTGTCCAAATTCTGCCTGGATAAATTGAGGGTCGAGTACCGCAGGATTGATGCACTGGGAGCACAGGTATATGCTTACTGCGGTTGTGTGCTGCGCTCGACATACGGAATACCGTGTGCATGCGTCATGGCCGCGGCAGTTGCTGAAGGAATCCCCTTGTACTTGGACGACATTCATCCGCTGTTTAAGAGCCTGGCATTGGGTGATCACTCGCAGAGCACGGAGAACAGCTCGAGGGCCGAACAGGATCAGTCGCGGTTCGACACTCTGTTGGAGGAGTTGGCGCGCAGCGACCCTTCGGTCCGACGACGAGTTGCATCCTACGTAGATGCGCAGTTGCATCCGGAGGAGAGCGGCATTGGCGAGCCGGACATCTGTACCAGTGCACGTGGGAGACCAAGCGAGCAGGTCCCCCGATCAAGATCAACCCGACGTTCACCGAGCTACCACGAGCACGTGAACAGGCGATACGGGAGTAGTTCAAGGTCCCCGGGGCGTGCTTCAGGGAGCGGTCGCCGCCACGGTAAGTACAACATGTTTATCTTATTGTTTATCTAAATGTATATCGCCGCCTGCACAAGATATTTATGTTAATGTGTTGTCCTGCAGCGACATTCCCGTTCCTCGAAAGTGTCCCCCACATTGTCAGGCGTTACATCGGAGGCTGGAACGATGTCGTGAGTGATGGTAACTGTGGCTTCAGATGCGTTGCTGATGCGTTCCACGTAGACGGTGAAGGTGAATGGTCCACAGCGCGTCGGGCAATATTTAACGAGATATCAACTCATTGGCCCGACTACGTTCCCATCTACGGTTCGCAAAATGACGTTGAACTCGCCAGAGCCCGTATACACCACACCAGCGGTCCATGTGGTCCAGAGCATTGGTTCACGGTCATTGCGGACATGTTTCCCGTCGCCACCTACTACAA
This sequence comes from Rubia yunnanensis, assembly GCA_037428765.1. Taxonomy (NCBI): domain Eukaryota; kingdom Viridiplantae; phylum Streptophyta; class Magnoliopsida; order Gentianales; family Rubiaceae; genus Rubia; species Rubia yunnanensis. Next base: position 21,463,508 of record CM075069.1, read on the forward strand.
CACGGTCGTGGTTTTATATTACATTTCAGAGAACGGGTCGGCGGACCATTGCTGTACAGTCCTTCCACTGAGGGCAGGTGGGGGCGAGGCTGGAACAAGTAGGGAGCTGCACATTGTATACGTTCGCAGTGCAAGCCATTTCGTCCGGGTAAACATGAGGGAAAACTGTCCCATGCCCCCCGTGGTTAATCTGTGGACCACGCTAAGGAAGCCTGATGTCGTAGGTTGGGAGTTACCCTTTCGTAGGAGGCTAAGCGCTTGGAGAAGAGCATACTCCCAGAGTAATTAACTGTTGTTATTAGCTCGGCATGTACGCAACCGTTACAGTTATTGCCTACGCGTCGCGTAATTAATTTTGAAAGCGTTGTCGATGCAAAAATGAATGACGCATAAATGTGATATGCAAAAACATAGCCGATTACATAAATGAGCAGAATATGGCACAACTGTGAGGTCACACATAAACAAACATTCGACTAAGGAATGGGTCCATAACCGAGCCTCCGATACTCATCGCGATGACCGAGCAGAGTCGTCATCAACTCCCTCATGCTGGGGTCGCCGAGTCCATCAACGGTCGCCGAGCCAAACGGATCCAGTGCGCTCATCACGTCACTCAGCATCTGTTACACAGGAAACGGAGTTTACAATAACGAGACAATAAAATGTAATATAATTACTCGAAGCAAACAGTTAGTGAAAACTTACCGATAACTGATGATGTGTCCTGTCCGGGCCACTCGCGGTAGCATGTTCAGGATTTGCGATCACTGGGTGCGAATGAGTCGCGTACCAGTCCTCGTAATCCATGGTACACTCTGATTGGGGCGTGGCTACCGGGAACGCCGCAAGCCGTTCCTTGTGCCAAGTGTGTGCCATCTCCCATAGGGTCAACTGCAGCCTCCCTGGGTAGGTCACTGAATAGCCGGCTGGATCAGCCGGGCGGGAACAAGGCTCCGGCGCAATAGCAAGACCCCGCGGTATACCCTGTAGGAGACCGAACTGCCGCACAACGCGATCTGGCATGTACGCCTCCATTGCGTCGAGGTATCGGATCACGCCGCGGTAGTGAGTCCTCCCCCCCGCAGCCCTGACCACGTCCACTCCATATGGCAACCAATCCACCTGCAAAAAGTTTCACAGACATGTTACGTTTCTATGGAATCCGATCTATCTACTACTGTCAGAATAAGAGTAAAAGCATGGAATTCATACCTGGTCGGGCTGTAAGGCATCCAACTGTCGCCTGATGGCACCGAGCCTCCCCGTACCCCTCCCCGATCTAACCCCTGTGTGCCACCGACTGGCGCGACCCGGAAGAGCTGGCAACGTACTCGGTCCCGGCCGAAACATCGGAAAGTACTCGTATATCCATGCTTGGAGCAGCGTGCAACATCCGCATAGGCCGCGCGCCTTGGACCGGGACGCAATTCCCAACTGCAGATACAAACTGGCCAACGTCGCCGAGCCCCACGACAACTGCGACAACTGCGAATCAAGCAGGGGTAGAAGGTTGGCTCTAACCTTATTCCCAGTTTTATCCACAAAAAGCGTGGATGAAAACAGGGTCAGCATGTAGCACATGAATTGGAAGTTCTGGCTCTGCCCCGCCGCTACACACCTCGCCATCAAAGATTGGGCATCTATGTTACCCCCGTTCCAGTCTTCCACGAGAAAGGACTCCACGTCTTTCCCAAACAGTTCGGCGCACGCTTCCTCAATAGTCTCCGCCGAAATGGTACTCGCAACAGCGCCACCATCGATGGGAATGCCAAGAATCATCTCAACGTCATGCATCAAGATGGTCATCTCCCCAAACGGCATGTGAAACGTGTTCGTGTACGGCTGCCACCTCTCGACAAAAGCGGATATCAGTGCCATGTCAAGGAACTGGAACATAATCGCAGGCAGGTGGCCCAACCCGGTCGCATGTATCCGGGCCTGTGCAACATCGCTCAGTTCGGGGAGCGTGTCGACTAGCTGCTTGCATAGCGGCGACCGAGCATGGCATCTCAACACACCTCGCTCTATACCATTCCAAACGTCAAGCGCGACGTGTCCTCCGAAGCTTGGTATGACGAGGTCATCCTGCGGGCCACCAGCCACTGGTCCCCGCACTAGCCACGTCTCATCGGCGGCGGGTCGCTTCCTCCTATTCCTCGGTGCCATTCCGGTGCTAGGCTCACCGGCATTGCACGATCCACCAGAAGACTGTGCGAATTGACCAGCTCTGTTCCTCACGGTGTGCCTGGCTCCAGCTTCAGCATAACGTTCGATCCCGGCATCCAATGGAACACTCGAACCAGGTTGGCCCACCGGGGGGACATCTGCGGGCAGGTCATAATTCATCTGCCAATCACTTTCATGACGGATACCACCGGGCGCGAGGATGTTAATCTCCGGACCGTCCCATGTCGGCATGGGATCGAATGCACGAACGCTCGGTGGAGAAGGCTGCTCCGCTCCTACATCAAACTCCCGCGGGCGAGGCGACGGTTCATCCTCGACCACGCGGCCTCTAGCCTGTCTCGCCGAGGCACTAACACATCTTCGTCGTATGGAACGACCGTGACCGTCAGGTTGACCACCAGTGCTCATCTACGACACAAGATATGTAATTAGTATAACAACAAGTGAATCAAACTGATATGATAAGATAAATTAACATACATTTCAACAACGTGTGAACTGATTTTTCGAACAGTGCATCAACGAACTGGAACATTTTTTCTAGTTACAAATTGGAGATTACATAACTAAATAATCTTATTTTCTTACCACTATTATTAACATTCAAGGAAACAATAGTTAAAACATATCGTAACAGTTTACTACACAATTGTTTACATCGGATTACTAAAGTTTGTTTACATAGAACTATATTCTATTATGTCACATAACTAAATAATTTCCAAAAAACACAATTCCTAATCAATAATTTCTGAATAATTTCTATTACGTCACATAACTAAATAATTACTAAATTACCCAATTTCTAAAAAATACAATTTCTCAAACAATATGTCCAAATTTAAACTAAGTAATTTCTACGAAACACAATTTCTTCGTTTTAATTCCAATTACGCCACATACCTAAATAATTTCTAAATTGGCCAATTTCTACAAAATACAATTTCTAAACCATTATGTCCACATTGAAACTAAGTAATTTCTACAAAACACAATTTCTTCGTTTAAATTCCAATTACGTCACATAACAAAATAATTTCTAAATAACCCAATATCTAAAAAATACAATTTCTGAAATATTATGTCCGAATTTAAACTAAGTAATTTCTACAAAACACAATTTCTTCGTTTTAATTCCGAGTATGTCACATAACTAAATAATTTCTAAATAACCCAATATCTAAAAAATACAATTTCTGAAATATTATGTCCGAATTTAAACTAAGTAATTTCTACAAAACACAATTTCTTCGTTTTAATTCCGATTATGTCACATAACTAAATAATTTCTAAATAACCCAATATCTAAAAAATACAATTTCTAAATAAATTCTATTAGGTCACATAACTAAATAATTTCTAAATAACCCAATTTCTAAAAAAAACAATTCCTAAAATATTATGTCCAAATTTAAACTAAGTAATTTACACAGAACACAATTTCTTCGTTTTAATTCCAACTATGTCACATACCTAAATAATTTAGAACATCACAAATTCTAAACAAATAATTCCTAAGTAATTTCTATTATGTCACATAACTACATAATTTCTAAAAAATCCAACTTCTAAAAAATACAATTTCTAAAATATTATGGCCAAATTTAAACTAAATAATTACTAAAAAACACAATAAGCTTCCAATTATGTCATCATGTCCAATTATGTCATTAATTCCGACAAGCTCAACAAAATTCTAACAATTCCGACAAGTTCAACAAAATTCGAATAGATCGGGCAACGATTCCCACGAAAAAAAAAAAAATTCTCAAAAACTTACATTTTCCGGCGAGATTCCGGCGAAATTCCGGCGAGATTCCGGCGGCGGCGGGCGGCGGCGGGCGGCGGCGCCGGGCAGGGGCTGGAGGCGGAAATGGAAGGGAAGGGGGAGAGGGAAGTGGGAGAGGGAAGGGGGAGAGGGAAGTGGGAGAGGGAAGGAATGGGAGAGGGAAGGAGAGAGGGAGGGGGGAGGGGTATTTATAGATTTTTTTAGGGTTTTTAATATTTTTTATTTCTTTTTTCTGTTTTCTTTAAATTAAAAATTATTTTATTTTAATTCAAAATACGTGTATTTATACGTATTAGGGCGAGAATAGTAAAATACAGGGCGAGATATAGTAATACCCTTTTCTTTTTGTAATGTTGTTGTTACTCACATAACTCTCTAATTCAACAAGCGAAGCACAAATTTAATTTAATTTAATTTTTGGAAAGAACCCACGTAAATTACATGGTACCCGAGATACGTACTGCATTGTATCCGCTGCAGTACAATTATGTGTACCTAGTTTCCATAAAATGTGGGTGGGGGTGTGTATTATCTGAATATTTTAAATTTAAATTGCATACGAATAGTGCTGGGTATACCATCTACATCGTATCCCAAGGATACGGTATGCGAACTGAACAACCAAATTACATATAAATATATGTACAAATAATCAATTACATTTTAATTTTTTATTTATATATCTGTGCCGTTACATATAAATATATGTACAAACAATTAAATTATATTTTAATTTTTTATTTATATATCCGTGCATCGGCACAGTTATTGTTGTGCGGAATGGAGAAAGAACAGAAAATATGAACGAAAATAACAAGACACAAGATTTATGTGGTTCACCAATTTGGCTACATCCATGGGAGACGGATTCACTATAATAGGTAGCAGGTTACAGACGCCAAGAAATTGGCCAGATTTCTACCTATCTAAGTGCAGAACAGAATTAATGTTTACAGAGAGAAGAGAGACACTTTATATATTGTCTCCACTAAACCCTAACAAACTGGGATTGGAACAAAACACAATTCGGCCCAAATCAACATCAGTCCAAATTGGAATTGAAATTATATTCTTATCATAATTGTAGATGTAGTTGTATTCCAGGCCAGGGTCGCAGAAGCGGCTATTACAGTATTCAAGGCATACCAACAAATCTCCACCTTGACTTGAATCCTCAAAGTAGAAACTCCAGACGCACCATTACAGTGCCAGATGAGCAGACTTATCCCTCCGCTCCCGGGACTGCCCATAGAGCACCTAATCAGCTCTGATGTACAGCAAGTCCAAACAGTGTTGAAACTTGCTATGTGGAACAGGTTTGGTGAACATATCAGCGGGGTTGTCAGCAGTTCCCACTTTCTTCACCCTGATTCTCCTCTCACTCCTCAAGAAATGATATCTGACATCAATATGCTTGGTCCTCTCATGATGGACCTGATCCTTGGCTAGGCAGATTGCACTCAAACTGTCACAGTACACAGTAGCCTGATCATGATGTAAACCAAGATCACTAACTAGCCCTTTCATCCATATTCCCTCCTTTGCAGCCTCTGTCAAAGCCATGTACTCTGCTTCCGTAGTAGACAACGTCACTGTAGGTTGCAAAGTCGCCTTCCAACTAACCACAGAACCTCCCAAAGTGAATACATAACCAGTCATCGATCTCCTCGTGTCAACATCGCCAGCATAATCAGAATCAGAGTAGCCTGTAACTAAGCACTCCGTATCACCTCCATAAATGAGACCCACATCAGACGTACCTCTAAGATACCTGAAGATCCTCTTCACAACTTACCAATGTTCCTTTCCCGGTTGCCCCATGAACCTGCTCACAACACTGACTGCCTGTGCTAAATCTGGCCTCGTGCAAACCATAGCATACATCAAGCTCCCCACCGCGCTGGCATAAGGAACCCGAGACATATACTCCTTCCCCTCGTCTGACTGAGGAGCAAACATAGTGGTGAGATGAATATTTGCAGCACTAGGAGTGTCTATAGGCTTGGCTGTAGACATGCCAAACCTAGCCAACACTTTCTGAATGTAGCCTTTCTTTGACAAGAAAAGCTTCCGCTGACTTCGATCCCTAAGAATCTCCATTCCTAGTATCTTCCGAGCTGCACCCAGATCCTTCATCTCAAACTCAGCACTAAGAAGTCCTTTCAACTTCTGAACCTCGTGCTTACTCTTTGCGGCTACCAGCATGTCATCTACATAAAGCACCAGATAGATGAACGACCCATCTCTCAACCTGCTGTAGTAGACACAACAGTCATAAGCACACCTCGTATATCCCAGCTGAAGCATGTAACTATCAAACTTCTTGTACCACTGCCTCGGAGACTGCTTAAGCCCATATAAGGACTTCTTCAACTTGCAAACATATTTTTCCTTTCCAGGAACTTGGAAACCATTTGGCTGAGTCATGTATATCTCTTCCTCCAACTCTCCATGTAGAAAAGCGGTCTTCACATCAAGTTGTTCAAGCTCCAAATCCCGATGTGTCACTATAACTAGCAACACCCTGATGGAAGTGTGTCTGACCACTGGTGAGAAAATCTCATTGTAATCTACTCCCTCTCTCTGACTGAAACCTCTAGCAACAACTCTAGCCTTGTACTTGACTCCCTCTGTAGGTGATATCCCTTCATTTTTCTTGAAAACCCATTTGCAAGTGATAACCTTTCTCCCTTGAGGCTGTTGAACCAAATCCCATGTCTGATTCTTCTGAAGAGACTCCATCTCGTCTCCCATTGCAGCAAGCCATTTGTCAGCATCAGTACCTGAAACAGCTTCTCTGTAGGTGGATGGCTCATTAGTATCCACCTCCTCAGCAACCTGTAGTGCATAACCCACCATATCCTCAAACACATATCTCTTGGGCGCCCCAACTCCAACCCTCCTGGGTCGGTCCTGAGCTAAACTACGGACTGTAGCTCCTGATGGTTTGGGATCTGGTGGTGGAGATTCCGGTATCTCAGATTCTGTCTGTGGCTCTTGATTCACCTCAAATTGTTCCAATCTATTTTCACCTTGAGTGACTTCAAGCTCCACTAGTTTCTGGCACAACTGTGGGCTTCACCATAGATCTAAGCAAAGAATTTTCATCAAAGACAACGTCCCTGCTCAGAATAACCCTCTTCTCAGATGGAGACCATATCCTGGAGCCTTTAACTCCATCTCCATAACCCACAAAGACACCCTTCTTGGCTCGGGGCTCTAACTTACCATCACTAACATGATAATAAGATGTACAACCAAAAACTTTTAACTTGGAGTAGTCAACAACTTTACCTGACCACAACTCCATAGGTATTTTGCACTCTATACCCGTGTGAGGCCCGCGGTTGATCAGGTAACAAGCTGTACTCACCGCCTCTACCCAGAATCTCGTTTCCAAACCAGCATTAGAGAGCATGCACCTCGCTCTCGCCAGCAATGTCTGATTCATCCGCTCAGCTACGCCATTCTGCTGTGGCGTATTCCTGACTGTATGATGACGAGCAATCCCTTCATCCCTACAAAACTGATCAAACTCAGACGAGCAGAATTCCAGCCCATTATCAGTTCGAAGCCTCTTGATCTTCTTCCCGGTCTGATTCTCCACCAAAGCTTTCCCCTCCTTGAACTTCGAGAAAGCTTCACTCTTATGTTTCATCATGATAATCCAAGTCATCCTTAAGTAATCATCAATCAGAGAAACAAAGTACCTGTGACCTCCCAGTGACTCAACTCGGGAAGGTCCCCAACAATCAGAATGGATGTAATCCAATGTGCCCTTTGTTCTATAAATCGCCTTAGGAAACTTTCTGCGGTGATGCTTCCCAAAGACGCAATGCTCACAGAAGTCCAAGCTCTTGATCTTGTGGCCACCAAGAAGATCATACTTCGACAGAATCTACATCCCTCTTTCACCCATGTGACCAAGCCTCATATGCCATAACTTAGTCATATCATCCTGGTGAACCTCCAAATATGCAACATTAACAGAATCCATAACCGTGGAACCTTGTAGAAAATACAAGGTACCATGCAGAACACCTTTCAGAACCAGCCTAGAACCTTTGCAGACACACAGAACTACATCACTCCATGAGTAGACGAAACCCTTTCTATCCAACGTAGGAAAAGAAATCAGATTCTTTGTCATCGATGGAACATGCCTGACATCGTTCAAAGTACAGAAACTACCATCATGCGTCCTGATCTTGATTGAACCAATCCCAACTACCTTGCACGCAACACCATTTGCCGTAGTAATGATGCCCTCAGCTTGCTCATAAGTTGAGAAATAATCTCTCCTTGGGCATATATGGTAGAATGCCCCAGAATCAAGAAACCACGCATTAGAATGATTATTTTGCCCAGTAACAGCTAGAGCAAAATCATCTTCAGAACTAAAATCCCCTTCAGCCACAGCAGCAGTACCAGATGTACTCCCAGATTTACTAGCCTTCTTCGGACACTCCTTTTTCCAATGCCCCTTCTCCTTACAGTAGTTACAAACATCATTGGCCTTAGGACCCTTTGAAGATGACTTCTTGCCCTTCTTCTTATTGCCGGTTTCCTTGCCTTTTGTGTTTCCGTCACTAGCAAACAAGCCAGTGGCCTGACTTTCTGTACCTGTATTGTTTGCCTTATGTCGCAACTCTCTACTATGGAGAGAGGATCTTACTTCCTCCAGAGACACAGAATCTTTACCAACAATAAATGACTGAACAAAATTCTCATACGAAAGTGGTAAAGAAACTAGCAAAATCAAAGCAGCATCTTCATCTTCAATTTTCACATCTATATTTCGCAATTCTAATAACAAAGTATTCAATTGCTCTAGATGGTCTCTGAGTTGCGTACCTTCCTGCATTCGGAGACCGAAGAGGTATTGTTTCAGAAGCAACTTGTTGGTTAGAGATTTCGTCATATACAAACTCTCCAACTTCAGCCACAGTTGTGCAGCAGTCTCCTGATCTGAGACCTCGGTGATGATTTCGTCCGCGAGACACAACATAATCGTCGAGTGTGCCTTTTCTTCCAGACTCACAACATCGCCAGAACTGCTCGCGAAATCCTTCGTCAGCGGAGTCCACAAACCTTACTGTTTCAGCAAAGCTCGCATCTTGATCTGCCATAAACTGAAACTATTTCTCCCGGTAAACTTGTCGATCTTCATGTTCAACCCAGACATCTTTCTCCCCGATCAGCCCCGATCTGATGAGCCCAGAATCCGATATACCCACTACGGATATCGCCGGAAAAAGAAATCGCTCTGATACCAGTTTGTTGTGCGGAATGGAGAAAGAACAGAAAATATGAACGAAAATAACAAGACACAAGATTTACGTGGTTCACCAATTTGGCTACATCTACGGGAGACGGATTCACTATAATAGGTAGCAGGTTACAGACGCCAAGAAATTGGCCAGATTTCTACCTATCTAAGTGCATAACAGAATTAATGTTTACAGAGAGAAGAGAGACACTTTATATATTGTCTCCACTAAACCCTAACAAACTGGGATTGGAACAAAACACAATTCGGCCCAAATCAACATCAGTCCAAATTGGAATTGGAATTATATTCTTATCATAATTGTAGATGTAGTTGTATTCCAGGTCAGGGTCGCAGAAGCGGCTATTACAGTATTCAAGGCATACCAACAGTTATTATCTAGTTACATACAAACATACTACTCTAAGATCTAACTAAGAGACTTTAGTGAAGTTTAATGGAGTCATAAACTCCATCCATTTGAATAGATATGGACGACCTCCTGAGAACACCCAAATGCTGCAGAACCGCCGCCACCGAATCCAGATCACTATGATCTCCCCTTTATCGAACAACTGTAGGTTGAGAAACTACAACGGGAACCACCGACACAGTCCTACAACATTGGGTAATCCCGATAAAAAATTGTTCGAATATTCACAATTCTTGATAGGAGTGTGATTTAAACTCTGAATCTCTCAGTTATAGAGAGTGTGGATTACCATTAAAGCAAGTCCAATTCAGTGGATTACCATTAAAGCAAGTCCAATTCACAACTAAGCACAATTTAATGGAGATGTTTGATAAAAAAAATTGGGATGAATTGAAAAACGTATCATTAATCGGTTTGTATATACTTTGCTGTCTTTTAAAAATAATTTAATTATCTATTACATATGTCAAGGTATTTTTTATACAACATTTTTCACAAAGTTTTTTTGAAAAAAGTGTCTTTATAACCCTACCTTCTTCAGTGTCAATAAAGCATTTCAATGTTTCAAAGTGCAAATATAACCCTGTCTAGTTGACAGAAGTGCAAAACTACCCATTCTGATCAATTTTAGCCGGAATTAAGTGAACTTACTATTTTACCCCTTTGAAAAAATTGAAAAATTTATGAAATTACATTTATGCCCTATTTTCTCAATTTCTCTTCTTTTCTCCCCTTTCTTCCTTGACCTCACCTCTGCCCTTCTTCTTCTCCCTTTTCTTCTCCGTCCGTCGACTTCACCTCCGCCCCCTCCATCTTGGTTCTGATGACATCACCTCCTCTGCCTCTCCGCCTCTCGTCAATGGCTCGTTCTCCTCCGACGCATTGTTCTCTAATGACGTTGCCTTCTTATCTGATGTCGTCAATGGCTCGTTTGCCTCCGATCGCTCCTTTGCCATGCATCGTTCTCCTCCGATGACGGGCTTTGACCGGCGCTAGGGTTCGGGTGGGTTGGGTCTAGGGTTCAGATCGGGAAAGGATTGATGCAGGGGGTGGTGGTAGTGGGGGTTCTAGCTGGTTGGGGGTGGCGCTAGGGTTCAGATTGGGAGGGATCAATAAAGGGGGTAGTGGTGGTGGCGGAACTGGTTGGTTGGGGTGGTAGTGGTGGCGGAGCTAGGTGGTTGGGGTGGTGGTAGTGGTGGGGCTGGCTGGGGTGATGGTGGCGGGCCGGTGGTGGCCTAGTGGTGGTGGTGCCCTGGAGGTGGAAGTGGTGGTGGCTGGCCGGTGGTGGTGAGGCCCTGCCGGTGGCGGCCTAGTGGTGGTGGTGCCCTGGAGGTGGAAGTGGTGGTGGCTGGCCGGTGGTGGTGAGGCCCTGCCGGTGGAAAGTGGTGATGATTTGCTGATGGTGGTCGAGGTGGTCAGGAGGGAAGGGGTTGGTGATGGCTGGCTGGCGGTGGTGGTGGCCTGGCAGGAAGGGGTGGTGGTGGCTGGTTGGAGGTGATAGCCTGGCGGGAAGTGGTGGTGGTATGAGGTAAAAAATGTCCTAACACTTATAGGTTTTAAGTTAAAGGGCATTTTAGTCATTTTGGTCAACACCGGTCAACGCCAAAAAAAGTGTATTAGGGTTATATTGTCACTTATGTCAACTAGTTGGAATATTTTTGTACTAAAAATTATCTGAGGGTTATATTGGTATTTGTTCAAGTAGATAGGGTTATATTGGTATGTATCCCAAGTTTTTTTAGATCGATTAACCGTTGGATGTGTTATTTTACAATTGATGTAACTTAAGGGGTGATTTGATGTTTATTTTTATTTATTACAATTAACTTCATGTAACTTTAAAAGAACTTTTAAAAGGCAAAGTCTTGGGAAAGACGATCTTTCCATAGGCTTATGGAAAGACGGAGTTTAATTCGAATAATAAAAGGTAAAAGGTCTTAGTTGCAAAATTTAAAATTAGTATGCAACATGTAGTAGTTATAAAATTTATAACCCGGTTCATGCAACCCAAAAATTTTATCTTCATTTCTTCTAATTTACACTTTAAACCTTGGTCTTTCCATGACTTATGAAAAGACCGTCTTTCAAGAGACGCACTCCTTTTAAAATACATCGTAATATATAAATAATTATAATTTGACTTTTAAAATTATTGAATGTAATTTTATGATTGGTATAATTGTTAATCTAACAAAATAATTTCTCAACATTTTTTCATGCGGGTGAGAAATATATTGAGTCTGCTCTTGAAAGACGGTCTTTTTATAAGTAATGGAAAGACCAAGGTTTAAAGTAAAAATTAGAAGAAATGAAAATAAAATTTTTGGATTGCATGAATTGGGTAATAAACTTTATTACTACTACACGTTACATAATAAATTTTTAATATTGCAACTTCGATATTTTACCTTTTATTATTCTAATTAAACCACGTTCCATAAGCATATAAAAATACCTTCTTTCCTTACACTTTGCCAATATTAAATGAGATGGGAGCACTTTTTTCATGAGGGTGATCAAAAAATGTTATTTGTGGCAATGAAAATTTCTCTACTTCCATCACTATACAATACGAAGAGAATATAGGAGGCTGAAATTGCTTTGCAAAAGATAAGTATTATCAGTTTATGATTCACTGAATACCTAAACAAGAAATATCATGACAAATGGTGTCCTTACCATCACCATTCTATTCAAGACTTTCTGTTTTAAAATAAAATAAATTAATAAAATAAAAGATTTTTAAGTTTCTGAAAAAGATCATTATAATACGGAGAGGAAATATTAAGCGTGAGTTTGATAGAGTTTATAAGTGTTTGCTTATAACCTAAACAACTATTTAGTGTTTAGTAAATGATTTCGTCTTTTGAAAGACACTCTTTTCATAAGTTATGGAAATCAATCAAGATAAAATTTTTGGGTTGCATTAATCGAGTCACAAATTTACAACTATTGCACGTAGCATAATAATTTTTTAATATTGCAACTAAACATTTTACTTTTTCATAATTATAATTCAACCTCGTCTTTCCATATGCTTATGGAAATGTGATCTTTCCCTGGACTCTACCTTAGTAAATTACTAAAAATTGCTTATTTTAAAAATTAAATTTATTATTAAGGAAAAAACAGAAATTGGTCTCTCCCTCCTTTAAAAATAAGCCAACATTGCTTAGTGCTTATAACCACAGCTCCACAAATCACCCTAAATTGGCGTGATTCTCCATTGTAGCACTCCCTCCGTTCCATAATTATCTACCTATTTACTTTTTTACGATATTCAATGATCGTATTTGACTGTCAATATCTCTAGTTACATATAGTATTTTCGCACAAAAAATAATATTTAGAAAATACTCCTTCCGTCCCAGAGAAATTAGCACATTTTAACTTTTAAAAGTCAACTGATCAATTTTCAACAATTAATATCTATATTTTTGTGTATAAAAAAAAGTCCGTCTTTTGAAAGACGATATTTTCATAAGCCGTGGAAAAACCAAAATTTAAAGTGCAAATTAAAAGAAATGAAGATAAATTTTTAGTTTGTATGACTCGTGTTATAAATTTTATAACAACTACACGTTGCATAATCAATTTTTAATATTGCAACTAAAACCTTTTATGTTTTATTATTCTAATTAAACATCATCTTTCCATAAGGCTATAGAAAAATGGTCTTTCCCAAAACTTTACCATAAAAAAATCAAATAAAATAGAAATTATAAAATATATATTATGATGAATCCAACAACACATAACATGACAATCGTCTTACATATATAATAATATAATTTAATGATCGAAATTGAGTTAGTTTGACTTTCAAAAGTTAGAGTGTACCAATTTATATGAAATGAAGAGAGTAGAAGTTAAGATGAATATCTAATATTATATTTTTATTATATTTATTAATTTATATTTAGAGTCAAAATTTATCAATTTAACTTTAAAAAAGTGAATACACCAATAATTGGAGGATTGTCTTTTAGTCGGGATTGAAAATTTTAACATCAATATTTTATATTTCCTCTGTGTAGGGGAATCTGCAAGAGAGAAAATCTCTCCACGAATTTTTATCCCGAGTGAAGAGACTAATATGCCCCTGCCTATTACAGATCTGGCTTCAACCCACTGCCCCCAGTTCTTATTCACCTTCCGCCACTTCTCCGCCTTTCACCACCTACGCCACTTCTCCGCCTTTCACCACCCACGCCACCTCCCCCGTCTCTCACCACCTCCACCGCCTCCCCTGTCTCTCACCACCTCTCCTCCTCCGCAGATTCCGTCGTCTGACACCACCTCCGCCACCTCTCTTCCTCCGCCAATTTCGTTGTCTCTCACCACCTCCACCTGTCTTCCTTTTCCTCTCCACCTTTCTACTCGCCGCCGCTCCGTCGAAATCCTTCCTGACCCAGATGTTTTTTTCGCCTCTCCGTCCTAGATCATCGTTCCCTCTTAACCTTTCCGCCTCTTCCGTGCGCTCGATCGAAATCCACATACTCCAGATCTATGTCGAAGATTTGGATTAGGGATTTGGGGTTAGGGGTGAAGAAGAAGAAGATGGCTGAGGCGGCGGTTTTGGGAGAAGGAAGGTGGAGAAACAGAAAAAAGGTGGCCAAAAGAGAAGGAGACTATTGGCAAGAAGAAAAGCAGGTGAGGTAGAAAGAAAGAAGAAATGGCAGCGTAGAAAGAGAAAAGAAAGGGTGTGTTGCTACATGATGCTCTGCTCTGCATTTTACTAGTTTGCGTCCTAATACATATATACATGTATGGCAAAGTCTTGGGAAAGACGGTCTTTCCATATGCTTATGGAAAGACGGGTATAATTAGAATAATAAAAGGTAAAAGGTCTTAGTTGCAATATTAAAATTTTAGTATGCAACATGTAGTAGTTATGAAATTTATAACTCGGTCCATGCAACCCAAAAATTTTATCTTCATTTCTTCTAATTTACACTTTAAACCTTGGTCTTTCCATGACTTATGGAAAGAACGTCTTTCAAGAGACGGACTCTACATGTATAATGCCAAATTTAAATTTTCAAAATAAATAAAAAATCAAAACAAAAAGAACAATCTGAGGCCGCCGTCCGACACCACCTCCGCTGCCGCTGTGCGCCACCACCGTGCCTCCTTATTTGCGTCATTGCCACCACCGTGCGCCACCACCATCCCTCATTCTTCCTCAGCTCCACCCACCGTCCCTCATTCTTCCCCGGTTCCTCCCACCGCCGTCCCTCATCCCCAGCAAAACCCTAGTCCCACCGTCGTCCCTCCTTCTCCTTCACCCCATCGAGCAAAACCCTAGCCCTACCGTCCCTCCTTCTCATTCGTCCCCGTCGAGCAAAACCCTAGCCCCGCCATCCCTCCTTCTCCTTCGTCCCCGTCAAGCGAAACCCTAGCCCGCCGTCTTCCTTCTCCTTCATCCCCATCGAACAAAACCCAGTCCGAGAGGAGAACGACGGAGAAGCGGGAGAGGAGAACGACTTCTGAAGCGGCAGAGAAGCAAGAAGTAGTGGAGAGCGGAGGAGAACCGGGGCGGAGGAGAACCGGGTGAGGAGAACCAGGTGAGGAGAACCGGGAGGAGAAGGAGAAGGAGAAGGAAAAGGAGAGCGAAAAAGGAGAAGGAGAGCGGGGAGAGGGGAACCGGGAGGAGAAGGAGAAGGAGAAGGAGAAGGAGAAGGAGAAGGAGAAGGAGAGTGGGGACAGGAGAACCGGGAGGAGAAGGAGAAGAAGAGTGGGGACAGGAGAACCGGGAGGAGAAGGAAAAGGAGAAGAAGAAGGAGAGCGGGGAGAGGAGTCGTCGAAGAAGACGGGAGTAGCCGGAGAAGAAGAAGAAGAAGAAGAGGGAAACGGAGAAGGAGCCGAAGAGGGAAACGGAGAAGGAGCCGAAGAAGAAGAAGAGGAGCCGAAGAAGAAGAAGAGAAGAGGGGAGACCGGCGGAAGAGGAGGAGACCG
Source organism: Rubia yunnanensis (assembly GCA_037428765.1). Classification (NCBI taxonomy): domain Eukaryota; kingdom Viridiplantae; phylum Streptophyta; class Magnoliopsida; order Gentianales; family Rubiaceae; genus Rubia; species Rubia yunnanensis. Next base: position 21,479,147 of record CM075069.1, read on the forward strand.
CTGGAGAAGAAGAGAAGAGGAGGAGACCGGTGGTGGCGGCGGCGGCGGCAGCTAAAATAAACAATAAATTTTATTTAATATTAATTAAATATATTTAAATTAAATTTAAAATATATATTGTATATTAAATAGTATAAATACAAGGCGTAATCAAGTAAAATACAGGTAGTAGCGAATCACAAACGAAATAGTGGATCATAAAAGAAGAGTATGGGGGTGGGAGAAGGGTAAGGTGGGTGGGGTAAGAAAGGGAGGGTTTTAATGTAAAATTTTAGATTTTTAAGGGTAGATATGTCTTTTGATAGGTTAATTTTTAATTAAAATGAATGTGTGCAGATTTGTTCGGAACACCCATAAAAGGAAAGTATGGGATGGGACGAAGGGAGTATAATTTCTGATTTTTCCACTCTACTAATTTATAGCACAGGGTCTTGTTTTATATGTCTAACCATTAGGCGGACAATGTAACTAATTATATAATTTGATGTTTATTTATATATATTGCAACAATTTCTATAATTTATAAGAGAAAGTCCATTATTAGACTACTGATGGTTAAATCAATCATGAAAAATTTTGTTTCAATGACTTCTAAGTTTATTAAAATTATAGGAATATGGTTGCAATAAATAAAAATAAATATCAAATGACCTCATTAGTTACATGAATTATAAAATGATCCCGTCAAATGGTTAGTCGGTCCTCATTGTAATTTTAGGTATCCTTTAAAATATACTCCCCCCGTCTCAGCTATTTTTGCAGTCTTTCCTTTTTGGGACGTCCCACCTGTTTTTTGCACTAATCACTTTATTTCTTTTTTTGGCCAGTTTTTATTTATTTTTATGTTGAAAAATGATGAAATTAAATAAAAAATATATAATGAAGGTAACCCACCAGCACATGGGCAAGAAAACATATAATAATTGATTATTAAAAAAGCTTCATCTTTTCTCTCTATAAAAATAGCTGGGACAGGGAGTATCGTATAATATAAACAATTATGTTTTAAATTTAAAAGTTATCGATTGAAGATTTTTTATAACTGGTCTAACATATAGGCGGTTTAAGAGCTCCTACAATGAGGATGGATGTGGGATGGATTTTGGAGATGGGGATGAGTTCTTACAATGGGATGAATTTTGTGGGGTGGGGGGAGAGAGAAGAAAAGGTCCAACTATGGTGGGTGAATATATTCATCCTACTTTCATCTCTCACATGGGCCAAGTGGGATCTATATGTTTTTCATTTTCTTTTTCATTTCCTTGAAGACCCAATCAATTAATGACACGTGACATATGATAAAAAAACTCAGCAATCAATTGATAAATTAACGAGAAAAAATGAATACAATTTAAACCAGCAAAAAAAATGATGTATTTTTTAATAAATAAATTGCATCAATATTTTATAAATAAATTTGCCTATAAATAGTTTAACATTGAATATATTCTCACACTTTTTTGATATTTCATTGTGCACGTACCTTCTACATTATATAATATTTTGAATGTGTGTTATCTTTAATTTATGTTGTAATTTTTGAGTTTTTTATGACATCATTTCATGTACCGTTCCAATGAATGTTGTTTGTTGAAATTGGAATTGAAATATATATTATTTTCGTTAAACTAATATTTTTTCCTTTCATTCATTTTACGAAACAATATTTCTCTACTATTTTATATACTAAAAATAAAGTGATACGTAATATTATATTCTTATGTACATGATAAAAGAACGTGTTTAATATTATATTCTTAATTTAGAAAATAAGGTGGAAACCACAATAAAGTGGGGTAGTGGGATTAGTTGAATTATATGGATGTAGAGTAGAAATGAAAGGTGAGATGAATTTAAGGTGAGAGAGTGAGTATATTAATTTTTTTTTTTAAAAAGAGGGATGGGGGCTCTGTTTGGCAGAGCTTATAAGTGTTTTGCTTATAAGCTAAGCACATATTTTGTGTTTGGTAAATAGGTAAAAAAAATGTTTATTTAAGAAGCAGGAGCTATTTTTTTGGGAAAGGCAGTACCTATTTTTTGGGGAAAGACAAAAGGTAATCTACTCATGCTTTCAAAATAAGCTAGTTTTGTTTATAAGCATAGCTCTGTCAAACACACCTGAAATTTGGGGCATGATGATTGTAGATGCTCTTGGCAACATATATTGTCCATAGCCACATATATTTACAATCAAACATTTTTATTGGAAATCGTTAAAAAGATTTTGTACAACTTTAAGATGGACGGAGGGAGTACTTCTTTTGATTTTTATTTAAAGTGTCATCTTTTTTTTTTTACTTCAGACAATCTTTTAAAAGTGTTACACTTTCTTTTTTTAGCAAGATTTTTTTATTTTATTCACTTAATCCACTTTTTCAACTCTTAGTTTAATTTTCTCCCCTCATTATACTCACATAATTTCAAACACTCCTATCATTTTAAAGAGTGATACTCTTAGAAAACCGAAAGAAATATATGACATAGATTGATTTAATCTTTATGCCACTTTGTCTTTCACTATATGAACCGGATTACATACTAAAATCTTGTTTTCTAATTACTGTTTTTAACTTTAAGATTGAGACAAAATCTTGGAAAAGATCGTTACGGAAATATGAGATTTAATTATAATAATAAAATGTAAAAGATTTTAGTTGCAATATTAAAAATTTATTATGTAACGTGTAGTGGTTATAAAGTTTATAACCCGATTCATTTAACTCGGAAGTTTTATCTTCATTTCTTCTATTTTGCACTTTAATCCTTGATTTTTCCATGATTTTTCCATGATTCATAAAAAAACCATCTTTCATGAGACGAACTCGAAGATTGATTACGGGTTGTAATAACGGGAGGAGGGGTGTTGGAAAAGAAAATTCCCCCAGTACGACGACGTACGTAACTAGGTACCACGAAGACCAGAATTTTGATGCCACTAAATGGAGAGTAGGTGGGAGTATCCGACTCATACTGCAATTACAGAGTCAAGATCGAAACGAACGTGCCATGTCCATCACTTCCTTTTATTGAAATAAAACACTATGATGCACTAGGAGAAATTTATTTCCTCCGTTGCTCCACGTGCTTTCAACAACAATGGAATTTTGCTCATCCATCAACTATCAACCACTTCTGGTCTATAGCGGATTCAGCATTATAAAGGCGGGTCAACAATGTGCAAGAGGAAAAGCAGGAGAAGCACCATTGACACATGTAGCATGAATTTTATTATAAAACTATTCATACGGTGGGTAAGTGATCTTACCCATCGTATCCTAGTTCTTGTGAAAAAAACAAGGAGAGGAAAAAGAAAGATTTGGTGGGTCAAAGCCTTATAAAATTATGAAAATTCAGGTGTGCAGCCTTTCTTTAGCTAGTTCTTGACGCAATGGAACCTATATATAATAAAATATACAATCAGGATTTAAAACTTGACAATATCATATACAAATATCAAGGTAACTTTTACTCGGATCACAACAGATTCTCACAATTCTAGTACAAAAAGGGGTAAAAAGATGGGGGGGAAATCTGGTAGATTGCCAAAAATAATGAATCTAGGTATTAGTGAAAATTGCTACACAATTCACATGGAAACACAAATAGTCCTACAATGTGGTCATCTTCCAGCCCTGCTGACTCCTGTACCATGGTGACTTGGGTGATAAGGAGAACGCCGATGACTAGAAAGCAGTTCGCGTGGTGTTGAAGAATGCGTAGGTCCATGCTTCGACTCTTTTGGTTTCTCTTTGATAGCTTCGATCTGTTCCAGTATTTCCACTGCTTCTTTCATGGACGGCCTCTTCTTCGGCTCTGTTTCTAGGCATCTTAGAGTGAGTTGAGCAGCCTGAAATGCTGCTTTCATGGAATATTGGCCGTCAATCCTGACATCCATGATTGACTTCAGCTTTCTTTTACGCAGAATCAAGGGTTTTGCATAGTCCACCAGATTATGCTGCGCGCTAGGTCGTTTAGTGTCTAGCGCGCGCATGCCGGTCATCAGCTCAAGTAACACTACGCCAAAGCCATATACATCACTCTTCACATATAAGTGACCTGGTGTTTCATGGGAGTTGTTAGAAACAGCACATCATTATGCCAATAGTGTGAAGTGTACAAATTATATCTCCTAACGAATTTGGCGGAATTTCAACATTACCCGCATCATGAATACATAAAAAACTGGATTATTCTAATCAGAAACTATGAGATTCAACTCAGGCAAGGTGACCATAAAATTCAGACCAAGCTCAAAATACTAGGTAAACATGGGTTTACAGAAAATACACATCACCAAAAACAATCACCTCTTCTAACATCATTTGCAGTCAATTTAATTTTAGCAAGATAGGTTGTTTTCCTTCCTAGGCTTGCATGTGCAGGCATACTTTAGAAAGACAGGCTAACAATTGAAATGATACTGGAGGTTGAGACAGATCAACACAGTCAACTAATGAAGATCTGCCAGATTGGGTTCGGCTATTGGATTGTTTAACATTAGCAAACATGTGTTATACTTCTAGGCCTTCAGCAAATATTGTAATAACCACATCAAGCACCGAAGATTTCTTCAGTTACAAGTGATAAACAGTTTTGTTTTTGACCTGTTTTTAAATTTTCACACAAATTTTTAATGAGACTAAAAGGAATACCAACTTCAGTTAATTCACTGTAAAGTTTACTTCTGCTTATTTCCAAAAAATAAAAATGAATTAATTATTCTGCCTGCACCAGTATGCTATTTTCATCATACCAAATCCTACTTGAAGCTACGTGTTGTTCCCAGTGTCGGTCCTATAGGTGAGGCAAATGCCCCCAATTTATTAATTACACAGGAGCCTCATTTCTTTAAAAAAAACATGTACTGTATATATAGGAAAAAAACAAGAATTATTATAAGCCCCAATTAGCTAACTCAGCAATATTCTTTTCCTCTCCATGTGAAGCCCCATTTTACAAATATTATATACACTAAATGATATATTTGAGGCCCATTTTTTTAATTTGCTTAAGACCCCTAAAAATTAGGGCCGGCACTGGCTGTTTCTCAATGAGTACGAGGATAAATATGGTATTTGAAAAAATGTGTACCTGTAGCAATGTATTCAGGGGCAGCATAACCATACGTTCCCATGACTCTTGTCGTTACATGTGACATTCCAGCAGACGGCCCAAGTTTTGCTAAACCAAAATCAGATATTTTGGCATCATAGTTCTGCAAGTCACCAGCAAATAAAAACATTATCAGAGAAAAGGATTCATATACTGAAGTTTGTTAAAATTCTGAAAAGGAATCATATGCACAAATTATTAAGAATGAATATGCAAAGTTTTACCGCATCTAGTAATATGTTAGATGCCTTAAAGTCACGATAGATGATTTGCTTTTCTGAACTGTGCAAAAAGGCCAGCCCACGAGCTGCACCTAAAGCGATTTTTATCCGTGTGTCCCATGACAATGGTTCGATAGCTGAGCTTCCTGCATGATGGACTTGACCAAAGATAAGTACTCTTCATGCTATCCCATAAAAGTTTTATTTTCAGGAGATGAGTTTTCTTTAGAAACATATCTTACGTCTGAAAAGATGATTTTCCAAGCTTCCTTTCGGCATGAACTCATATACAAGCAGTAATTCTTTATCTTCCCAACAATATCCAAATAGTTTCACCAAATTAGGGTGTGAAAGCCTTCCCAAGAAGTTAACTTCTGACTGCACTTTCAAGCAAAGTAAATATATTAGCCAAACAAGAAATCTTTATCAACCTAGAGAGACTAAGAAAATCTTAAACAAAAGAATAAAAGTTTCCATTGGAAAAGTATCCATAACCAAAAGCTTCAAATTCGTCCATTCTCTCTGAACTCTGAAGTGTTAAGATTACACAGGTGCATTGACCCTCACAATACCAATGTTGATCAAAAGCTTCCTAACAAGATCACGAAGACAACCATAAAAATCTACCGACCCCATAACTACCCCGGGATTTAAAGCTGTTGCACCTATGATAACATATTGAACGTATAAAATTAAAATGCTATTTTTTTTTGTCTACAACAAAACAGACCAATCATTCAAACACTAATTACTTAAAACTCCAGCAACCAATTCAAAAAGTGATAATAAATGTAAATATCAGTTAACTATTATCATAAATTCATCATCACATCAATCATGTAGGCAAAATAATTGCAGAAGGAAATTGTTCATCAGCAACTCAAAGCCATGTCAAAGAATGGAACATTATTTATGCACCTATATGCCCCCTTTTCACTATCAGAAGCTTATATAAGCTACTTGGTGTTTAGTTCTATAGGCCGCATCATCTGACTCTAATTAGACTACGGCCTTAATTTTATGAGAGAATCAATCTCCACAGAGAGCATTCCAGTACATAATTTGGAGTAGAACAAAACTAACCAGTTAACCACTAAGCAATATTACAAAGGATGCCTCATGATTCTTATTTTCCCAAGAAACCCACAATAGTTTCATGATAGTCATAAAGGGCAACATTCCCTGAGACACATGGATTACCATTCTCAGAAAGTCCATCATTCAGACATATTTTCCAAGCTTAAACAACTAGTTCAATTGCGCATACGTGTTAGTAGCAGTAAATGTCAGCAATACCTGCCACTCTTCAAATCCTTGCATGCTTTCCGAATTCAGTTTCTTAATAGCAACCATCATTCCAGAACCAAATCTCGACGGGGCAAAAGTCTTCTCATCAACCCAGCCCTTAAACACAGTCCCGAAACCACCCACCCCCAACACAGTATCAGACTTGAAATTCCTGGTGGCACTCTTCAAGTCAGAAAAAGTGAACATCTTCAAATTCGGCGTAGGCAGTATCTCGCCTGGCGAAAAGGGCCCCTCACTGATTGCAGAAGAAAACAGGCTCTGGCCAGCACTACTGCCCGAGGCCGAAATACCACCACCATTGCTGCTGTAATTAGTAGATCCCCCTATACATAAAATTGAACACAGCACAGAAAAAGTCAAAGATCAAATTTTGTCATCGAAATTCAGTGTTCCAGCCAAAAGGGTAGCTTAAAATGCAGCAAAAACATAGAATCACGTGATTTTACAAAAAAAAAAAAAGGATTTTATTCCTTTCACCAACCATCCAAAAACAGATAAAAAGAATTAAAACCCACTTCAGAAAATGACCCAACTGTAAAGAACATCTCAGGAAACATGTGAAATGGATAATATCCCAGAAAGGGCAAACACTATAAATGCAAAAAAGCGGGGTTTATTACCATTAGTAGAAGCCTTGTTAATTGAATTGCCGGATTGAATACCACTAGGGCTAGAAGAAATAGAGTTCGATCCGAAGCAGTTTCCCATCCAGAAGCACCACCAGAAAAGGGAGAAAAGAAAAGGACAAAAACACTAAGCTAACAATGACGGCATAGTAGCACAATCCAATCTTTAAATTTTGTTGCAGAAAATAGTAACATGAGCGGACAAGAGAGAAAGGAAGAAAAGAAGGAAATGGTTACTTTGGTTGGTTAATCGTGAGGAGAGGGTCTACTATTTTGTGTTTACAGTTGGACTTTCAATGGGGAATTTTTAACGCTTGGTTACTTCTGCGAAGAGATGATGGTGTTTCTCTGATTGTATGCGTAGATGTTGACGTTGTAAAGACGCCTTTTCTGAGTTTTCCATTTCTCTATTCCCCGCCATTTTTATAATAATTTTTTTAATAGTGCTACTGTGAGAGGGATTTTAACTAAATTTGTCAACTTCAATGATGCCGGAAAATATGTCTATGATATCTAGATTACAAGTAATATTAAAGATTAGATATCTAATAAAATGTAACATCGCCCTTGTTCATTTTATGCCAAATATGGATCATCTATGATTGTAACATCAATTGATCCAACTATGATTTATGTTGTTCAAGTTGTAAACACATTAAAACTGATATATCCAAATTAATGAAAACCCTGAGATAAAACACAAACAGAAGACGAACACACAATTTATACAAACATATTGAGGATAATACATCAACGCGAACAATTAAATAAAATTATCATATTAATCAAATCAATCAGGTCGAAGAACAAAATTAATGTGCATAAACAACGATCTAATTGATCACCTCTGTATTATTCATAAGATGACCTTATCTACCAGTTAGGTGGTTTATAATAATACTTTGTGTTATTTAAATTTTAAGCTCCTTCAAAATAAATATCAAATTCGGGTCTCTGTTTAATAATTACTCCCCGTCTCAGTTTAAGGTGCATATAATTTTTTTACGATTCTCAAGAACATATTTGACATATTTTATCGTTAATATGTTTAACTATGCATAATAACGTTAAATAAAAAAAATGATATTACATCGTATTCAACAATATTACATATGATAATATTATAAGTTAAGTGCTAAAATTACCATATATTTTGGTAAAAAATATCAATCTAACCCTGTAAAATATGAAAGTACAATTCTAACCCTATTATTTGGATGAACGTGCCAGTCTAACCCTATTATTTGGGCAAACGTGTCAATCTAACCCCGACAATCTGAAATTATCCAAAATTTAATAAACTAACCATTTTACCCATGATTTAAAAAAAATTATAAATAAATTTTAGAAAGTTCATTTTATCCTTTTCTTCCTCATTTTCATTTAAGAAAAAAATGCTTTTATAACCCCACATAGTTGACATAAGTGCTAATATAACCTTTCAATATTCGAAAGTGCCCATATAACCCTAACTAGTTAGTGAAAATTCCAATATAACCCTCTTCAGCTTTTATAAAATTACATGTCTGCCCTCCTGGCAAAAATTAAAATACAAAAGGATAGGAAATAGCGTTATTACCCTTAGACTCATCCGCCGCCGGATCATGTAGGGTTATATCAGCATATTATGAAAACTGGTAGGGTTAGATCAGCACATTCCTAAAATTTATTAGGTTATATCAGCACATCAGTAAAAAAAATGTAGGATCATATGAGCACATACTATATAATATAGGGGTTTTAATGATATTTTATTGTGCTTAGTTCGGCGAACTATGAAGGTAAAATTGTCCACCTAATTTCAGAGTTATTTTGGTCAATTTACATAGAGTCAACGCCGAAAAATTAATGTCAATGCTAGAAATGAGGTCCGATAATTATATTGGCACTTTCATTAACTAACTAGGATTATATTTGCACTAAAAATTATATTGACACTTAGATATGGTCATATTGACAATTATCCATTCATTTGATTTCTTCGTTGATAAAACCCAAACCCATAAAATCTCTGCATCTTTTTAGATTCAATTGGATCTCACTTCTTTTTTGGAGGTTAAATGTATACAGGATTCTACTGAAATGAGCAACATTTGTTTTGGTTTCTGGCAACCAAGCCCTACCAAACACAGAAACACAAAGAATCAAAGCATTCAATTGCACGATGGCTCCCGGGATCTTTACAATTACTTCCTCGGGTAATCGAGAGCCATCTTCTTCTGGGCATCGGCGTCGCCCTCTATCTCATATCTACAGAGCGCTCGTCCGGGAAGAGATCTGCTGATTCTCTCATATCGATAGATGGGTACATAGAGGAAGACGAAGAAGATGTTGGTTTTGTGTTCGGGTATTCTGGGTTTGATTCGTCGACTTTGGGACCCTGGGTACTTGGATTTTTGTTCGGTCGTTGGGTGTTACTATATCTCGCCCTGTATTTTACTATCCTCGCCCTAATACGTATAAATACATGTATTTTGAATTATAAAAAAGAATTTTAAATTTGTAAAAAAAAGGAAAAATAGTAAGACAAAAGAAAAAAAAAAGGAAAAAGAAAATGAAAAAACCTATATATACCCCCCCCTCTCTCCTTCCCTCTCCCATTCCCTCTCCCCCTTCCCCTTCCTTCCCCATTTCCGACCATCCCTCTCCCCCTTCCCCTTCCGACCGCCGCCTGTCTCCGGCCGCCCGCCGCCGCCCGCCGCCGCCCGCCGCCGCCCGCCGCCGCCGGAATCCCGCCGGAATCCCGCCGGAAAAATGTAAGTTTTTGAGAATTTTTTTTTTCTTTTCGTGGGAATCGTTGCCCGATCTATTCGAATTTTGTTGAACTTGTCGGAATTGTTATAATTTTGTTGAGCTTGTCGGAATTGTTATAATTTTGTTGGGCTTGTTGGAATTTTGTTGAGCTTGTATTTTTTAGAAGTTGGGTTTTTTAGAAATTATGTAGTTATGTGACATAATAGAAATTACTTAGGAATTATTTGTTTAGAATTTGTGTTGTTCTGGACATTATTTAGGTATGTGACATAGTTGGAATTAAACCGAAGAAATTGTGTTCTGTGTAAATTACGTAGTGTAAATTTGGACATAATATTTTAGGAATTGTTTTTTTTAGAAATTGGGTTATTTAGAAATTATTTAGTTATGTGACCTAATAGAATTTATTTAGAAATTGTATTTTTTAGATATTGGGTTATTTAGAAATTATTTAGTTATGTGACGTAATTAAAACGGAGAAATTGTGTTTTGTAGAAATTACTTAGTTTTAATTCGGACATAATATTTCAGAAATTGTATTTTTTAGATATTGGGTTATTTAGAAATTATTTAGTTATGTGACATAATCGGAATTAAAACGAAGAAATTGTGTTTTGTAGAAATTACTTAGTTTCAATTCGGACATAATATTTCAGAAATTGTATTTTTTAGATATTGGGTTATTTAGAAATTATTTAGTTATGTGACGTAATTGGAATTGAAACGAAGAAATTGTGTTTTGTAGAAATTACTTAGTTTCAATGTGGACATAATGGTTTAGAAATTGTATTTTGTTGAAATTGGCCAATTTAGAAATTATTTAGGTATGTGGCGTAATTGGAATTAAAACGAAGAAATTGTGTTTCGTAGAAATTACTTAGTTTAAATTTGGACATATTGTTTTAGAAATTGTATTTTTTAGATATTGGGTTATTTAGAAATTATTTAGTTATGTGACGTAATTAAAACGAAGAAATTGTGTTTTGTAGAAATTACTTAGTTTTAATTCGGACATAATATTTCAGAAATTGTATTTTTTAGATATTGGGTTATTTAGAAATTATTTAGTTATGTGACATAATCGGAATTAAAACGAAGAAATTGTGTTTTGTAGAAATTACTTAGTTTCAATTCGGACATAATATTTCAGAAATTGTATTTTTTAGATATTGGGTTATTTAGAAATTATTTAGTTATGTGACGTAATTGGAATTGAAACGAAGAAATTGTGTTTTGTAGAAATTACTTAGTTTCAATGTGGACATAATGGTTTAGAAATTGTATTTTGTTGAAATTGGCCAATTTAGAAATTATTTAGGTATGTGGCGTAATTGGAATTAAAACGAAGAAATTGTGTTTCGTAGAAATTACTTAGTTTAAATTTGGACATATTGTTTTAGAAATTGTATTTTTTAGATATTGGGTTATTTAGAAATTATTTAGTTCGGAAAATCAGTTCACACGTTGTTGAAATGTATGTTAATTTATCTTATCATATCAGTTTGATTCACTTGTTGTTATACTAATTACATATCTTGTGTCGTAGATGAGCACTGGTGGTCAACGTGACGGTCATGGTCGTTCCATACGACGAAGATGTGTTAGTGCCTCGGCGAGACAGGCTAGAGGCCGCGTGGTCGAGGATGAACCGTCGCCTCGCCCGCGGGAGTTTGATGTAGGAGCGGAGCAGCCTTCTCCACCGAGCGTTAGTGCATTCGATCCCATGCCGACATGGGACGGTCCGGAGATTAACATCCTCCCGCCCGGTGGTATTCGTCATGAAAGTGATTGGCAGATGAATTATGACCTGCCCGCAGATGTCCCCCCGGTGGGCCAACCTGGTTCGAGTGTTCCATTGGATGCCGGGATCGAACGTTATGCTGAAGCTGGAGCCCGGCACACCGTGAGGAACAGAGCTGGTCAATTCGCACAGTCTTCTGGTGGATCGTGCAATGCCGGTGAGCCTAGCACCGGAATGGCACGGAGGAATAGGAGGAAGCGACCCGCCGCCGATGAGACGTGGCTAGTGCGGGGACCAGTGGCTGGTGGCCCGCAGGATGACCTCGTCATACCAAGCTTCGGAGGACACGTCGCGCTTGACGTTTGGAATGGTATAGAGCGAGGTGTGTTGAGATGCCATGCTCGGTCGCCGCTATGCAAGCAGCTAGTCGACACGCTCCCCGAACTGAGCGATGTTGCACAGGCCCGGATACATGCGACCGGGTTGGGCCACCTGCCTGCGATTATGTTCCAGTTCCTTGACATGGCACTGATATCCGCTTTTGTCGAGAGGTGGCAGCCGGACACGAACACGTTTCACATGCCGTTTGGGGAGATGACCATCTTGATGCATGACGTTGAGATGATTCTTGGCATTCCCATCGATGGTGGCGCTGTTGCGAGTACCATTTCGGCGGAGACTATTGAGGAAGCGTGCGCCGAAATGTTTGGGAAAGACGTGGAGTCCTTTCTCGCGGAAGACTGGAACGGGGGTAACATAGATGCCCAATCTTTGATGGCGAGGTGCGTAGCGGGGGGGCAGAGCCAGAACTTCCAATTCATGTGCTACATGCTGACCCTGTTTTCATCCACGCTTTTTGTGGATAAAACTGGGAATAAGGTTAGAGCCAACCTTCTACCCCTGCTTGATTCGCAGTTGTCGCAGTTGTCGTGGGGCTCGGCGACGTTGGCCAGCTTGTACCTGCAGTTGGGAATTGCGTCCCGGTCCAAGGCGCGCGGCCTATGCGGATGTTGCACGCTGCTCCAAGCATGGATATACGAGTACTTTCCGATGTTTCGGCCGGGACCGAGTACGTTGCCAGCTCTTCCGGGTCGCGCCAGTCGGTGGCACACAGGGGTTAGATCGGGGAGGGGTACGGGGAGGCTCGGTGCCATCAGGCGACAGTTGGATGCCTTACAGCCCGACCAGGTATGAATTCCATGCTTTTACTCTTATTCTGACAGTAGTAGATAGATCGGATTCCATAGAAACGTAACATGTCTGTGCAACTTTTTGCAGGTGGATTGGTTGCCATATGGAGTGGACGTGGTCAGGGCTGCGGGGGGGAGGACTCACTACCGCGGCGTGATCCGATACCTCGACGCAATGGAGGCGTACATGCCAGATCGCGTTGTGCGGCAGTTCGGTCTCCTACAGGGTATACCGCGGGGTCTTGCTATTGCGCCGGAGCCTTGTTTCCGCCCGGCTGATCCAGCCGGCTATTCAGTGACCTACCCAGGGAGGCTGCAGTTGACCCTATGGGAGATGGCACACACTTGGCACAAGGAACGGCTTGCGGCGTTCCCGGTAGCCACGCCCCAATCAGAGTGTACCATGGATTACGAGGACTGGTACGAGACTCATTCGCACCCAGTGATCGCAAATCCTGAACATGCTGCCGCGAGTGGCCCGGACAGGACACAGGCCTCGGTAAGTTTTCACTAACTGTTTGCTTCGAGTAATTATATTACATTTTACTGTCTCGTTATTGTAAACTCCGTTTCCTGTGTAACAGATGCTGAGTGACGTGATGAGCGCACTGGATCCGTTTGGCTCGGCGACCGTTGATGGACTCGGCGACCCCAGCGTGAGGGAGTTGATGACGACTCTGCTCGGTCTTCGCGATGAGTATCGGAGGCTCGGTTATGGACCCATTCCTTAGTCGAATGTTTGTGTATGTGTGAGCTGACAGTTGTGCCATATTCTGCTCATTTATGTAATCAGCTATGTTTTTGCATATCACATTTTTGCGTCATTCATTTTTGCATATCACATTTTTGCGTACATGCCGAGTTAATAACAACAGTTAATTACTCTGGGAGTATGCTCTCCTCCAAGCGCTTAGCCTCCTACGAAAGGGTAACTCCCAACCTACGACATCAGGCTTCCTTAGGGTGGTCCACAGATTAACCACGGGGGGCATGGGACAGTTTTCCTTCATGTTAACCCGGACGAAATGGCTTGCACTGCGAACGTATACAATGTGCAGCTCCCTACTTGTTCCAGCCTCGCCCCCACCCGCCCTCAGTGGAAGGACTGTACAGCAATGGTCCGCCGACCCGTTCTCTAAAATGTAATATAAAACCACGACCGTGTTGTAGTAGGTGGCGACGGGAAACATGTCCGCAATGACCGTGAACCAATGCTCTGGACCACATGGACCGCTGGTGTGGTGTATACGGGCTCTGGCGAGTTCAACGTCATTTTGCGAACCGTAAATGGGAACGTAGTCAGGCCAATGAGTTGATATCTCGTTAAATACTGCCCGACGCGCTGTGGACCATTCACCTTCACCGTCTACGTGGAACGCATCAGCAACGCATCTGAAGCCACAGTTACCATCACTCACGACATCGTTCCAGCCTCCGATGTAACGCCTGACAATGTGGGGGACACTTTCGAGGAACGGGAATGTCGCTGCAGGACAACACATTAACATAAATATCTTGTGCAGGCGGCGATATACATTTAGATAAACAATAAGATAAACATGTTGTACTTACCGTGGCGGCGACCGCTCCCTGAAGCACGCCCCGGGGACCTTGAACTACTCCCGTATCGCCTGTTCACGTGCTCGTGGTAGCTCGGTGAACGTCGGGTTGATCTTGATCGGGGGGCCTGCTCGCTTGGTCTCCCACGTGCACTGGTACAGATGTCCGGCTCGCCAACGCCGCTCTCCTCCGGATGCAACTGCGCATCTACGTAGGATGCAACCCGTCGTCGGACCGAAGGGTCGCTGCGTGCCAACTCCTCCAACAGAGTGTCGAACCGCGACTGATCCTGTTCGGCCCTCGAGATGTTCTCCGAGCTCTGCGGGTGATCACCCAATGCCAGGCTCTTAAACAGCGGATGAATGTCGTCCAAGTACAAGGGGATTCCTTCAGCAACTGCCGCGGCCATGACGCATGCACACGGTATTCCGTATGTCGAGCGCAGCACACAGCCGCAGTAAGCATATACCTGTGCTCCCAGTGCATCAATCCTGCGGTACTCGACCCTCAATTTATCCAGGCAGAATTTGGACACATTGTTGGTCAAGTTGCTGAAAACGGCCATACGGTGCAATCTTCCGATACGCGTTCTTGACTTCTCGAGGCCGGTCTTGATCATAGTAATCTGCTGGGCTATCTGCAGGTCGACACGCCTCCATACCGTGTCCAGTGAACCAGTCGACGTGTGTAACCACCCTTTCAGTGACGAGTGTGCACTCTCGACCCTGCACGTAGTTGTGTTCCCGAAATGCAGAAATCTGTTCGTCCATGCCCTCACAAATTTCTCCTTATGGGGTGTGAGCCACGTCGTCTCAGCGTAGCTAATAACAGATGGGCTCCAAGCCCATGCAGCCCTCATATCAACCACGGCGGTTTCGTACTCTGTAACGGTGGACGCATTGCAAATCCGGAACCATGCACCGTT
The DNA here is from genome assembly GCA_037428765.1 of Rubia yunnanensis. Taxonomy (NCBI): domain Eukaryota; kingdom Viridiplantae; phylum Streptophyta; class Magnoliopsida; order Gentianales; family Rubiaceae; genus Rubia; species Rubia yunnanensis. Next base: position 21,494,584 of record CM075069.1, read on the forward strand.
CTTGAACCCTGACCCGTTCCTCTTACTCCCCGTCAGCACGGTCACACGTGCCTCCACATCCTTGTTGATATGCCAGGTGCAGAGCAGATGTTTCGATTCTGGAAACACAGTCCGAAGTGGCCTAATCAGTCCCATCTCCCGATCGGTGACCACAACCTCAGGGAACGGTCCATCCACAAGCAAGTTCTTCAGAGCGTTCAGCACCCACTCATAGGTGTCTGCCGTTTCGTCAACAACAATTGCGTAGGCAATCAAGAAGTTTGTGTTGCAAGGGGACATCCCAACCATCTCAATGAATGGCATGCCGTACCGATTGGTCTTGTATGTTGAGTCGATGGCCACAACCCACGGAAACGTGCGAAATGCCACAACAGCATCGGGATTGGCCATGAATAAATGAGTCAGAGTGCCATCACCTGCTGAGCGGTGACTAGATACATACCCTTTCGCGGTGGCCAGATGCAAACAATTCTCCGCCGTGTTGCGCCCGCCTCGCCTTTCCGTTACATATGCCGATCTCTCATTGTACACCTGCCTAATGTTCTGATGCATGTCCGGAAATGAATTACTGAGGCTGGCATTGATATGCCTTGGAGCTGTTTCTGAATCTGTCAAGTCTCTGATCATCTGCTTCGCGTCCGCATGGAGCTTGGAGCTCTGTCTATGACCCTCGGGGTACACTGAGAAAGGGTGGTTGTGCATCCCTCGTCGGGGATCCTTGCACGGCACTACATTCCAACCATCCCCCGTGATGCTCTGTTTCAAGACAATCGCGAACGGGCAGCCACAACTGCTGGTCGAGCTGCTACTCCGTCGGACTACATCAGATTCGCTCGTATCTACATCCTTATCCTTCCGGCCCCGATTGCAAATGCAATATAACCTCAGCGGACCATTCCTGTTCTGCTTGTAGGACCCCGTCACAAGTTCAAATCCCACTTGCAGAGCAATCCGCTGCAGGTACGAATAAGCCTCGGCAACATCTGGGAACACAGCTGAGGTGGCAAATGGAGAGTATCCATTCCGCCCTGCAGCAGCTTCACATGACTGACTGTCATCCTGAAACAGCAATAAACATCAGGTAATTAGTAGGACAACAAAATCAACGCTACAGTAATTAATCGGACATAAATCACTGTACACAAATTCAAAACAGCATTACGTAGTTAAATTAACATAGTATTTTCCATCCAATCAGAATTACAACGGAACAACCAAAATTAACGTTACAATAATTAGGAGATAAATGCGCAATAATTTCTACATAACAGTTGACAAATTAAAACACAAAGAGTAGTACAAATTTCTACGGCAATAATTAACAATTTTAACAGAATAACAAAAGCAACGCCACAATAATTAATAGGACATAAATTACTGTACATAAATTCGAAACTCCATGACGTAGCTCAATTAAGAACAAAATTAACGGTACTGCAATTAATGAGAGATAAACTCGTAGGAGATAAATGTGCAATAATTTCTACGTAACAGTTAACAAATTAAAACACAAAGACGGGCATAAATTTCTACAGCAATTTCTACGTAACAGTTAACAAATTAAAACACAAAGACGGGCATAAATTTCTACAGCAATGCTTAAGAATTTTAACGGAACAACAAAATTAACATTACAAGAATTAATAGGCCATGAATTACTGTAGATAAATTCAGAACAGCATTATGTAGCTAAATTAACAACAAAATTAACGTTACTGCAACTGATAGGAGCTAAATTCAAAGGAGATAAATGCGCAATAATTTCTACGTAACTGTTAACAAATTAAAACACAAAGACGAGCACAAATTTCTACAGCAAAAATTATTAAATTCAACAACTACTTACGGACAGAAAACTAATTAGAAAAATTACCTCCGAAGACATGGAATTTGCAACACCCTTTTTCGAGTTTTTTTTCACCAAACTAGGACTGCAAAACAAATTAAAACACAAAGACGGGCATAAATTTCTACAGCAATGCTTAAGAATTTTAACGGAACAACAAAATTAACATTACAAGAATTAATAGGCCATGAATTACTGTAGATAAATTCAGAACAGCATTATGTAGCTAAATTAACAACAAAATTAACGTTACTGCAACTGATAGGAGCTAAATTCAAAGGAGATAAATGCGCAATAATTTCTACGTAACTGTTAACAAATTAAAACACAAAGACGAGCACAAATTTCTACAGCAAAAATTATTAAATTCAACAACTACTTACGGACAGAAAACTAATTAGAAAAATTACCTCCGAAGACATGGAATTTGCAACACCCTTTTTCGAGTTTTTTTTCACCAAACTAGGACTGCAAAACAAATTAAAACACAAAGACGGGCATAAATTTCTACAGCAATGCTTAAGAATTTTAACGGAACAACAAAATTAACATTACAAGAATTAATAGGCCATGAATTACTGTAGATAAATTCAGAACAGCATTATGTAGCTAAATTAACAACAAAATTAACGTTACTGCAACTGATAGGAGCTAAATTCAAAGGAGATAAATGCGCAATAATTTCTACGTAACTGTTAACAAATTAAAACACAAAGACGAGCACAAATTTCTACAGCAAAAATTATTAAATTCAACAACTACTTACGGACAGAAAACTAATTAGAAAAATTACCTCCGAAGACATGGAATTTGCAACACCCTTTTTCGAGTTTTTTTTCACCAAACTAGGACTGCAAAACAAATTAAAACACAAAGACGGGCATAAATTTCTACAGCAATGCTTAAGAATTTTAACGGAACAACAAAATTAACATTACAAGAATTAATAGGCCATGAATTACTGTAGATAAATTCAGAACAGCATTATGTAGCTAAATTAACAACAAAATTAACGTTACTGCAACTGATAGGAGCTAAATTCAAAGGAGATAAATGCGCAATAATTTCTACGTAACTGTTAACAAATTAAAACACAAAGACGAGCACAAATTTCTACAGCAAAAATTATTAAATTCAACAACTACTTACGGACAGAAAACTAATTAGAAAAATTACCTCCGAAGACATGGAATTTGCAACACCCTTTTTCGAGTTTTTTTTCACCAAACTAGGACTGCAAAACAAATTAAAACACAAAGACGGGCATAAATTTCTACAGCAATGCTTAAGAATTTTAACGGAACAACAAAATTAACATTACAATAATTAATAGGCCATGAATTACTGTAGATAAATTCAGAACAGCATTATGTAGCTAAATTAACAACAAAATTAACGTTACTGCAACTGATAGGAGCTAAATTCGAAGGAGATAAATGTGCAATAATTTCTACGTAACTGTTAACAAATTAAAACACAAAGACGAGCACAAATTTCTACAGCAAAAATTATTAAATTCAACAACTACTTACGGACAGAAAACTAATTAGTAAAATTACCTCCGAAGACATGGAATTTGCAACACCCTTTTTCGAGTTTTTTTTCACCAAACTAGGCCTGCAAAACAATTCAATTGTCATTGGAAGAATGGAATCCGAGCACCCTTTTATAGAGGTCAGATTTTTCAAAAAAAAAAAAAAAAAAAAAAATTTCCTGGCTCGGCTCGCGCCCAAGCCACGGCGAGCCGAGCCGCGTCCGGCTCGCACCCACGGCCTGGCGACCGGACCGCGTCCGGCTCGCGGCCAACGAACGGCGAGCCGTGGCTCGCGCGCTGGCGCTGGCGCAGGCGACCGGTCCGGCTCGCGCCCGGACCCTGGCGAGCGGCCCGCCGGCGGCACGCGGCCTGTCCGTGGCGGGCCGACCGGCGGCGGCTCGCCGTCCCGCGGTGGCGACCGGATGGCCGGCGGCACGCGGCCATGCCCCGGCGACCGGACCGCCGGCGACTCTCCGCCACGGCTCGCGCCCAAGCCGTGGCGAGCCGACCGGTGGCGCCTCGCGCCCAGCCGGTGGCGAACCGGGTCCGGCGCCGGCGGCCGGTGGTCCGGCGCCGGCGGCCGGTGGTCCGGCGGCGGCGCACGGTGGTCCGGCGGTGGCGGCCGGTGGTCCGGCGGCGGCGCACGGTGGTCCGGCGGCGGCGGCCGGTGGTCCGGCGGCGGCGCACGGTGGTCCGGCGGCGGCGGCCGGCGGTCCGGCGGCGGCGCAAAAATTCCGGCGGCGGCGCAATTTTTTTTATTTTTTCCCAGATTTTATTTTCTTTAAAAATTAAATTTTTAACACTTTAATATAGTTTAATTTATTTATTCAAATTAAATTAAAAATATATACTGTATACGTATTAGGGCGAGGATAGTAAAATACAGGGCGAGATATAGTGATCCACTTTTTTTTCTCTCGTAATTTCATGGTGGAGTTTTGTGGATTTTAAGGTGGAGTAAGCTAGCATGTGATGGTCTCTTAATTTTAAGAGATTGCTGCGGAGATCGAAAATGTTCACAATGGTGGTATTTAGAGAGGTCTTTTAATAAGACATCACTCATGGTTGTCTGCTAAGAGACCATTCAAGAGTCCATATTTTATTTCTCTTGTCCTTTTTTATTTTTAACTTGTTTTCCATTAGTAATAATTGATCAAACTATATCAATATTTTGGTTTTCTATTTGTAATAATTGATCAAACTAGATCAATATTTCAATTTTTAAATTGTAATAATTGGTCGGACTAGATCAATATTCTATTATTTCAATATTTTATGTAATTTTTCTAGTCGTTATAATTGATTTTTACTTATGTGAGGTTTTTTTTAATAATTTTTCAAAAATGAATTTATCTTATTATTTATTTTTATTTAAAATTTTAAAAATAATTTCTTGAAAAAAACAAAAAAAAATTACAACGAAGGACGATATATACAAGAACCAAAAAAAAGAATTATTCAATAAATTTTGAAAAAAAATGAAATTTTATTTTAAATATTATAATGTATTGTTAAATTTCACGTTTAACTAATTTTGGGTTGACACATTTATTTAAGTTAAATGTAAAAAAAGTAATGAGTATGATAGAGAAAATCAAGTGGAGTCCATAAATAGTAGAGAAGAGTCTTCGTGAAGAAGAAAAAAAGTGATATCTTAAGTGGTCTCTTAGAAGAGAGAGATTGAGAGAAATAGTATATTTAATTGTTAGAATCTGGAATGTTGGAACGTTGGCAGTGCGTGTGTGCGTGCCTCGTTGGTGGTGAAACCAGATTCCAGAGCGGTGGAGATCTGGCGATAGTGGTGGCGGAGAGGGCGGAGGTGGTGCTGGAGGCGAAGAAGAGAACTTCAGGGGTATTTATGTTATTAAATTTTAGTTTTAGCACTAGGGTTATTTTAGTCTTCTTATGTTTGGTCAATGCTGAAAAATACCAAGTCAACGACGGAATAGTGCGAAAAAAGTTATATCGGCACATTTGTTGAACAACTTAGGATTAGAATCGCACTTTCAGATTTTAAAGATTTAGAATGATACTTTCAGAAAATAATAGGGTTATATTTATATTTCACCCTAATATTATTGTGTATATATCTATTTAAATATGTGATAAAAATTTAACAATATTTATTATTAACTAGTAAAAGTGCAATTTAAGTTGGGACAAAAGGAATACCACGTTCAATGCTAAAATTTGATGGATTTGACAGAAATGCGATGGATTTGACGCTTGTGGGATATTCATTTAATTTGATCCTAAAATTGATGGATTCAGTGCTTATCCATTTTTACCGTGATAAAAAATAGATGATGCTCTAGTCTTTTAAGTAGGTTTGAAACTCCATTGTAGTGGGGAATGGTCGGGCTAGGGTATGCAAAGTTTCTTGCATGCCAAGCAGGCTAGGGTACGCCGGATCTCCACCGCTCCGGATTCTGGTTTCACCACAATCGAGGCACGCACACATGCACCACCAGCGTTCCAACATTCTAGATTCTATGTATTTGATTAAGATCAAGTGCAATGGAAGATATCATTAGTTGTCTTTTACCAATTAAATATATTATTTCTCAAATGCAGGGAAAGGGGTATGCAAAGTTTCACACTTAGCAACCCAAAGCACCCAAATCCTAGAGAGGAATGGTCAGGCTAGCTTATGGATAGCTAATTGGTTAGGATTGGGTAGTTTAGTTGATCACTAGAACCATGACTTGGAAATTTACATGCCATATCTCACATTTGCACAGTTCCAGGAAAACATCACACTCCACACTCAACACCTAGGAGTATGATTACCATTGAATGCCTTAACAAACTGTGGGTGCCAATAGCTTTATATGATCATGAAGATCACATGGTTTGGAAACCCTTAACCTCAGGTATGTTTACGGTTAAAAGCATTTTCCAATTGGTTAGACAGAGAAGAAACACAGTAACTTTTTTGTCTAGAGATTACTGAATAACTGTTTACCATTCTCTGAAACACTGAACCGTATGGGCATAATTTCAGTTCATAAATGTCCCAACTGTCATTCCGTGGACACAATGAACCACTTATTTAATTTATGCTATGTAGCAAGATCCTTGTGGTCATATGTGTTTGTCATGCTAGAAATTAGACCTGGCCATAAAGAACATATTTTTGATAAACTATCATGCTTGTGGTCTTACTCTTGCAAAACCAAAACTCAAATGAACATCATCATCCATGTAGCAATCCCAGCCACTTGTTGGGTACTTTGGAAATCCAGGTGTAGTATATTGTATGATAATAAGCCTCTAAGTATACCTGGTATGAAGAAGGATCTCACCCTCCTCCTTGCTGACATCTTTAAAATCCATCCACAAAAACTGACAAATGACTGTCTCATGCTTAACTGGATTGGAGTCATGACTATCTTTAGGTCTAAAAAACCTGAACAGAATAAAGCCCACAAATGGAATCCCCCAGACAGAGGCTATAAACTCAACACTGATGCATCCTACTATAATGCCTCATTTTCTTCTGTTGGAATAATTGTTAGAACAGAACACTATATGGCAATCCAGTTCTTGCAGCTTTCAAACACTTCAATTACATTGAGTCAGTCCTTGAAGCTAAAAATATATCATTACTGGAAGGACTCAAACTCTATTGCTGAATCTGACTCTTTGCAGGCTATTAACATACTCAAAAACAGCAAAAAGGCTCCCTGGAAAGTTTAGAGATCCATCTGGGAGATCCATAAAGTAACTGGTGGCAAAGAGATCACACGGACACATACTTATAGGCAACAAAACGCTGCAGCACACTCACTGGCAAGAGCTCCAACTTCATACTCTCCGGCGCTTATAGTTCTGCAAACTCCAGAGCTTTCATATTCAACTAAGGCAGCAATTGTAGCTGATAAGTTGGGGCTATGATGCGTCTTCGACCACCGACGGTTCGTGTACCTGGGTTCTTCTCAAACTAACCTTCAATCAAACTATCCCTAGGGTTCCAGGGTTCAGCACTCTGATGCTTAAGTTAGTCCAAGCGTCCAATATGATTAAGACATAATGAATCATAAGTAAATGTGTACCTTATATTTATACTCCCTGTTCTAAATAACGTTCTCCTTGATTATCGCCATTAATTAGCCACGAATGCGGTAATTAAGTTAGAGTATTAAATATTCCTCTAACCGGGCTGCCATTCCTGCCGCCCAATAGCCTTCTTGGGCCTAACATCTATTAAGAGCCCCCAGAAAAGTAGGTTCTTGACCTTAGAAAGCTAGAACGTCATGAAGGTCTTTGAGGTCTCGAATGCATGGGACAATTCAAGAACTTGGAAGGGTCAAAATGAACCTTGCACGTTGCGTTCCTGCCTTCGAGGATGAGAACCTGGTTTTCTAATCAACTTCGTCGTTTAAGATTCTGAAAGGGCGCAGACGTGCTATACAATCACGTGTGTCACTGCCCCCCAAACCCTACACCGTCAGAAGAGGAAGAGGCGATCACGTCTTTCTATAACTTTTTATATTTTCAATGCCAAAATAATTACCCATCACTTCAGCTCCCATATTTACCCCTCATCCACGCTTCCTTATTTACTTTTCTTGTTTGCAGGTGTCTTCTTACAAGATTTCTTTCTATATTTCTCTTGCGAGCGATCTAACCTCCATCACTTTTTCCAGGAATCATTAAGTTCTTTCATCTATATTCTCTTTCTAATCTTCTCGTTTCTCCCTTTTTCATCATGGCACGCTCTGATGAGGGTTCCACCTCCAAGAAACTTTTCGGTGAAATTAGGGTAGGTGAGTCAGGGGTTAGTATGCCAGAGAGAATCTTTAGCGACCTGAAATGTACCCCCTCCGAAGAACTCCAGCGCGACTTTGATACTGGAGAGGGTATATCTAATAGTCCTGGGGAGAGCGAATCTTTCCCATATCTGATATGCCTTCTCAAGAAGCTGTTGAAAATTGCCCTCCGAGCATGGGCAAACCCTACATAAGGAAGTCCCCTACGAGCGGCAAGATTATTTTTTTACACTCCCCCAAATCAAGAGCTCGAAGCCATAAGGGAGGTGGAAGAAATACTTCCTTTGGGGAGAAGGCAATCCTCGAGGTGGGAGGGGGGAGAAGCACCCTCGAGTGGAACTCGAGAATCTTCTCTGGCTAAGCCCTTTCAAGAGAAGAAAAAAGGGACTCGCCGAAGATTAAGGCTAAAGGACTTAGGGAAGGAGCCCCCAGTTCCAGCAGCGGAAACCGCAATTTCCAAAATTTTGGACTCGATCCCTCATGGCCAACGAGTAGCTCCAGGCACCAATTTTCAACCCCTTTAGATAAAGTGACTTGCCCCATAACCTTCCCGAAGGAAGATCGTCCATCTCTCTCCGACACCTTTGTTGCCAGCTCAACTTTCTCTTTCCGCCCTTTTTTCCAAACTCCTTAGGCAATTTCAGGTGAGCCCTGCGCAATTCCACCCCAACGTTTTGGTGATCATGATGATGTTCTTGACCAAATGTGGCGAATTTGGTATTAAACCTAGTTATAAGCTGCTTCACTCACTATACTTCGTGTCCTATAGTGGGAGGTCAACCGATATGATCATCACGTTTTCCCATCGAGAAGTACATCACAAATCTTTTGGTGTTCTTGGCAATTCGAGTAATTGGAAAAGCTGGAAAAGGGTACCTCATTCGATAGCAGGAGGTATCGAGTCTCTCTGTGGAATCGGGCCGTGCAAGTTGAATCTCTCAAACCTGGGGAATACATATGACCAGATGCTCTCAAAAGGGACATACAAAAACTGTTGTCCAGCTCTCTCGACTACAGCCTCTTCAACAACCCTAACCCCCGGATTGGCGGCTTTGCGTTCCCGCCCAGAATTTATGAAGAATATGTGTATAACACACTTTGGAAAAATACAAGTAAGGCGAAGAGAAGTGAGGGCCCCAGAGATGGCCCTCCTCTCGAGATCATTGTTAGTGACCCTAGGCATTTGGGACCTTCCGAATGTGCCTTAATAGAAATCTACTTCTCTTGTTTGTTGTGTTATTATGTTCGTCACTCTTAGCTAACTCTCTTTCTTTTTCCATTTTCAGTGGGTTTCACCAAGGGCTTAAAGAAGCCAAAGTCCTTGAAGCTGGGTGAAGCTCCATCTGAGGAGGTCATTGGTTCCTTAAACCAGGCTTCCATTCCCTCGACTCCCTTATTTCCCCTCTGGAACCCAGTCTCCCCTCCAGCAGAAGACCTCAAAAGGCCTATCTTAACCACTGGTACTGAGCATTCACCTCACACCAGGAATGTTCGCCAGAAGACAAGGGCGAACGGTAGCACTATAGATTCATCCTCATAAAGACGTTTATGGGAACACATGGTGGTGAGGATGTTCAACAACAATCACCGCTCTCTTCAACTGATGCGATGTCCGTATCCGGGATTGAGCATCAACTTTCAAAGATGATCTCTAACCCCGAGGTTCTTATCCCTTCTCTTTTCTCTCCGCTCTTTTTGTTTTCTAACCGTAATCTAAGCTAAATTGTTTTTTCAGGCCTCTAAACTTTTGCGCGAGGCCAACGAGAAAATGGTGGCCTTCACTTCCCTTTGTTCCGCTGGCGAAGGTAACCTTCGTGAGGAGCTCAGCAAACAGGATGCTAAAATTTTGCAGCTAAATGAGGTGCTCGAGGAGAAAAACAAGGTGCTCGAGGAGAAGGATAGGTCACTTGCAGAAAAGAAAATACTTTTGGAGAGTGAGAAGCAAAGTGTTGATGCCATGAGGCGTCAATGGTCGCTAGAGAAGGATACCCTCTGCAAGAGAGTTCAAGCTGCAAAAGAGAGGGTTCAAGCTTAGAGGAGAGGGTTCAAGCTGCAGAGGAGAGGGTTCAAGCTGCAGAGGAGAGGGTTCAAGCTTAGAGGAGAGGGTTCAAGCTGCAGAGAAAAGGGTTCAAGTTGCAAAAGATCCGGCCACACAGGGGCAACTGCTCGAGGACTTTAAACACAAGCTATTGAATAGCCATGAGCTTGCTGAAATTTTCTTGGATCTTCTAAGGGTGGCCAAGGAGATTGGATGCAGCGAATTAGTTGAGGAATTTTTAAAGCCACAAGTGTCCACCTCTATTTCTGAAGATTTGGCCAAGTAGGTGGACGAACTGGTTAATCCAGAGCTCGAAGCCACTATTGTTGCAAAATGGGATGAGGCTATAAAAAACAACAGCCTTTGCTTTGCCCTATTGGATTTCATCAAGGCTAAAGAGGAGTTCTTTACTGCCGAGGGTATTCAAGCGATCCCGCTTCCAGAGGCTATAGACGCTTCTCTTGAGCATGATTCCCCCTCCAACCAGGTGGAAGAAATTATTGCTTCCACATCAAAGAAGGATGATTCTAGGGTTGGTCCCTGATTGTAAAAATTTTCTCTTCTCTATTTTTTGTACTTAGGGTTGTTGAGAGAAAAGAGAAGGGATAAGAACCTCAGGGTTAGAGATCATCTTTGATAGTTGATGCTCAATCCTGGATACGGACATCGCATCAGTTGAAGGGGGCGGTGATTGTTGTTGAACATCCTCACCGCTATGTGTTTCCATAAGTGGTATTTGTGAGGAGGAATCTATAGTGCTGCTGTCCGCCCTTGTCTTCTGGCGAACATTCCTGGTGTGAGGTGAATGCTCAGTACCAGTGGTTAAGATAGGCCTTTTGAGGTCTTCTGCTGGAGGGGAGACCGGGTTCTAGAGGGAGAATGCGGGAGTCAAGGGAATGGAAGCCAGGTTCAAGGAACCAATGACCCCCTCGAATGGAGCTTGACCCGGCTTCGAGGACTTTGGCTTCTTTAATCCCTTAGTGAAATCCACTAAAAATGGAAAAAAGAAAGAGAGTTAGCTAATAGTGATAAACATAATAACACAACAAACAAGAGAAGTTGATTTCTATTAAGGCACCTTCGGAAGGTCCCAAATGCCTAGGGTCACTAACAATGACCTCGAGGGGAGGGCCATCTTTGGGCCCCTAACATTCTCTTTGCCTTTTTCTTGTATCTTTCCAGAGTGTGTTATACACATATTCTTCATAGATTCTGGGCGGGAACGCAAAGCCGCCAATCCGGGGGTTAGGGTTGTTGAAAAGGCTGTAATTGAGGGAGCTGGACAACAGTTTTTGTTTGTCCCTCTCGATGGCATCTGGGTATATGTATTTCCCAAGTTTGGGAGATTCAAATTGCACGGCCCAATCCCACGGAGAGACTCGATACCTCCTGCTATCGAACGAGATACCTTTTTTCTAGCTTTTCCAATCACCCAAATTTCGAGGAACACCAAAAAATTTACGATGTACTTCTCGATGGGCAAGCGTGACGATCATATCGGTTGACCGCCCACTATAGGACACGAAGTATAGTGAGCGAAACAGCTTATAACTAGGTTTAATACCGAATTTGTCACATCTGGTCAAGAACATCATCATGATCACCAAAATGCTGGGGTGGACTTTCATAGGGCTCACCTAAAATTGCCTAAGGAGTTTGGAAAAAAGGGCGCGGAAAGGGAAAGGTGAGCCTGCAACGAAGGTGTCGGAGAGAGATGGACAATCTTCCTTCGGGAAGGTTATGGGAGGAGCCACCTTCTCAATAGGGTTGAAAATTGGTGTCTGGAGCTACTCGTTGGCCAGGAGGGATCGAGTCCAAAATTTTGGAAATAGCGGTTCCCGCTGCTGGAACTAGGGGCTCCCTCCCTGAGTCCTTTAGCCTTAATCTTCGGCGAGTCCCTTTTTTCTCTTGAAAGGGCTCAGCCAGAGAAGATTCCCGAGTTCCACTCGAGGGTGCTTCTCCCCCCCTCGGAGGATTGCCTTCTCCCTCAAAGGAAGTACTTCTTTCTCCTCCCTTATGGCTTCGAGCTCTGGATTTTGGGGAGGGTGAAAACCAATCTTGCCGCTCGTAGGGGACCTCCTTATGTAGGGTTTACCCATGCCCGGAGGCCAATTTTCAACAGCTTCTTGGAAGGCATATCAGTTATGGGAAAGATCTGCTCTTCCCCAGGAGGGGTACATTTCGGGTCGCTAACGATTCTCTCTGGCATACTAACCCCTGACTCGCCTACCCTAATTTCACCAGAAAGTTTCTCGGAGGCATCAGAGTGGGCCATGATGGAAAAGGGGGAAACGAGAAGATTAGAAAGAGAATAGGGATGAAAGAACATACTGATTCCTGGAAAAAGTGATGGAGAATGGATCGCTTGCGAGAGAAATATAGAAACAAATCTTATAAGAAGACACCTACAAACGAGAAAAGTAAATAAGGAAGCGCGGAGGGGGGGTAAATATGGGGGCTGAAGTGACGGGTAATTATTTCAGCATTGGAAATATAAAAAGTTATAGAAAGATGTGATCACCTCTTCATCTTCTAACGGCGCAGGGTTTGGGGGGCAGTGACACATGCGATTGTATAGCACGCGCGCACCCTTTCAGAATCTTAAACGACGAAGTTGATTAGAAAATCAGGATCTCATTCTCGAAGGCAGGAACGCAACGTGCAGGGTTCATTTCGACCCTCTCAAGTTCTCGAATTGTCCCATGCATTCGAGACCTCAAAGACCTTCGTGACTTTCCAGCTTTCTAAGGTCAAGAACCTGCTTTTCTGGGGGCTCTTGATAAAGGTTAGACCCAAGAAGGTCATTGGGCCGCAGGAATGACATCCTTGTTAGGGGAATATTTAATACTCTAACTTAATTACCGCATTCATGGGTAATTAAGAGCTATAATTAAGGAGAACGTTATTTAGGACATGGAGTATAAATACAAGGTATGCATTTACTTATGATTCATTCTGTCTTAATCATATTAGACGCTTGGACTAACTTAAGCATTGGAGTGCTGACCCCTGGAACCATAGGGATAGTTTGATTGCAGGTTGGTTCAAGAAGAAGCCAAGCCCACGAGCCGATCGGTGGTCGAAGACGCATCAATCACCGAAGTTACATTCTTTTATGTTTCAACCTAACAATAACATATTTGTATAATTTTTACAGATTATCAATTAAATAAACTGAACTTTACACTGGTCTACACAGTAAACTAAATGTTTTAACACCAACAAAAATCGAACTTACAAATTCCAAAAACTCATCGCACGTATTGAATCATTTGTGATAAAATGAATTACCGTAATGAATTGTATTATTGATATCTGAATATATAGAGTGTACAATAGAGGTGTAATAAGGAAAGAACTCTAATCAGATTAAATCATAATCTAATCAGGAGTCTGATTTATTCTAACACCCCCCTCAAGCGAAGCGTCGGATACTTGCTGACGCATAACTTGGACCTGAAGAACTCGAACAGCGGACGAGAGAGCCCCTTGGTGAAAATGTCTGCAATCTGAAAAGAAGTCGGAACATGAGCAACGCGCAGCTTTCTGGATGTCACCAGCCCACGAACAAAATGGTAGTCTGCTTCGCCCGCTTGTGCGCCACTGGATTCTGAGTCAAGAAGATAGCACTACTATCGTCGCATAACAACAGTGGAGAACCAAAAAGTAGAACCCGAAGATCACGAAGCAAATGAGTGAGCCATACCACTTCTGAGGCAGTGTTGGCGAGAGCACGATATTCAGACCCAATGCTAGAGCGAGAAACAGTGGGCTGTTTCTTAGCACTCCAAGAAACCAGATTCCCACCAAGAAAAATCGCATAACCATAAGTGGACCGACGAGTCTCCAGAAAGGGAGCCCAATCAGTATCAGAGTACCCTAACACATCAGGATTACTAGCAAAACAAAACCTGAGACCAAAATGAAGAGTGCCACGAACATACCGTAAAATTCGAGTCACGGCAAAAAAATGGTCATCTCTGGGATCCTGAAGATACTGACTCACCGTGTTGACCGAGAATGCCAAATCCGGGTGAGAGATGGTGAGATACTGCAGAGCACCAACAAGAGACCGATAAAGTGTAGGATCTCAGAATGGAGGACTGGTAGAGCTGTGAAGCTGAGAAACAACGACAACTGGAGTAGAAACAGGTGCCGCTTCAGACATACCGGACCGATTCAAAATATCATGAGCATACTTTGCTTGGCCAAGCAGTAACCCTGAGGAGGTAGGCGAAACTTCAAGACCAAGAAAGTAATGAAGAGCACTAAGATCCTTGATCGCAAACTCTCTGTGTGTCCAATCAATGAACTGGCGAAGAAGAGTTGAGTCATTGCCTGTAAGAATGATATCGTCCACATACACAAGTAGATACAGTAACAACGACCCTCCCGAAAGAATAGATAAAGAAGTATCAGCTGAGCTGCACCGAAAATCAAGCTGTGTCAGATAACTGCTGAAATGCTGGAACCAAGCCCGGGGAGCCCGCTTAAGACCATAAATGGCCTTTTGCAAGCGAAAAACATAGTCTGGATGGACGGAATCTTGATAACCAACGGGCTGCTTCATGTAGACTGGAACATCAAGAACACCATTAAGGAAAACGTTCTTAACATCCAACTGATGAAGTGGCCAGGAACGCATGGTAACTATGGAGAGAACCGTCATATCAGTGGAGACTTTTACCACAGGACTGAAAGTGTGGTCAAAATTAAAACTCGGAATCTGTGAGAAACCCTGCGCCACAAGTCTAGCTTTGTGATACTCAATAGTACCATTTGGTCGATACTTGAGCCTATAGACCCATTTGGAGCCAACAATGTTAACATTCGAAGGTCGAGGCACCAAATCCCAAGTGTGCCGACCACGAAGAGCGGCCATCTCATCATCCATGACTGAAACCCAGGCTGGATCCTGAATGACAGAGCGATAATCAGTGGGCTTTGTCTGAGAGAGGAGTGCAGCAATGAGACCATGAGCAATAATATCCGTATAATCCCCACGCTCAATGGCACCAGTAGAAGACTGAGTGGCCATCCGATGGGTACAAAGCTGGGGCGGCAAAGTTGGAGGAGTCGAACCAGCTGACGACGCTGAGGAAGATCGAGCCGCGCTGACCGAAGAGTGGCCGTCGGAAGTCACCGGAGAAAGGATGGCCGACACTGGCTGAGACGTGGTAGCCGGTGGCTGAGATAGTGGCTAAGGAGTGATGACCGGTAGCTGAAGTGTGGTGGCAGTTGGCCGAGAAGCTGGGTTCGGGTCGGCCATCCAAATGGAAGATGGTGGTGAATGAGGGGCAGCTGGAACAGGCACAGGTGTGGTGGCCCCAATCGATGAAGTAACAGCTCCATAAAAGATGATGAAATCTCCAGATCTGAAATAGAGCGACTGTCTGCGGAAGATGAAACATAAGGGAATAAGGTTTCATCAAAGCGAACGTAGCAAGAAACATAGATACACCTAGAAGTGGGGTCGAGACATTGGAGCCCTTGTGACGAGGGCTGTAGCCAATAAAAACACATGGAATGGATCGCGGTGCAAACCTATCAGTAGTAGTGGCACGCAGACATGGGAAAAACACGATAGCCAAATGGGTGAAAGAGGGTATAGTCCACCAAGAACTGAACTTGGCAGACGGTTAATGGTGTAAACCGCAGAGGAGAAAGTGTCCACCCAACAACAGTGTGGCACGGAAGAGTGAAAAAGCATGGCAAGACCAGTCACTGTGATGTGACGATGCTTCCGCTCATCTCGGCCATTCTGAGCAGGTGTATAGGGCGATGACATCTGATGATGAATGCCACATGATATGAAGTGAGTCTGAAGTTGATGATTAGTAAACTCTGTGCCACCATCGATCTGAAAATTTTTAACCCTAGTAGAAAACTGGGTCTCAACGAATTTCTGAAACTGAATAAATGTGTCATAGAAGTCTGACTTATACTGCATCGGGAAAAACCATGTGAATCGTGAAAAGTCATCGATGAAAATGGCATAATAAGAAAAACCACCTGTCGATAAGATAGGGGGTAGTCCCCACAAATCACAATACCCCTTGTCCAACAACCCAGTAGCGCGCCTGTCACTAGTGGAAAAAGGTAAACGGCTACTCTTGGCCATCTGACAAGGAGAGCAACTAATAGATGCCGGAATAGCGGAAGTGACAGTAATAGGGCCACGTCGACTTAACAACTGAACAGTATCATGAGACACATGACCGAGGCGAGAGTGCCACTTCTCAAAAGAAGCCTGGAGCTTTCCAGAGCGTAATTCGCCTAAAAAGCTGGAATCGCCAGTCTCAAGAAAATAAAGACCTGAACTATGACGACCTTTACCAATTATCTTCCCCGTATGCTTGTGCTCAATGGAAAATGTGTTGGCATCAAATATAACACGGACATGTAAATCACGAGTAAGCTTACTAATGGACAATAAACTTCAAGTAATCTTAGGGACCACAAGGACATCATTAATAGAGAAACCAGAGAATTGACATTGGCCGATGTGAGAAATAGATAATGATTCACCATTTCCAACAAGAATAGAATCAGAACCACGATAACAATGTACCTTATCAAGGTGACTGGTGCAAGCAGTGATATGAGATGTAGCACATGAATCAACGATCCACTGATTCGACGAAGAATGACGGTTGGGACCATTCAAATTGGCCTGAAACAACACCTAGTCCGCAATCCAATTAGTGGAGCAATCTTCCCGAGATATAGGGCCCAAATAAACCATGGCAAAGGACCGAAAATTGCACAAAAATTGACTGGGTGCTGACGAGAATTTGAGCAACTTGTGAGAAAGTGCTTCAACTCGCGAGAATTTGAGCAACTCGCGATAAACAGATTCAACTCGTGAGAAACTGTGCCACTCGCGAGAACCGTATCAACTCGCGAGAAAATGGAGGACGCGAGAAATACCTTTGTTGCGCGAGTCAACTTGCGCGTGACGTTCACGCGCCGGAGTCTTCTTCTTCTTCGTGCGCGCTTGGATCTCGCCGCAGAAATCTTCTTCTTCTTCGGACGATGCTGATGAAGACGTCGGCGGCGCTGCTAGAAGGAAACTCGCCACTGGAAGAAGGTAGTGCTGGAGTCCGAAATACAAGCCGGAGAGGACTTCGGAGATGGAAACTTGATTCGCCGGTGACGAAGCGAAGGAAAGTGAGAGGACGCCAGAGATGAATACCGCCGCTGGTTGAAGAAAGGAAGCTGGAAGATGAACTCGCGGAAGATGATGACGCCGCTGGTACTCCAGTGGACGGAAAAGAGCCGCCGGAGGTTGCCGGAATTTGACCGGAACTTCGTCGGGATCAGGGCCGGAAAAGAGAGAAGGAGGGAGGCGCTGAACAATAAATTAAAATGTAGGGCTTAGGATCAGAACTTGCTCTGATACCATGATAGAATGATTTTGCCATAATCAATTGTATTATTGATATCTGAATATATAGAGAGTACAATAGAGGTGTAATAAGGAAAGAACTCTAATCAGAATAAATCATAATTTAATCAGGAGTATAATTTATTCTAACAATTTGCTAAGTCAACTGATATTTATAAGATTTTTCAGACTTTGGAAACGACGACGACCAAGACTTTGCAAATTGCAATTCGAGCTATTATCTCTGTGGCCTCTCAAACTCTCCATACACGTTTACAACTTCTTCCACCACGAGATGCAAAATTGATTCCTCCAGAAATTTTGTTTTTGTGATGTGGCTTACTGTATGATTGGGCAATATGATTTATGAAAATATAGGAAATTCTTTAACTCTTAAAGAAAGACCAAATTAATATCCTAGTTTGAAATGAGATAAAATTGTTTGACTTCGTAAATGCAAATTTGAGATAAAATTGTTTGACTTCGTAAACGCAAATTTTTAGTAGAGAAAGTATGTGGGAAGACGGTATTTTTATAAATTTATTGATAGTCTACATGTACTTAAATAAAAAATATTGTAATTTTTTATATAATTTAAATATTGTACGTCTCTTGACATGCGGTATTTCCATAAGTCATGGAAAGACCAAAGTTTAAAGTGTAAATAAGAAGAAATAAAGATAAAAATTTTGGGTTGTATGAATCGGGTTAAAAACTTTGGGAAAGTCTCAGGAAAGGCGGCATTTTCCATAAGTTTATGGACAGTCCATATGGGTATTTACCTTAAATATTGTTAATATTTTTTTATAAAATTTAAATATTACACTTTATAAGTTAAAACAAGCAATAATATGTAATTGAAGGTGAAAATATAAAAGTATATGATATTAAAAAATATTTTCAAAAATTTTAAATTTTGTATGTAATTTAACAAATGCAGTATATAAGGTAAGAAATAAGTAGCCTGTCCATAAGGTCATGGACATGCCGCCTGTCAGGAGACCTAATCAAAAACTTTATAATTACTACACGTTGCATAATAAATTTTTAATATTGCAACTAAGACCTTTTACCTTTTATTATTCTAATTATACCACATTTTTACATAAGCCTATGGAAGGACGGTTTTTCCCAAGACTTTGCCTAAGTTAAAACAAGTAATAATATGTATTTGAAAGTGAATATATAAAATTATATGATATAAAAAATATTTTTAAAAATTCTAAATTTTGTTGGTAATTTAACAAATGCAATATATATGGTAAGAAATAAGTGGCATGTCCATAAGATTATGGATATGTCACCTGTCAGGAAACCCACTCTTTTTAGTATTGGACTGGGTGCTTTGAGCATGTGCAATGGTGGTTTCTTAACAAGAAACTGCCCAATAGTTGTTATCCTAGCAACCGGTCTGGAAACCGGTTCACTTGAGTGAAGCATATAGGTATGGGGCCGCTGGAAGCAGCCCATTTTTCTTTTCCAATTCGGGACATGTGTCAGCCATGCATTGCCCCACGTGTCCCGTATGCAGCCCCTTTTTTTAAAAAAATCAAAGCCATTGACATATGACACCCTTTGGTTGGGCCACGTGTCCAACGACTCTCCATTTCTGATTTAAAATGAGACACGTGTCTCAACCATATGGCGACACGTGCCCAACGACTATTTAAAAAAATTACAATTTTTTAAAATATAAATTTCAGAAATTCTATTAATAAAAATTATAATATATTATTAAATTGCATATTCAACTTATTTTGGGTAAAAAAATTTAATTAAATAAAATATTAATCGTAAAATTAATGAGTAGGATAGAGAAAATCAAGTGGGGTCAATGAATAGTCAAAATGATTTCTTACCATTATAAAGAAAAAAATGATTTCTTAAAATTTGGTGGAAGAGAGAAAATGAGATAAATAATATATTTAATTGGTAAGAAACCGACTAGTGCACTTGGTCTTATGAGTAGCTATTTTCTTGTGTTATGTGAGAAGGGGACACCATTTAATTCCATGGCCAATCAAACTACTCCCTCCCGTCTCTAATTATTGTTCCTCTTTGAAATGACATACTCCTCTGGTCCTCTAATATTGGCTCTTACTTTTGGACACTTTTTTTTCAAAGAATGAAATGAATGGTGAGGATTGCATTGAGAATACAAAAAGTAAATTGAGTGGATGAAACAATCTAGGATTTGCCATATATGGAAAGGAGCCAATATTAAAAAACCTTCCCTAAAAGGAAAGGGAGCCAATATTAGAGGACCAGAGGGAGTAATTTTTTTTAAAAAGTAAAATGAGTGGTGTAGGTTGAATTGGAAAAATAAAAAGTAAGTTTTGTGAATGAAAATAATCTGAAATTTGCTAAAAGATGAATGTGACAATATAAAAAAAAATATTCTAAAAAAATAAGAGTCCGTCTCTTGAAAGACGGTCTTTCCATAAGTTATGGAAAGACCAAGGTTTAAAGTGTAAATTAGTAGAAATTAAGATAAAATTTTCGGGTTGCATGAACCGAGTTATAAATTTTATAACTACTACTTGTTTCATATTAAAACTTTAATATTACAACTAAGACCTTTTACCTTTTATTATTCTAATCAAACCCCGTCTTTCCATAAGCCTATGGAAAGACTGTGTTTCCCAAGACTTTGCCAAAAAATAAAGCCAATATAAAAAAAATCGGAAGGAGTACCAAACTAGCTTTTACTACAAGCATAGTGATCGGCAAAGTGAATGGAACGTATCTGTAGAAACTTATCTAAAGTATAAGACAAAGTCCTCATTTATATCTAAACTACAGTTAGATGGGTTATTGATAACTGATGTAACGGTAATTTGGTTTTTATTTTTATTTATCGCAATGAAATTTCTGTAATTTTTAAAAATAAAATAAAATATAAATAAAAATTTTAAAGTAAAATCTATGTTAATAGAAGGGATTTATATTAGATTCTCTAAACCTCATCCGAAGAATTTTGAAGAGTGAAAATTTTACAAGTGAAGGTTCAAAATTAGAATTGAACCTATATGTCTAGTTAGTATCAAAAGGCAATCTAGTTTCTATTTGTCACCAAAAAAAGATGCTTATGAAAAAGTTGGAAATGATTCCGAAAGTAACATCTTCACCCCCTATGTTAATGTAAAACTTTCAGTAGATTTCTAAATTTTCCCTAAGCATTTAACATAAAGAATCGAACTAGAGTCCGTCAAAGAAGCCAATGTCCAAAACTGTAGCTCCTGCGGATGGAGTATATGTCTCTTTACCTTTTGCTTCCAAAAAATGGTAAAGCTTCCTTTGCACTTGCAGCTTCTACTTCCTCCTTTAAGCACGAAAATCATATATGTGCAAAAAACAAATATCAGGAACATCCATTCTATATTTGAGTTCGAATAGCAGGGATTTCGTTTTTATCAAGTTGTAACAAGCCTATGCATTGATCAAGAAGATTGTAATGAAACCAACAATTAAAAGACCTTCTTTGAAGTGCTAATTTCGACAAGTGATCAGCCACAAGATTACCATGTCTAAGGGTATGTGTTAGCTCTGTTTGAAGAATCTCATCTTTGAGAACAGAGACAAAATTATAAATCTCCCAGGGGCTTTCTGTGGACTTTTAACAAAAATTATTGCATGCATGCAATCAGTTTCAAGGCTGTAGTTGTCAAGATTCAGTTCATGTGCACATTTCAAACCTCATTTTAGAGCCAGTAACTCAGCATGTAGACTAGATTCAGCATATTTAGCATGTACAAATTCAGAACTGAGACTTCCATATGAGTTTCTTATTACCACACCAATAACAACCTTCATTGAATTACTTCTCCAAGTTGCATCTGTATTAATTTTACAATCTATGCTTGGTTTTCCCCCCGAAGAGATCAGTTTTATCAAAGGCTTAGGTGGTGGCCTGGTAAGGGTGAGATTTCCATTTGGTGCCAATGTAAATCTTTGCTGGCCACACGTTTAATATACAAAGCTGAGAAAAGATCATTTTTTATGTTTTGAAGAACGTTGTGAAAATGAGGGCTATGGTTATCAAAAATAAGTTTTTTTCTACATTTCCATAGATTCCAGCATACAAAAGAAGGTGTCATGATGATTAATGCCTTATGTATATTAGAGTTACCTTGTATGGACCAAAGGAATGTCAATCTTTCATATATATATATATATATATATATATATATATATATATATATATTGGCCGTGTAAGGTGTTCTAATACCCAGTAGGTTATCAAAAAAGTTTCATATCATGACAGAAAGCGGGCATTCATTGAAAAAAATGAGAGAGAGAGAGAGAGAGAGAGAGAGTCACAGGTGGAACAGTGAGGACATTTGGAGGCCACATTCACATTTGAGAAGATAATTATATCATCAAAGGGTAGATTAGCGTTGGCCATTTTCCACATAAAGACTGAGACTTTTTTGGGTAACTTATCATACCAGATGCATTTTAAAGAGTTAAAATTAGCATTTGTACCTTAAATGGCATAGTAGGCTGATTTGTAGCTAAAGTTTTCATCCTTTGCAAGTTTCCATATCCGTTTGTCTTGTCTCCCATGAATGATCTGAGCATGTTGCAAAAAAATTAAAATGTTAGGAGGAAGAGCTTACAAGACGGGAGATATGTGTCTCTATGTTATATGAACTGTGAGATTGTCAAATATGATGGCAAAATAGATAAACCGGGACACTGGAGGTCTAGTAAATAACCAAATCCAGTCCAGTTGGATGAATGGAAGTTTGCTAGACCATTATCGTGGATTACCCTGGTATGAACCTGAGCAATGTGATAAATCTTCTTTATTCTATTCCAAGTCTCTGATTTTCTACAAGACAATGGAAATGACCATAAAAATTGTGCCCATGGTACTATTCCAATTTGGAATTCCCACCATAGTTTCAAAGAAAAGGTGATGATGATATTTTAAAGAAAAAAAATGCTTTTATAACCATACCTAGTTGACATAAGTGTCAATATAACCTTTCAATATTCGAAAGTGCCAATATAATCCTATCTAGTCAGTGAAAGTGCCAATATAACCCTCTTTGACACCTTTTTACCGGAATTTTATAAAATTACATGTTTACCCTTCTGAAAAAATTAAAATACTAAAAAAAAAAGGAAATGATGGTATTACCCTTAGACTCATCAATATGCCAGACCGCCCTCGGCCCTCCGCCGGATTAGGTAGGGTTATATCAGCACATTATGAAAACTGGTAGGGTTAAATAAATACATTCCCAAAATTTATTGGGTTATATCAGCACATTAGTAAAAAAATGTAGGGTCATATCAGCACATACTATAGAATATTGGGGTTTTAATGATATTTTGTTTTTCTTGTTGTGTTTAGTCCGGATTGATGATTGGATGACCTTTAGTGTTGTATGTGATTTTTATTTTGCTGTGTTCTTTGATTTAGTGTTTTTAATGTTGATAAGTTTTGAAATGAGGCTATGCTATGTGATAATGGTGTTTAATATTAATGATAGTGTCATGATGTCAAATTTTATATTGTTATGATGTTGTAATATTGTATATGATGATGTGGTAGCACGTTAAGGCCAACCGAGTAGCACACACTTAATGTTTATAATATGTGTTGATATAACCCTATAAGTTTTAAGAATATGCTGATATAACCCTACAAACATTAGGAACGTACTGATATAACCCTACAAACATTAGGAATGTGCTGATATAACCCTACAAATATTAGGAATGTGCTGATATAACCCAATAAGATTTCATAATGTGCTGATATAACCCTACCGGTTTCTGGCGGTGGTCCGATGAACTATGAGGGTAAAATTGTCTACCTAATTTCAGAGTTAGCTCAAAGGGTATTTTGGTCAATTTCTATAGAGTCAATGCCAGAAAATTGAGGTCAATGGCAGAAATGGGGGCTGAGGGTTATATTGGCACTTTCATTAACTAGTTAGGGTTATTTTTGTACTAAAAATTATCATAGGGTTATATTGACACTTACTCAAGTAGATGCCCAACCCATTATGTGTTAAAGGCTTACAGAGGTTGTCAAAATTTATCCATATTTTTTTGTCACCTTTGTCATTTTCACCCCAAAAGAACTTATTTATTTTCCACTGTAAGATTTTAAGTACAACTATTGGGTGGTCATTACAGCCCATAGATGCTGAGGAATGACATAAATTATTGATTTTATTAATGTAATCCTACCTGCCATGCTGATCCATTTGTTTTTCCAGATAGTAAATTTTTTATCATATAGCTCTTTAAGTGGATGGAAATGAAACTTCTGTACCCTACCTGAATAAATAAGACATCCAAGGTAAATAAAAGGTAAAGAACCAGTTGTCATCTGCATCTCAATTTTAATGTGTTTAAACTGAGCTCTGGCTACTTATTTACTAAGAAAAAAAAATTGCTTTTTCCATAGTTTATGAGTTGACCACTTGTTAATTCAAACACTGAGCGGAGTGCTTTTAAGTGTGTTAAACTAGAGTTAGTGGGTTTAATAAAAAGCACAGTATCATCGGCGTAACTAAGATGAGAGATGGGAATCGAACCATTAGGTAGAGAGTAGTAGTGCAACTTACCTGTCTAGAAGAGGAATTGAACAGACCTAGAAAAAGCTTCTACAAATAGATTAAAAAGCAGGGGAGATAGGGGATCTCCTTGCTTAATTCCCCTTGTAGGTTGAAAAAACTCTGCGGATTTGTCATAAATGATTACTATAAACCATAAAGAAGCCATATTTGATATAATCACATTGATGAAACTGCTACTAAAACTAAATTTTGTTAGCAGAGCAGTAAGGAAGGTCTATCTAACCCTATAAAAGGCCTTTGTTAGGTCTAATTTAATGATGCAAAGAGTGCCTTTTGTTATCTAAAAATTTAACAGTTTCTTTAAGGTAAATGACATTATTTGTCATTTCCCTTTCTTTCATGAAGGCAGATTGTTGAGGAGAAATCATTTTTGGCATCAAAATGTTAAGCCTATTAACCAGAATTTTTGTAAATTTTTTATTGATACAATTAGATAAGGAAATAGGCATGTAATAAGAAAAGGTTATAGGTACTTCCTTTTAGGGATCAAGCAGATCAATGTGTTTGATATTCCTGATGGAATTTTCCTACCAAACATGAAATTAGTGAAGGCTTCATGTAAATCTGATCCCAATATAATGTGTTTTACAAAATGAGGCAGTGTATCTGTCATGGCTTGGAGTGCTGGCTAAATTTAGGGAGAATACAATGTTTTGAATTTCTTTCCATCAGGTGGCTTGATTAAAGAGACATCGTCTTCTAGGGTCATAATTGAAGGGATTTGACTGGTGAAATGATGTAAGACTTTTGTATATTCAGAAAAAGCCTCAGTCAAAAGTGTTTTGTAGAACTGGACTGCTTCCTATTATATTAGATTAGGGCTGTCAATCCATTTTCCTTCTAAATGTTTGTAATGGGTTGAAATATCCTTCTCTGCTTAATAGATTGATGAAAAATATTTTTTATATGCATCCCCATGTTTAAGCCATTTGATTATGGCTTTCTTTCCAGAATAAATTTTCTTCCTTAAGGGCTTTAAGAAGAAGAGCATTCCTATGTTTTAAATCAATAAATCCTCAGTAGATTGGCTCTCCCAATATTTTATTTCCTACAGCCTTAAAGCTTCCTCTGCTTTTTTAAAATCAGCAATGATGTCTCCAAATACCTCTCTATTCGAATCTTTTAAAACTTGTTTGAGTCTTTTAAGTTTAGCAAAAAATTTGTCCATGCATTTTCAATTAATGGGCAGAATCCAGTTATCTCTGATTAAATTATGAAGGTCATGTCTGGTTAACCAAACATCTAAATTCTAGAATGCCAAAGGCTTGTGGGTATGTTAGTACCTATGGTCAGTAACACGGGAGTTTGGTCTGAGGTATGTCTATTCAGTGTGTGAATAGAGCTGTTTAGGATGTTATTGAGCTAGTCTTGGAAAGCTAATCCTTTATCTAGCCTTTCTAGAGTAGGTTTGGATCTTTCATTAGTCCACGTTAGTGTGTTTCCTACAATAAATACTGTAATAAAATGTGAGAAGTCTTTAATGCCTTTTTGATTAGGACTTTTAGGACCCTTATATTCATCAATGGAAAACATGGCATTAAAGTCTCCAATAAGTAGCTTATTTTGACCGGGGAATGATTTAAAATCATTCCATAGAGATATTTTAATGATTCTGTTGTTTGAAGCATGGATAAAGGTAACAAACATGTCTGCATTTAGATTAGGGTTAGTAATCTTCGTGTGCACACATTGAGAGGTCGCAGTGAGAATATCAATAGAGGTACTATTACACCAAAATAACCAGATGTTGTTAGTCAGAGAACTAAAAGCATGATCAAATTGTAATCTTACTCTGTAGGAATCAATATCAGACATTTTGTGTTTAGGTTCAAGCAGACACAAGAATTGAATTTTTTGAATCTTGATTAATCTTTTCAGCCTATCAAAAGATGTGTCTAGGCCCCTAACATTCCAAGTTAAGGATTTAATGCTTATGGTTGGGTCAATCATATCAACTAATCAGATGAGCTTTTTGAAGTAGACCTTAAGTTCATTTTGTTAAGCTTGTTAAACAATGTTCTTTTTCTTGTTTACATTACTCAGATTGACTGTGATTGGGTTGTAGTTACCTACCTCTTCATGCAGAAGCTCTTTAGTACTTGATTCCTAATTTCCACCAGCTTTCTCATCTTCTTGCAATAAGCTAAATCTATTGAAACTAAGATATGGTGAGTGAAAAAGGTAACTCAACATTTCTGTTGTTGAAAAGTTAGGAACCATACCTGACAATTCATCCCCGGCTTGGAATTTTGAGAATGGTGAGGTGGACTTGCTGATTTCTGCTTGTAAAGCCAACTGATCTTGTGTATCTTTACTGTTCAGTTCCTCTTGATTTTCACTCTGATTTTTAGTCAATTGTTTAGTGATCAAGAGAGTGTTGTGGAAGTTGTGAGTAGTTTTTTTCTTCTGATTTAGATGTTGTTCCTTAAGCTTGTTAGAGATTTCAGTTGATTGAGTAGATAAGTCTACTATGGCCTAGGTGGTGGGGGGAGTATTTAAAGAGCTGGAGGATTTTGTGGTTGTGGATAGCTTGCCATTCTACTTCCATTTGTTTATGGGATACAGAGATAATAGAAGAGTTGTGCACTGGGAAATGATTGTCCATGGGTTATGTTTGGCGGGGGGGGGGGGGGGGGGGGGGGTTTCTAAACAATTGGTTTTGGTTTGGCATGTATTTAGGGATCAGTTTCAGATTTGCAATTCTACACTTTCCCAAATCATGTCCTATTATTTTATAGTGAGTACAATAGTTAAGCAGGTTGCCATATTCAATAAGGAATTTTTCATTGTCCGTGGCAAAGCCTAACCTGATGTGTGTTAGTAGGTGGATTGCAGATCGACTTCGATGCAAATTTTGAGAGCCGAGGGTCTTGTGATTCGTTCCATAGCCATATCCATTTTGATGTAGGACCCTATTATGTCTCCAATTGCTTGAATGGCCTCAGTATTGTAGTAATACAACGGCACACCTCTGATTGTTATCCAAACAGGTACAATAGATTACTCTGAGATAGGCTTGAAATTGGGTGTCCATTTTAAGACTCTCATGGTTATATTATTGAAAGACCAAACTGCTCTATTTAAACAACGCTGAGAGTCTTCGATGTTTTCAAATCTGATTAGGATGTTCTTGAAGTCGATAGCACTCGGTTGATATTTGCCAGAGAAACCAGTAGTTTTGAAATCTGCTTCCACTTTTTCCATGGTTGGCCTTCCCTATGAATAGTTTCCAATTAGGGAATTCTTGTAGTGTGAAGAGAGTTGGTGGATTTCTTTCGGTGAGAAAAGACCTGCAACTTCTCCTCTGAAATCTATGATTGGGGAAAGATTTGGTGTGGATGGTAGAGTGTTAGAGATTAGGGGGTTGCAGTTTTGGAGTGCCTAGGTGAAACTCCTTGGATCCGCCATAGCGGAAAAGTTGTTTGGATCAGGCATGGTGGAGGAGTGGTGTAAGTTGGTGGCATTGTGGTAGATCTACGGTGCTTTAGCCTTTCTAAAAAAATTTAAAGTTAGGAAGATGGTGGAGAATAATGTTAGAGAGAGAAGTACGCAAGTTGATGTTATACAGTCTGGTGTCAATAACTTAAATAATTATAATTTGATCCTAAAAGTTATTGAAACAAGGTTTTTTATGATTGGTCTAACTGTTATTCGGTCAAATAGAAGATTTTCCCAATCTATAAACCATAGTTAATGTATAACTTATTTTTATTATAAATTAAGACATCTAAAAGATTGTTGGAAAAACAATCAACAAAAATTATAATAAAAAATGAACATATAATCCATGCCAACTAGTCTATGATAAAAGTAACTAAATTACATGTTAATCAGATTGACCATTGGTAACATTAAAGATTAGAAATTCAATAAAAAAATTTACAATACCACTTTTTGAAAGATTAACTTACTTTCCTAAAAAAAAATGATTGGATGGTAGAGAAGAGTGTTTAACCTCATCAATATCATTATGATAAATAAGGATCTACTACACATGTAACATCATTTGATCTTATCACAATCATGCACCCGATTCATATCTAGAGCATGAACATGACCAGATATGAATCAAAATTATGGACAACCAACTGGATCACAAACACCACGAGAAATGACTTCCATATACATATAAATCAAAAGAGACGTCAAACTTATTAAGGGGAGAAGTCCACACTCATTGACCAAGAAAAAATTTCACTTGTAAAGAAACGAGACTGAAAAGTAAAATCAAAACTAAATTATCAAAATTTCTCTCATCATCTTCTATTGTGAGAGAAAGAGTGAGAGGAAGAAGAATATTGGTGGAAATTAAAATTGTGAGAGAGGAGAGAAAATAAGAGAGACAATATAGAGTTTTCCCTAAAGACAATTAGTTTATAACTAATTGGTGATACTTAAACTTGGTTTAATGAAATTTAAGAGGTGCTGATGTAGGAATAAAGGGGGTCAATAATAAAACAATGAAATAGAAATTAAATCCAATTACAAATCAAATCAATGATAAAAATATAAACAGCCAACATAAAGTAAAGAGAGTAATTAAAACAACGATTTTCATGTGAATTAATGTCAAGAGTAAAATTAGGGGATTTGGAAAAGTTCAAGTCTACTATATTATTTTTTATATAATAAATGAGGGAAACAAATCCAAAATCAATCTACAAAGGATTACAATCCACCATACGCATCATATATAAGAATCAATCAATACGAGAAACAAAAATTGTAAGATAACACAATACACAAGGTCACTGATTGAGTTGTAATATATCTCATACTTCAACACAAACATACGAATAATTATCCAAACAGAAGCCATATGAGTACCAACTATGATGACCAAAATTTCAAAAAATTGTCTACTTTGTTCTTTGATCCGACATCCGAATAAGAACTACTCACTAAAAATGGGATAATAAAGCAGCTTGCTTCCAAAAACCCTTTAACCTCTCTTTCTTCTTTATGCTTACTCAAGAAGCTCTTTAATCTCTTGTATATATGTACAACTAAGCCATAAACTAATTCGGTTGAATACCGCAACAGGGGTGTGATTTGGACAATAATTTTTCTCCACAAAAGACTTAAAATTAGATTGAAACTAAACCCATGTTATAAAGTTGTGGATTCGATTTGAATCAAAACCAAAATATCTTTTAAAAGGGGCTTGACACATAAATGTTAGGTGTGTTCGATCCAAATCCCACATAGCGGATAGAAGAGTAGTTGCTTTATATACAAGTGGTGAAACCAACCCATTACCATGAGACCTTTTGGGAGGAGACCAAAGAGAAAACCGTGTGTAAGGAAGACTTTGCAGTCTAAGGGGTATAAGAGCTATGAATCAAGATTCTTGAGTGGGGGGCTATTTGTGTGCTCGGTGTGAGAGGTCATAAGTTATGCCCCCGATGATGGTGCTTGTTTCATAAGTATTTATGAACTTGTAGGTGTCAGGCCTGGGGTGCAAGATCGTGCGAGGATGAAAGACACTGGTTGTATAATCCTTGATTTGAGGGGATGATTTTTAGGTTTATACAACACTGGTCCCACATTGAAAGATAAGAATAGCAGTTGCTATGTAGTTGATAAGTGATGAAGCTAACCCATTAGAATGACATTTTTTTTGGGAGAAGGTTAAAGATAAAGTTGTATTAACTTGACTTGACTAAAAAATGGCAATATCATATTAGTGTGAGTTGAGAAGGGTTCTGTAATCACAACACTAAACATTTGATTCGTTGGTGGGAGTCAGAAATATAATAGTTACTCAAGTAATGCATAAAATTAATTTTTTAACTGTAAAATATGAGAGTGATTTCGTAATATTAGTATTGGTGATTTTTTTAAAAAAATTGGAAGGTTGAAAATGCATGAATTTTGGGGATTTTCCTTTCGAATTGGAGGTCCCAAATAAAAACCCGAATCTGGTTGTTATAATCCAATTGTTGACACGCATTTTCCCTAATTTATTAAAAAGGGGATAAATACATTTATAACATTGACTTTAAGCTGAAAGTGCCAATATAACCCCGCAATCTCATAAAGTGCCAATTTAACCCTAACTAATTATTGTATGTGCTAATATAACCCTAACTTTCGAAAACTTTGTGCCCATATAGCTAAACCCCCTAATTCTGGCATTGACCCATGAAATTCTAGAATTGACAAGAAATTAATGATAGAAATACCCTTGACTAAGAAGCTAAAAAGCCCCACCCCTCCCCACCTGTTCGCCACCACCCATCCCGATGGTGCAGGGAAGGCAAATGCAAATGCAAGAAAACCAAATGCAAAATAGAGCAGCCATGAAAGTACCATCCATGTTAACTGTTCCAAAAACATACCAATCAAAAAATACCAAAAAAATCCAAATTCAAGAAATGCATAATCTCAAGCAGCATAATACCACTCATGGCCGAGGACAAAAATTGCCCAAAACATAGTCCCTGCCACCCCTCCCAATCTCCATCTCCCAAGCCCCTCATCCGCCCTAGCTCCGCTGCTACTGCTCCAAATCCCTCTCAACCCGAATAGATACATCCCCATCCCGCCACCCCACCAGAACCCTAGCTCGTCACCGCTCCGCCGCCCTCTTCTTCCTTCTCCCCTTCCCTCAACCCTCTGCCAACAGGTAGAAATCCTAGCTTGCCACCCTCGCTCGCCACCACTCGGCCGCCCTCCTCCTCCCTCTCACTTCCCCTCACCCCCACCGCTCACTGGTAGAAACCCTAGCTCGCCACCCCCGTTCGCCACCACCCCGCCACAAGGAGGAACCCTAGCTGCTCGCCAACCCCAATCGCCACCCCCTTCACCATTCAAGAAATGGAATTGAAGAGACAGGGAACTAAAAATTGATGGAGGAAGAAGAACAATAAAGGAGGAGGAACCCAAATCGAATGAGAACACTGAATTCCCACAATATACTAATGGAATGAGCAATACTTTTTAGTATTTTTTGTTTTTTTAGGCAATGTCAAACTGATCTTTTCAACAAAATCTGGCCATCAAACGGTTGACTAAAAAGCCTGCAGAGTCAAAGGTTATTTTGGCACTTTCTGAGATTACAAGGTTATATTGGCACTTTCAACCTAAAATTAGGGTCATTTTAGCACTTAACTCTATTAAAAATTGCATCTAACTCTCTCGCCTTACCATAGCTAATGGTAAGATGGCTGAATAGGAGATTTTCCCATAATAAAATTGATAGAATTAAGAATTCTATGATGACAATTGTGTTGATCCAAATACACCGCAAATGTTCGAGTAGTAAAACCATTATCACTATATGAGCTTGAGCCCTATTAAAATATGACCAGATTATTATATATTATATA